>CM060345.1:15268297-15305797 GCA_030674155.1 Stramonita haemastoma | reverse complement strand
TGCACGCACACAAGCAAGCACATTCAGCACTCACGTGAACTTGCAAGAATCAAATACATTGAAATTAATTACTTTTACTTATTTGGAGGATAGATATTATTGACGTAACTTTTTTTAAGGTATTGATAAACCGGTATACTATTTCAACACGTTCAAGTAAGTATTAATTCAGCGAGACATGAACCAAGCTACAATAGTAGGCATCCCTCAATCTTGGAAGACTATGGAATTGCGCTTTAGGCTCTAAAGCGCAAAGTCTGGGTACGTAAGTGTGGAGGACAAGGTGTTACCCACGCAGCAGACCCCCTCCCCCACCCCCCACCCCCGCCCCTTTCCACGTTGCTCGAATGGCCCTTGTCAAGGCAGTCGCCCATACGAATTGTTCCTGTGCCTTCGTAGGAGCCACCAGAACGTTGCCATATACAACCCCGAACCGCCCGGGGACTCCAACTCCCAGATTTTTCCTCAGGGATGGTATCGGAACACGACACCTGTGTGCATGCTGTTTTTTTTAAAAATATATTTTGCTGTTATCCCTAGCAGCCGACAATAACCACCTCTTCCAAAAGGGGAACGGGTTGATGACGTGTTCGAAAGATGTTCTGTGTGTGTTCGCACACAGACATTAATAATTAAAGCTTAAGATAAAAACTCTCCTGTATCTATAACGTGGTATTCTGGTTTATCTCTGAGGTGACTGATGGCACACTGTACAAACTTAGATAAAATAATGTTCTGTGGGGGTTCGCCAACCCGTTAGCAGGAGTCGCTTAGGGTAGGGTTTATCCTTGCGTGTTTTTATCAGAGGCTTGCATTAGTGAGAAATTGGCTCCTCTACCAGATAATGCAGCTTTAGCACTATATGATGTCATCTCTTTATTCCCCAATGTGAAAAATTCTATGTTTTTTCCTGCAGTGATTATACATACTACATACATACATACATACATACATACATACATACATACATACATACATACATACATACATATACATACATACAGACAGACAGACAGACGACATACAGACATACATACATACATACATATAGTTAAAGGTGTCCCATAACCTAGGCGGTCGTAGGGGAGCGAAGGATCACAGACCTCAGCTTCTCTAGGGGCCAGCATATTGAGGGCGGCGCCTATCTCCTCTCCCTTGCTGCTTTACCTTCCCTAATCCCAAAGATGGCAGGAACCCATTTACAGCTGGGTGAACTGGGGGGACTGTAATGAAGCCAAGGCGCGCAAACGGTCACCTATCCAATTGGTAACTACGCTCAATGCTGTTTAACTTGACTTTGGGAAAGCGAGTGCTCTGACCACTTAGCTATCCCCCCGCGTGAGTGAGTGAGTGTGTGTGTGTGTGTGTGTGTGTGTGTGTTGTGTGTGTGTGTGTGTGTGTGTGTGTGTGTGTGTGTGTGTGTGTGTAATTATATATATGTATATATATGTATACATACATACATACATGCATACATACATACATACATACATACATACATACATACATACATACATACATACATACATACATACATACATACATACATACATACATACATACATACATACATACATACAGAGAACACTGAACACTAAAATGCTTTAATGTACTTCGGCCATAGGCCACAATACAAGCAACAAAAATAAAGTAGTTGGGTGGTGGCGTGGTGATGACACATATCCTCATAATAACTGTCAATATTTACATATATAATACAAAATGTAGTGCACATACATATCATAGCCTTATCATCATCATTATCATTAACCCAGTTATCCTCTCCTTCCTCTCATCATTATTACTGTTGTCATCTCAATCATTCACATCATCATTACACTCAAACACACCACACACACACACACACACACACACACACACACACACCACACACCACACACACACACACACCACACACACACACACACACACACACGATGCATTTGTGTCTGCATGTGTGTCCACATCACCAAATTTATTGTGAATGGACATGGAACAACAAAACAAAACCAAAACCTAAGCCATTCAAAGACAGGGGTACAGGGGGAGTACTGGGTAAATTATAGCTGTCTTCTACAACAGGGGTCTCCTCGGCTGGTCAGCAGCACTGCACAAAGTAGGAGGAGTTGGCTAATGCAACACTGATGGGGATGCAGTACTTGCCTTCTTTTCTGCTCTGTGTTTGTACAGCTTTGTGGAGGACATTACCCATTCCCATTGTAGTGGCTAATCAAAGAATATATGATAATAATTGAAACATTAAATGAAAACTTACCTGTATCTATAACTTGGTATTCTAATTTATCTCTGAGGTGACTGATGGCACACTGTACAAACCTGAATACATTTTCAGCAGGGGTTCCCCAACCCGTTAGCAGAAGTTGCGTAGGGTAGGGTTTATCCTTATGTGTTTTTATCAGAGGCTTGCATTAATGAGAAATTGGCTCCTCTACCAGATATATGAAAAGGTGTCCCATAACTTAGGTGGTCGTAGGGGAGCAAGGCATCAAAGACCTCGCTTCTCTAGGGGCCAGCATATTGAGGGCGGCGCCCATCTCCTCTCCCTTGCAGCTTTACCTTCCCTAACCCCAAAGAGGGCAGGTACCCATTTACAGCTGGGTGAACTGGGGGGACTGTACTGAAGCGTGCAGTCACCTATCCAATTGGTAACTACGCTCGATGCTGCTTAACTTGACTTGGGGAAAGCGAGTGCTCTGACCACTTAACTTTGTGTGTGTGTGTGTGTGTGTGTGTGTGTGTGTGTGTGTGTGTGTGTGTGTGTGTGTGTGTGTGTGTGTGTGTGTGTGTGTGTGTGTGTGTGTGTGTGTGTGTGTGTGTGTGTGTGTGTGTGTGTGTGTGTGTGTGTGTGTGTGTGTGTGTGTGTGTGTGTGTGTGTGTGTGTGGAGAGAAGAGAGAGAGAGAGAGAGAGAGAGAGAGAGGAGAGAGAGAGAGAGAGAGAGAGAGAGAGAGAGAGAGAGAGAGCATAATATTATAAGTTGATATAAGAAGGTGTGGTATGGTATAGTAATGTATGCTATAAATGTAATGGGATGGTATGGCATGGCATGGTAAGCTATAGTGTGCTATGGTACGCTATGCTATGGTATGCTATATGTATACGGTATGGTATGGTATGGTATGGTATGGTATGATGGTATGGTATGGTGTATGGTATGGTATGATGGTATGGTATGTATGGTATATGCAAAAGGCATCAATCAAAAAATCATATCAATTTCACATACTTAAATGTTATATTTTAGAAAACATCTGTGATTTCTGCATGTACTTTCTCATTCAAGACGCTCATTGCGTTTCCTCCTTCGTCGAAATTGTGCATCCTAATTAACAGAAAAAACAAATCCTATGTGTAGACTTTGATTGTAAAGCTCATCTTTCCATTTTCTGGCTCTTGCAGAAACATCTTTTCCACGGGTAGATGATTTGCTAATGCAAGCGTTTAACAGTCGTCGTTGGATACTTGTAGTATTGTTTAGATTACACACACCACACACACACACACACACACACACACACACACACACACACACACACAACACACACACACACACACACACACACACACACACACACACATGTATGCCTGTGTGTGTATAAATATAGAGAGAGACAGAGAGGGAGACAAAGACAGAGAGACAGAGACAGAGAGAGCAGAGACAAAGATAGACAAAGAGAGACAATGAGAATGCCCAGAAATACCCCTGGTTCTTTGGAAAGCATTACACATGTCTAAATCATGGAATGTCTTGCTGTAATTTATCTCAGAGAGTGACGTTGTTTTAATCTACACTTTGACTGCTAATGTTTAATCAGTCAGGCCAAATATCATGTCCTCACTCAGTAAATCCCCCATAGCTATATTTGAAAGGTTTTATCCTGCAGTCTTTTTTTTCCAAGTGTTCATAAATCTTTTTCAGTAACAAAGTGTTTGCTGGCCTTATCTGTCCTGTTTTATCTCATCAACCTGGACATCAAACAGAGACTTGTCAGCTGACCTCAGGTCACATGATGAGGGGAGCCTTGAGCAATGTCAGAGAGGTCAGGTGACCTGCTCTTCCCCAAGGTCAGTAATAGTTCGTTCTGTCTAATACACTTATACAGGTTGCTGGGTTGTTTTGTTTATCAGCACAGGAAAGATGATGATCAGAGTTGTTTCATTAATAGTTACACTGTAGACAGTGGCATGTTTTTTATGAATTCCAAGGAGAATCATCAGGAAGGTTATTGCAAAAATCAATCCCTGACAAAACAGAGTGCATTGTTGTGTTTTGCAGACTTAAGTGTGGACGAAATGTACTGTGCCCTTTAAGCATACAGGGAGACAGCCGGATAACACACAATTATCAGTCAAATAATAACAAAACCCAACTCTTAATATCCACTCGATTTAATGCCTGGAAAAAAAGTTTGGTCGTGAACAGGTTAACAGTAGCTGGAAGAGAATCATTTAATTCCAACTTATGTACAACTTAAAGACTTCAGTTCAATAGACACAAAGAAATATGACACTTCTTTAAAAAAAAATTATATATATATACAGTTTTATTGTTCTATGTACCTGCGAAGGTGGTAGAAAAGAAACACTATTACAACATAAATTTAAAAAATAACGGCATAAATCCAACACTGATGATAGAGATTTTCTGTTTGGGTATGTCTTAGGTCCTTCCTTCGCCCTTAAAGGTCTTCTTCCCCTTCCAGCAAGGCTTGGAGCAGAGCAGACTCCTCACTGTCTGTCTGTAGCGGGATCCCACAGTGTAGTAGATGACAAAGTTGAAAGTGGAGTTGATGTAGGACAAGACGTTGAGCACCCAGGTGAAGGCCATGAACAAATTGTGATGTCTCCTCCCCGCATTCAACTCAGACATGAAGAGCAGAAGGACCCTGACACATATAAGCAGAGGAATTATATATATATATATATATATATATATATATATATATATATATATATATATATATATATAGGTCAAGGTTCCCCATAAACTAGGTGGTCGTAGGGGAGCCAGGCATCAGAGACCTCAGCTTCTCTAAGGGCCAGCATATTGAGGGCGGCGCCCATCTCCTCTCTCTCGCTGCTTTACCTTCCTGACCCTTAAAAGGACAGGTACCCATTTAAAGCTGGGTGAACTGGGGGACCATACTGAAGCCAAGGTGTGCAAACTGTCACCCATCCACTTGGTAGCCACGCTGGATGCTGCTTAACTTTGACTTGGGGTGAAAGTGAATGCTTTGACCACTGAGCCATCCCGAGTGTAAAAGAACACTTCAGATGTCATCTTGGGAGTATTGATGTAATGCAAACAAAGCTGTTTTATCGAAGTTTATGAATTTGGTGATTCTACGCTTTTAGAATAACTTAACTATAGTTTTGAAAAAAAAAAGTTTGCATAACTCATAAAACAATGGAAACTTTTACAGATATAAACAGTATATGTTTCAATGTGTATTTTTATATTACTATTCAAAACAACTGATTTTTTTATTATAAAAAATCCCATTTATGACAGATCTGGAAAAAAAGTATAAAACACACATTTAAAAAAAAACTGGTATATGATAAATAATATTAACATTGTTTAAACATTTCTACGTTCAAAAAGCATGAAATAAAAACTACAGATGTCTGGAGATACTGGTAGTTCAAAATCCAATCATTCCTTTTATGGTTAGATCATGACCAATCATAGCTACAGTCTTTAACCTCATGTACTTCTATTCCATGCGTGTTCACTGCAATATGCTCCCTAACACACAACACACACACACACACACACACACACACACACACACACACAACACACACACATATATATATATACGCACACACGCACACATGCACACACGCACACACGCACACATGCACCACGCACACACACACGCATGCACACACATACACACATACTCACTCACTCACGCACTCTCTCACTCACAGATGACAAGCTTTACAAATTTGGGGAACAGATGACAAGCTTTACAAAACTGCATACACACAGGTGACTAGGTGTAAAAAAGCATATGAATGCTTATTCCATTTTCCTCGATAAAGAGTAAATAATAAATAATAAACAATAACTCACTCACACACACACACACACACACACACACACACACACACACACACACACACACACACACACACACACACACACACAACACACACACACACACACACACACAACAACAACAACAACAACAACAACAACAACAACACATTGTATAGTATCACTTATTGTGATTAGACATTGAATCAAAGAAGCACAAATGAACACCATCACCACAACTGCCACTATCATCAGCACCACAGTCCCTTACTTACCTGAAGAAAGCTTGTGGAAACACGCAGATGATGAAAAACACAGAATTGTACACCAGCATCTTTGTCAAAGCCAATTCTTTCACAGACATACCCCCACCTTCACTCCCAACATCATCACCACCACGTGAAGAAATTCCTGCCCGCCACAGTGCCGCCTGACGTAATTTTACTGCCGTCACAATTGTAGTTGACGTCATTATAACAATGACTGATCCAGGCAAGCCAACACCATAGACAAAGGAATCCAAGTAATCAATGATTTGTTTGTAACGGTGGTAAATATCTCCACCACTTGCGATCAATTTGATAGAGTCAGTGACTGGATCATACCAACACTTGATGTAATAGCGAGCATCAACAAAGAAATACAGTCCAGTTACAACAAGGAAAACAATAACAATGATGACAGTGGTAGTGGAAGTAGACAGCACAGTGTGGGAGCGGAGGGGGTAAGGATGCAGAAGCATCTTTCACTGGCGATGATGGCGGAGATGACTTGAGATACCCAGGTGAATCCATAGAAACCCAGCAGATAATGGTTGGTCAGCCAGTACTGCACTGGTCCATATCTGAATAGACACAGGGATTTACACACCAGACTTAACAAAATTCACTGGGAAAGAATGCATATTGCCTCCATATTAACTACTTTATAAACAAAGGAGAACAGGAACACAAAATGATGGATGGACAGAAATCTTGTCATTTCTTAAAAGCTAAAGGTGTCTCATAACCTATGCCATTGTTGGAGAGCGAGGCATCAGATACCTCAGCTTCTCTAGGGGCCAGCATGTTGAGGGTGGTGCCCATCTCCTCTCCCTCGCTGTTTTACCTTCCCTGACCCTAAAGAGGGCAGGTGCCCATTTACAGCTGGGTGAACTGGGGGACTGTACTGAAGCCAAGGCGTGCAAATGGTCACCCATCCTGGTCACCTAACCAACTGGTAACCACGCTGGATGCTTCTTAACTTTGACTTGGGGGAAATCCAGTGCTCTGGCCACTGAGCTATCCTACCCTATTATGTCTTTACTATAATAAATTCTACATGGCAATTAGATAGAGACGTTGCTATTTCTTCTGTGTAATAAAACCTAAATTGCAAGTAGCCAGGTTGTAAACATAATGTGACCTAGCCATGGGTTTCATCTCAAGCTGACCTCGGACAGTTATAGGGATGTCTTAGCACCCATTTCTACAAAAAAAGTCTTGTCAGTCTGTTCTATAAGAATAAAGGCAAAGTAATCATCATCACCATCATCATCACAATCATCATTATCATTTCAATAATAATCACCATCATCATCATCATCTCATCATCATCATCTCATCATATCATATAACAATAATAATGACAACAGCAACAAATGGAAAATGTATAGCACTAGAGCAAGTGTACAAAACCACACTTATGCACAGTGGGCGGAGGGATGTAAGACATAAACACAGCAAAGAAGTGAGGCAGCAGAAAGACATAATACAGCATATTCTAAACTTAAAAGCTTACGTGTCCTTTGTGGTGGAGTGCAAATACAGTTGTTCCCCATACCACAGCATATTAAATGCCAGATACAGGAAATCTGAAAGAGACAAGGCAAACAGACAGACATTGATCCGTTCCTTCAGCCCTTGTTTGCGAAACACCGCCATGTTGATGACGTTGGATGGAACGCCAATCAGAAAACAGACAGGAAGGAAGAATACGTCTTTCAGGAAACGAAATAATTCGTCAGTTTCAGCGCTGACAATGTTGTCTGTGTTGTTCCAAGGAATGAACTCTTGAAACTGGAGCACCAGACATTCAGATGAGGATGTCGTTGTTGAAGTGTTCAATGATGATGGCGTGGATATGTCAAGTTCCATTGTGATATCTTAGAATGGTAAAGTTTGTTTCTTAGTTTTGGTTGAAGATCTAAAATGAACAGAAAAAGGTGGTATGGATACAGTTACCATTTGGCTCTGTGTGTGTGGTTGATTATGAGTGTAATGTACTCATAATCAACAACAGTAAACACACACACAGAGCCGAATGGTAACTGTATCCCTACCACCTTTTTATTATATTATTCTGTATGCAGTAAGTGTGAAGTAGGGTGGGGGAGGTGGACACCAGCCTATATACAGAGACCATGACAGAGAAACAAACAGGCAACATACATACAAAAAACAGACAGTTTTGCTATCATTATCCCCTTTTTATTGTCCTTCACTACTATCCTAGTTATAAGTAAGTAAGTACCAGTTATACCAACCACAGTGGTGCAAGCATTAGTTATTTAATTCCTAACAGAGAGTTATGGGTTTGAATCCCCATAGGACTCCCAGAGCAGTTTTGTTTTTATTCAGGGTGGCTACTTCCCACAGTTAGTTTGCTGTGGGTCCAGTAGAAAGACTGACATCACACAGGTGCTTCTCATCCACCTGTATAATTATGTGTTTTTACTGTGTTGTTGAACTACCTCACCAGTACTGCAGGTGTATGTATATTTCGGGGCCCATAAGGTGTAGAGAAATATTATGAGAGAAATTGTAAATGACAGCCCTGTTAGATGATCTCAAAGCATTCACAGAGCAATGTAGTCGTATTATTTTCACCGCCATGGACTGCCAGGAATTAAAAGACTGTTCCTGGCAAGGCGACCATCCTCAACCAGGCGGGTCCCGGGTGGCGGATAGGGGGTTAGCAGCCAAAGCAGCCCCGGACCACCTGGCGATGTTCCTATCAGGACGGGGCGGGACAACAGGTGGCTCTGTTGTCTCCATGAAATATCCCATATGACCTATGACGGGAACATCACGCGATCAAGAGCCGCAGTAAAAGCTCTGCCTCCTGGGCTTCCAGGGTAATAGGAGATAAGGGTGGGGTAACCCTGACAGAAACCTAGAGGGCTGAAGTCAGCGGTATTGGGCCATAGGCGCCCTCTAAGAAATCACATACCATCAAAAAAATAACGCATGAAGACACTGTCAGATATTAGTGAAAATAATGGTGCTCGCCCAGTGAAGACCCTCCAGGCAGGTGCAGTGTCAAGCCCCGAGCCTCAACGGGGCCCACCATCAGCTTCTGGAGGACCCTCTAGCTTGTCCTGTGAAAGAAAATCAGACAGGCGAGCACATCCTTCAAAGGTGTAGCTATTCAGCGTTCTGAGGAAGAAAGTGTGGCCCACGGAGATAACCCTACAGACCAAGCTGTACAGCCCACAAGAGGAACTGGAAAGGACATGCCATTATTTTTCCCAGACACATCTGACAGTGTAAAGTGAACGAGAGAAAAGAAAAAGAAAAGACTGTTGTCTTTAATTTGGTTGTAACTGTTGCTTTATTCTTGTTGTCTTCTTAACTTTGTTTTCCAAATGCAGTTGTTTACAGTCTCGTTGTCTTCTAAACTGTGTTTTCCAAATACAGTGTGTACAGTCTCATTGTCTTCTAAACTGTGTTTTCCAAATACAATTGTGTACCTGTGGGAGGTTTGTCAGGTCAATGAGACCTTAAGAGCCTCTGGAGAAATTTATTGAACTGTGCTATGATGGTTACCACTACAAACAAGCTTCTCACTCTGTCTAAATCTGTGATAATGATATCTGTCGTCAGTGAGAGACATAGTAGGTCGTGTTCTGTCCATGTTGGTTCAGAAAAGGCATCACTGAACACCACCAAAGGGACCTAGTAGCAGTGCAGGACCCGTTGATTGGCTGTTTCATAGTGATCGCCCTTTGACAAAGTCCAATCCAACACGTGTGGAGTGCTTCGTGCACATAGACTGAGTTGTGAAGGATCGACAAGAAAGGTACCTTACGGAATATGAGGCTTCATAAAAAGAAACTACAGTTCCACCGATGACTCTTAAATGCAACTTCATAAGGCAAAAATATTATTGTCTAAAACGCCATTGAGAAAGTGTTTAAACACTATCGTCTTTTACCCCTTGAAAACATGATTTTGTATAAGTAGTTGAAACTTGTCTGTAACATCAAACTTTAACATTGCAGACATTAAGAGCAACACGTTAGGTTGCTGTTTAATGTATCATTTCTTTATAAAGTTATTAGCAAAAAAAATATCAATTTACTTTTGCTGTCTATGCTGTAGATTGGAGCAAAATAGCCCAAATTGTTTACTTCAGCATATAGAATCCACGTAATTCAGCTCCTGAATAACTTCCCAAATGTCTTGCCATTGGCAGTGGTTTTATTTATCCGGATTCTTTATGTTATTTTTGTTTATTGATAATTCCTGGATGTTTTATGTCTTCGTTTACTAGTCATTCTTGATATTGTTTTTGTTGCCGGGTTGTCTTTTTTTCCAGCTTCTGCAAGAGAGTCGTTGCTGAGAAATGAAGTTGTTGATCCTCTGCAATGCGAAAGGAGTGGAGCAGGGTGACGCCATGGACAGGGAGTGTGGTGTACACTCTCATGAGCAATGTGACGCCATGGACAGGGAGTGTGGTGTACACTCTCATGAGCAAGGTGACGCCATGGACAAGGAGTGTGGTGTACACTCTCATGAGCAAGGTGACGCCATGGACAAGGAGTGTGGTGTACACTCTCATGAGCAAGGTGACACCATGGACAAGGAGTGTGGTGTACACTCTCATGAGCAAGGTGACGCCATGGACAAGGAGTGTGGTGTACACTCTCATGAGCAAGGTGACGCCATGGACAAGGAGTGTGGTGTACACTCTCATGAGCAAGGTGACGCCATGGATAAGGAGTGTGGTTACACTACCATTTCACACCCTTCGCATTGGCATCTGGTTCAAAAACACCAAACAGATACTGGAGTGCTTCTCTCAACTAGTGCAGAGGATATCAATGGGTGAACTATTCTGGTCATCTCACACAGATGTTCGGGTTCAAAAAACATCAGCACATAGCATCCTAGGCTTACATGTTCACTGGCATCTTTGTCAGGTGCCAGACTACTTCTTCTGTTGATGTCTGCTGCACTACTTGAGAGATGTACTCCGAATTTCTGTCTGATAAATTCAATTTGATTGATGTTCAACAAACACTTGTTAATTTCATTCCTCTTTTATTTTACAGATAAATTAAGCAACAGCAGAAGTATCATCCGTGTGTATATGCCCAAAACAGAAGACTGTTGTTTAAACCCAATAATTACATTTATTGTTGTGTGTTTCTATACACTACGCCTTTCAATACATGCATATTTTTATTTCTGGTATTTGTCCTTTTGAAATTATGTTTTTAATACCAAGGAAGTAATGGTAACAATAACAATGGCAGAAACTGCAACAGCAACAACATAAGTACCATCATCAATAGTGACAGTGGTTGATCCACGAAACGGAAGAGTGTAGTTTTATTCGTAATAGAAAGAATAGTGCCATCATACTTTTGGTAAAATGACACATTCATTTGAAGAATTGATTCTTAGCTACTTTTTAAAACTGGCAAAATGCTACGTTGTTACCCATATGCCTGGATATATGCATGGGAAACAGGAGATCCACCACTAAAGCAGATAGTGGCCCATGGCCTGCATATGATACTGCTATTATCCAATGGAAGGAGCCGCTAGAATAACCACCAGAGAGATCAAGAAGACCTGCAATAACCTTTGTCTGGCGGGTAACCTTGCAGCAGTGCATCATTCCTTTCAGACACTCAACATCTGGGGTGAAAAACAAATACAACAGTTGAATATAGGCGATTTGGATACTTCAGCAAACATTTCGAAAGTGCAATTAACTCGCAATCATCTAAAATCCAATAAATGTAAGTAGAGCAAATAATGACTCAGGCCACGTGAAAGAAAACAAAGAAAGAAAGAAAGACAGGGATCCTTTTTTCTCTTTATTCCCTTTATCTCACTTTTCTTTCTAAATTTTCACTTCCTTTATTCTTGATAAATAAATGTATGATTTCCTTTCTCTGTGTGTTTATATATTGATATATTAACTTCCATTGTATTTGCTTGAATGCTTATATGTAATTAATCTGTCTTTGCAGTATTTTTAAACAAATACCAGTCCCCTCTCTCTCTCTCTCTCTCTCTCTCTCTCTCTCTCTCTCTCTCTCTCTCTCTCTCTCTCTCTCTCTCTCTCTCTCTCTCTCTCTCTCTCTACACACACACACACACACACACACACACACACACACTTACGCACATGCATGTGTGTTGTGTGTGTGTGTGTGTGTGTGTGTGTGTGTGTGTGTGTGTGTGTGTTGTGTGTGTGTGTGTGTGTGTGTGTGTGGTGTGTGTGTGATGGCAGTTGAGGGAGTGCTTTGCTTACACCCGTGGGATGAGTGAATATTGTTTCTGAAGTGATGTCTTGCAGGGTTTTGATTACCAGCCAGTGTTCTCTTGTTATGACATGAAATGCTGCATGATATGAATGACTACTGTGTGATACAACATTTCCGCACACAATATTGTGTCTACATTGCATGGGCCCAGGAATGACATGGTTATTTTTGATAGGCACACTTTTCTGATGTGGTGAATATTTTGAGAATACAATAGTTTATGAGTATTGTAATCATTTTTAAAATGGAAGTCTGTGAGGAAAATGATTTCAATTGTCATAATGTATGATGTGCCTGATGTTAATATGAATATATATGTGTATATATGTATATATGTGTGTGTATATATATGTCTGTGTGTGTGCATACATACATACATACATACATACATACATACATACATACATACATACATACATGCATGCATACATACATACATACATACATACATACATACATACATACATACATACATACATACATACATACATACATATACAAACACACACATATATATCCATATATATCCATATATATCCATATATATATAAATATAAATATATATAAATATATATATGTATATATATATATATATATATATATATATATATATATATATATATATATATATATATATATATATATATATATATATATTGATCAGCCTCATCAGTCACCCTAGCAAGATCATGCTACGAGTCATCCTAAACCGGCTCAAGAAAGAGGCTGAAGAACACCTAGCTGAAGAGCAAGCAGGATTTAGGGCAGGCAGAAGCACTGTGGAGCAAATATTCAACAGCCGTATTCTAATGGAGAAACACCTACAACACCCGAGAGACTTGTTCCACAACTTCATAGACTTCATGAAGGCCTTCGATAGAGTGTGGCACGAAGGTCTATGGCGGGTCCTGAGCAACTTTGGCATAGAAGAGGGTCTCGTCCAAACCATCCAGGCGCTGTATGCCACATCCAACAGTGCAGTCCTCCTCAACAGCCAGATAGGCGACTACTTCAAGACCACAGTTGGCGTCCGACAAGGTTGCCAGCTATTCCCGAATCTTGTTCAACCTCTTCCTGGAAAACATCATGAGAAATACCCTCCACGACTTCCAATCTACCATCTCTATAGGAGGGAGAACGTTAAACAACCTACGCTTTGCCGACGACATCGATCTGATGGGCGGCAGCAACACCGAGCTACAGGATCTCACAAACAGACTAACAGACAGAGCAAGAGCATACGGCATGGAAGTGAGCACAACTAACATCCATGCTCAAATCTTCATGAATGGAGAACAATTAGAAGAAGTGGACACCTTCAAATACCTTGGTGCCACTCTCACCAAAGATGGCCGCTCTGCAACAGAGATCAAGACCAGACTAGCCATGGCAACATCGGCAATGGCAAAACTCAGCAAGTTCTGGAAGAGCAAAGACATCAGTTTCCACACCAAGATAAAAATATTCAAGTCCCTAGTTATGTCCATACTGCTCTATGGCTGTGAAGGTTGGACTTTGACAGCTGAAACCACCAAGAGAATACAAGCATTCGAAACAAAATGCTTCAAACGCCTCCTTGGGATCCGGTGGAGGGATCACAAGACCAACGACTTTGTGCGGGGCCAAGTTACACAGCTGGCAGGCCCCCAGGAACCACTCCTGTCAATATTAAAGAGGAGGAAGCTGTCTTGGTTTGGGCACGTCACCTGACACAACACGCTGCCCAAGACAGTTCTTCAAGGAACCTTGGAAGGGAAGTGGACAGACGCAGAGGAAGGCAACCCAAGAACTGGAAGGACAACATCAAAGAGTGGACCGGGATGGACAGCGCAACGCTGATCCGCAGGGCAGAGGACCAGCCTGGATGGAGGAGAACAACGTTATCGACATCCTCATGTCTCCTCTACGACCATTCGGTCAGGAGAATGAGGTGAGGTGAGGTGATATATATACATAATGTGTGTGTGTGTGTGTGTGTGTGTGTATATATATATGTAACAGAGTGGAGATATGTGATGTCCCATCTCTGCACAAACCTCGGGAACACGGCACAGCTAGTCAGTTTAGAATGTGACCTCTGAAAAGAGGTTGCATAAATATACATTTCACCGTGAAGGCGAAGTGCATGAAGTGCATCCAACGGGAGTTTTCGACCACTACCCAAGGAATCAGAGCATCGACAATTCACAGGTGTGTCTCTAAACAGAAACACGACGCTGCGATTGCGCGCTCCGTTCACATGGGAGATAATCTACTTACCACCCCATCACATCCACCACCGGCCAACTTGTAACGCGTCCCGAGGTACGCTACCTGGCCAACATATTTGATGCTGACTAGTAGCCCCTAACAACTATTATCTACAAAAATAAATAATCCTACTTGGGTCTTCAGCCGCCGCTGTGGCCTAGTGGTTAGGGTGTTGTACTCGTAATCTAAAGGTTGCGGGTTCGATCCCAGCTATTCCGCTATGGCGTTGTGCCCTTGGAAAAGGCACTTTACGGCTATTTTCTCACCCCACCCAGGTGTAAAAGGAGTACCAACCTTGTGTTGGGGGTTAATCCTGCGATAGACTGGCGTCCTATCCAGGGGGGAGTCTATGACTCTCAGTCGCTTAACGCCACAGAAACCGGGATAAGCACCGGCCTGATGAGCCTTATGGCTCGGGACAGACTTTAACTAACTAACTTTAACTTGGGTCTTCCACCCAACCCGAAGGTAGGCTACCTGGTTGACATATGTTATGTTGTAAATCCAGTAGCAAAACACTATTCCTACCTACTTGGGTCTTGCATTCCACTTCTGACACCATTTGTAACAGAGTGGACATATGTGATGTCCCATCTCTGCACAAACCTCGGGAACACGGCACAGCTAGTCAGTTTAGAATGTGACCTCTGAAAAGAGGTTGCATAAATATACATTTCACCGTGAAGGCGATGTGCATCCAACGGAGCGTTTTCGACCACTACCCAAGGAATCAGAGCATCGACAATTCACAGGTGTGTCTCTAAACAGAAACACGACGCTGCGATTGCGCGCTCCGTTCACATGGGAGATGATCTACTTACCACCCCATCACATATATATAATATATATATATATATATATATATATATATATATATATATATATATATATATATATATATGAATTCGAGAGTCTTTAAGATAAAACTACTAAACCTAGGCCTCGGGCAAGAACACAGGCAAAAAACATTTTGCACACACATCAAAATCTCTTCCGTCTTTCGGAAGAGTGTGCCAATGTGTGCCAGTGGGAACGGATGACACCTAAACAGCACGTACACGGAAACTGGATGTAAAGAGTACATGAGCATTTATTCTATATCTTCAAATGAAAGCAATTTAGATAGAAAAAGCACACGGACCATCCCAAAAAGGCAGTGGAGCTTATCCTTAAACAGCACACTACAACCCTTTGGTAACGCGCCTGTCTAGAAAGCAACCCGTTTTTGTTGGTCTGGGTTCTGGTCTTTCAGATAAGACAATAAACCGAGGTCCCGTGTGTTACACATCATTATTTAGTGCACGTAAAAAAACACCTGAAAAGCTCCTAACTACAGTGAAAAAACGCAAGCTAAAGTGGTATGGGCACGTCACACGAACATCTGGACTGGAAAAGACTGTCTTACAGGAAACAGTAAGGGGAGAGAGACGAAGAGGCAGACAGAGGAAACGATGGGAAGACAACATCAGAGAGTGGACAGGCCTTGGATGGAACGACCTGCTACGGAGGGCGGAGGACCGTGGGTAGTGGAGGAGGCTGGTTGCAAAATCTTCAGTTGTGCCCCCACAGTCCACGGGACTACGGGACAGGTGAAGATGAAGGTGAAAAAAACCTACGGAAACAAAGAGCGTTGTCCCTGGTAAAATTATATAGAAAAAAGCCACTCTGGTGGGGAAAAAAATACAGTTGCAGACAGGAAAAAAAAAAAAAAAATAAATAATGGGTGGCGCTGCACTTGTGGCGACGCGCTCCCCTGGGTGAAATCAGCCCGAATTTTACGCAGAGAAATCAGCTGTGATATAAAGTGGTTTAGAACAAATTAAAATGAAATGAAATAGACTTTATGCAGGGAACAAGACAATGACTATCTTCATAAATGTTCTTGTTCAGTCAGGCCTAAGTCGGATGCACTGGGCCTGACTTGTCAGGCACTTAACGGCAGCGGAGCACAATGTCGTTCATTTGACAGACAACAAGAGCTACTGTCTGAGCGTTCCACAAAGAAGCAGTGCAATAAGTCAGTAATTACCTGTTCCGAAGTCTTTTGAACACTACCAAGTTGTTCAATTCAAAATTGATTCTTAAAAGAATTAAATTAGTTGTGTGTGTGTGTGTGTGTGTGTGTGTGTGTGTGTGTGTGTGTGTGTGTGTGTGTGTGTGTGTGTGTGTGTGTGTGTGTGTGTGTGTGTGTGTGTGTGTGTGTGTGTGTGTGTGTGTGTGTGTGTGTGTGTTTATCTATTTATATTTTATATTTTATTCTTTTATTTCGAGGATAACAGATTAACCAATCATGTGCTTTTTTTTCATCCGGTCCCCGTGTGTATGCAGTTTTGTAAATATTGTCATCTGTTCCCACCGGCACACGATGGCCTACTCTTACGAAAAGCGGAACAGGATTTAACGTGTGTGCAAGATGTTCTGCGTGCGTTCGCACACGGGGCCTCGGTTTAAAGTCTCATCCAAGGACTAGTGTGTGTGTGCGCGCGCGCGCGCGCGCGCGCGCGCGCGCCGGTGTGTGTGTGTGTGTGTGTGTGTGTGTGTGTGTGTGTGTGTGTGTGTGTGTGTGTGTGTGTGTAAAAGGCATGCATACCGACATGGTTTGTTTGCTTTTGAGTGGGGGGGGGGGGGGGATGCGTGAATGCGTGTGTGTCTTTGTTTATCAACATGCATGCCGACATGTCTCAAATGTGCGCTTGCATATACATGTGTGCATGCGCGTGCCCACGTATAAATATGTATGAGGGGGTTGTGAGTGTGAGTGTGTGCATATGTGTGTGTGTGTGTGTGTGTGTGTGTGTGTGTGTGTGTGTGTGTGTGTGTGTGTGTGTGTGTGTGTGTGTGTACGGATACGCACGTGTGTGTGTTTAAATTGGTGGTATGTATGTGTGTGTTGTGTATGTATGTATGTTGTATGTATGTATATGTATGTATGTATGTATGTATTAGTATGTATGTATGTATGTATGTATGTATGTATGTATGTATGTATGTATGTATGTATGTAAGTAAGTATGTATGTATGTATGTTATTATGTATTATGTATGTATGTATGTATGTATGTATGTATGTATGTATGTATGTATGTATGTATGTATGTATGTATGTATGATGCATGCATGCATGCATGCTTGCATGCTTGCATGCATGTATGCGTGTATGCGTGAAGCATGTGTGTAAGTGTGTATGTATGTATGTATGTATGTATGTATGTATGTATGTATGTATGTATGTATGTATGTATGTATGTATGTATGTGTGTATGTGTGAGTGTGTGTGTGTGTGTATGGAGGTGTGTGTGTGCATATAATATATATATATATATATATATATATATATATATATATATATATATATATATATATATATAAAATATATTATATATAATATATATAATAATATATTATATATGTAGATGCATGCATGCATGCCTGCTTGCATGCTTGCATGCATGTATGCGTGTATGCGTGTAGCATGTGTGTAAGTGTGTAATTGTGTGTATGTATGTATGTATGTATGTATGTAGTGTATGATGTATGTATGTGTGTGTGTGTGTGTGTGTGTGTGTGTTGTGTGTGTGTGTGTGTGATGCAGTGTGTGTGTTTATTTGAGGTATGTAGTGTATGTGTGTACTGATGCACTGTTGATGTATGTAAATTTCGAGGTATGTATGTATGTATGTATGTATGTATGTATGTATGTATGTATGTATGTATGTATGTATGTATGTATGTATGTATGTATGTATGTATGTATGTGTATGTTTAGTGTGATAGTAGTCTGTATGGTTAGGAGTGTTGGTTTTAATGTGGATTTCCGCCTTTGTACAGCGGTAGAAAATGGTGCACTGACTGATGTATGGTTGGGTTTTTTTTTCGATTCACCCAGTTTTAGTGGATGTCTAGAAGCATTCATTCTCACAGTCTTCACAGCAATTAGGAGATGTTGCTGTTGGTTTGGCTGGCACCAATACATGACACCAGAATGTGACTGTAAGTCACTGACACTGACAAGGGAAAACACAACCTTATGGTGGCTTGACATTGGTGATTTAGAGTTCATATTTTGTTAGAGACAACATTATCTCTGTCCTCACTGCGAAATACAACCTCCAAGTGTATCGGTTATCAACCTTTATGCTACTGTGTGGCGAAACTATGGTTACTATGTACGAAACTATAATAAACAGTTGGCTTCGGAAGTTACTTCGTTGTATGACGTTGCACCCAAATTGAACACGCGGTCTGTCTAATATGTTTTCGATTTCTGATGCTGTTTGTTCAGTCATGTGTTCAAGCAGAAGCCATACACCCATGAACGTTTGTTCCAGTTACATAAATATCAAGTATTAAATGAAGAACTTGACTTATGATTATTATCCACCCCTACGATAACTGATGGAGGGGATCACGTGGGCAGTTAAAAAGTTAGACTCCAGACCTTAACCCACACTAGAGTACAGGTTTGAAATCAAAGTTGAGTTAATAGGCTGTAGGCTTGGGAGGAGCCAGTTATGAATAACTGGAATGTTGTTATATGTCAAATGTTATGTTGAGATTGCATTAAGCCCTCAGCAGAAACATCCACACTCTCCTTCAAAGAAAAAAACAAAATATCTGACGTTCGAGTATGATCTAATAATATAATATATATAATATGGCGGATTATTCAGATGAGACAATATAAACCGAGGACCTATGTGCGAACACACCAGACCGTCTTGCGCACAAGTTAAAAACCCGTTCGCCTTTCGGAAAGAGCAAGCCATTGTGTGCCGGTAGGAGCAGATGACAACAAACTATAAAAAATTTAAAAATCAGCATGCACACAGGTGTCATGTTTAGACACATCCTGAGGAAAAACGGGGAGTTGGAGCCCCAGGGCGGTTCGGGGCTGTATATGGCAACGTTCTAGCGGCTCCTGCGAAGGCACTGGAACCATTCGTATGGGCTATTGCCTTTCCAATGGATCATTCAGGAACGTGGAGATGGGGGGTCTGCTGCATGGGTAACAGCTTGCCCTCCATACTTAATGACCCAGGCTTTGCCTCTAAAGACTAGAGCGCAACTCCATAGTCCTCCGAGACTGACGGATGCCTACTACTACCAATTTGGACAAAAAGTCTAAACCCAATCTTCCCAAATGCGTGTACATGACATCAAAGCGATTCTTTTAAGTGATGAGTGAGTCAGAGTGCATATTCCATCCGACTTCTAGGTCATTAAGCTGAGGAACGCAAATCAGCAACAATAACACATATTCTTTCGATTTTTTTTCCTGTAGGTAAACCAGAAAACTTCAGTTTCATGAGAAAACGCAGGTTTGTCTTGCACACATACTTCAATAGTGAAGTGGGGTTATTTGTTTTTATTTTTGTTTGTTTGCTTTTGTTGTTGTTCTCTGGTTTGTGTTGGTCAGCTGTACGCATTCATCCAGTCCCCGAGCCGCTTCGGTCATTAGGGGACTGGGCGACTGCAGCAGACTTTGCCAGGAATCATCTTTTCATCTGTGCCGCACTGCTGTGAACAGGTTGGACATGTATGATTAACTGATCTTGCATACTGAGGAGCACCAGGATTATGTGAGAAAACTGGTACGGTCGAGGGGTGGGGGAGGGGGAAGAGGGGCTGTATATGGCAACGATCTGGTGGCTCCTGCGACGGTACTGGAACCATTGTATCGGTCATTCCTTTCCAATGGATCATTCCAGTGGCGTAGAGAGGGAGGTCTGCTGCATGGGTAACAACTTGCCCTCCATTCTTACTTACCCAGGCTTTGCGCTCTAAAGACTAGAGCGCAACTCCATAGTCCTCCGAGACTGATGGGTGCCTACTCTGCATTATACCGATTCGCATGTCCTGGTATTAGTTGCAGAAAGTATTTGCCAGTCACCATTAGGAGAGTTACTGAAAATGACATCGCATAGAATTATCAGCATCCATTACATTCTTCATTCTTGCACCCTTCCCCTCATCTCTTTTTTCTGTACATTCTTTGCATGAATTTACTACTGTCTGAATCACCTTGCAGTGAATAGACTTTAAACTAAGAAGAAGAAGAAGAAGGAAAAACGTGCCCGTGCATGGCAGACCAGGTTAAGTAGTCTTAGCGTTTTCTTAGACACACTGCGGTTTTTCCACAGCTTTTCGTTTTGTTTTTCTTTTCTCTCCTCTCCTTTCCTTTTCCTTTCGCCTTCTCTCTCCTTTGTCAGTGAATGATCTAATCCTCTCTGTCTTTTTTTTAATTTCTTTCTTCGTCATAGCTAGCCTTAGATTGCTCTCCTCTCCTTCCCCACCCCACCCTATCCCCCTGTCTCACCCCCTGCCTGTCTGTCTGTCTGTCTGTCCGTCTCTCTCTCTCTCTCTCTCTCTCTCTCTCTCTCTCTCTCTCTCTCTCTCTCTCTCTCTCTCTCTCTCTCTCTCTCTCTCTCTCTCTCTCTCTCTCTCTCTCTCTCTCTCTCTCTTCAAAATTACTGTTGTTGTTTTTTGTTTACCAGGTTATTAAGTAAATTTGTGCTATCCTGAGTTTCTGTCTCTGACTGTCTGTTTGTTTGTTTGTGTCCATATCTGTCTCTGTATCTGAGTCTGTGTGTGTGTATGTGTGTGTGTGTGTGCTATATATTATATATAATTAAGCCTATATATATGTACCTATATAAAATGTATACATGTATATATAATCATATATATATATATATGTATGTATATATATATATAATATAATATATATATATATATTATTGTATATATTTACATTTTATGTATGTGTTTGTGTGTGTGTGTATGTGTGTGTACGTATATGTGTGTATGTGCGGGGGGGGGGGGGGGGGGGGGGGTTGCGTATATGTTTGTGTATGTGCGTGGGGGGGGGGGTGTATGTGTCTATGTCTGTGTGTTTCTGTGTCTGTGTGTATGTCTCTGTCTGTGTCTCTGTTGTGTGTGTCTGCATGTGTCTGTGTGTCTGTATGTGTTTACGTGCCTGTGTACTAGTGCCAGCACATGTCTATAATGTAACAAACATCTCTGGACAGCAGGGGGTATGACAGGTGTTTGCACACCACTTCAGACAGAGTGCATCGCTATGAACGCTGCATGAAACTCAAGACAATTCTCACAAAACAGACCAAAGTGGTTCCATTTTTGACAGACATTAAAGCATTTTCATAAGTGTGTGTGTGTGTGTGTGTGTGTGTGTGTGTGGTGTGTGTGTGTGTGTGTGTGTGTGTGTTGTGTGTGTGTTGTTTGTGTTGTGTGTGTGTGTGTGTGTGTGTGTGTGTGTGTGTGTGTGTGTGTGTGTGTGTATGAGAGAGAGAGTGAGTGTATGTGTGACACAGGAGAGAGAGGTGAGTGTGTGTGTGTGTGGTGTGTGTGTGTGTGTGGTGTGTGTGTGTGTGTGTGTGTGTGTGTGGTGTGTGTGGTGTTGTGTGTGTGTGTGTGTGTGTGTGTGTGTGTGTGTGTGTGTGTGTGTGTGTGTGTGGTGTGTGTGTGTGAGTGTGAGTCGTGTGTATGTGTTAGTGTGTGGTTGCGTACCTTTTGCATGCCCTTGAGAGATACCAAGCTGCCTTGTTGACATTATTTCATGGATTGACCAGGAAGTGTCAACAAGATATCATGCATCATTATCGCTTTAAAACAAACACACAAAAGAAAGTGGCACTTGTAGTATATTGTTCTCGTCGTTGTTTTTGCAGTATGTTGTTCTCGTTGTTATTTTTGTGTATGTGTTGTTCTGTCGTTGTTTTTGCAGTATGTTGTTCTCGTTGTTATTTTTGTAGTATGTTGTTCTGTCAGTTGTTTTGAGTATGTTGTTCTCGTTGTTATTTTTGTAGTGTGTTGTTTTTGTAGTTGTTTTTGCAGTATGTTGTTCTCGTTGTTATTTTTGTAGTGTGTTGTTCTTCGTCAGTTGTTTTTGCAGTATGTTGTTCTCGTTGTTATTTTTGTAGTGTGTTGTTCTTGTAGTTGTGTTTGAAGTTGTTGTTCTCGTTGTTATTTTTGTAGTGTGTTGTTCTTGTAGTTGTGTTTGAAGTATGTTGTTCTCGTTGTTATTTTTGTAGTGTGTTGTTCTTGTAGTTGTTTTTGTAGTCTGTTGTTCTCGTTGTTATTTTTGCAGTTGTTGTTCTTGTAGTTGTTGTTTGCAGTATGTTGCTTGTGTTTGTTGGGCGTTCCGCTGGTTAACACCCAGGAGGGAGGGGGGAGGGCGTGGGGAGGGGTGTTGGCCATCCAGAATATGCACTGTGCCTCACTCATCACATCTAGATATCACTGCCAGATGGCAAAGCACACACTGAATGAGAAGTTTGTGTGTGTGTTTGTTTAAATCTTCAAATATATAAGAGAGAATAGAAAGAGACAAAGACAAAGAGACAGAAAGAGACAGACAGACAAGACAGATAGATAGATGAGTAGTAGATAGATAGAAGATAGATAGATAGATAGATAGATAGATAGATAGATAGATAGATAGATAGATAGATAGATAGATAGATAATGGATAGATAGATGTAGATGTGTGTGGCGGTGTTGGTGTGCTGTTTTGGTGGTGTGTTGTGTGTGCGTGTGCGATGCGCGCCTGCGCGTGCAGTTGCTACCCGCGACTGTGTACGCGCGCACTTCTCAATCTTCCTTAGCTTATGGCATTCCAGAAAAGCTGCGCATTAAGTTTGACACAACTTCCATTTCCAAAAAGACGATCAAAAATGCACACACTCCATTCCATAAAGAACATGCATGCACCCCCCCCCCTCCCTCTGCTCATCCGCAACTCAGCCCATCCCACCACCCACACACAAAACCCCAACTTCTTCTTCCACCACCCCTCGACATACCAACAAAAACACATGTCTGACGTTGAGTTCAGTAATGTCCGGGTTCGTGTCAAGTATCAGTGACAAGGGATGCATGAGCAGAGAAACGAGAAGAGACAGACTTCTGGATCGAAGAAGAGAATGAGAGAAGAGATGAAAGAGAAGAGATGTAGGAAGAGAAGAGAGAGAAGAGAGAAGAGAGAGACTGAACACTGAAGTTATGTACATGGCCATGGACTCAATACTTTTCTTGGTTTTGGAGAGAGAGAGAGAGAGAGAGAGAGAGAGAGAGAGAGAGAAGGAGAGAGAGAGAGAGAGGAGAGAGAGAGAGAGAGAGAGGAGAGAGAGAGAGAGAGGAGAGAAGAGAGAGAGAGAGAATGAATGAATGAATAATGAATGATGATGATCTTTATTTTCAGTTACAGAGTAATTTACATACTCTATCGGGTTAAGAAGAGAGAGAGAGAGAGAGAGAGAGAGAGAGAGAGAGAGAGAGAGAGAGAGAGAGAGAGGAGAGAGAGGAGAGAGAGAGAGAGAGAGAGAGAGAAGAGAGAAGAGAGAGAGGGGGGGGTATTTAGGGCGCACAGAATGTCTCACGCGATAGTGTCGGTCTTTTTATTTGTGTCTTCTTTATTGTATTATCTATTTCGATTATCCGTTGCTGTAATATTCCAGAACACGTGAACTGCATCTTTGTGTTTTTTCCATCCAGTCCGGGTTATATGACTTTTTAGTTTCCACGTTGTCCACCGGCAACGGGCCTACTTCGAAGATGGACAGGTTTTGAACGGGTGCGCAAGTGTTCAGAACGTTGGCAGGCAATTTGACGAACCGAGTTCGATCCGTTGGAGGAGAGAGTTTTCCGAGAGAGAGAGAGGAGAGACAGAGACAGAGAGAGAGAGAGACAGACAGACAGAGAGGCGGTATTAATTTGAAATGCACAGAATAGTCTCACGCAATAGTGTAGGTTGGTAATTTATTTATTGATTTATTCTTTTATATCGAGGGTAATGGGATAAGCACTCGTGTTCTTTTTTTACATCCAGTCCCCCTGTGTATGCAGTTTTTTTGTAAATGATGTCATCTGTTCCCACCGGCACACGATGGCTACACTTACGAAAAGTGGAACAGGATTTAACGTGTGCGCAATATGTTTTGCGTGCGTTAGCACAGGGGGCTTCGGTTTACAGTCTCATCCGATAGACTTTTGGGGAGAGCGGAGTCAGCACTGATGTTAACTCCAGAGGAAAAATCCTCTCGAGCGGGAATCGAACCGGGTTCGTCAAATTTCGAGCGCAATGTTCTGACCACTAGGTTGTATCCCGCCCCCGAGAGAGAGAGAAAAGAGAGAGAGGAGAGAGAGAGAGAAGAGAGAGAGAGAGAGAGAGAGGAGAGAGAGAGAGAGAGAGAGAGAGAGAGAGCGAGCGAGCGAGAGCGAGAGAGAGAGAGAGAGAGAGAGAGAGAGAGAGAGAGAGAGAGAGGGGCGGTATTTAGGGCGCACAGAATAGTCTCACGCAATAGTGTAGGCTGTTCAGGCTTCCCTGTGAATGCTTTCCCGAGAAACTCCATGCTGTAATATTGCCAAACCACGTAGACTGCTTCTTTGCTGTACCCCAGTATCCGGTTTATATGTTAGTTAAAGTCTGTCCGAGCCTAAGGCTCATCAGGCCGGTGCTTATTCGGGTTATATGACTGGCTTTTATCTTCCCACGTTGTACGACCCATGAGGCGGTCTTGGGGTGTTTGCAGGTTTTGCAGGGGACGGGATAGCCTAGTGGTCAGAACGTTGCGCTCGCAATTTGACAACCCGAGTTCGATTCCCGTTGGAGGGGATTTTTCCCTGGAGTTTACATCAGTGCTGACTCCACTCTCCCAAAAGTCTTTCGGATGAGACTGTAAACGAGGCCCCGTGCGCGAACGCAGGCAGAACATCTTGAAAACATTAAACCCTGTTCCGCTTTTCCTAAGAGTAGGCCATTGTGTGCCGATGGGAACAGATTACAAGATTTACACAACTGCATACACACGGGGACAGGATGAAAAAAAGCACGTGAGTGCTTATCCCATTATTCTCGATATAAAAAATAAATAAATAAATAAATAAATATAAATAAATAAATAAATAAGCCCCATACCATTTTTTCTTCTGCCTTGTTCCATTACCCGTTCACTATTTGGAGGTCTTTGTCCGCCTGATGTCATTTTGGATGATTGATGTGACGCATACCCCCCTCCCCCACTCTGCGCTTCAATTCATCTTTCATGTCATTGTTGGTGTGGGTGGTCTCTTGAGGTTTAGGAATTCTATGACACTTTGTGTGCTCGTGTGTGGTGTGTGTGTGTGTGTGTGTGTGTGTGTGTGTGTGTGTGGTGTGTGTGTGTGTGGTGTGTGTGTCATTGTGTGTGTGTGTGTGTGTGTGGCGCGGCGCGCGGGTGTGTGTGTGTTGTGTGTGTCTGTGTCTGTTGTTCTTCAATTTAACGTCTATTCACAATAAGTGATATTAATCTCTGTGTGTATGTATGTGTCTGTGTCCGTGTGTGTGTGCGTGTGTGTGTGTGTGTTAGTGTGTGGTGTGATGCGTGTGGTGCGTGTGTGTGTGTGTGTGTGCGCGCGCGCACGCGCGCGCGCGCGTGTGTGTGTGTGTATTTGTGTGTGCGTGCGTGTGCGCGCGTGTCACTGTGCGTGCTTACGTGTGTGTGTGTGTGTGAGTGCATTCATGCGTGTGTACATGCGTGTGTGCATGCGTGCAAGCGCGTATGCGTTTGTGCGCGCGCCGTGTGCATGTATGTGTGTGCGCGGTGCGTGTGTGCGTGCGTGCAAGTTTGATGATGTCATTTTTGTTTATAATCGTTGCCAGATACAGGCAGAGTAGGCCCACAACCTGTCACACTCTCCCTGGAGAGTCTGTGTGGTGTCCTGTTTCACACAACGCCTCAGAAACAAACATTGGGCAACGACAACAACAGGTAAAGGGGGCCTTTATATGTAAATACAAAGAAAAAGAAAATGGTGGGGTGGGGGGTTGGGTGGTAGTGGTGGTGATGGTTCGGAGGGGGTGGGGGTGGGGGTTGTCAAAAGTGTAGATTCACGAGTTCAGTTCAATTTCTGAGAAAAACAAACAAACATCTGAAGAAATTCTTTGGTTGGTTGGTTGGTTGGTTGGTAGATTGGTTGCTTGTTGTCTCTATGGTTGTGTTGGTTGTGGTGGTTGTAGATGTTGTTGTTGTGAGTTGTTTTGTGGGGGTTGTAGATGTTGTTGTGGTTGTTGGAGTGTTGTTGTGTGGTGTTTTTGTTTTACATTGCATATGTACCCATAAATAAGTATGTCTTATTTTTGGCTTTGTATATGTGCGGGTGTGAAACGTGCGTATAATGTGTAAATAATGGTGATCATATGTCTTTTCTAGTCAATGGTTTTTACGAAATTGTATCTAAACATTGGGTGGTGGTTGGTGTGTTTGGTGTGTTGCAAGCGCGCGCGCGTAGAGTGGTGAGTGTTTGTGACATTTTATTTGAAGTTATATAATGTTTGAAAAAAAAGAAAATGTAGCTCCTTCGTGTGTGTTTGATTATGAATTTGTAGCATATGCTGTCTGTTTTGTAATTTGCCTTCAGGGATGTTAATGTGTTTTTGACTTGGCTTGACTTGACTTGACTTGAAAGGTTGATGCCATCGATTTTTATTTGAGTTCAATACAAGATTCCCATAAATTTATACACTGCATTACAGTTTGATAGTACAGTAAGTTGTATGTAGGCAACCTATCACAGTACTAAAAACACAGCATAATACCAAACATACAATAAATGCAAAAAATACAAAACAACACAAAGCATAATACAAAACAAAGCAGTCTATTCCTTCTTCCTTCATCTCCTTAACCGTGTTTTTAAATTGATTTGGGTTTAATGTTTACACAAAGGCATTCGAATTTGTATGGCCCTATCTAAGGCCTCATTAGGAAGTGTTAACCAGAATCAAAAATGCCACCAGACCATATAAAGAGCTCCTCAGTGAAACAACCCAAACTGGAAGTGGCACTGGCACTTCATACGAACATCTGGATTTATTTTATTTTATTTTATTTTATTTTATTTTATCTTATTTACTCTTTTATATCGAGGATAACAGAATAAGCAATCCTGTGCTTTTTTTCATCCGGTCCCGTGTGTATGCAGTTTTGTAAATCTTGTCATCTGTTCCCACCGGCACACGATGGCCTACTCTTACGAAAAGCGGAACAGGATTTAACGTGTGCGCAAGATGTTCTGCGTGCGTTCGCACACGGGGCCTCGGTTTAATAGTCTCATCCGAAGGACTTTTGGGGAGAGTGGAGTCAGCACTGATGTTAACTCCAGGAAGAAAATCTCCTCGACCGGACTCGAACCCGGGTCGTCAAATTGCCAAGACTGTGGTACAGAGAACAACACAAGGAGGGAGACGAAGAGGCAGACAGAGGAAAAGATAAGAAGACAACATCAGAGAGTGGACTGGACTTGGGTGGAACGATTTGCTACGGAAAGCTGAGAACCACGGGGAGTGGAGGAAGCTGGTTGCAAAATCTTCATTGGTGCCCCCATGGTCGGCAGGAATGTGTTAAATTGAGACAAGGCTACATCTCCCCAGTCATGTCCCACACACCAACACACACACACACACACAACACACACACACACACACACACACACACACACACACACACACACACACACACACACACACACACATCAAAAGAAAACAAGGAATAGAAGAATGAGAGAGAAGAGAGAGAGAGAGAGAGAGAGAGAGAGAGAGAGAGGAGAGAGAGAGAGAGAGAGAGGAGAGAGAGAGAGAGAGAGAGAGGAGAGAGAGAGAGAGAGAGAGAGAGAGGAGAGAGAGAGAGAGAGAGAGAGAGATTTGGGACGCTTGTGAGGAAAACAAACAGCCTACATTTGCTTTGCTAGTTGTAATGTTTTTAGGGTAATTTTGAACATGAAAAATAATACGTATTGCTCTATCGTACATGTTATGATTATTTTTGTATTGGTAGCATGTGTGTATGCTGTGTGTGTGTGTGTTGTGTGTGTGTGTGTGTGTGTGTGTGTGTGTTTGTGTGTGTTGTGTCTGTGTCTGTGTCTGTTGGTCTGTGTCTGTCTGTGTGTGTGTGTGGGGTGTTGGGGGGGGCTGTTTTCGTGTGGTGTGTGTAGGGTGTTGTGTGTGTGTGTTGCAGTTTTTAAGATTGAAATCTACCAATCTGTGATCAAATAACTGTTGTTTGCTTTTATATATATATATATATATATATATATATATATATATATATATATATATATATATATATATATTATATGTGTGTGTGTGTGTGTGTGTGTGTGTGTGTGTGTGTGTTGTGTGTGGTGGTTTAAATATATATATTATATATATATTATATAATTTAGATATATACATGGCTTTCTTATCCACGTGAGTTTTTCTGTTTATGAGATAATGAAGTATTTGTATTGATTTTGGTACACTACACTACAATACATACACTATACTACATTGAACTGCACTGCACTGCGCTACGCTACACTGCACTGCATTCACTGCATTACACTATACTACTCTACACTTTACTACACTACATTACACTACACTACACTACACTACACTTCACTCTACACTATACTAATCTAACACTACACTGCACTACACTATACAATTAACTACACTACACTGCACTACACTATACAAGACACTACACTACACTGCACTACACTATACAAGACACTACACTACACTTCACTACACTATACTTCACTACACTACACTACACTACATTATACTACACTACACTATACATCACACCACACCACACCACACTACATGTACAACATACTACACCACACCACACTACACCACACAGCGCTACAACACACCACACTACATATACAACATACCACAACACGCCACACTACACCACACAGCGCTACAACACACCACACTACATGTACAACATACCACACCACACCACATCACACCACACAGCGCTACAACACACCACACTACATGTACAACTTACTACACCACACCACACCACATCACACCACACACCCTACACTTCACACCACACCACACCAAACCACCCACATCCACCCACCCACAACATACAATACAACACAACGCAATACAATACAATACAAACCAATACAATACAATACAATACAATACAATACAATACAATACAATACAACAACACATACAACACAATACAAGACAACACAGTGCAGGATATACTGTGCCCTGACAGACCGCCTATACCACTAACCACACCCTCCCCGCTATGAATAAAGAACAGACTTTAGCTCCGAACACTCACTGACAGTCCCAAAGTCGGGTATTTATTACCTGAACAAAACAACAACCTATGCAGTCACCTGTCGGCTCAAACTGGCTTTTCTGTTGTTGGTTTTTTTTTTTTCATTATCTAAATTCTCGAACTCTACAAAATTTTGAGAAAGGTAGAACAGAGACAGGAATGGAGGGAACTTGTTGCAAAGTCTTCAGGGGTGCCCCCACAGTCGCCAGACTAAGGATAGATAGAATCAATTCTTCTTCGTTCAAACGCTCAGGCAGCAACTGCTAAACCTGTCATAGGAGCAAAAATGCGTCGCGCTGCCGTTAAGCACCTGACAAGTTAGGCCCAGCGATCTACTCGGCATGGGACAGAGCTGTGATCTTTTAAGTCTTTCTGGGTGGTAAGATGGCAGGAGAATGGACCAAGAATGCAAAACAAAAAATGACAGAAAGGAGGTGACAGGAAGAACAGAAACACAAAGCAGAGACAGAGAAGGATAGAAAAGAGGGAAATGCCTAGCACAGGATTTCCAGACAGTGGGGATGTCATCTGTACTGACGATCACGCAGGGATCCCCACGTGGGAAGCAGAGTGAAATAGTCACTTTTGTGAACATGAAAAATATAATTTTATTTATTTATTTATTTATCTATTATATTTATTTATTCTTTATAGTGAGGATAATGGAATAAGCACTGTTTTTTGTACATGAAAAATGCTACATTCAGTCCTTGTGTGTATGAGGTTTTCTTAATCCTGTCATCCGTTCCCACCGGCAGCAACGGCCTACTCTTCCAAAGGCGGAAGAGGTTTTAACACTAGCTCCAGATGTTCTGCGTGCGTTCGATACGGAACTTCGGTTTATAGCCTCATCCGAAGTACTTTCATGTGATTGGAGTATCGTTATTTATTTATTACTTATTATTTATTTATTTATTTATTTATTATTTATTTATTATTTATTTACTTATTCTTTTATATCGAGGATTTTTATTCTTTTATAGCGAGATCACTGGATAAGCATCATGTGCTTTTTTCATCAGTCCGTAGTATGCATTTTGTAATCTTGTAATCTGTTCACCGGCACACATGGCCCACTTACGAAAAGCGGGAACGGATTTAAGTGTGCGCAGATGTTTGCGTGCGTTCGCACACAGGGCCTCGGTTTACAGTCTCATCGAAGATTTTGGGGAGTGATCAGACACACAAACACAACACCACACACACCAACACCCACACCCAACACCACACCAAACACACCACACCACAACAGAGGATAATGGAAAAAGCACCGTGTGCTTTTTTTTCATCCAGTCCCCGTGTGCATGCAGTATGTACACGGCACTGATTTGAACTCCAGGGGGGGGGGGGGGGGGGGGAATCCCTTGAACGGGAGTCTCAGTGGTGGCTCGAACCCAGGTCTTCTGATCGTGAGCACAAGGCTCTAACCACCAGACTTTCCCGCCCCCCCCCCCCCCTGCCCCCCCCCCCCCCCCCCATCCCCCCTCTCCATGCCCTCTTAGGTGTATGACTGAATGTGAAAGCAAGTTACGACTGAAAAGACCGTTGTTATGTTTGCAGTGAGAGGGCATTCCCGCTTCGGTCAGTGAAGGATCTGCAGTGTTTATGTTCGGGATATCGCTCCACTGCTCTCTTGCCAAAAAACGACCTGCAGTAGAAACCTTGCTTGTGTTTGTTGTGTTGGTGTGTGTTGTGTGTGTGTGTGTGTGTGGTTGTGTGTGTGTGTGGTTGTGTCTGTGTGTCTGTGTCTGGTGTTGTGTCGTGTGTGTGCTGGTCTGTGTGTTGTGTGTGGTGTGTGTGTGTGTGTGTGTGGGTGTGTGGTGTGTGTCGGTGTCTGTGTGTCTGATGTTCTGGCTGTGGATCTGTGCTGATGTCTGTGTCGAGTGTGGTAGATGATGTGAGTGGTGAGAGAGAGAGAGAGACGACAGACAGACAGAGAGAGAGAGAGAGAGAGAGAGAGAGAGAGAGGAGAGAGAGAGAGAGAGAGAGAGAGAGAGAGAGAGAGAGAGAGAGAGGAGAGAGAGAGAGAGAGAGAGAGAGACAAAACAAACACAAACAAACGAACGACATTGATTTTTCTCCTTTTTTATTGAGAGAAAGGAATATGCATGACAAAAAGATTTTTTTTTATTCATCCAGCTTACAAAATGTTATTTCCCCTAAATAAAGACAGAAGATATAACATGGAGACCACTTTTTTCTTTACAACATCACTTCACAACCACCGACAACATTGTTTACTTAAGAGCGTAGTTTCACTCATAAATTTTCAGTTTACTGTCTCATCCAAAAGACTAGCACCCAGACCAACACTCACTGTCAGGTGACTTGGGGGGGAGGCAAGTCAGGACTGTGACAGAGAATCGAACCTGTGACCTTTTTGCATTTTGCACAGGTACCACTCGGCCATCACCTGTCAGGTTTTTCAAGGCCAACACTGTCAGGAAATCGAGCCTGTAGCAGTCACCTCCAAAACTGTATACAGCACAGGCAGAGTAAAACAAAAGCATACAAAAAGCAAAACAAACGAGGATGCATTGTGTTTAAAATTAAAAAGTAGCACTGATAAAGTTCTTTCTTCCTGTTTTCCTCTCATGTTACAGCTGCAGTTAGGGTAAATGACGGAAAGAGAGAGAGAGTGATACGGGAGGGGGGGGAGGGGGGGGGGAGCGAGATGGATGGGACGAATAGAGACAAAGAGGAAGTAGAGGAGAAGAGAGAGGGAGGGGGGGTGGATACACAAACAAGAGGGGAGAGAGAGGGGGGGATAACAGACAAGGCAAAGAGAGAGGGGGGCAACAAACACACACACACACGCACGCACGCACCACACACACCACCACACACACACACGCACACACACACACACACACACACACACACACACACACACACACACATTATTCCATTATCTTAGATATAAAATGTTTTTTTTAATTAAAAGAACACAGAGAGAGAGAAAGAAAGAGAGACAAAGACAGAGAGACAAAAGAGGGGGAGAGAGAGAGAGAGAGAGAGAGAGAGAGAGAGAGAGAGAGGGGAGAGAGAGAGAGAGAAGAGAGAGAGAGAGACAAGAGACAAGACAGAGACAGACAGACAGACAGCAGAGACAAAGACAGAGAGAAAAGAACTGAGAGACAGAGGGGGGGGGGGGATTAACGACTCAGAACTCAGGATTTTAATTGTCAGGCCATCAGCCTGTATACAAAGGGGTGTGCATTTTGGCACAAAAAAATATAAACAAAACAAAATAGTACAACAAACAAAAATCATAGTGGCTTATCAAGAGTGATTTTCCAAAGAAACATGAATTACTTCAACTTTTTGCACACCAATCATACTTAGCAAAGTTCTTGGGTTTTCAGAACACAAAATATATACATAACCACATGTCTAAGCTGGTGGACATTTTCTTTTTTTTTACCACTTTACATCACAGCAGATTGCGGGTCACCACAAGTGTAGCACCACCCATTATTTTTTTTATTTCCTGTCTGCAGCTGTATTTGTTTCTCTATCAGAGTGGGATTTTTTCTACATTTTTTTTCATGGACTACCCTCTTGTTGCCGTGGGTTCTTTTACGTGCGCTTAGTAGTTTTGTGTAACACACGGGACCTCAGTTTTTTGTCTCATCCGAAAGACTAGCACCCAGACCACCACTCATGATCTAATGGATAGGGGGAAATTTTTGGACCCAAACGGGATTCGAACCACGCACACTCCTATTCGGACTTTTTGCTTTCTAGGCAGGCGTGTTACCTCTCGAGCTCCACCGATCCACGATCAAAATAGTTTGAAGGGATTATTCTTGGTATTAGTGAAGTACTTTGACAACTTGTTTGGTCTGAAGAAAAAAGTGAGTTTTTTTATCAGATTATATTTGCCAAACAATACTGCTGCTTTAGAGGAAGCAAAAGAACTAATTGACCAGGACATTAACAAAGCAGCGGAGTTGTTCACTGCAGTCCTGAAATCTGCTGCCTCTTGTATGACTGTAAAACACAGCAGTAAAGATGTCATAAGAGGTCAGGTTTGGTTTGATGCGAATGTTGGGAGAGTCGTAAGAAGCTCTTCGAGAGTTCAAACGATTGCGGAGAGAAGACCCAGCAGCAGATGGTCGACCATACTTTGAGTAAAGAAAAACATATAAAAGATTATTAGCAGAGAAAGAAAATGCATACAAAACGAAATGTAGAGCAGAACTCGAACAAAATATTCATGATTCCAAGTTCTTTTGGAAAAAAATCAAGCACTTTTCATCTAAAAGTAAGAAAACCTGAAATATTACAGAGAAGAATGGCTGCAGCACTTCAAGGGGGGTTTTGGAGTTGGAGATCAAATTACTCCTGATGAAGAACTTATTCATCTCAATACTGTAAATGCAGAACAGGATGTTGTCCAAATGATAATTCACTGAACAGCAAAGTAACTGAACAACAAATACAACACTCTATAGATCATCGAAACATAATAAAGCAGCAGGTCCAGGTGGCATTATACCCAAAATTTTAAAGTATTCTAAAGAAAAAATTGGTTCCTTTTTATTCCATCTTTTCAATACTGTATTTGCATCAGGCCAGTACCCTGAGGCATGGACCGAACAATCATTCACCCTTTGCATAAAAAAGGCAGTATACACAAACCAGACAACTACAAGGGTATTTCACTTATGAATATATGCCGCAGAGTTATACAGCTATATTATAATAGGAGACTGTCTAAGTGGGTAGAACATAAAAATTTATTAGGGGAAATTCAAGCTAGATTTAGAACAGACCATTCTACAATATATCATTATTTTTACGTTGTTCTGTATGATTCAGAAACATTTATTACAGAGGAAAAAGTTATATGTAGCTTTTATTGCCTTTCATAAGGCTTTCGATTTTATTTCACATAGTAAACTCTGGCCCATACTACACAAATCTGGAATAAGAGTAAGACCAGTGACATTATGAGCATGTATAAAACCGTGAAAGCCCGGATTAGATGTGGAGGTAGAGTTTCTGACGCTTTTTTCTGTCAGAAGTGTTTGAAGCAGGGTGAAATTACAAGTCCTCTACTTTTTTTTCTGTATTCATAAATGAACTTGCTAGTTGCGTTATAGAAAACGGGCGCCATGGCATACAACTGAATCCAGGCATGACTGAATTGTTTATTATGCTTTTTGCAGATGATATTGTACTTCTGTCAGACACTGTCATGGCTTCAAACTCAGCTTAACACTCTGCTTCTAAAGCACTTGAATTACATTTACAGGTCAATCTGGAAAAATCTAACATGATTATTTTTAGAAATGGTAGTTACATTTCTCAGCATGAGACATGGACATACAATGGTTGTAAAATTGAAACTGTGAATTGTTATAACTATTTGGTCTGGTTTTCAGCACCAGGCTATCCTTTTCAAAAGCTGTTGGTGAGATGTCAGTTACAGCAAGGAAAGGGGTTATTGACATTTTTAAAACCTTCTGAAATTAGGTGATTTTTCAGTTGATATTTGTCTTAGATTATCTTATTCACAGATAGACTTATTCTTTTGTGTGGATCTGAAATCTAGGTCATGACTTACTTTTCTATATTAGAGAAAGTACACACGTTTTCCTTTAAAAAAAAAACTGTTAAACGTCAGCACCAGAACACAGAACGATATGGTTTATGGTGAAACCGGGATACCCCCTCTATATATTTTCTTTTCTGTCATGCATAAAATATTGACTACGCCTTACAAGAATGAATCAGTCCAGAGTCCCTCGTCAGTCCTGTGTCATGCTTCTAACATTATGTGATCAATGGAGGATGTGCTGGGCATCACACGTGCAGGACACGTTGTATACATTTGGATTTGGGTTTGTTTGGGAAAACCAAGTGTGCAAAATATCAGGGGATTCTTATCTACATTCGAGACAGATTGATTGATTGTCACAGTCAATATCGCATATTCAAGAAAGCAGTAGGTTTGCAGTTTATCGGAATTTTAATCCTCTATATTACTGGAATTGTATTTCACCGTTATCACTAACAAACATATCAGAGATATGCTCATCCAATTTAAAATTGGTGCACTGATATACGCACACAGAAAATGCGATATGCTTCTTTCAATCCTGGTGATCTTAAATGTCGCATTGTAATTCTTGTCTTGAAGATGAAGTACACGCTTTATTTTACTGTAAATTTCTGACTGATTTCCAACAAAAATACATCCCATCTCGTTATAGGCAACACCCTTCAGAGAAAACATTGAAACTTATGATGCAAGGTGACAAAACGCCTTCATGATTAAGGACGATTCATATATCATTACAAGAAAAGGCGTTCTGCTTTAGAATGGTGGCTGCATCAAAATAATTAAGGTATTTCTCAAGTTGTTTTTCTATCTCTCTTTATGTTTCTGCCTTTCTCCTTAACTTTCCATAATTTCTTGTGCTTAATTTTCTGCCTTCCTAGTTCACTAACCTGCCTTTCTTCAAGCAACTCTTTCTAACAAATTTCTGTTTTCATTATATGACACTCTGCCTGTGTTTTGTTTTTGCTCTGGCGACCAGGTGTGAGACTCAGACACTGGGGTATCCATTCTGCGGTGTTACTTGTCCATGTGGCACTTTTATGTATATTTTTGTCTATAACATGTTTGTTATCATTTTTACGTGTTTTTTGTGTAATCTGGGGATTCTGAAATTAAGCGGAATGGCTAGCGTCCTCAGTACAGCTTGGTTTATTTGCTCTAAGGAATGAAATAATTTAGGTGTGTGTCATTTAATGTTGTTGTTGTTTTTCAGATGGACGGTGTTAGATATTTGAAAGTATTAGGACGTGATAGTTTTGAACCAGAAGTTGAAAGTTACTGGAGCCACTGAAACCGTATGAGGTGGCAGCTCTGATATGGCTTTCGTGGTTGGTAGGGCTGTAAACAATACAATAATTATGGTTTATCCTCTTCCTCTCCCCCCACCTTTCTCTCTGTGTCTGTCTGCCTGCCTGCCTGTCTCTCCTGATTTATTGCAATATTTTTTGGAAAGCTAATACAAAATGCTGACGTGCGAAAATCCTGTCAAAGATAACTTTTGTTTTAGAAACACCTCCGGTAGGTGAAAAGATGTGAATCATTTGTTGTTCTAGTATTTCACGGATCTTACATACTGTTGTGTTGTGTGATATCAAACAGGATACATCCATCTAGCGGGCACGCGCGCGCGCGCGTGCACGCACGCACTTATGCACACACACAGGTACACACGTGTGCGCGCGTGGGCTTACACACACACGCGCACCTACAACCGTACACAAAACACGTACACACACATACACACGTACACACCACTACACACACGTACACAACACACACAAAACCAGTACACACACACACACTACACACACGTACACACACACACACGTACACACACACGTACACACACACTACCAACACACACACACTACACAACACACACGTACACACACGTAACACACGTCATACACACTACACACACACACACACGTA
>CM060345.1:15243297-15260797 GCA_030674155.1 Stramonita haemastoma | reverse complement strand
TATTCATTTTATTCTTTTATATTTCTTTTATCCTTTTGTTTCAAGGATAATGGAATAAGCGCTTATGTGCTTTTTTACATCCAGTTCCCGTGTGTATTCAGTTTTGTAAATCTTGTCATCTGTTCCCACCTGCACACAATGGCCTACTCTTACGAAAAGCGGAACAGGATTTAACGTGTGGGCAAGATGTTCTGCGTGCGTTCGCACACGGGGCCTCGGTTTATAGTCTCATCCGAAGTGTGTGTGTGTGTGTGTGTGTGTGTGTGTGTGTGTGTGTGTGTGTGTGTGTGTGGTGTGTGTGTGTGTGTGTGTGTGTGTGTGTGTGTGCCTGGTGTGAGATGATTCATTAACTGTAAAATGGAAACAAAAACCTTGACCATTTTTCGCTCCCTCTATTCCCACTCCAGAATTTATATATCTATTATTGTAAAGGATTGTTCTCTCTCTCTCTCTCTCTCTCTCTCCTCTCTCTCTCTCTCTCTCTCTCTCTCTCTCTCTCTCTCTCTCTCTCTCTCTCTCTCTCTCTCTTCCTATTTGATATTTCTTTTATATAATTTTGCTTTTTTGTTTGTTTGTTTTGCTTTCGGGATTTTTCTTATCACTGTAAGGCTTGGCCATGTTGTGAGCTTACAGGTTTCTTTGATGATAATTATTGTTTACAGAAGTGTTATGTGGGTGCTTTAAAATACTTTATTGACTGGTATGTTTTGATCTTGATGTAACTTGAAGATGCCCTTCCCCCCCCCCCCTCATCTTCCACTTCACATATGCAATCCTAACCTTATCATTGGATAGGAATGTTTTGGTTCTTATTGAAATTTGAATTGAAATTGTATTCACTGTTAAAATATAGAGATACGAATTGTATTTAGGGCTTTTTGTGTGTTTAAGGGTTTTTATGTTTGTTTTGTTTTTCGTGTGCCTTTCTTTTTCCCTTTTGCCTTCTTTGCTTGTTTTTCCCCCCCTCATACACACACACGCGCGCGCGCACGCACGCACGCACACACGCACGCACATACGCACTCACACACACACACACCGCGCGGTACACACACACCACACACACACACGCACACGCACACGCACACGCGCGCGCACGCACACACACACACACACACACACACACACACACACACACACACACACACACACACACACACACAACACATGGAATGTATTCTTTTTCATATGAATGTTTTGGCCTATAGATTTGTAATGCCTTATGTTTAATGGTCCTGATGAATATTTGCTATTTTCTCATTTATTATCTTTTAAAGCATTGAGTTTGATTTATAACTTTGAATGTTGCTTCGCTCCTATTTGACATTTCTTTTATATAATCCTGCCTTTTTTTTTTCTTTTTTTTTGCTGTTGTTGTTGTTGCTTTTCGGGGTTTTCTATTCCTTGTTAGGTTTGGCCACTTTGTGAGCTTATAGATCTAGGTTTCATTGTTTTTTTTTTTTTTTATAAATAGAAGTGTGAGTCTTCTGACATATTTAGTTGACTGGTTTGTTTTGATGACGATGTAACTTGAAGATGCTCTCTCTCTCTCTCTCTCTCTCTCTCTCTCTCTCTCTCTCTCTCTCTCTCTCTCTCTCTCTCTCTCTCTCTCTCTCTCTCTCTTCTCTCTCTCTCTCTCTCTTTCCTTTCATTTCCTTTCCCTTTCCTTTCCTTTCCCTTCCAACTTCCACTTTCACATATTCTATCCTAGACTTGTTATGGAGAGGAGTTTTTTGGTTTTTATGTTGGATTCAAATTGTGTTCTTACCATTGGAATATAGAGATGTGTTTTCACGTAGCTTTTTGTATTTAAAGGTTTTTTATGTTTTGGGTTTTTTTATATCTGTTTTTTCCCTTGTATGCCTACTTTGCTTGTTTTCCCGCTTACACACACACACACACAACACACACACACACACACACACACACACACACCACACACACACACACACACACACACACACACACACACACACGTTTGTTTAAATAGTTATTAGTGTATCCAGTTAGGATGACGCGTTTTGTTGAATGTATCCCATTTTTCTTCTTTTAAAATATTGGTTGAACTGCTGTTGGTGGTGATGCTGGTATGTAGGGGTAGGGAGGGGGTTCTTAGCTTTATTCCCTGATCAGGGCAAGGGCCGGATGAAAAAAAGTATGTAATGCTTACTCTGTAACCCTTGAAAAATAAAGATTATTCATTCATTCATTCATTCATTCATTCATTCATTCATTCATTCTTGCAGTTACACAAGTGCGTTTCAATGTTTTACCATTGAGCAATAATACACAGAGGTATAATAGTTTCAACGAAGCTAAGCATTGTCCTGTATGTAAAGGCCAAATAGAGAATGAAGAACATTTTTTGTTGCATTGTCCTGTCTATGAAGATTTGAGGGAAAGGTTTCTGAAATATTCTAAAAGACTTCCTTTACGTGTGCTACTAAAAGCTACAGTACCTGCTGATAGATATGATTGATCACGATTTATTTTTCATGCAACCAACAGAAGAAATAAGATAACTCTCTAGAAATTGTTCTACATTTAAATCACGGTTGATTGTGACGTACGTGAATTACTTTGTGATGAACGTTTAAGATATGGATTATATAACTTTCGTGTCTAATTATTGCTGTTATATCATTTCATATACATATATGCTGATGGTGATGTGTTTATAATACCCATGTCATATGCCCACACTCTACACCCACCATTCTTTTGTATTGTGGCCTAAGGCCGATGTACAGTAAAAGTCTGAAGTCTGAAGTCTCTCTCTCTCCTCTCTCTCCTCTCTCTCTCTCTCTCTCTCTCTCCTCCTCTCTCCTCTCTCTCTCTCTCCTCTCTCCTCTCTCTCTCTCTCCTCTCTCTCTCTCTCTCCTCTCTCTCTGGGACGGGATAGCCTTGTGGTCAGAACATTGTGCTCGCAATTTGACGACCGGAGTTCGATTCCTTTTGGAGGGGATTTTTCCCCTGGAGTTAACATCGGTGCTGACTCCACTCTCCCCAAAAGTCTTTCGGATGAGACTGTAAACCGAGGCTCTGTGTGCGAACGTACGCAGAACATCTTACGCACACGTTAAATTCTGTTCCGCTTTTCGTAAGAGTAGGTCATTGTGTGCAGGTTAGGACAGATGACAATATTTACAAAACTGCATACACACAGGGACTGGATGAAAAAAGCACATGAGTGCTTATTCCATTATCCTCGATATAAAAGAATAAATCAAATCAAATCAAATCTCTCTCTCTCACTCTCTCTCTCTCATCTCCTCTCTCTCTCTCTCTCTCTCTCTCTTCCTCTCTCTCTCTCTCTCTCTCTCTCCTCTCATCTCTCTCTCCTCTCTCTCTCTCTCTCTCTCTCTCTCTCTCTCCGCTCGCTCGCTCGCTCGCTCGCTCGCTCGCTCGCTCTCTCTCTCTAATTCAAGGGCCGTAGTAGCAAGAGTACTAAGCTGAGTTTGTTAGCCAATGACAGTGTCTGACAGAAGTATAATGTCGTCTGCAAAAAGCATAATAAACAATTCAGTCATGCCTGGATTCAGTTGTATGCCGTGCTGCCATGCAACTAGCAAGTGTATTTATAGATACAGAAAAAAGTAGAGGACTTGTAATTTCACCCTGCTTCAAACCCTTCTGACAGAAAAAAGCATCAGAAACCCTACCTCCACATCTAACCCGGGATATCACGGTTTTATACATGCTCATAATGGTCAGTAGTATCTGACCTCTTATTCCAGATTTATGCAGTATGGGCCAAAGTTTACCATGTGAAATAAAATCGAAAGCCTTACGAAAGTCAATAAAAGCTAACTTTTTCCTCTGTAATAAATGTTTTCTGAATCATAGAGAACAATGTCAAATATATGGTATATTGTACAATGATCTGTTCTAAATCCAGCTTGAATTTCCCCTAATAAATTTTTATTCTCTACCCATTTAGACAGTCTCCTGTTGATGATATAGCTGTATAACTTGCCGCATATATTCAAAAGTGAAATACCCTTGTAGTTGTTTGGTTTGTGTATACTGCCTTTTTTATGCAAAGGGTGAATGATTGATTCGGTCCATGCCTCAGGGCACTGGCCTGATCCAAATACAGCATTGAAAAGATGGAACAGAAAAGGAACATTTTTTTCTTTAGAATACTTAAAAATTTCAGGTATAATGCCATCTGGACCTGCTGCTTTATTATGGTTCAGATGATCTATAGAGTCGAATATTTCTTGTTCAGTTATTTTGCTATTCAATGAATTATCATCTGGATCAACATCATGCAAGTCGTGTGTGTGTGTGTGTGTGTGTGTGTGTGTGTGTGTGTGTGTGTGTGGTGTGTGTGTGTGTGTGTGTGTGTGTGTGTGTGCGTGCGCGCGCGCGCGCGCGCGCGCGCGCGGTGTGTGTGTATGTGTGTGTGTGTTGTCAGAAAGCAGACAGGATGAAGACTCTTCTGTTCCTGGCACTGGTGCTGATTGTGCTGTGCTCAGCCATGGCCGCAAAGTAAGTGATGTAGAAGATTGACCATTTCCATGTATAAAAGGTAAAGGTGCCCCATACCCTAGGCGGTCGTAGGGGAGCGAGGCATCAGACTTCAGCTTCTCTAGGGCCAGCTATATTGAGGGCGGCGCCCATCTCCGTTCCCTCGCTACTTTACCTTCCCTGACCCTAAAGAAGGCAGGTATCTATTTACAGCTGGGTGAACACGGGGGACTGTACTGAAGCCAAGGCGCGCAACGGTCACCCATCCAACTGGTAACCACGCTCGACGCTGCTTAACTTGACTGGGGGGAAAGCGAGCGCTCTGACCACTTAGCTATCCCGCCTCCGTGTATATTCAACCTAAAAGAGTTGCGGAGGGAGGGGTAGTTCAGTGTCAGAGCATTTGCTCTCCCCACGCTAAGGTTAAGCTGCGTTGAGCGCAGTTGTCTCACGGATGGGTGACCATTCGTGCACCTTGGCTTCAGTACATTTCCTCCCCCCCCACCCCACCCAGTTCACCCAGCTGTAAATGTGTACATGCCCTCTTTAGGTACAAGAAAGGTAAACAGCGAAGGAGATAACAATATAGGTGCCACTCTAAAAAGAAAATGGACTTAGGAGAAATGGAGGTCTTTGACACCTCACTGCTCAACGACTGCACAGGTTATGGAAAACCTTTACCTTTTTCTTATACCTGGAAATCTTCACTGCCCCTTTCACAGAAGCTCTTTTGTGGCAGCCACACACACGAGTAGAAAGACAGAGACAGGCACCTCTGTCTGTCTGTCTGTCTGTCTGTCTGTCTGTCTGTCTCTGTCTGTCTGTCTGTCTGTCTGTCTGTCTGTCTGTCTGTCTGTCTCTCTCTCTCTCTCTCTCTCTCTCCTCTCTCTCTCTCTCTCTCTCTCTCCTCTCTCTCTCTCTCTCTCTCTCTCTCTCTCTCTCTCTCTCTCCTGTGAGAAGTCGTGGCATGGCACTGAATTTTTCAAGCCGTGACTCCTGGTCAAGCAGAATCTGATGGAGCCCATTCCTCTCCAGTTACAGGGTGCATGCTGGGTATGTTTTACTTGTTTCCTCACCCACCGAACGCTGACATGAACTGCAGAATCTTTCACTTCTTCTTTTTGTTTTTGTTCCTAGACTAGAGCTCCGAGGTTCAACAGTGGTGAGGTTTTGCATATGCGACCGTTTTTACCCACCATTAAGATAGCCGCATTGCGACTTTGAGGATGGTGTCTGAACACTACTACATACAGTGTGTATGTACAGTGTGTATGTAGTATGTTAACTTGGGGACGGGATAGCCTAGTGGTCAGAACATTGCGCTGAGAGAATAGTAAAATGTATGTTCAATTTGACGACCCGGGTTCGATTCCGGTCGAGAGGATTTTTCTCCTGGAGTTAACATCATCAGTGCTTGACTCCACTCTCCCCAAAAGTCCTTCGGATGAGACTATAAACCGAGGCCCCCGTGTGCGAACGCATGCAGAACATCTTGCGCACACGTTAAATCCTGTTCCGCTTTTCGTAAGAGTAGGCCATCGTGTGCCGGTGGGAACAGATATTTACAAAACTGCATACACACGGGGACTGGATGTAAAAAAAAAAAAAAAAGCACAGGAGTGCTTGTTCCATTATCCTCGATATAAAAGAATAAAATAAATAAACAAATAAATAGATAAATAAATATGCGCTTTTTAAAACAGTGTCCGTTCCTACCAGTACAAAATGACCTTTTCTTTTGAAAGACAGAACCGGATTTTAATGTGACCTCAAGATGTTCTTCGTGCGTTCGCGCATGGGGCCTCGGTTTATGGTTTCTTTCAAAGACTTTGGGGAATGGAGTCAGTACAACAGTTTTGGTCGACGAAAATATTTTTTTTAAATAGTGATGAAAGAAAAACTTTCCTTGAAAAAATCTGCTTCGGATGACATATATAGTTCTAAAAACAAGATAAAAGATAACAATAATAGTTCTGGAACAGATGGTTCCACAATTTACTTGCAATATGTGTTGCTTTGAAAATGTAAATTGTTTAACTGTGAAATATGGCTATCACAGCACATACGCATCTCAACTATTCCTCCGTTCCCGTAAACTACATCGTGGAATTGCACTCAAACTTGGCTTCCTAAGGTAAGTATTCGTTAAAGTTTTCAATTCTTCAAATTCAAATTCTTCAAATTCTTATTCTTCTGATTCTTCTTCTTTAAAATCTTAATTTTCTTTTACACTTCTCTTCTAACTCTTCTTCTTCTTCTTCTTCTTCTTCTTCTTTTCTTCTTCTTCTTCTTCTTCTACTTCTTCTTCTTCTTACTTCTTCTTCTTCTTCAATTTCCTCTTCTTTTTTAAAAACAATCTTCTTCCTCCCTCCTCTTCTTTTTCTTGAGTGTATGTAATCAGTGTATTTTTTCTCTTCACTCTGTTACAGTAAGTAGGCTGGGTATACGTTTCTTTGCAACCTTTGATGCCATATATCACTGACCTGTGCTAAGACATCTTTAACATGCGTAATTCATATTTTTACAGGTGCCCGTACACATGCACAAAGAAAACGTGTAAGAGAACAGGACTTTTCAACTGGTGGCGCAGATGCTCAACAAAAAAGTGAGTTCTAAATATCTTTAAGGACTATATTTCTTTTAGGACACGAACAGTTTCTATGTACAAAAGCGGACTTGCACGGGAAAGGCAGCCACAGACACACACACACACACACACAACACACAACACACACACACACACACACACACACAACACACACACACACACACACACACACACACACACACACACACAACACACAGAGACACACACACACACAACACACAGACACACAGACACACAGACACAGACACGACACACACACACACACACACACACACACACACACAACACACACACACAGACACACACAGACACACACAACACACAGACACACGCACACACAGACACACACACAGACACACAGACACACAGACACACACACAGACACGCACAGACAACATACAACACAGACACACAACACAGACAACACAGACACAGACACAACTACACTACACGTACATACATACATACATACATACATACTATACATACATACATACTACATACATACATACATACATACATACATACATAACATACATACATACATACATACATACATACATTACATAACATACATACATACATACATACATACATACATACATCAAACAACATACATCAACATCACACACACACATGACAGTATTGAAACCATAACCAGCCTCAGGTCTGTTCCATGTCTAGAAATTCTCTTTCTTACTTGCATTAAAGAAAATGTTTTCTTTTCTTTCATTCAGATACACGTGCTACAGGGATTGCCCTGGTAAGTACTACATAGTGAAGACTGCCAGAATTACGGGTGGGAGTGGAGGTGGGTGGAAGGTTGGGGTAGGTTGGGCAAAAGGCAAGGCTGGTGGTTGGGTGAGGAAGGGTGGCGTGTAGGCATGGGGCGGGGTGGGGAAAATGTGGTGGGGGGGGGGAAAATGTGGGGTGGGGTGGGGAAATGTGGGGGGTGGGGTGGGGGAAAAATGTGGGTGGTGGGGGAAAGGGGTGGTGCTGAAGGCATTGGGCGGAGTGGGGAAAATGTGGTGGTGGGAAATGTGGGTGGTGGGAAAATGTGGGGTGGGTGGGGAAAATGTGAGGTGGGGAAAATGTGGGGTGGGGTGGGGAAAATATGGGGTGGGGTGGGGAAAATGTAGGATGATTGGGTAAGGAAAGGGTGTGTGCTGAAGGGGTGGGCTGGTGAAGGGATGGGGTGGGTGAGAACAGGGTAGTGGTGAATCAGTGGTCTACAGGTGACGTGCCTGCCTAGAAAGCAAAAAGCAAAAAGTCAGGGTCCGAGTATGCAGTGGGTTTTTTTTTTTATTATTCTTTTATATCGAGAATATAAATCCCGTTTGGTCCCAAAACTTTCCCCCATCCATTAGACCATGAGTGGTGGTCTGGGTAATAGTCTTTCAGATGAGAGATAAGCCCGAGGTCCTGTATGTTACACAAAATAACTTACCACACGTAAAAATAATAAAACCCACGGCAACAAGAGGGCCGTCCCTGGCACAATTCTGTAGAAAAAAAGCCACTCTGAGAGGGAAACCAATATAACTGCAAACAGGAAAAAGAAAAAATAATAGGTGGCGCTGCACACTCTCCCAGCTCTCCCCACCAGGGAGAGCAGTCCGAATTTCAGGCAGAGAAATCTGCTGTGACATAAAGTGGTATAAATTAAATGACTAAACCAAATGGTTAGGGGTGGGCAAAGGAAGGGGTGTGGGTAAGGAAAGGGGTGATAAGTGAAGGGGTGGGGTGGGTTAGCAAAAGATGGGGCCGGGTGTTAAGGTAGGTGAGGAAGAGGGTAGTTGTGAAAGGAGGGAGAGGGGGGGGGGCTGAAAACTTGGGTGGTTGGATATCAAAGGGAGGGGTGGTGAAGGGGTAGAATGATTAAAAGGTGGGGTGGGTAGGGGAGAACGAGTAGTAGTGAAGGGGGAGGGGGTAGGGTGGGTGAAAAGTGTAGTGTTGAAGGGGTGGGGTAGGGGGAAAAGGTGGGGTAGTTGAGTGAGAAGGGGTAGTAGTGAAGGGTACCGGGTAGGATGGGGAAAAAAAGGGCTGGTTGAGTGAGAAGGGGTAGTGTTGGAGGTAGGGTGGAAAAACGTGGAGTGGTTGGGTGAAAAGGGTGGTAGTCTTGAAGGGGTGGGTAGGGGAAAAGGTGGGGTGGTTGGGGGAGCAAAGGGGTGGTGGTGAGGTGAGGGGGTAGGTGGGGGGGTGGGATAGGGGGGTGAGTATGGGGGTCTTCTGTGTTTATGTAGGACACGTGACCCTAGACAAATGAGTTGCTGTGACCTGGATGTCTGTACTGGAGTGCATGTATACATGTGTGTATGTGTGTGCGTGCGTGCGTGTGTGTATGTGTGTGTGTGTGTATGTATGTATATATGTATGTATGTATGTATGTATGTATGTATGTATGTATGTATGTATGTATATGTATGTATGTATGTATGTATGTATGTATGTATGTATGTATATGTATGTATGTAGGGGGGCTGTGTCTGTGTCTGTGTGTGATTCAAGATTCAAAATATTTTATTGCCATTTAAGTCATACAGACTTATTTGACACAACAAAACAAACATCAGTTTTATCTTTCTGCCCAAAATGATGTCTACTAAAAACATGTTGCATTCTTCTTCTCTTTTTCTCTTTTCTCAAAACATTCATTCACATATCTGATGATATCTGCTTGATATATATCAACTACGATTATATCGCTTACCTTATCTATATGTTTTTTACGTTCTTTGTCTTTGGTTTTAACTTTAAATAACAAATTGTTTCTGAGTTCATCATATAACACACATTCATCGAGTACATGAAATTCATGTTCTATTTTGTTACAGTATTTACATTTTCTGTCCTCTCTGGGCATATTTTGGTGTCTCCCTTTCTCTATCAATAAATCGTGACAGCTTAAGCGAAATTTACAAAAAGTATTTTTATGAGTTTTGTTTTCATAGTTAATTAGATGTGGTTCCAGTCTGTATTCTTTGGTTACAAAATCATAAAATTTGTTGTGGGTGTGTGGGTGGGTGTGTTTGTTTGTGTGTGTGTGTGTGTGTGTGTGTGTGTGTGTGTGTGTGTGTGTGTGTGTGTGTGTGTGTGTGTGTGTGTGTGTGTGCGCGCGCGCTTTTGTAGTGCATGAGTCGATCCTGCCGTGATGTTTACTTTTTCCCCCTAGAGTTTTATTAACTTGTTCGGTTAGTCTTTTATGTATAGGATACTGGAATAAGCACTCGTTTTTTTTCCTACATTCAGTTCTCGTGTGCATGCACTTCTGTAAATATTGTCATCCGGTTCTTCTGGTACACAACGGCCTACCCTTCTGAAAGATGGATCAGGTTTTCACATGAGCTTAAGATATCTATATCCTCTGTGCCTTCCCATACCAGGATCTGTTTAGAATCTAATCCTCAAGGCTTTCGGGGTGTGTGGTGTCGTACAGATGTGAACTCCTGGGGAAAATCCCTTGAAGGAGTGCCTCCGTTCTTTTGTACACAACGCCTACCCTTCGAAAGATGGATCAGTTTTCACATGAGCTTAAGATATCTATATCCCTGTGCCTTCCCATACCAGGATCTGTTTAGAATCTAATCCTCAAGGCTTCGGGGTGTGGTGGTGTCGGTACAGATGTGAACTCCTGGAGGGAAAATCCCTTGAAGGAGTGCCTCCGTGAAAGCTTGATCCCCGGATATTTTTTAAATATTTTTTTCTTTTATTTAGAGAATAATGGAATAAGCACTCATGTGCTTTTTTTGTATCCAGTCCCCGTGAGTATGCAGTTTTGTAAATCTTTGTCATCTGTTCCCACCGGCACACGATGGCCTACTCTTACAAAAAGCGTGACAGGATTTAACGTGTGCGCAAGATGTTCTGCGTGCGTTCGCACACGGGCCTCGGTTTATAGTGTCAGAATACCAGCGCAATAGTCCATCCACTTGGACTACCACCCCCACCACTCCCCCCACCCCCCACCACCACTCTCCAACAGGAAATGATATGCACAAACCGCACAAACAAGCACGCAGGACTAAACTTTGGAGACCTCGCCCATTCCGCGATGATAAAGCTTTGAATGAAAAAGGCTCACGCGTTAGACACAGTTCCTGTGACAAACGGGTAAATCAATGCCATTGACACAGACCAGAACACGAATTTTTAAATGTGGGAGTTTACAAAACTTAGATAAATAGTTTGTTGATGGTGAATTGTCTCCGAAGGAAGGACGTGGTGACAGTTAAAGGTAAAGGTGTCCTGTAACCTAAGCGGTTGTAGGGAAGCGAGGCATCAGAGACCTCAGCTTCTCAAGGGGTAAGCATATTCAGGGCGGCGCCCATCTCCTCTCCCTCGCTGCTTTCACCTTCCCTGACCCTAAAAAAGGGCAGGTACCTATTTACAGCTGGGTGAACAGGGGACTGTGCTGAAGCCAAGGCGCGCAAACGGTCACCCATCCAACCGGTAACCACGCTCGACGCTGCTTAACTTGACTGGGGAAAGCGAGCGCTCTCGGGTGACAGTTATCAATTCAAAAAACATAAAAGGAACTATATATTGGGGGGGGTGGTTGCTCCTCGGCTACAGCTCTGAGGTTCACAAGTAGTGAGATTTTTGTGTATGCGACACCCCCCCCCCCCCCCCCCCGCCCCCACTTTCAGGTAACTGCTTTTCGACTTCAGCAATGGTGTCTAAACACTACACCAGTGTGCATGCGTTTGTTCTTTTTTTAAATTAAATTTTGTCACCTGTTCCTATAGGAACGAAATGGCATACTCTTCCAATAGGCGGAATGGGTTTTTCAAGCGTGCTCAAGATGTGCTGCGTGAGTTTGCACACAGGATTTTGGTTTAAAGTCTCATCCGAAGGGCTTTGACATTCAGTTCGGTTATTTCGTCAAAATGGGATAATTATAGTGATAAAGATAATTACGTTTGCAATGAAGACAACAACAAATAAGATCACAATGATGATTAAAAAAAACTTATGTTGACGACGATCAAAAAAATAAAATAACGACAATACCACAAAAAGATGACCAAAAAAACAACAAAAAACGTACCATAACAAAACAAAAACAAACAACAACAAAATTTGATGGCTAGTAGGTAGTGTATCAGTTTGTACTCTTATCCTTTTTATTTTTTTTCTTTATAATCTTTATTATATGAATCATTTGTGGGTTGATGCTTACATCATACTGGTCTGTGTACATTATTTGAAAATTAAAAAGACATTAAAAAAAAATTAATGACGAAAATTCCCCACAGTGATACTTACGTAACATTTTTCCCACTGACCAGCTGTGAACGGGGATGGTCATCATTCAGGGTGGCATCCGTGGGCGCCTGCTCGGTGACCTGTGGTGTGGGCACCCAGAGAGTGACCAAGACACGCACCTGCTCCAACCCCACACCGCGCTACGGGGTCGTTCCTGCTCTGGCCCCTCCTCCATCACAGTCTCCCAAACCTGCAGAAGATCTCCTTGTCCTCCCAAAGGTTTTTCGTTTTGTTTTCTAGTTCTGAAACCTTTCTCTCTTTTATGCGTGGGTGTGTGTGTGTGTGTGTGTGTGTGTGTGTGTGTGTGTGTGTGTGTGTGTGTGTGTGTGTGTGTGTGTCTTGTCTCTGTCTCTGTCTCTGTCTCTGTGTGTGTCTCTCTCTCTGTGTCTGTCTGTCTCTCTCTGTCTCTGTCTCTCTCTCTCTGTCTCTCTCTCTGTCTGTCTGTCTGTCTGTCTGTCTGTCTGTCTGTCTGTCTGTCTGTCTGTCTGTCTCTCTCTCTCTCTCTCTCTCTCTCTCTCTCTCTCTCTCTCTCTCTCTCTCTCTCTCTCTCTCTCTCTCTCTCTCTCTCTCTCTCTCTCCTCTGTACCTGTCTCTGTGTCTCACTGTCTATCTCTCTGTGTGTGTCTCTCTCTGTCTGTCTGTCTCTCTCTGTCTCTGTCTCTGTCACTGTCTCTGTCTCTCTCTCTGTGTCTCTGTCTCTCTCTCTGTCTCTCTCTGTCTCTATGTCTCTGTCTCTCTCTGTTATTCTCTCTCTCTCTCTCTCTCTCTCTCTCTCTCTTCTCTCTCTCTCTCTCTCTCTCTCTCTCTCTCCTCTCTCTCTCTCTCTCTCTCTCCTCTCTCTCTCTCCTCTTCTCTCTCTCTCTCTCTCTCTCTCTCTCTCTCTCTCTCTCTCTCTCTCTCTCTCTCTCTCTCTCTCTCTCCTCTCTCTCTCTCTCTCTCTCTCTGTCTGTCTGTCTGTACCTGTCTCTGTGTCTCACTGTCTCTCTCTCTCTGTCGTCTCTCCCTCTACTCTGTCTGTCTCTCTCTGTCTCTGTCTCTGTCACTGTCTCTGTCTCTCTCTGTCTGTCTCTCTCTGTCTCTCTGTCTCTCTGTCTCTCTGTCTCTCGTCTCTCTGTCTCTCTGTCTCTCTCTGTCTCTCGTCTCCCAGTCTCAGTCTCTGTCTGTCTGTCTGTCTGTCTGTCTGTCTGTCTGTCTGTCTGTCTGTCTGTCTGTCTGTCTGTCTTCTCCTCTCTCTCTCTCTCTCTCTCTCTCTCTCTCTCTCTCTTCTCTCTCTCTCTCTCTCTCTCTCTCTCTCTCTCTCTCTCTCTCTCTCTCTCTCTCTCTCTCTCTCTCCTCTTCTGTTTTGGTGAAACTGGTTTGGGTTGTTATCTCATTTTATGTGTCGTTGGTGTGGTTTCTCACACAACGACGCTGTGGCCGTACTATACTGGGCTGACCCTTATGACTGACCAGGGTGTCGATACAAGGAACGACAGTAGAGTTGCTTTTATACCTTGTTTTAGTAGAAGAAGAGTAGAAGGCACCCATCAGTCTCAGAAGACTATGGAGTTGCGCTCCAGTCTTTAGAGCGCAAAGCCTGGGTGATTAAGTATGGAGGGCAAGCTGTTACCCATGCAGCAGACCTCCCCCCTCTCCACGCCAATGGAATGATCCATTGGAAAGGCAATGACCGATACGAAGGGTTCCAGTACCGTCACAGTACCTTGTTTTAACGTCTGTATATTTGCATAGTTATAATCTGAGATTATATCAAATAGACAAGGTGACAGCCCTGATATGGCCTCTGCAATCGGCAGGGCTATAAAAAGCAAGTTTGGATATTTTTTAAACATGTCTTTATCCAGCTCAAGGGGACGGGATAGCTCAGTGGTCATAGCGCTCGCTTTTCCCCCAGTCAAGTTAAGCAGTGTCGAGCAAGGTTACCAGTTGGATGGGTGACCGTTTGCGCGCCTTGGCTTCAGTATAGTTCCCCCCCCCCCCCCTCCAGTTCACCCAGCTGTAAATGGGTACCTGCCCTCTTTAGGGTCAGGGAAGGTAAAGCAGCGAGGGAGAGGAGATGGGCGCCGCCCTCAACATGCTGGCCCCCCTAGAGAAGCTGAGGTCTCTTGACGCCTTGCTCCCCTACGACCGCCTAGGTTATGAGACACCTTTACCTTTTACCTTTATCCAGCTCTTTACCTTCAAGTGACATGTTGACCAGGGCGTCGATAGAAGCAAGGACAGTCGAGTTGGTTTTATACTCCGTTTTAAACTGTACATAGTTGCACACTTTTAATACGTGTTTAAAAAATGTGACGAGGTGACAGCCCCGATAATTATGGCCTGTGCGGTCGGCGGGCTCTAAGCAATATCATTGGATTGGATTCAAGTGACATGAACATGGTTACAGTGGACGGGGATGGTCGTCGTTCAAAGTGATCATCACGGGTCCCTGCTCTGTCACCTGCGGGACCGGGAGGCAGCTAGTGACGAAGAAGCGGACATGCACCAACCCCAGGCCAAGGAACGGGGGTCGTCCTTGTTCGGGCCTCTCCACCCTCCCCTCCTCCCAGAGCTGTAGCCCTCGCTCCTGTCCGTCAGGTAACGCTCGCACAACATCTTCGTGCACACGTTAAATCCTGTTCCGCTTTTCGTCAGAGTAGGCCAGGTAAAGCTTCTTCGGGTTCACTCACTGTGGTGGGAGCCATAAGCCGACAATAGTCAGATAGGAAGCGCTTTCGGAGATATCTATCTATCTATCTATCTGTCTATCTATCTATCTATCTATCTATCTATCTATCTATCTATCTATCTATCTATCTATCTATCTAATCTATCTATCTATCTATCTGTCTGTCTGTCTGTCTGTCTGTCTGTCTGTCTGTCCTGTCTGTCTGTCTCTCTCTCTCTCTCCTCCTCTCTCTCTCTCTCTCTCTCTCTCTCTCTCTCTCCTCTATCTCCTATCTCTCTATCTTCTATCTACTCTATCTCTCTATCTCTCTATCTCTCTCTATCTCTCTATCTCCTATCTATCTCTCTATCTATCTATCTATCTATCTGTCTATCTATCTATCTATCCAAAAGTCCTTCTGGTGAGACTTTAAACCGAGGCCCCGTGTGCAAACGCACGCAGGACATCTTGCGCACACGTTAAATCCTGTTCCGCTTTTCGTAAGAGTAGGCCAGGTAAAGCTTCTTCGGGCTCACTCACTGTGGGAGCCATAAGCCGACACTAGTCAGATAGGAAGCGTTTTCGGAGACACTATCTATCTGTCTATCTATCTATCTATCTATCTATCTATCTATCTATCTATCTATCTATCTATCTATCTATCTATCTATATATATATATATATATATATTATATATATATATATATATATAATATATATATATATATATATATATATATATATATATATATATATATCCAAAAGTCCTTCGGATGAGATTTTAAACCGAGGCCTCGTGTGCAAACGCACGCAGAACATCTTGCGCACACGTTAAATCCTGTTCCGCTTTTCGTAAGTGTAGGCCATTGTGTGCCGGTGGGAACAGAGGACGAGATTTACAAAACGGCATACACACGGGGACTAGATGTTAAAAAAGGACATGAGTGCTTATTTCATTATCCTTGATATAAAAGAATAAATCTTTTTAAAATAAAAAAAGGTAACGCGTGGTAATGTGATTTCTTGCTCTCTACTTAGGTTTCTGTTTGAGAGAGGGGCGGGGTGGGGGGGGGGGGGTTGTGTGGTGCCTATGCAGATATTGTATCTTACTGTGTTTGTGTGGTGTTGTGTTTCGCATTACGTGGAAAGCCGCTGTTGTTTTCTTTTCATCTAGCTGCCCACTTGTGTGGCAGAAGTGTCAATACCTGCCCCATTCCCCTACCTCCTCCTCCTCCCCTCTCCAGGGTGTTTATCTCTTTTTTTTTCATACCACTTTATGTCACAGCAAATTTCTCTGCATGAAATTCGGGCTGTTCTCCCCGAGGAGAGCGCGTCGCCCCAAGTGCAGTGCTTACCCTTCCCCCCCCCCCCCCCCCCCCCCCCTCAGGATGGTGTCTAAACACGACACCTGTGTGCATGCTGTTTTTTGGGGGGTTCTTTTTTTTTTAAATTTTGTCATCTGCTCCTACCGGCACATATGGCCTTCTCTTCCGAAAGGCGGAACGAGATTTTAACGTGTGCACAAGATGTTCTGCGTGCGTTCGCACACGGGACCTCGGTTTATAGTCTCATCCGAATGACTTTGACATTCAGTTCGATTTTTTCGTCAAACTGGGAAGAAAGGCGAGCTGGGTACGAACCCAGAAACTCGCGGTTTACATATTGGCAGGCGAACGTCTTAACCATCCTGCCACCGTCTCTCCTCTCGTCTTACCTCACTCACTGATACCATCCCTCTTCAGATGATCGATGCATGCTGGGTATGTTAGTGTTTTTCCCAAACCCACCACACACTGACATGAATCCAGGGATCTATTGACGTGTGTCTTTGATAGAGAAAGAAGGACGGTGGCAGGATGGTTAAGACGTTCGCCTACCAGTATGTAAACCGCGAGTTTCTAGGTTCGTACCCAGCCTCGCCCTTTCTTCCCAGTTTGACGAAAAAATCGAACTGAATGTCAGAGTCATTCGGATGAGACTATAAACCGAGGTCCCGTGTGCGAATGCGCGCAGAACATCTTGCGCACACGTTAAAATCCCGTTCCGTCTTTCGGAAGAGCAGGCCATCGTGTGCCGGTAGGAGCGGATGACAATTTTTTTTTTTAAACCCAGCATGCACACAGGTGTCGTGTTTAGACACCATCCCTGAAGGGGAAAAAAATAATATAATGGCTAGGCGCTGCACTTGTGGCGACGCACTCTCCCTGGGGAAGGAGAGCAGCCCGAATTTTACGCAGGGAAATCTGCTGTGACATAAAGTAGTATAAAAAAAATTAATAAAATAAAATTTAAAAAAAACAAAGAACATAACCCCTTCCCCCTCTGGTCCTCCCCTCTTCACCCCGTTCAAAGACCAAAAACAAGATACAAGTAGAGGACATACGTGACTGTCACTATGGCTGTTTCAGTGGACGGAGGGTGGACGCAGTACAGGACAGTGTCACGTACAAACTGCAGCGTGACCTGTGGCAACGGCACCGTGACCGTGACCCAGACCCGTGAC
>CM060345.1:15230797-15240797 GCA_030674155.1 Stramonita haemastoma | reverse complement strand
TGTGTGTGTGTGTGTGTGTGTGTGTGTGTGTGTGTGTGTGAGTGTGTGTGTGTGTGTGTGCTGTGCTGTGTGTGTGTGTGTGCTGTGCTGTGCTGTGTGTGTGTGCGTGCGTGCGTGTGTGTGTGTGTGTGTGTGTGTGTGTGTGTGTGTGTTGTGTGAGTGTGTGTGTGCTGTGCTGTGCTGTGCTGTGCTGTGCTGTGCTGTGCTGTGTGTGTGTGTTGCTGTGCTGTGTGTGTGTGTGTGTGCTGTGCTGTGTGTGTGTGCTGTGTGTGTGTGTGTGCTGTGTGTGTGTGTGTGCTGTGCTGTGTGTGTGCTGTGTATGTGTGTGTGTATGTGTGTGTGCTGTGTGTGTGTGAGTGTGTGTGCTGTGTGTGTGAGTGTGTGTGCTGTGTGTGTGTGCTGTGCTGTGTGTGTGCTGTGCTGTGTGTGTGTGTGCTGTGCTGTGTGTGTGTGCTGTGTGCGTGTGTGTGTGTGCTGTGTGTGTGTGTGTGCTGTGCTCTGTGTGTGTGTGTGTTTGTGCTGTGTGTGTGTGTGTGTGTGTGTTTGCGTGTGCTGTGTGTGTGTGTGTGTGTGTGTGCTGTGCTCTGTGTGTGTGTGTGTGTGTGTGTGTGCTGTGCTGTGTTGTATTGTGTGTGTGGTGTGCTGTGGTGTGTGTGCTGTGTGTGTGTGCGCTGTGCTGTGTGTGTGTGTGTGTGTGTGTGTGTGTGCTGTGCTGTGTGTGTGTGCTGTGTTGTGTGTGTGTGTGTGTGCTGCGCTTGTGTGTGTGTGCTCTGTGTGTGTGTGTGTGCTGTGCTGTGTGTGTGCTGTGCTTTGTGTGTGTGTGCTGTGCTGTGTGTGATGTGCTGTGTGTGTGCTTGCTGTGTGTGTGCTGTGCTGTGTGGTGTGTGCTGTGTGTGTGTGAGTGTGTGTGTGTGTGCTGTGCTGTGTGTGTGTGTGTGTGTGCTGTGTGTGTGTGGTGCTGTGCTGTGTGTGTGTGTGTGTGTGTGTGTGTGTGTGTGTGTGGTGTGTGTGTGTCTGTGCTGTGTGTGTGTGTGTTGTGTGTGTGTGTGTGTGTGTGTGTGTGATGTGTTTTTGTGCTTGTGTGTGTGTGTGTGTGTGATGGTGGCTCCTATTATGTTAGTGGTGTTAATGTGAAACCCGACCCAACTCACGAGGGTCAAACCTACACCCTCTCCAACCCCAAAACTTCTACCAGTGCTTCAACGGAACAGCCTTTCTGCAGAGGTCAGTATTTACTTATTTTTGTTTTTGTTTATTTATTTATTCATTCATTTATTAATTATTTATTTATTTATTTATTTTTTATTTATTCTTTTAATCGAGGATAATAGAATTTATAAGCAATCATATGTTTCTGTGTGTCAGTGTGTGTTTGGGGGGGGGACTGTAGTGTGTATGTGGGGGGGTGGGTGTGTGGGGGTGGGTAGGAGGGTTAGTGTGGGGGGAAGGGTAGTGTATGTGTGTGTGTGTTGCGTGTGTGTGGTGTGTGTGTCGGGGGGGAGGGTTAGTGTGTGTGTTTGTGTGTGTGTGTGTGTGTGTGTGTGTGTGTGTGTGTGTGTGTATGTGTTTTGTGTGTGTGTGTGTGTGTGTGTGTTTGTGTTAGTGTGTGTGTGTGTGTGTGTGTGTGTGTCTGTCTGTCTGTCTGTCTGTCTGTCTCTTTGTCTGCTGTGTCTGTGTCTGTCTGTGTTAGCGTAATAGTGTATTACAATGTGTGTGTGTGCGTGCGTGCGTGTGTGTGTGTATGTGTGTGTGTTTTTCAAATAAACAACCTGCACTTACAAGTGTATCAAATAAACAACCCTATACTGACAGGTGTATCAAATAAACAACCCTATACTGACAGGTGTATCAAATAAACAACCCTATACTGACAGGTGTATCAAATAAACAACCTTATACTGACAGGTGTATCAAATAAACAACCCTATACTGACAGGTGTATCAAATAAACAACCTGATACTGACAGGTGTATCAAATAAACAACCCTATACTTACAGGTGCCCGGAGACGACAGTGTGGAACAACACAGCTAAGACCTGTGCCCACGAGAAGGTGATCACCTCCACCTCCTCCCCCTCCCCCTTCCAGACCACCACACCTTCCCCCACCTCTGCCACTGCCCCCGCCCCTAACCCCGCCAGCTGTGCGGAGAACAGCAGGACTGCAGTGCCTGGAAATTGCGCGTGAGTGCTGTCTGTGTTTATTGGTTGTTGTTGTTGTTGTTGTTGTTGTTGTTGTTGTTTAATTTAGAGTCTATTCACACTTGTTGATATTAGACTAAACAAACAAACGAACAAACAAACAAAAACCCTACCATAAAATATTTACAGAAGACCTGGAAATAATCCTAGCAACATCAGTAATCAACGGTTTTCGCGAAACTATATTCAATGGTTCCCTTTGAATTTCAATGCTATTTTCTTTGTAAACTGAATTAAAAACTGAACATTGAAAAAGAATATGTTCACAAGATAATGGCTCAGAACAGGAGCAAGTTACATTTCGAGAATATTTGGTCTTCCAAGAATTTAATCGCAACTTATAAATGATGTTAGTGATATGTCTTGGATAGCCTAGTATTTCTAATTTCCCATGTGTTTCTTGGTGGGGGGGGGGCGGGGGGGGTTAACATAGTTATGTAGTTACTTTTCATCTTGTTCTTTTATTTCGAAGGTAACGGATTTTTTTTTTCATTTTATTCTTTTCTATCGAGGATAGTGGGATAAGCACTCTTGTGCTTCTTTACATCCAGTCCCCGTGTGTACGCAGTTTTGTAAATGTCGTCTGTTCCCACCGGCACACGATGGCCTACTCTTACGAAAAGCGGAACAGGATTTAACGTGTGCGCAAGATGTTCTACGTGCGTTCACACACGGGACCTCGGTTTATAGTCTCATCCGAAAGACTTTTGGGGAGAGTGGAGTCAGCACTGATGTTAACTCAAGGGGAAAAATCCCCTCGAACTGGAGTCAAACCCGGGTCGTCAAATTGCGAGCGCATCACTCTGACCACTAGGCTACCCCGTTCCCGAGTGGTGATAGCAAGCAATAGGCAGAGGGCGGGGGGGGGGGGGGGGCTAGTTTTTTTTCTTTCTTTGATTAGCGTGTGCTTAATGACGAAGTGAGATTACACAATCTTATGATTGGATACTTTTGTTCGTAGTGACAGGTGACGTCAAATGCCACGTGATGAAAAGAGCATTGCAGGACAATGAATCGGACACCAATTTTTACTGTCGTCGTTTTTTGTTTTTTTATCATTGTACTTGTATAAGCGTTTTGAGCGGTTTTTTTTTTTGGTTTTGTTTTATTTTAGTAAAGCACAAAATAAAATAAAGTATCAGTATCCTCATTATTATTATTATCAACATCATTATTATCATTATTACTACTGGTTTATTACGATGATGATGGTGATGATTACCTTTATTTTCATTTAAGCTGTTCGGTGCTAAGCAGGACTGTGTACAAGCATTTTCTGAATCATGAAATCGAAACCCCCAACATGGACTTTTTTTTACAAAAACTGAAGTGGAGTTCATTATATTTCGCCATACAACAGCAAAGCAACCTCCCCCCCCCCCCCCCCCCCCCCCTTTTTTTTTTTATTAAATGATATTTTTGTAAGATTATGAACCTATTTTTAAAGTTTTATCCAGCTGTAAGTAGTTGCATAATTATGATGTAAAGTAGGTCCCATCTTTTTCAGGAACTACAATTGGTGCGTGAATGGGAGGCTAGTGGAAATGGCCTGTGCTCCTGGCACCCTCTTTGACGTCAGTAGCGGAGGATGTCTGCTTGCTGCTAACGTCAAATGTGACGCCTGATCTGCAAATTGCGTCACAGGAGCGTCAACTTTTTTCTTCTTTTATTTTTCAGTTTTCCGTTGTGCCCTTTAGTTTGAGGACAACGGCAGAGTAATGTTTAAAGTATGAGATTATAAACGGTTTACTGTAGTGATATCTATGCCTATAATCTTGATGCGATTTCCAAGTTGACTGCTGATTAAAAAAAGCCTTACCATAAGCATAGGCTATAATTCGGTCGACTTGTATTCGTGATATATATAATCTTTGAGTTTTAAGTTTGTACACCGCACGTTTACTGCTGACATAATTATGTGCAGAACGTTTGAAGGCTTGTCATTGTCCTTGACAGATTTTTTCAAAGACTTTACTTGCTGTAAATCTGTCATTGTAAAATCTTTCAATGTAGAAACTAGATTATCCTCATGGGGAGATTCTTCACTAGGTTATAAAGATTCATCACCAATAGAGTCATGACGCAGATAGTATTCATCTCGATGATTTCAAAACTATATAACCAGATGCTGATTACATAATATGCTTAGGCCTGTCATTGTGATGTTCAGTGTTAACAGCAAAAGATGTTCTTATGGTCAGAAATGTTAACTGTTATCAGCAAAAGGTGTTCTTATAGTTAGAAATGTGCATTGTTAACGGCAAAGATGTTTATGGCAGAATGTTATTGTTATCGCAAAGATGTTCTTATGGTCAGAAATGTTCATTGTTATCGCAAAGTGTCTTTGGTCAGAATGTGCATTGTTATAGGAGACATGGTCACCAAAACCAGAAAGACACAACGCGGAAGATCGAGATCTGCTACTGAGGAATCCATGAGGACAAGCCCTGGAGGACTTTTCACAAAAGAGTTATCTGTTCTTCCAGTGGGTGACATGTACAAGGACATTTGTCTTCCTTTTTCTTTATTCAATTTTCATCACTGGTTTTCTTTTCTCCTGTAAAAGGAAAAGTACTAAATTTTCTTTAAGAAGGAGGTTACTTTGATTTGTAATCTATTTAACCTCATCTCTGTAGCTCTCAGATTATGACGTTGAACTGACAAATGTTTTTGATATCAATTTCTACAGTCATGCGCTTTATGTGTTGTGAGACATTAAACATCTGTCACCATCGATGATGATTCATAACACAAAGTCACCAGCAACAGATGATTTGCTTTCAGAAATTTTTCGGTAAAAAAAAAAAAAGTAAATTAGCCTACTGCTATATTTCCTTGAATTACTACATTGTTGTCAAGTCAGCACATTGGATAGAGAAATTTGAGCGTTGTGATATAATCCTGTTATTATTTGCATGTCAGTGAAATCAGAATTCGGTCATGATCTGGTTTTAACTTTCGGCTTAAATAATAATTTGTTCAGAAACGAAACCTGCAGTATGCCTAGATAGATGGACGATATTAAACAATAATTAGCTAACAGCACATAGTGTACCGAACCAGAGACCTTAATTAAACTAAATGATCTGGCAGCTACTGAACGTGTGTTCATCTTGACCCTAATCATGCTAATCCATTGCAAATTAATCCATGTCTTTCCTGGTACTGCTGCAATCATACTTGAATTTACTTCTTTTATTTTTAATGTATGGCTGATGGCAGGACTTTTGAATCTTTGGATAGACGTCTTCTTGGCGGGAAAGGGGGGGGGGAGGAAGTTAGTGGAAAATCAGAACCTTAAGTCCTCTCTCTCTGTCTCTTCTTCTCTGTCTCTGTCTCTCTCTTCTCTTCTCTCTCTGTTCTCTCCTGTCTCTGTCTCTGTCTCTCTGTCTCCTCTCTTCTGTCTCTCTCTTCTTCTCTCTTCTCTCTGCTCTCTCTTCTCTGTCTTCTGTCTCTCTCTCTGTCTCTTCTGTCTCTGTCTCTCTGTCTCTGTCTCTCTGTCTCTGTCTCTGTCTGTCTGTCTGTCTCTCTGTCTCTGTCTGTCTCTGTCTGTCTGTCTCTGTCTCTCTCGTCTCTTCTCTCTCTCTCTCTCTCTCTCTCTCTCTCTCTCTCTCTCTCTCTCTCTCTCTCTCTCTCTCTCTCTCTCTCAAGCGTACAATGTGTTTGACACTATCTGAAAAATTAATGTGTTTTCTCTTAAAAAAAAAAAGTATTTGTGACGACCAGACTTCGCAACGTGTTGTGGGATAACAACATAGATAACATGATTATCTGGCCGTTCATGTATACATTACTTTGAGTTTATAACTATTTGATAACCGTTTTTGAAGGCAGCTCTAGACATTGAGTTTTTGTGTTTCTACAAATTTTTGTATTTCTTTACTTTCTGTTTTTTTCGGGGGAGGGGAGGTGGGTTTGAAAGTTTGTAAAAAAGAAAAGGGGAGGGGGGGGGGGGCTACAGTTGAAACATATACAACTATTCAAATTATTGTCCAGCTACAGTTTTATCATTCACAAGATGAAATACACAATTGTCACTTTACAAAATGGTGAACAAAGTTTTCCAGTAAAGTTTGTATCATTTACAAGATATGAAATAATAGCAATTGTCACTTTACAAAACTGGTGAATAAGGTTGTTCAGTAAAGTTTGTATCATTCACAAGATATGAAATATAACAATTGTCACTTTATAAAACTTGTGAACAAGGATGTTCGGTGCATTTTGTATCATTTACAAGATATGAAATATAACAATTGTCCTTTAACAAACTTGTAAACAAGTTGTTCTGTGCATTTTGTATCATTCGCAAGATAGAAATATAACAATTATTGTCTTACAAAACTTGTAACACTGTATGTCAGTTCCTATTTTCTCTTTTCCAGGCGCCTGTGGTTTGAGGAAATACTTTGGGGAGCAGTGTGGGTGTTGTCTTTGTGATTATTCATTGTTTACATTGCTGTCACTTTGAACTTGATATCATCATTTCGTGCACCATTTCATTCCGTTCTTGTAATCAACACAAGATGAAAGCAATGTACCTAAAACACACTGATACTTGAAAAAGAAAATAGTAATTTGGGGTCAGAAAGTCTTCAATAATCATTTGTTTATCAAACTGAAGCGGTGTACTATCAAATGCTATTCTGATATGGCGTCGGTGATTTTAATAGTCAGTCTTCATTGCAACAATTTTCATGTAAATAGGGGGGGGGTCATTACCCAAACGAATAATACGTAACAAAAATTCTGTTTGTTCACAATGAAAAAAACCCACAACCCATGATAAACGTCACTGACTTTAAGGTCAACGTGATATTTTCAACCATTTTATATATACACTGTATATATTATAAGAAAAAAATATATATATATAAGCTTTCGTGTTTGGCCTTCATGGTTTTATGTTCTGACCTTTTCCTTCCAGTTGTATCAATAAAGTTATCGAAAAACAACTTGTTGATATGTTCTTTTTTTTTCGGGTGTGTGTGTGGGGGGGGGGTATTTTTAGATATCTTTTGAATGCAATCTTCTTTGGTATATTCGCTGTAGGCTATTTGCTTTTGTACGAGCTGATGTGTGGTGTGTGTGTGTGTGTGTGTGTGTGTGTGTGTGTGTGTGTGTGTCTGTCTGTCTGTCTGTCTGTCTGTCTGTCTGTCTGTGTCTGTCTGTGTTTGCGGGCGTATGCCTGTGTGTGTGTGTGTTGTGTGTGTGTGTGTGTGTGTGTGTGTGTGTGTGTGTGTGTGTGTGTGTTGTGTGTGTTTTATATCCAGGATAATGGAATAAGTACTCATGTGTTTTCTGGTTTTTGGTTTGTTTGTTGTTGTTTGGTCTTGTTTTGGGTTTTTGGTTTGGTTGGAATTTTTTTGTTTGTTTTTCTATCATGATGCTATCCCTGACAAACGTGGGGGCTGGATGTAAAAGAAAAGAAAAGCACATGAGTGCTTATTCTTTATCCTCGAAAAAAATTGATCGGATTGGATTGGATGGGATTGGATTGGACTCTCTCTCTCTCTCTCTCTCTCTCTGTTCTCTCTCTCTCTCTCTCTCTCTCTCTCTCTCTCTCTCTCTCTCTCTCTCTCTCTCTCTCTCTCTCTCTCTCTCTCTCTCTCTCTCTCTCTCTCTCTCTCTCTGTGTCTCTCTCTCTCTCTCTCTCTCTCTCTCTCTCTCTCTCTCTCTCTCTCTCTGTCTCTCTCTCTCTCTCTCTCTCTCTCTCTCTCTCTCTCTCTCTCTCTGTCTCTCTCTCTCTGTCTCTGTCTCTGTCTCTGTCTCTCTCTCTGTATCTCTATCTGTCTCTCTGTCTCTGTCTCTGTCTCTGTCTCTGTCTCTGTCTCTGTCTCTGTCTCTCTCTCTCTCTCTCTCTCTCTCTCTCTCTCTGTGTCTCTCTCTCTCTCTCTCTCTCTCTCTGTCTCTCTCTCTCTCTCTCTCTCTCTCTCTCTCTCTCTCTCTCTCTCTCTCTCTCTCTCTCTCTCTCTCTGTGTCTCTCTCTCTCTGTCTCTGTCTCTGTCTCTGTCTCTCTCTCTGTATCTCTATCTGTCTCTCTGTCTCTGTCTCTGTCTCTGTCTCTGTCTCTGTCTCTCTCTCTCTCTCTCTCTCTCTCTCCCCTCTCTCTCTCTCTCTCTCTCCTCTCCTCTCTCTCTCTCTCTCTCTCTCTCTCTCTCTCTCTCTCTCTCCATCGTATGCCGGTGGGAATAGATGACATTTACAAAACTGCATACACACTGGGACTGGATGTAAAAAAGCACAAAGTGCTTATTCCATTATCCTCGATATAAAAGAATAAATCAAATCAAATCATCTCTTCCTCTCTCTCTCTCTCTCTCTCTCCTCTCTCTCTCTCTCTCTCTCTCTCTCTCTCTCTCTCTCTCTCTCTTTCTCTCTCTCTCTCCCCACCCACCCTCCCTTTAGGGATGAAGAGTATTTGAAATCTTGATTTTATCTTTCAGTAGGACAGACGCCATAGCCAAGTGGTTAAGACTATCCGACTTCAACCCCGTGAATCCATGAAGTCGTGGGTTCAAATCTCGTCGGTAAAAGTCTGGTGAATTCTTCTTCTTCTCTCGTTTGCTTTACACCGTCAGATGTGTCTGTGAAAAATAATGGCAAGTCTTTTCCAGCTCCTCTCGTGGGCCGTACAGCTTGGTCTGTAGGGTTATCTCCGTTGGCCACACTTTCTTCCTCAGGTCGCTGAATAGCGTATACCTCTGAAAGATGTGCTCGCCTGTCTGGTTTTCTTTACCACAGGCACACAGGGGAGAAGGAGCAAGTTTCAGCTTTGTGGACATATGGTGGTTTAGCCTGCTGTGCCCATTACGGAGTCTTAGAATTATGACTTGTTCTGGTGAATTAAGGGTGAGGCTTTTTACGATCTTCCAGGTCAACTTTTAGTGCAGACCTGCCAGTGCTTTAAATCTCTTCGTGTATATATACATATTCAGAAGATCAAAATTAATATGCACGTTAAGAATCCCGTAATTCGAGTGAGCATTCGGAGGGTTACGGAAACACGAACATACCCAGCATGCAACCTATAAAATGAAATGAGCTGCTGTGAAAGTTGGAATATGTCGGTTGAGGCCAGAGGGCAAACCTCTATTTATTTATTTTATTCTTTTATGTCGAGGATAATGGTATAAGCACTCATGTGCTTTTTTACATCCAGTCCCCGTGTGTATGCAGCTTTGTAAATGTCTTCTGTTCCCACCGGCACACAATGGCCTACTCTTACGAAAAGCGGAACAGGATTTAACGTGTGCGCAAGATGTTCTGTGTGTGTTCGCACACAGGGCCTCGGTTTCAAGTCCAAACTTGGACAGATTTTGTATTTTATACCACTTTATGTCACAGCAGTTTTCTCTGCGTGAAATTCGGGCTGCTCTCCCTGGGGAGAGCGCGTCGCCACAAGTGCAGCGCCTACCCATTTTTTTGTTCTTTTTCCTGTATGCAACTGTATTAGTTTCCCGATCAGATTGGCTTTTTTTCGGCACAATTTTACCAGGGTCAACGGCCTTCTTGCCGTGGGTTCTTTTACGTGCGCTAAATAGTGATGTGTAACACACGGGACCTCGGTTTATTGTCTCATCCGAAAAACTAGCGCCCAGACCACCACTCAGGGTCTAATGGATGGGAGGAAAGTTTTGGGTCCAAACGGGGTACAAAACACCGCACACTCCGACCCGGACTTTTCTCTTTCTAGGCAAGGCGCGTTACCACCTAGACCACCGATCCACCAGAAGGAAGGACGGTGGCAGGATGGTTAAGACGTTCGCCTGCCAATATGTAAACCGTGAGGTTCTGG
>CM060345.1:15223297-15225797 GCA_030674155.1 Stramonita haemastoma | reverse complement strand
TTGTAGCCGCCTCTGAAGGACTTTTGAGGGAAATGGGGTCAGTGCAATGTTAACTCCAATGGAAAAATTACCTCTTGAAGGGACAGCACAGTTTAGACCTAAACCCAGTGTCTGTCATGTAAGTGTCAGAAATACGAGTCTCTGGGAATTTCTGATGCCTATTTCATGGGCCGTGGTCGTGGTTATCCTGTATGCTGTAAGATGATTACTTTATGGGGAGTCCTTTTTATGTTGTTTGCAATTTCTCTGTGACCTTTTTTGTTATTTTGCTGCTTTGTTTTTTATCTGTCATTTTCCTGTTTTGCACGCCCATTCTTTGCGCCCACACACCTCTGTCGTTAAAGTAGTTGGGTTCTTTGGAATTATCCTGTCCTCACATGGCTTTCAAAACGTATAGCGTAGCAACTCGTCTGCTTCCCACTGGCCAGTCCAGGCACACAGACTTCACTGGCTATCCCCATCCCGGTGGTCTACAGGTAACGCCCCTGACTAGAAAGCGAAAAGTTCGGGTCGGAGTGTGCGGTGGTTTGAATCCTGTTTGGCCCCCAAAACTTTTCTCCCCATCCATTTGACCATGAGTTGTGGTCTGGGCACTAGTTTTCCAGGTGAGACGATAAACGAGGTCCCGTCTTTACACATCATTATCTAGCGCATGTAAAAGAACCCACAGCAACAAGAGGGTTGTCCTTGGCAAAATTCTGTAGAAAAATGCCACTCTGGTAGGGAAACAAATACAGTTGCAGACAGGAAAAAGAAAAAAATAATGAGTAGGCGCTGCACTTGTAGCGACGCGCTCTCCCCGGGGACAGCAGCCCAAATTTCACGCAGAGAAATATGCTGTGACATAAAGTGGTATTAAAAAAATCTCAACTCAACCCAACTTCCTCCATCGCACCAGCCGCCATGGCGCAGTGGTTAGCGCCGTGGATTCCGGACTGGAAGGTCGCGGGTTCGAATCCCATAAGTCATAGGGATTTTTTCGGGCTCCGGCCGGCTCCTACCCAGAGTGAGTGTGCTGTGGGCTCAGTGGGGAGACTGGGACCACACAGTCGAGCTTCATCCACTTTACGGATGCGAATTTGAGAGTGTTGCTCAAATTACCTGACCAACACTGCAGGTGTCTGTATCTCTCGGGCCTGGTTGACGCCGGAATATATTATGACAGTAAGCGTAGAGAACAACCCTGTCAAGTAGTCTCAAAGCGGATGCACCTCCACAGCAGCATCATTACATCATCCTCATCATCATTGATCATCATGCAATAATAAAAATTGCCTCTGATTCGGTGGCCTCCGTTGCTCTGGTCTCATGGTGACCTCAGATTCGGTTTCCCCATACGCTTCTGTGCCTGTGGTGAATTTGTGTCAAAGCCTTTGCGGTTGGGGGTTCGTGGGGAGGCGGTCGTTGGAGGGACGTTGTGGTGGTCGCCACCTTGGGTGGGTGACTCACTCAGTCTGGCTCCGCGACTGAGCTAATACTGTCGTTAGTAGGGGGCTTAGTAGGTGGTGTCCTGCGTATGTTAGCTCAGAACAGGCACCACTGAACACCACCAAAGTGACCCAGCAGAAGTGCAGGGCCCCTCTGGCTGGTGGCCCCGCGGCGGCCTAATATTGATGAGCTCCCTGTGGACTCCCGACCCCGGGGGTGAGACACAACGAATCTGGGTATGGCTGTGGCGGGGAGATTGAAATGAGCGGCGTGGGAACAGTACGGGAACGTCGCAGAAGACGAGGCAGCAAAAAAAAAAAAAAAAAAAAAAAAAAAACTTCCTCCATCGCTGCTGTCGTCAGTAGGAGCTCCAGTCAATGCCACCAGGGTTCACCATCTTTCTCTGTCTCTGCTGAGTTCTACCATCTCCTGTAGCCCTCCCAGACCACTGATCTCAGTGATGTTGGCAATGTAGGATGTTGGTGGTCTGTCTTTTCCTTCTGCCATCAACATCACCTTGGAGAACTGATGTCATCAGATTTGTTTGGTTGGTTCTGTTTGTATGACCAACGTATCTCATTCTGCGCTAAAGTCCTTCGAATGAGACTATAAATCGAGGACCCATGAGCGAACGTACGCAAAACATCTTGTGCACACGTTAAAACGTGTTCCGCTTTTCAAAATAGTAGGCCCTTGTGGGAACAAACGACAAAATTTACAAACCCGCATACACACGGGGACTGGATGTAAAAATGCACATGAGTGCTTATTCCACTATCCTCGATATAAAAGAATAAAATAGAATAAAAAGAGACAGACCAAGGAAGAGATGGGAGGACAACATCAGCGAATGGACAGGCCTAGAACTCAACCAAATTTTGAGAAAGGCAGAACAGAGAGAGGAATGGAGGGAACTGGTTGTCAAGTCTTCAGGGGTGCCCCCACGGTCGCCAGACTTAGGTATAGATAGATAGATAGATAGATAGATAGATAGATAGATAGATAGATAGATAGATAGATAGATAGATAGATAGATAGATAGATAGATAGATAGATAGATAGATAGATAGAT
>CM060345.1:15210797-15213297 GCA_030674155.1 Stramonita haemastoma | reverse complement strand
AATCGTTAACATCAGTACTGACTCCACTCTCCCCAAAAGTCCTTCGGATGAGACTATAAGCCGAGGCTCCGTGTGCGACCTCACGCAGAACATCTTGTGTACACGTTAAATCCTGTTCCGCTTTTCGTAAGAATAGGCCTTGTGTGCCGGTGGGAACAGATGACATTTACAAAAATGCATGCACACGGGGACTGGATGTAAAAAAGCACATAAGTGCTTATCCCATTATCCTCGATATAAAAAGAATAAAATGAAATAATAAATAAATAAAATAATAATTGTTATGTATTATTTTTCAGAACAGCTGAATACATCTTCTCCGCCATCCACATCGTGGGGTCGTGGATCGTGGTGTACATCACCATAGAGCGGATGGTGGTGGTGCTGTTCCCTATCAAAGCCGCCATCCTCTGCCGTCCCGCCACCGCCAGAGTTGTGCTGCCTTTCTGCTTTCTGGGCCCTTTTCTTCTGCTCAGGTACTATTCTATACATACCCGTTGTTTTGTTGTGTGCGTGTGGGTGGGGCATGGGAGGTGGAGGGAGAAAGAATAGTTGGGGAGGAGGGGTGGGGGTTGTTGTGTGTGGGTTGGAGGGGGAGGGCTAGAATGTGTGTGTGTGTGTGTGTGTGTGTGTGTGTGTGTGTGTGTGTGTGTGTGTGTGTGTGTGTGTGTGTGTGTGTGTGTGTGTGTGTGTGTGTGTGTGTGTGTGTGTGTGTGTTTATGTGTGTGTGTGTTTGATTTGATTTGATTTATTCTTTTATATCGAGGATAAAGGGAATGTGTGTGTGTGTGTGTTTGTGTGTGTATGTGTGTGTGTGTGTGCGCGCGCGCGCGTGCTGTGTGTGTGCATGCGTGCGTGTGTGTGTGTGTGTGTGTGTTTGTGTGTTTATTTATGTATTTTTACTTATTTTTTACATCGAGGATAAAGGAATAGGCACTCATGTGCTTTTTTACATCCAGTCCCCGTGTGTATGAAGTTTTGTCAATCTTGTCATCTGTTCCCATGGGCACACAATGGCCTTCTCTTACGAAGAGCAGAACAGGATTTAATGTGTGCGGAAGATGTTCTGCGTGTGTTCACACACGGGGCCTCGGTTTATAGTCTCATCCGAAGGACTTTTGGGGAGAGTGGAGTCGGCACTTATGTAAACTCCAGGGGAAAAATCCCCTCGAACGGGAATCGAACCCAGGTCGTCACATTGCAAGGGCAATGTTCTCACCGTGCGTGCGTAAGTGCGTTGTGTGTGTGTGTGTGTGTGTGTGTGTGTGTGTGTGTGTGTGTGTGTGTGTGTGTGTGTGTGTGTGTGTGTGTGTGTGTGTGTGTGTGTGTGTGTGTGTTTTTCTGTAGCTTTTTTTCTAAAATTACAGATAACACATTCGTGTAGCTATCTTTTTAAAAAAATTACAATGAAAAAACGACCGAAAACTTAACTGAATAGCTAACTAAAAGTCTAAAATCTAATCTCTGCAGATACCTTAAAATCTCAAACCTTTACATGTGCAGCTTCCCAAAAATCTCAAAACCTTACCCGTCTACCCACCTAAAAGGCTCAAAACTTACTTGTGCAGCTTCGTAAAAGTTTCAAACCGTACCTGTACAGCTACCCAACAATATCAATATCTTACCTATGCAGCTACCGTAAAATCTCAAACTTTAACCTGTGCAGCTACCTAAAAATCCAACATCTGACCTGTGCAGCTACCTAAAAATCCAGTATTTTACCTGTGCAGCTAACTAAAAAAAAATCCAGTATTTTACTTGTGCAGCTACCAAAAAATCCAACATCTTACCTGTGCAGCTACCTAAAAATCCAGTATTTTACCTGTGCAGCTAACTAAAAAAAAATCCAGTATTTTCCTTGTGCAGCTACCAAAAAATCCAACATCTTACCTGTGCAGCTACCTAAAAATCCAGAATCCTACCTGTGCAGCTACCTAAAAAAATACATCTTACCTATGCAGCTAACTAAAAATCCAGTATCTTACCTTTGCAGCTACCTAAAAATCCAACATGTTACCTGTGCAGCTACCTAAAAATCCACTACCTTACCTGTGCAGCTACCTAAAATCCCAATACCTTACCTATGCAGCTACCTAAAAATCAAGTACCTTACCTGTGCAGCTACCTAAAAATCCAGTATCTCACCTGTGAAGTTAACTAAAAACCCAACATTCTACCTGTGCAGCTACCTAAAAATCCAGAACCTTACCTTTGCAACTACCTAAAAATCCAGTATCTTACCTGTGCAGCTAACTATAAATACAGTGTCTTAACTGTGCCGCTAGCTAAAAATCTAACATCTTACCTGTGCAACTAACTATAAATCATGTGCAGCTACCTAAACATCCAGTATCTTACCTGTGTACCTGTGCAGCTATCTAAAATCCAGTGTGTTACCTGAGCAGCTAACTAAAAATCCAAAATCTTACCTGTACAATTACAAAAAAGCTCATTATCTCACCTGTGCAGCTAACTAAAAATCCAACATCTTACCTGTGCA
>CM060345.1:15200797-15205797 GCA_030674155.1 Stramonita haemastoma | reverse complement strand
CTCTCTCTCTCTCTCTCTCTCTCTCTCTCTCTCTCTCTCTCTCTCTCTCTCTCTCTCTCTCTCTCTCTCTCTCTTAAGAAATTTTGATGGCTTTGAGAAAATTAAAAAATAAAAAAGCTGCAGGCCCTGATGGGATTATTGGAGAGTTGCTAAAAAATGCTTGCACTGAGAATGTTGTTCTAAATTTTTGGGTCACATTTCTGAACTATTTATTTGATAAAGGTGTTTATCCTGATAGTTGGTCTGAGTCGATTGTCCTTCCATTATATAAAAAAGGTGATGTCAACAACCCCAATAATTAGAGAGGAATTTCATTGTGTAATATAAGTAGCAAGCTTTACAGTGCTGTGATTAATGGGAGACTACAGGAATGGGTAACTGGAAATAACATAACTGGAGAATTTCAAGCAGGTTTCCAGCAGAATTATTCCACAGTAGATCACATGTTTACACTTATGGCATTCATTCAAAAACAATTCAGTCTAAACCGTAAATTATATGTTGCATTTATAGATTTTGAGAAGGCTTTCGACTCTGTCAACAGAAGTTTGTTGTGGTTAGTTTTGTTTTAAAATGGCATTTGTGGAAAACTGTACAGATGTGTTGTGAGTATGTATGATTGTGTGAAAGCAAGAGTGCGTTCAGGTGGTGTGTTATCAAATTATATTAATTGTACGTGTGGGGTGAAACAAGGTGATGTTTGCAGCCCTATTTTTTTCTTTATTTATTAACGAATTGACAAAAAAGTCATAAAGTCAGGAAAACATGGTGCAACATTTACTAATGATGTTCTTGAAATATTTATATTGTTGTTAGCTGATGATATAATGTTAATGTCAGAAACTGTAATTGGTCTCCAGAATCAGTTGAATAGTTTACACAGGGCTGCTGTTTCATTGAAGTTAAAAGTTAACCTAACAAAGAGTAACATTATTGTATTTAGAAAGGGTGGACATCTTGCAATGAGAGAAAGGTGGACATATGGTGGAACTGTGGTTTCTGTGGTGAATGTTTATAATTATTTAGGTATATACTTTTCTACTCGTTTAAGCTTTACATTTGCATGCAATGACCTCGCAAGTAGAGCAAAAAATGCAATGTTGTGTTTAATGAGAAAATTAACCTTGTTGAATAAAGAATCTCTTTCTCTGTTTCTAAAATTATTTGATGCTCAAATTCAACCTGTATTGCAATATGGAGCTGAGATATGGGGTCTGTATCCTGCTTTCGTACACTGTGAGAAAATACATTTATTTGCATTGAAAAAGTTTCTGGGAGTGTCAATCAAAACGCCAAATGACCTCGTGTACAGGGAGACAGCAAGGTACCCCATGTCACTGGTCTCTATTGTGAGATGCATAAAATATTGGATAAAAATAACTCAGATGAATGCAGAAAGATTGCCCTTTAAAGCATATAAAATGTTGTTAGATCTAGATAATAGAGGCAAAATCAATTGGGCTTCAAATGTAAGAATGAAATTATGTGAATTGGGTTTTGGTTGCGTGTGGTTCAACCAAGGAGTTGGAGACGTTAGTGCTTTTATTCGACAGTTTCGTGAAAGATTGATTGATTGTTGCTGGCAAAATTGTGAGAGTCATGTACAGAATAGTGACAGATTCTGTCACTATAGAATGTTCAGCCAAGTAAATTGTGTGCCAACGTATATGTCCATGAATATTGATAGTTATTTGAAACATATAATGGCACGATTTAGGTTTGGTATTTCGGATATCAATGTACATTATTATCGCTATAGAAAGGCACTTGCCACAAATCTTTAATGCCCAATTTGTAAATGCTCAGTAGAAGATGAAATCCATTTTGTGCTTTCCTGTCCAGGGTTAAGAGATATATGAGAGCAGTTCATACCACAAAAGTACTATAGAGATCCATGTTTATTCAGGTTGGTTTTGTTATTAGCTTCCACAAATGAGTGTATTGTAAAAAAAAAAAAAAAAAAAAAAAAAAAAAAAAAAAACCTGGCAATATATATCTATAAAGAATTTAAAAGGAGAAGTATCTATGTTACATAATGCCATTATATGTCCATCATATTATTTTGTTGTTTTATTTGTATTCCCCCTTCTAAGGGGCCATGGCCTTTATGAATGAACATTTCATTTCATTTCTCTCTCTCTCCCTCCCAAGCAAGCCTACAATGTGTTTGACACTATCAGAAATAATATGTTTTCTCAAACAAGTAGCTGTGACGACCAGACGTCGCAACTTGCTGTGGGATAACAACGTGGATAATATGATTATCTTGTCGTTCATGTATACAATACTTTGAGTTTATATTTGATATCTGTTTTTGAAGGCAGATCTACACATTGACTCGATTGAGTTTTTGTGTTTCTACATTTTTTTAAATTTTACTTTCTTTTTTTCGGGGGAGGGGGGGTGCTGGGTATGGAAGTTTGTAAAAAGAAACGGGTGGGGGGTGGGGGGGGAATCCAGTTGAAACAAATACAACTATTCAAATTATTGTCCAGCTTACAGTTTGTATCATTTACAAGATATGAAATATAACAATTGTCACTTTATAAAACTGGTGAACAAAGTTTTCCAGTAAAGTTTGTATCATTTACAAGATATGAAATATAACAATTGTCACTTTACAAAACTGGTGAACAAGGTTGTTCAGTGCATTTTGTATCATTTACAAGATATGAAATATAACAATTGTCACTTTAAAAAACTAGTGAACAAGGATGTTCGGTGCATTTTGTATCATTTACAAGATATGAAATATAACAATTGTTCATTCAAGCGCTTTGATTTGTTTTTACAAGATATAACGCTATACAAATTACATGTATTATTATTATTATTATTATTATTATTATTATTATTATTATTATTATTATTATTATTATTATTATTATTATTATCATTATTATTGTTGTTGTTGTTGTTGTTGTTGTTGTTGTTGTTGTTGTTGTTGTTATTATTATTATTATTATTATTATTATTATTATTATTATTATTATTATTATTATTATTATTATTATTATTATTATTATCATCATCATTTTTATTATTATCATTATTATTATTATCATTATTATTATTATTATTATTATTATTATTATTATTATTATTATTATTATTATTATTATCAATATTATTATTATCAATATTATTATTATCAATATTATTATTATTATTATTATTATTATTATTATTATTATTATTATTATTATTATTATTCATTTTACAAAACTTGTAAACAACAGCATGGTAAGTTCCTAACTTTTTTCTCTTTTCCAGGTGCCTGTGGTTTGAGGAAATACTTTGGGGAACAGTGTGGGTGTTGAAACTGTGATTTTTCATTTTATACATTGCTGTCACTTTGAACTTGATATTCATCATTTCGTGCACCATTTCATTCCGTTCTTGTAATCAACACAAGATGAAAGCAATGTACTAAAACACACAGATATTTGAAAAGAGAAAATAGTAATTTGGGGTCAGAAAGTCTTCAATGATCATTTGTTTATCAAACTGCAGCGGTGTACCATTAAATGCTATTCTGATATGGCGTCGGTAATTTAAATAGTCAGTCTTCATTGCAACAATTGTAATGTAAATAATTGTAGTTGTTTCAGTACCCAAATGAATAATACAATACGTAACAAAAATTATGTTTGCCCACAATGAAAAAAACCCACAACCCATAAAAAAACGTCACTGACTTTAAGGTCAACGTGATTTTTTCAAACATTTTATATATACACGGTATATTTTATAAGATATATATATATATATATATATATATATATATATATATATATATATATATATATATATATATATATATATATATATATTATATATATATATATAAACCTTTCGTGCTTGGCCTTCGCGGTTTTATGTTCTGACCTTTTCCTTTAAGTTGTATTAATAAAGTTACCTAAAATCAACTTGTTGTTGCTCTGTTCATTTTGGAATGTGTGATGGTTGGTTATTTTTAGATATCTTTTGAATGCAAACTTCTTTGGTATATTAGCTGTATTTGCTTGTGTACGTGCTGGGTGCGTGTGTGTGTGTGTGTGTGTGTGTGTGTGTGTGTGTGTGTGTGTGTGTGTGTGTGTGTGTGTGTGTGTGTGTGTGTGTGTGTGTGTGTGTGTGTGTGTCTGTATGTGTCTTGTGTGTGTCTGTGTGTGTCTGTGTGTGTCTGTGTGTGTCTGTGTGTTTATTCTTTTATATCGAGGATAATGAGATAAGCACTCGTGTGCTTTTTTACATCCAGTCCCCGTGTGTATGCAGTTTTTTTGTAAATCTTGTCATCTGTTCCCTCCAGCACACGATGGCCTACTCTTACGAAAAGCGGAACAGGATTTAACGTGTGCGCAAGATGGTCTGCGTGCGTTCGCACACGGGGCCTCGGTTTAAAGTCTCATCCGAAGGAATTTGGGGGAGAGTAGAGAGTGATGTTAACTCCAGGAGAAAAATCCCGACCGAATCGAACCGGGGTCTTCAAATTGCCAGCGCAATGTTCTGACCACTAGGCTATCCGCCCCCCCCCCCCCCCCCCCCCCCCCAAGAGAGAGAGAGAGAGAGAGAGAGAGAGAGAGAGAGAGAGAGAGAGAGAGAGAGAGAGAGAGAGAGAGAGAGAGAGAGAGAGAGAGAGAGAGAGAGAGGAGAGAGAGAGAGAGAGAGAGAGAGAAGTCAAATTCTTTTATTTCGAGACTAAATTAATAAGCACTCATGTGCTTTTTTCACATCCAGTCCCCGCCCTTACCAGGGATATCATCAAGACAGAAAAAACACTAAATAAATAACTGAAAACAACAACAATGATAATGATAATAAACCAAATACAAGAGACAAAAACAATAACGAAAAAGCCCAAAAGAAAACAAGGACACAAAAACAACAGCAAAAAGTACATACAGAGAGACCTGAAATACGAAATCAACACCAAATGATAATGAAGATTAAAAGAGGCAAATAAGCAAGTAGCAAACAAAAGAACATAACAAGTCAAGCAA
>CM060345.1:15185797-15188297 GCA_030674155.1 Stramonita haemastoma | reverse complement strand
GCCCTCATCAATCTCTTCATTACTGCCCCCCCAAAATTCTTCTTTTTACTGCCCTCTTTTTTTCCTCTGTTTTTCCCCCCCCTTTTTCCTCTTTACATTCCCCTCCTCTCTCTACATCCTCTAAGGGTTCATAATATCCCATCTTCTTTGCTCATTTTTTCTGAGGAGCATTATTCCCCTTTTGCAGGTTCCGGAATAAGGGCCCCTGTTTTGTTTTTTAGGATAAACCCCCAGCGGGCCCTTAAAAAGGCTCCCCCGGGGATGGTCTTTCTGGAGCGGCCCCTTTATACCGGGCCCCCCTCATACTCCCCAAAATTTCCCACCCCCATGGGGTTTTTTTATTGTTTTCTTTTTTTTTTTTTTTTTTTTTTAAAATTTTTAAAAGGGAGGGGGTTTTTTCAATAAAGGGAGCGTAAAACTCCCACTGAATTAACCCCTGACACACGGGGGACATGCTGACCCCAAGCAGTTGTCTTTTCCCCAAAGGCCACTGTGCCTGTCTATGAGTAAGTAAACCCGGGAAAAAAATATCTGATTTCAGGCGAGAAGCATGTTTTGGGAAAAGAAAACTCCATTTTTGCGCATTGTGTTTTTTTTTTCCATAATGATCCTAAAATGGGGTTTTTTTTCTTATTTTATTCTTTTTTTTTTTTTTTTTATTTTTTATTGTGTTTCCCCGGAATATCGTATTTGTAGATTTCTTAAATAAACTGGAAAACCCCCGACCTATGAACCGCATTTGTTTTTTATGGGTAGTCGTCATGGGGAGTGGAGGAAAATGTTGCCCAAAAATTTTTGTGGGGCCCCCCCGGGGCCCCGGACTACGGGGGCAGGTAAGGTGAGGTGAAGGTGGTCGTTGTTCATTAATGGGGGGGAAAAAGTAAATATTGTCTTATTTCCCCTTTTTCGTTTTTTATGTACGTTTTTAAAATTTTATCATTGGCATTGTAGATGTTTTGTGGGGTGTGGGGTGTGTGTTTGTGTGTGTGTGTGTGTGGTGTGTGTTTTGTGTTTTTGTGTGGTGGGGTTTTTGTATGTGTGTGTGTTTTTGGTGTCTGTGTGTTGTGTGTTGTGTGTGGTGTGTGTCTGTGTGTTTTGGTATGTTTGATTTTTTTTTTTTTTAAACGAGGGTAATGGAATAAGAATCATGTGCTTTTTCACGTTCAGTCCCCCCGCGCATGCAGTTTTTAAATCTTGTATCTGTTCCCACCGGCCCCAAATGGCCCCCTCATACGAAAACGGAACGGATTTAAGTGTGCACAAAATTTTTTTGTGGTTTCCCGGGGGGCCCCGGTTTTATTCATCCAAACTTTTGGGAGAGGGAGTCAGCACTGATGTTAACCCAGAGGAAAAATTCCCCCCCCCCCCCAAAGGGAATCGAACCCCGGTTTTTCAAATTGCCAGAACAATGTTGTGACCTAAGGTTATCCCGTCCCCGTAGTGTGCCTGTGTGTGTTGTGTGTGTGTGTGTGGGGTGTGTGTGTGTTGTGTGTGTGTGTGTGTGGGTTTGGGGGGTTTTGTGTTGTGGTGTGTGTGGGGTTTGTGTGGTTAGAGAGAGAGGGGGAGGGGGGAGAGGGAGAGAGTCAGTCAAGCAAATTCTTTTTTTTCAATGATAATGAATAATAATAATAAAAATAATAATAATAATAATAATAATAAAAATAATTAAAAATAATAATAATAATAATAAAAATAAAAATAATAACAAAAACATAACAAAAAATAAGAAGAAGAAGAAAAGATGATGTGATGATTTATGATGATGAGATGTGAGATATGTGATGATGATGATGATGTGTTTTTGATGATGTGTGTGATGAGATGATAATAATAATAATAATAAAAATAAAGTATTTTCTTTTAGTCCTTCTGTCTGTCTTCAGTACTTCTTTTTCAGTCCTTCTGTCTTCAGTCCTTCTTTCTTCGTCCTTCTGTCTGTCTGCAGTCCTTCTGTCTGTCTGCAGCCTTCCGGGTTTTTCTTCAGTCCTTTGTCTGTCTTTAGTCCTTCTGTCTTCAGTCCTTTGTCTGCAGTCCCCCGTCTGTCCATCCTTTGTCTGTCTGCAGTTCTTCTGTCTGTTCAGCCTTCTGTCTGTCTTCAGTCCTTTTGTTTTCTGCAGTCCCTTTTGTCTTCATTCCTTCTGTCTGCTTTCAGTCCCTTTGTCTTTTTCAGTCCTTTTGTCTTCTCAGTCCTTCTTTGGGCTTTGTCCTTCTGTCTGTTGCAGTCCCTTTGTCTGTTTCAGTCCTTCGCTGTCTAGTCCTTTGTCTTCAGTCCTTCTGTCTGTTCAGTCCTTCTGTCGTCTTCAGTCCTTCTGTCTGTTTCAGTCTTTTTCCTGCGCCCTTTTGTCTGTCTTCAGTCCTTCTCGTTTCCGTCCTTTTTGTCTTCATCCCTTTGTTGTCTTCATCCTTTTCTGTCTTCAGTTTTTTTCTTCTGCAGTCCTTCTTTTTAGTCCTTCTGGGCTGTCTTCAGCCCTTCTGTCTGTCTTCAGTCCCTTTTGTCTGT
>CM060345.1:15115102-15157602 GCA_030674155.1 Stramonita haemastoma | reverse complement strand
GTCCAACACACCAAAACCTGAGTGAAGGCCGATATCTGGCCTACTGACCTGCCGATGAGGGACAAACCTTTTGGACCCCTGAAGGGCTTTTGATGCACCAGAGCATTCTTCAGGGCCTTCCGGGTTGCTGTTGTATCTTAGCATTTTGCAACAAAGAAGAAGAAGAAGAAGAAGAAGAAGAAGAAGAAGAAGAAGAAGAAGAAGAAGAAGAAGAAGAAGAAGAAGAAGAAGAAGAAGAAGACGAAGAAGAAGAAGAAGGAGGAGGAGGAGGAGGAGGAGGAGGAGGAGGAGAAGAAGAAGAAGAAGAAGAAGAAGAAGAAGAAGAAGAAGAGGAAGAGGAAGAGGAAGAGGAAGAGGAAGAAGAAGAGGAAGAAGAAGAAGAAGAGCTTGGGGAGGAGAGTATGGCATTGCGGGGTGGGGGGAGAGCAAGGTCTGGGGGGAGGGAGTCAGAGGGCGGGGGGAGGGAGGGCATTCATTAAGTGGTCCACCCATTCATTTTTCTGTCTGCCAGGAACTTTGATTTGGCGTATGGTAGCTGGCTGGTAATTCTTTATTTGCTCCTCAGCATGGCAATGGTGGTGAAGACCAAGGATGGGATGAAGACCAAGGTATGAAGACAAAAACACTAACTTCACTATACCTATTAAACATACAAAGTGTCTCACAGTTTACTGGTGAGTCCAAAAATAGTACTACTACGCAGCGACAAGATTGCATGGAGTGACTGTCAAAGGCACAGTAGCTGAAGGCCCTTTCCAATCAGTGTGTGCTAAACATTGGTGGCTCTGTGCCCTTAGCCCATGCTGCTTGTAGAGTGACTTCGGCTGGCTGATTCAGCTGTCCAGATGGATGGATGGATGGATGGATGGATGGATGGATGGGTTGGTGGGTAGGCAGATGGATGGATGGGTTGGTGGGTGGATGGAGGGATTATGAGTCTGCAATTCAACTCTGGACACAAATCAAGCGAAATTCAAAAAGTAGTTATTGTTTCTTGAGATGAAAATATTCTCACAAGAACAGAACTGTATTTTTTAAAAATAATAAATATCTTGCTCTCTTTTGCATGTAAAGTATTTTGAAGTAATCAGAGCCAGGAAGTGAGCACGACATTTATGAAAGCAACACAAAACAAAGGGCAACAAATCACGCATGCCTGTCGTCTGCTTTTTTAAAAGCTGTTTCATGCCAACATTTAGCAAACCACTATTTTATGTATCTATTTTCTAAAGTGTTTGGCTTTCACATGCTGAATTAGCTCATACTGCTAGAAAAACTGCACACACCACACACACACACACACACACACACACACACACACACACACACACACACACACACACACACATACACACACACGCACGCACGCACGCACGCACGCACGCACGCACGCACGCACGCACGGGGGCTGGATGTAAAAAAGCACATGAGTGCTTATTCCATTATCTTCGATGTAAAAGAATAAAGTAAAATTAAAATTTAAATTTAAAATCTCATAGCAGTCCTCCAACGGCACTTCAACGAGTTCAAAATCAGACCACATTAACCGAGAGATTAATTTTTTTGTTTAGAGGTCTTCAAGATAGTGTTGGGTGTCTCTTTGAGAACATCAAACAATTCTGTGTGTTGGTGAACTGAAAAGACATCCTGTGTACATAACTGCAGTGTCGTTTAAAGTACAAAATTATGTGTAATGTACTGTACTTTCGAAAAGAAATCATTCAGAAGGCTTCTACACATTTTCTGGTGATACCACAAAACCAAAGAGTCAGTGTGGCAAGAAAATCAAATTTTATGTCTAACAATTTACACACTACACAAGGCTATTTCATGTCTATATAAGAAAAAAAAAAAACTTTCTCAATGTTGCCAAATAATCTGGCCCCAGGTTTTTTATTTCTAACTTTGAATTACAAATGTCCAATTCAAACAAGAAAAGTGCTAAATGTTCCTCATGGAGAGAGGCATTGTTTAAAGTGTGTTTTTTGGGAAATAGGAGATTACTTTTCTTATTTCTTTAATTGTCCTAACTTTATTGAAGAAAAAAATATTTACCAAAAGTTTTTTTGGGGAAAGTCCTACTGTGTTGGAATTTACCTCCTTTTTTTATTTGCAAAAAAATAAGCGTCGGCTTACTCACTTAGTTCTTTTTCTCAGGAAAATATTAAAAGCACTTCATGCTCAACATAATGACTGCTTTCAAATACCCCTCTTTAACTCTCACTGATAAACATATAATGATTTTTGTCATGTATTTTTTTTCTGCAATGTTAGTTACCTGTTTGTACATTAATCTCTTTTTTCTTTTCTTTTTCTATTTCTTTTCTTTTCTTTTTTTCTTTTTCTTTTTTTCTTATTTTTTCTTACTATCCCGAGCCGAAAGATTACCCTAACTACGGTGTGTAGCCAAAGCAGACGACGGAAGCGGAAGTTTCCAACGTTATGGCGCCATCTTTAAGAACGAAAGTGGCTTGATCAGAACAACTATGTAATAATTATTTGTTCCTAATTGATACCTTTTATGATCAGAAATCAGCATCAAATGGTTTCCTGTGACAAACAGTAAGACATGTCCGGGACAGCTTTCCTCGAAGAAATCGTGACGTGGGATGACGAGACACGAGCAGAGAAAGTGGAAGAAGCCCTCCCACGATTGATTGTATCCACCTGAGATTTATTGATCACCATGACGATGATAACATAATTATGATCGATCGAGTGTTGATCTGTATTTTTATGTAGCTATGACTGGATATGAATGTGTTTTAGAACCTTAAGCTTGAATAAAACAGGTCGGTTGTTTCACTATAGGAACGAGTAGATCACAGCGATTTTTTTTCTTAATGTCATTAAAAATTGGCAGTCAGGGTGATAGATCTGTCTTTCATCAAATTTCCCTATTCTGCCACAATTAAAGAGGTCATGATACGTGTAACGCAGGAAATTTAGCCATAAAATGACATAAACTTGATCCTAAGTCAGTAAGTGCTTTCAAAACAAAGATAACATCAACATGTTTTGATTTTTTTCCAGAAATTTGATAGGAGTAATTTGGTATCTTATGGTTATGTTGTTGAGAGTAACACTAACAGTCATACTGAACTCATTTGAAAATAGGCTGTTTTCCAAAGTTATGAGCAAATGTATAGTTTTTCACTGGCACTAGTATACTGGCAATGTCGTACTTCAGAATGACAGAAAATTAGAAAATGTTATCATTTTTCATTCTTTTTTTAAAACTAATTGAGTAATTCCTTGACCAATTGACAGCTGTGTCTTGAAAACTACAAATCATATGATGAAGCTGTTGGTAAGTTACATTGTGTTGTAGCTTAACTCTTGAATTGTTATACTAATACTATAGACCTTGTCATTTCTTTTGTTTTAGCTAGATTTCTTGCTTTTTTTTTCTTCTGGTTTGTTTTTAAAAGCATTATCCTATTGAAAACACTCCCTATCCACTACACCACTTGTTGTTTGCCCTATCAAGAAATCAATGTAGCAGATGGTTCACCAACTGCAGTTTTAGATATTAAATCATCAATGCTGCCTTGGTTTTAGTCATATATGCTTAGCATTTCAGTGTCTCCACAACCTGTTGATGGCTAGCATGAGATATGGAATCTTAAACAACACAAGCATGATTCATCTTCTTACACAAAGAAAAGCAAGGAGCTGGTATCTGGTAAAGTTCTCTGCACATGATGTACATGATGTATAATTATTATGTTAATCTAGATCATTAAATTATATAATATAATATAAAACATATTCCCTCCTCTCATTTAGTTTGCCAGGCTCTACCAAGGTTCAGACTGATGATTTTAGGACTTTAAGGATAAAAAGTCAGTAACTTTAGTTTATTGACCACTCAGGTACAATCGTGCCATGAGAAAGTCAAGTTAACCACATTTTGTCGTCTATGTGTGCAGGCATTCTACAGATTCTGTGTCAGTCCTTTGTTCCAGTGGTACAGCAGGACCAGTTAGAGGACCGCGTCTTCTGTCCTGTGTCTCCTCAAGTATGGTCATTTTATCATTGTAGTGCAATGACCAATGTGTCAGTCTGTTACTGTTATGTTGTGTTGTGGGAATGTAGTGGGCAGAATACAGAATAGCCTAGCAGTTGGAATATTCTTCTCTTTTTTTAATATTATTTTTAGAACTTTCTATATTACTTTATTTGATTCTCACTTCAAATAGTTTATCGAATTTCACAGCACAGCTGCTGTGTCCAATATGCAGTGTGCTGTGTGCAGTAGCATGAGCTTTTGAAAGGTGCAGTAACTGTAATTAATCTGTGCTGCACACATACATGATATAATTGATGTATTGTAATAATCCAATGTACAATGTCAGTGTCACTGTTACATCTCCATCCCTCATCAACCCCTTTCCCACTCCCACCCACCTCTCTCCATCCCCTACTCCTGATATATCAAGATTGTACATTTTTTAAATCTAGAAAATTTAAGGAATGATTTTGAGGATAGTCAGGAATGATTTGCTATGGTATTTCAAGAAAATCTTGTAGGTTATTTTTCTCTTTTATTGTTATCTAGTTTGAATTTGTTTAAGTTGTTTGTAATCATAGTTGTTTATAATTATCATGTAAGAATACTTGGATGTCCCTCAACTGAGTCAAGTGTCTGGTGAAAGATAGTCAGGACACAGGGGATGTTCAGTGGGGGAAGACAGAAAATACAAAGGAAGAGTTGGAGAGAAAACATCAAAGAATGGGCCACCCTGAACATAAGTGCTAAATACCATAATATTAATCAACACACCAAAAAATTTTTTAATAAAAATCAAGACAGACCAGCCTGATAAAAAATGTCAACCAGCACATTTGTCATCCCCGCCCTCTCCCCTTTGACCCTCCCTTATTCCAGTAATTGTTTATGAAAGTCAAGGTCAAGGGACTGAGGATCATGATTTATTGTGTTTTCTGTATCAAACAGTGGATGTGACTTGTTGGAACATAATGACGTGTCGTGTGTGATGTTGTCTGTGTACAGATATGTCAGCTGTTGGAACATAATGACATGTGTCATGTGCGATGTTGTCTGTGTACAGATATGTCAGCTGTTTGAACATAATGACATGCGTCATGTGCGATGTTGTCTGTGTACAGATATGTCAGCTGTTGGAATATAATGACATGTGTCATGTGCGATGTTGTCTGTGTACAAATATGTCAGCTGTTGGAACATAATGACATGTGTCATGTGCGATGTTGTCTGTGTACAGATATGTCAGCTGTTGGACTCTGTGGTTGAAGAGGTTCACGAAGCCATCAGAGAGGATGAAGACATTGACACAGATCACCTGATCACACTGTTACAGGTAACGCTTTGAATAAGAGGAAGGACGTAGATAGAATATGCGCATCCTTGCCCTGTGTGTGTGTTTTGTGTGTGTGTGAATGAAGTCAAGTCAAAATTTTATTTTCAGATGGTACATTGAGTAAGCAATAAATTTGCTTTTTTTTTCATGAAACAATCTAAGCCAGTGTGTATGTGTGTGCGTGTGCGTGCTTACGTGCGCTTGTGCCTGTGTATACATTATTACATGTGTGTGTGTGTGTGTGTGTGTTGTGATCAGATTTGTGCTTTGACACAAATTTGCCAGAGACAGCATTCTTCTTGGTGGAGATTCTTTTACATGTCCAAAATGTAAATGATGCTTAAGACCTCTTGTTTTTATCAACTTCCCAGAAAAAACTAATGCTCAGACCACCACCCATAATTTGATGGATGGGTAAAAAGAAAAGCTTCAAAGGGGCATTGAACATGTAGTCTTTTGTTTTCTAAATAGGTGCAATACCATTAGACTTCATACAGCTGTCACTTTGCCCCACTTTCAGCTACTCTCAGCTGCTATCCATTCCATCCCATCCCAGCCCAGCTGGTGCTAATTATAGCAGGAACTGACCACACTTATACTTGGTAAAAGGAAGGGGCTGGCTAATTTAACCAGGATTTGCCAGTATTGAATAATTGCCGGAATCCCAAATCTGGATTTGCCCAGATTTACATACACACAGTAGATTTCCATCACGCTGTGACCATCACTAATTGCTACCACATATCAAAGCTCTATCAGGCTAGAGTTAGAAACCCTGCTGAGAGTCTGGAAGTAGTTATAGCTGCTGGTATACATGTACTTAGAAGGAGGAAAAGGCAAGCGAGCATGTGTGCCTGACCTGATTTCGTGACGGAATGCGAAATCTAGGGGCAGTTTGTGTTCAGAGAATCCAAATGCAAGAGGGTTAAGCACTGGGTCCAGGACCCTTGACTCAGTTCGGCTGGATTTGTGTGCTGTACTGCCTAGCTCCGGTCCACCAGTTTTTATTTATTTTTTTATTTTATTCTTTTATATCGAGGATAACGGGATAAGCACTCTTGTGCTTTTTTACATCCAGTCCCCGTGTGTATGCAGTTTGGTAAATGTCATCTGTTCACACCAGCACACAATGGCCTACTCTTATGGAAAGCGGAACAGGATTTAACGTGTGCATAAGATGTTCTGCATGCGTTCGCAAACGGGGCTTCGGTTTATAGTCTCATCCGAAGGACCTTTTGGGGAGAGTGGAGTCAGCACTGATGTTAACTCCAGGAGAAAAATCTCCTCGACCGGACTCGAACCCGGGTCGTCAAATTGCCAGTGCAATGTTCTGACCACTAGGCTATCCATCTCCCCTAGGCTATAGTCTCCTCCAAAGGACTTTTGGGGAGAGTGGAGTCAGCGCTGACATTAACTCTAGGAGAAAAATCATGATGTGGGATGGCTGTTTCAGCATGTGGTGAATGTGGCGCAATGTGTGGAGGACTGCCTGAAGCGCATGACGATGATGGCCGGCCTGCAGTCTGCCCATGTGCGATCCCTGCTGACCTCCTCCTTCCACATCCTCAAGGGATCTTACTCTCATTGTCAGGTAGGAAGAATTGGAAGAGTGGTGTTGCCTGTTTGTAGAGTTCCTTTACAAGTATACTGTTAACCTTTAGCACGCTGCAGGCGCATCGTGTCGCCGAACGAATTATTTCCCTTGCATCTGCAGGCGCACTGTGTCGCCGAACATAGGGTGTTTAAACTTCGCGGTTCATTGGCTGAGATTCCCTTACTATTAATAGCAATAGACATCACTTTCGATTCAAAACGAGGCTAGAGTTTCCTCTGCTGGCAGCCATTTGCATTTTCTTCAACACAACACGCGACAGTGAATTTTTGAAAAATAAAAATCAACTTTCGGGATTTGTCCATCACCAAAATGGCGGACACCGATTCGGAACGATTTTTGCTGGAAATATCCATCGAATCTGACTTAGAAAATGATTTTGAAGGCTTCAAACTTGTTAAAATAGACTTTGAAGTGACGGTAAGTGATCTAGGTCACAGTAATAGTGTTTCAAGTGAGATCGATGATGATCGCGAATACGATGTACCAAGCGGCCGTAAATATTTGTCGCTGGCCTGTATCATGGAAATTTTTGGTCGAAATGAGATGCCTGATGGTATTTCTGAAGGAAAAGTGTTTTATTTGTTTATTACCGATAAAATTATCACTTTGAGACTGACTGAAGTGCCACAGTCCGGTAGAAAATGATCGCGAAGACGATGTTCGTAATCGCCATGAAAACTTTTCGCGGATCGACTTCGACGAAACTTTTGGTCCAAAGGAGATACTTTGTGCTATTTATAAGGAATAACGGTTTTGTTTACTTCTAAAAGACGACATAATCACTTTATTAGTGACTGAAGTACAACAGTTTGGTAGATAGCACACAAAAACTCCATTCAAAGTGAAAAAATAGTAAGTCAACACGGTTCCGGTTTTTGTTTTTATGTCTGTTTTTTTTTTTTCAACGTCAAAACATGCATGCAGAACATATTGCCTTATATGAAAACATTCCTCATCCATTCTTTTATTAATATACAAAATATCAAGTCTCTACATTAAATTCATCCACTTTTATAAAGGTTCTAAACAAGTAGGTGCTCTCAGTTTTTGGTAACCGGAAAAAGAATGCAGGGAGAGAGGAAAGCGGTCACCAAAGAACACAGGGTGCTAAAGGTTAAAGGACCGTGTGGTGATTATTTTTTGTTGTGTAAATTTAGTCCTGTATATGTGGGAAGTCATTTTTTTTTTTTTAATTTTGTTTTTATAGTGGCAGGTGTTAAGGTAACGCTCAGGTTTTAAAAATTTTTCTCAGGGTTGGGGGGGGGGGGGTTGGGGGGGGGTCTTTTCTTTTTTTGTTTTTTTGTTTTTTTCATTCCTTGGCTACAGCTCCAAGGTTTACCAGTGCTGACATTACTCACCATCAAGATCATTCAACTTCGAGGATGATGTCTAAGCACAACACCAGTGTGCATGCGGTTTTTCTTCTCTTTTTATTTTCATGTTGTCATCCATTTTTACCAACATGCAGTGGCCTACTCCCCCTAAGGTTGAACAGGTTTTGATGCATGTGCATGTTGCTCTGCATACGTTCGCACATAAGACCTTAGTTTATAGTCTCCTCCGAAAGTCTTGTACGGGAGTGGAATTGATATTGATGTTAACTTTAGAGGAAAAAATTTGCTTGAGCAGGTGCCTTGGTTTTGGCTTGAACCAGACTCATAAGACCACGAGCTCTAACCACTAGACTGTTCTGCTGCCCCCCTTTTACCCATGCCTCTGGTTTGCTTGTTTATTTCTTTGAAAAGACCTTGTGTTTGAGTGGTGATGATTTTTGTTGTGTAAAATCAAAACTGTGTTTCTGATATTTACAGTGGCAGATGTTATGGCAACACCCAGTTTCTTATTTTTTCAGATCTTTTGGTGTTGTTTGCATCTACAGGCAGTCGGATGACTGTTTACTGAGTTTTCTCATGTGTTTTGTGGGGTTTTTTTTCTGTATGTGTGGTGTGTGTGTGTGTGTGCATGCGTGTGTGAGCATGCGTGTGTGTGTGTGTGTGTGTGTGTGTGTGTGTGTGTGTGTGTGTGTGTGTGTGTGTGTGTGTGTGTGTGTTTTGAGTATATTGCTGTAAGTGTAAGGTTTTTTTTCTCCTGTTAAATTCCTTTGTTATCTCTCATGCCCCAAAAGAGGTGAAAGGAATTGAACCTTGAGTCGTGTGTGTGTGTGTGAGTGTGTGTCTGTATGTGTCTGTGTGTGTGTCTGTGTATGGCTCTGTGTGTATGTGAGTGTGAGTGTGTGGTGTGCATGTGTGTGTGTCTGTGTGTGTGTATGGCTGTGTGTGTGAATGTGTGTGTGTGTGAATGTGTGTGTGTGTGTGTGTGTGTGTGTGTGTGTGTGTGTGTTGTGTGTGTGTGTGTGTGCGTGCATATGTGCGTGTGTTCAGGAAAGTGGCAGCCTGTACGGAGATCTTCTGCCTGCTCTATCAGACACCTTGTCACTCATGTTCAGAACAGCTCACTCCCTGCAGATGGTTGGTAAACTGCTTTTTTCCTCACTTACTCCTTCCTTTTCTTTTCTGATTTTTCAGGGAGTAGATTTTGTTTGGTGGGGTTTTTTTTGCTTATTTCATGCACACCTGTATGCATTCATGCACTTTTTGTGAAGAGTCGTAAAAATTGAATGCACATATACATTCGTGCATGCATGCACATTCACACATAAACACAGTCATGCACACACATCCACATGCACATGCAAACACATGTATGTGTGCACTTACCACCACACACACAAACACACACATGCACCAGGGTTCGCGATAACCGGTAATTGTCGGTATTTTACCGATTGTAAACAGGGAATACCGGAAATTTTCGAAGCAGCCGGTACCGCGTACCGATTCTGTTTGCCTGTGACCGATTAGATTTCCGTCTCAAAAAAAAAAGTCTGAAGTGACTTTTTCTGACAGTCTGTCATGCGCCTGTACTGTGCTTACGCACCTACCCCTTTCCACCCCCTTCCGACGAAGTCTTATCTTTGGCGCCAGCCTCATTAGCCTAGCACGCAGAACAGCAAGCTTTACTGTGAAAGAATAGAGCTTCGTGCTCTTCTCGGCATGAGAGTGACTTCCATTCACAATGAGTAAATGGGGCCTAGATTGATTTATTCTTTATTCTTTTAATCTTTTATATTGAGGATAATGGAATAAGCACTCCTGTGCTTTTTTACATCCAGTCCCCATGTGTATGCAGTTTTGTAAATGTCATCTGTTCCCACTGGCACACAATGGCCTAATCTTACGAAAAGCGAAAAGTCTTTGACTATGAATTTGCGCGTTGCTTTGAGAGAGAAGAGTCGAAAACAAGATCTAAATTGAACGAAAGATCTAGATGAGCGCTAAGCATAGAAACAAGAAAGAAGAATATAGGCCTAAGTCACACGAATGATTTGCAAAGCAACAGACTGACACAGACAGTGGCACAGGCGCTAGAAAAAAAATCCTATTTCCTGCGTGGCTTCGTGCCCAAGACGCGAGTGGCAGCAGCACGGCAGTCAAAGTCTCTGAGAGATTTGCGTTCAATTTAGATTTAGTTTTGCTGCCGAACAACCCCCCCCCCTCCCCCACCCCTTCACTACAGTACGTACTGGATTTTATTTTCTGGGGACCGATTTTGATCAAGATGTCTCTGAAATGGCAACTCGCAGTACCGGTTTTAAAAAATCCTAGCGCGAACCCTGCATGCACACACACTCAAACAAGCACATGCATGCACACACTTGCACCTATGCACACACAGACATACACACACAAACACATCCATGCACACACACCACACACACATTTACACACACTTACACACACACACACACACACACACACACACACACACACACACACACACACACGTGGATCGGTGGTCTAGGTGGTCACGCGCCTTGCCTAGAAAGCAAAAAGTCCGGGTCGGAGTGTGCGGGGTTCGTACCCCGTTTGGACCCAAAACTTTTTCCCCATCCATTAGACCCTGAGTGGTGGTCTGGGCGCTAGTCTTTCGGATGAGACGATAAACCGAGGTCCCGTGTGTTACACATCAGTATTTAGCGCACGTAAAAGAACCCACGGCAACAAGGGGGTTGTCCCTGGCAAAATTCTGTAGAAAAAAGCCACTCTGATAGGGAAACAAGTACACTTGCATGCAGGAAAAAGAAAAAAAAAATGGGTAGGCGCTGCACATGTGGCGACGCGCTCTCCCCAGGGAGAGCAGCCCGAATTTCACGCAGAGAAATCTGCCGTGACATAAAGTGGTACAAAATACAAAAACAAAATACACACACACACACACACACACACACACACACACACACACACGTGCACACACATATATTAAAATTTTTTATCATATATATAGACAAACCCAATTTATGTGTGTGTGTGTGATTGTGTGTGTGTGTGTGTGTGTGTGTGTGTGTGTGTGTGTGTGCACGCATACGCATGCATGCATACATATGTGTGTTTGTGCATACATGTGTGTGCATGTGCTTATGTGTGTATGTACTTAAACCGGTGTAGACTGGCTTGTCCAAAATTCATTTTCAGTCGAAGTTGCATTGATAAATTTTTCATCAATATGTTATTCATTCATTTGTGTGTGTGTGCGTGCATGCATGCGTGCACGCGTGCATGCATGCATGATACTCAAACCCTAGTTTATAATCTGTATCATGAATGCCTGTGCGCTGTGCTGTCAGTGTTGTGCTCTGTTTTTGCCCTTCATGGGATGATTCAAGTGGTTTTGACTTGACTTGACCTGACTTGACTTGACTTGACCTGACTTAACTTGACTTGGCTTGACTTGACTTGACTTGACCTGACTTAACTTGACTTGACCTGACTTGACTTGACCTGACTTAACTTGACCTGACTTAACTTGACCTGACTTAACTTGACCTGACTTGACTTGACCTGACTTAACTTGACCTGACTTGACTTGGCTTGACCTGACTTGACCTGACTGTGCAATAGTGAACAGCAGTGTGATGGGTGGTGTGGCAGGTGTTGCTGAATATGCTGGACAAGTTGGTTACAACACAGACCATGTCTGAAGAAGCTCTGCAAGATATTGCTCAAGGTAACTCTTCTCTTTTTTATTTTATTTTATTTTTTTTTGTAGGGGGGAGGGGTGTGGCTGAGGATTTTAAAACTTAAAAAAGAAGTTGTTGATGTTGTTGTTGTTGTTGTTATTATCATCATCATCATTATTGTTATCATAATTATTATTATTATCATCATTATCATTACTTCTTGTATTCTTTTTAGTATTATTATTATCACTATTGCTCTTGTTTTGGGTTTTTTTTTTAATCATTATGATTGTATAAGTTCCTTACGTACATAGATAGAAAAAGGTTTTCTAAAGATGATATTGAAAGTGCGAGCAGTCAACAAACATTCTTAAAAAACACTCCCCCCCCCCCCCAACAACAACAACTGTCGGTTTCCCCCACTTTCAGCTTCTCTCAGCTGCTGTCTATTCCAGCTTGGGCCCGCCCAACTGGTACTAATTATAGCAGGAACTGACCACACTTGGACAAGGTAAAAGGAAGGGATGCACCAATTTTAGCACTGGGGCCTGACCCTTGACTGAGTTATGCTCAATTTGTGCACTGTGCCCTACCCCCACCCCAACCCAATCAATCCATCAATCAATCAGATTCTTTTATTTCGAGGATGACAGATAAGCACTAATGTGCTTTTTTACATCTAGTCCCTGCACTATTCAGGGATATATAATGAAAACAAACAATGATTAAAAAAAAAAATAAATACAAAAATAAAAAATCTAACCAAAACTTTTAACAAAATGAAACAAACAACCCCCCCCCCCCCCCCCCAAAACAAACACAACATCTAAACAGTCAAATACTGCAACAACCAAATAAACAGATAAACAACAGCAAACAACAACAAATGAGGGGAAAAAAAGTAATATCTGCTTTGTCTTGTGTGATAGCCACTCTGCCTGTATACACATCACACGTGCCAAAGTAGGTGTGGGTATATACCTGCTGCATGTTTGAATGTTTAGGGCTGTATGTGTGTACATGTATTGACAAACAAGGTACGGGATAGCCTAGTGGTCAGAACATTGTGTTGGCAATTTGACGACCTGGGTTAGATTCCCGTTCGAGGGGATTTTTCCCCTGGAGATAACACCAGTGCTGACTCCACTCTCCCCAAAAGTCTTTCGGATGAGACTGTAAATGGAGGCCCTGTGTGTGAAATGCATGCAGAACATCTTGCGCACACATTAAATCCTGTTCCGCTTTTTGTAAGAGAAGGCCATAGTGTGCCGGTGGGAACAGATGACAATATTTACAAAACTGCGCACACACAGGGACTGGATGGAAAAAAGCACATAAGTGCTTATTCCATTATCCTCGATATAAAAGAATAAATAAATAATAAATAACGTAACGCTACGTGTGTGCAGCATGTACAGACCTATGGGCAGTGTGTCGGATAGTGGCCTGTCTGGACTTGAAGCTGACCATCAGTCTGTGGAAAGCCCTGTCCAGGTCAGTGATACAGTCCTCTGTGTGTGTGTGGGAGGGGGGGGTGTTTAATTAAGTGTGTGTGTGGGGGGGGGGGGTGTTTGTGTGTGTGTGTGTGAGTATGTGTGTGTAAGTGTGGTGTGTGTGTATGTGTTTTTTTTTTTTTTTTAATTTTATTCTTTTATATTGAGGATAACGGAATAAGCAATCATGTGCTTTTTTACATCCAGTCCCCATGTGCATGCAGTTTTGTAAATCTTGTCATCTGTTCTCACCGGCACACAATGGCCTACTCTTATGAAAAGTGGAACAGGATTTAAATTGTGCGCAAGATGTTCTGCGTGCATTCGCACACAGGGCCTCGGTTTACAGTCTCATCCGAAAGACTTTTGGGGAGAGTGGAGTCAGCACTGATGTTAACTCCAGGGGCAAAATCCCCTCAAACCGGAGTCAAACTCGGGTCGTCAAATTGTGTGTGTGTGTACATGTGTGTGTGTGTGTGTGTGTGTGTGTGTACATGTGTGTGTGTGTGTGTGTGTGTGTGTGTGTGTGTGTGTGTGTGTGTGTGTGTGTGTGTGTGTGTGTTTCACGTGTGTCATAGCCAAAGTCAAACTTGGTTAGAATGACATTTTGAATTTTGTCATCATTACCATCATCATCACCATTATCATCATCAACATTATTACTGTTATCATTATTGTTGTCAGCATTATTAGTATCAGTGATGTTGTAGTTATTATTATAATTATTTTTCATATTCTTCTTCTTGTTATTTCTTCTTCTACATCTTCTTCTGTTCTCCTTCTTTTTCTGTTTCTTCTTCTTCTTCTTCTTCTTCTTCTTCTTCTTCTTCTCTTCTTCTTCTTCTTTCTTCTTCTTCCATCTTTTGCTTCTTCTTCATATCATTATTGTTATTATCAGTATCATTATTAGTATTATTATTGTTGCTGTTTTTACTATTGGTATTACCATCAACATCATCATCAGCATACCATCATCATCATTATTGTAATTGTCATCATCATTTCCACCACCACCATCATTGTCATCATCATCATCACCATCATCATTACCATGACCACCATCATCATCATCAATCATATCATCACCAATCATATCATCATCAATCATATCATCAATCATATCAGTCATATCATCATCAATCATATCATCATCAGTCATATCATCAATCATATTGTAATCATCATCACCACCATCATCATCATCAATTATATTATCATCATCACCACCACCACCACCACCACCATCATCATCACAATCATCATCATCAATCATATCATCATCACTATATCCTCCCACCTGGGTGTACAGGTTGGCAGGGCCCCAGGCGGAGGTGTTGCACGGCCGTATGGATGTGTCAGGTATGGTGACCTACCTGAGTCAGGAGGTCCTCACAGGTATCACCCGCCTCCTGCAGTCTGCCCCTCCCCCTCACCCTGACCCTGGGGCACAGGAGGTAGGCCAGTTCATAGCAACGACCACAACCATATGTGACGCTCCACCACATAAGGAGTCGCATTGCACCAGAGGTCAATTTTTAGTTATTGACAAGTTATTAATCCGCAATAAAAAATATATATATATATAAAAAAACAGATTGAAAATCGGACAATTCTGTGCAAAGTTATTAGAAGTTGAAATGACAGACTGCAGGATGTGACAAAATGAGAAATGGGCAAGTTTATTTTCGTAACAGGTTGTCAGAATAAGGGCTTAGGTATTTTCAAAACACATTTAAAAGGCATAAAAAAAAATTAGGCCTTGATATTTCATTACAAGGTAGAATAACAGATATTTAATAATCGATCAAAATCTCAAGATTGACAACTTGATCCCCATATGCCTTCAATGGCTCCTGGCGCAAAATTGGGTAATGTGCTAAGCGACTCATTTCGTGGTGGAGCGTCACATACATGTTTCTGCAGTGTCCTAAAGGGGGACAGGAGTAGCTTAGTGGTTACAGCACCGTACTTGTCGGCGCACAAATCCAGCATAACTCAGTCCAGGGCCCAGTGCTAAAATTAATGCACCCCTTCTTTGACCAAGTCCAAGTGTGGTCAGTTCCTGCTATAATTAGCACCAGCTGAGCTGGAAAGGGATGGTATGGAGAGCATCCGAGAGTAACTGAAAGTGGGGGAAACTTGTGACATTCTGTGTTTTAAATTTAGCCTAGGTATATGAAGTGTTTTTGTGTTCTTACATACAGATTCAAACATCTCATAAGCATTCTCCGTTGCAGAACAGACAACTGTTTGTTGGTTTGTCTTTTTTTGGCTTTGTTCATAAGGCTTGTTCTCATTTGGTAATATTAAGACTTGGAGGGTAGAAAGAAAAGAGTAAATTAGAGGGAACGGATAATGGTTGGTATGTTAACATTAAAGCATTGAAAAACAAGAAGTAGCCCTAACTGAATGAGTTGTTTCTGGTCAGTGAACGAATATATTTAGCAGGTTGGTTTGCTTCAATTTGAATGCCACATTCTTCAAGTAGAAACTACATGCATACATTTTCCATAAATTTCTCTAATGAGGAGCGTTTTTGGATGTATTTTTGTTGCAGAGCCTGTCCCAAGGAGATGAGAAGATGTTCCAGAAATCGGTCAGGATTCTGGGATTTCAGATGAAAGTGCTGGTTGCCCTGGTGAGGGATTTCCACAGCTACCTGGCTGACTGTGCCGCCAGCCTGTACACACTGCTGCTGTCTCTGAACAGGTGGGCTGCCTGATTATCACCTGTATCATTGATGTTCGTTATGGTGTTTGTGTCTTTGAACAGGTGGGCTGACTGTGATTATGACCTGTATCACTGATGTTCATTATAGTGTTTGTGTATCATTGATGTTCATTATGGTGTTTGTGTCTTTGAACAGGTGAGCTGACTGATTATCACCTGTATCATTGATATTCATTATGGTGTTTGTATATCGTTGATGTTCATTATGGTGTTTGTATATCATTGATGTTCATTATAGTGTTCGTGTATCATTGATGTTCATTATGGTGTTTGTGTCTTTGAACAGGTGAGCTGACTGATTATCACCTGTATCATTGATGTTCATTATGGTGTTTGTGTATCATTGATGTTCATTAAGGTGTTTGTATATCATTGATGTTCATTGTGGTGTTTGTGCATCATTGATGTTCATTATGGTGTTTGTGTCTTTGAACAGGTGAGCTGACTGATTATCACCTGTATCATTGATGTTCATTATGGTGTTTGTATATCGTTGATGTTCATTAAGGTGTTTGTATATCATTGATGTTCATTTAGGTGTTTGTGTATCATTGATGTTCATTGTGGTCTTTCTGTATCATTGATGTTCATTGTATTGTTTGTGTATCATTGATGTTCATTATAGTGTTTGTGTATCATTGATGTTCATTATGGTGTTTGTGCATCATTGATGTTCATTGTATTGTTTGTGTATCATTGATGTTCATTGTGGTCTTTCTGTATCATTGATGTTCATTGTGGTCTTTCTGTATCATTGATGTTCATTGTGGTCTTTCTGTATCATTGATGTTCATTATGGTGTTTGTGTATCATTGATGTTCATTATGGTGTTTGTGTATCATTGATGTTCATTATGGTGTTTGTGTATCATTGATGTTCATTATGGTGTTTGTGTATCATTGATGTTCATTATGGTGTTTGTGTATCATTGATGTTCATTGTATTGTTTGTGTATCATTGATGTTCATTATGGTGTTTGTGTCTTTGGCATTTACCATTTGTGCATTTTGTATTTATAGTATTACTGATGTTGGGGGGTAGGGTAGCCCTGTGGTTTGGTGTAAGTCATTTCTGGTGGATTTGATCTGAAAAGGGCTGCCTGAAAACAGCCTGAACAAAGCATGCTTCTTTTGCTGATTTCACGTTATGTCAGAAGTTAAACAATCAGTTTTATTCCCTTTTCTTTCTCTTCCTCAGCATCCTGCCTCCCAGCCTGTCAGCACCCAGACTGCAGAAGAAACATGAAGACGATCTGCGCCAGCAGCTCTGTAACGCAGCCCAGCCATTGCTGTCCCACCTGCTGACTAACGCATCATTCACCCACCATGTCCTGAACACACAAGGTGCATTGGCTGCAGAGAACACCTTTTTTAATTTAATGGGAATGTGCAAAAGTGGGGGGCTGCAGGGGGGGATGGGGGGGATAACAGGTTTAGTGGTTAGAACATCTCTGGGGGACGGATAACCTAGTGGTCAGAACATTGCGCTGGCAATTTGACGACCCAGGTTCGAGTCCGGTCAAGGAGATTTTTCTCCTGGAGTTAACATCAGTGCTGACTCCACTCTCCCCAAAAGTCTTTCTGATGAGACTGTTAACCGAGGTCCCATGTGCGAACGCACATAGAACATCTTGCGCACTCGTTAAATCTTGTTCCGCTTTTCGTAAGAGTAGGCCAAGGTGTGTCGGTGGGAACAGATGATAATATTTACACAACTGCATACACACGGGGACTGGATGAAAAAAAGCACATGAGTGCTTATTCTATTATCCTTGATATAAAAGAATAAAATAAAATATAAAAATACCCATGATCCCACAGTTACTGAGGTGAAGGTTCAAATCTTCTCTGAGCTGTCTGTTCAAGGGGATTTTTATTTTCATTGAGTTATCATAAGTACTTTTTTGTTTTGTTTTGTTTTTTTTGTTCCTCTCCTCAGCTCTGAAGTTGACCACTTGGTGAGACTGTGCATAAATGCCCATACACCCTTCATTAAGGTAGCTGCATTCCAACTTCGGTAATGGTGTCTAAACACAGAACCAGTGTGCATGCATTTTTTTTTTTTTAATTTTGTCACCCATTCTTACTGACACACAATGACCTACTCTTCAACAAGGGCCAAGGAAGGAATTTGGGGGAATTTTTTCATTCCTCGACTATATGTCTGAGGTTCACCAATAGTGAGATTTTGCATATGCAACCGTTTTTTTGCCCACCATGAAGGTAGCTGCATTCCAACTTAGGGGATGTGTGCTGGGTTTTTCTCTTTTTGTTCCTTGGCTAGAGCTCCAAGGTTCACCAACGGTAAGATTTTATTTATGTGACCGTTTTTGCCCACCATGAATATGCTTGGGTATATTTATGTTTCTGTAACCCACCAAACACAGACATGAATAACATGAATTTTACCATGCATGTTCGATCTTCTGTATGTGCAGATATGCACCTAAAGGGAATTAACCCTTTGCTTGGCACAACGCCCCAAAGCGCCCGACCCTGTCCTTGGGCAAAACGCCCCAAAGCGCCCGGCGACACGACCGTCACTTCAGAGCGATCATACATTCGAAATTCCCGCCAATCTCGCTTCAAATCTCGTGAATATAGAAGCCATGAGACTGCCCGCGAGACTTCCGCATGTTTATTACAAATGGCGGCGATTGGAGTGAGTTTGTTGCAAGTTTTGGAGGAAAAAAATCGCAAATTTTTCCAAGATGGATGCTATCTTCGAACCCGACATTTACGATCGTTTTTACAGCTTCCATGCCGAAAATATGACGCTGTGAGATGTGTATCTAGGCTCAAATATCGATGTAATCGATCCTAGTAGTGTGTGCACTTCTGAGTTTGTTGACTGAAGTGAGAGAGACGACTTTGACTACGGCGAAGTTCGAGACGAAAATCGATCGTCAAATCTAACCCGGCCGATACGCGTTTTGAATTCTTCTCTTAGATTTGGGGAAATAATCGTGGATTTCAAGTTCGGCAATGGTTCAGAACTTGATATATTTTGTTATTTGGTTGCTATTCGGGATTTTGATACGGCAGCGGCTCAAACTTAAACGTTAAGCTGATCGCGATCATCGGTAAACAAAAATGGCGATCGTCGGAATGTTCGATGTGTTCGTGCACCATTTATCAAAAAAACTAAAAAACCAACAGTAGGTTGAAAATATCTTTTCTATAATTGTTTCTTAATGTTTTAGTTTTTATTTAATCAAAATCCATGCACGCATTCTAAAGTTATTGCAACGCTAACTGTAACACACACAAACCAATCAATGACTTTGTGTGTTTATGCATTATAATTCTAAAAGAAAATAAAAATAATGACAAAAATTGGGTATTAGCAATTTCTTTATTCATTTCTGCATCTTGCTGTTTTTATTTCATCAAAATCCACCTGACCATTGTAGAGTTATTGCATGTTAAATACATACACCCACTCACAAGCCATCCACCTCCATTTTCTCTGCCCGGCAGGAAGGTGACAAATGATTTTGCTGTGCCCAGCAAAGGGTTAAGGCACTGGCAGGTCTACACTTAAAGTTGACCTGGGAGATTGTAAAAACTCCCCCACTCTGAATTCACCACACACAGCCAAATTTTTAACCCAAGACTTGATGGATCCATGGGATTGAAGTCGAACAGTCTTCACAGCTGTCAGTTTCACCCACTTTCAGCTCCTCTCAGCTGCTAATTAATTAATCCATCTCATCCCAGCCCAGATGGGGCCAGGTTGTGCTATTTATAGCAGGAACTGACCACACTCGGAATAGGCAAAAGGAAAGAGCATGCTAAATATAGCACTCTTGACTGAGTGGTGTTGGATTTGTGCACTGTGTCTTAACAGGACGGGATGGGATAGCATAATGGTCAGAACATTGCGCTCGCAATTTGACGACCCGGGTTTGACTCCTGTTCAAGGAGATTTTTCCCCTGGAGTTAACATCAGTGCTGACTCCACTACCCCAAAAAGTCTTTTAGATGAGACTGTAAACCGAGGGCCTGTGTGCGAACGCACGCAGAAGATCTTGCGCACACATTAAATCCTGTTCCGCTTTTCGTAAGTGTAGGCCATTGTGTACCGGTGGGAACAGAAGACAATATCTACAAAAACTACATACACACGGGGACTGGATGTAAAAAAAAGCACATGAGTGCTTATTCCATTATCCTTGATATAAAAGAATAAATAAATAAATAAATAAAAACTCACTGGGGTATAGGGTCTGTCCCAGTGGTGTATGGTGGGTGTTGTGTGTGTGTGCAGACAGGGAGCCCAGGACTGCTTTGGCCAGACTGCTGCTGTGTGTGATGGTGATGGATGGGGTGGCCCAGGCTTCAGGTCATTTTTCTCTTTCTTTTCTCTTTCATTTTTTCTCTTTTTTCTGCATCTGCTTTGGTGCCGTTTCTGTGCTTTCTTCTGGTGTCTTTTTCTCTCTTTTTTTTTTATATTCTTTCTTTTGTCTCTTTTTTTTGGGGGGGGGTTTGTTTGTTTGGGTTTTTTGGGGTGTTTTTTTTGTTTATTGGGGAGGGGGGTGTCTCTTTTGCTACTTTTCCTATATCTTCTTTTGGGATTCTGGTCAGACAGGAGAACAAATGAAAGCATTCTTGATGAACTCACAAAAGTCTTTCGGATGAGACTAAAAACCGAGGCCCCGTGTGCAAACGCACACAGAACATCTTGCGCACACATTAAATCCTGTTCCGCTTTTCGTAAGACTAAGCCATCGTGTGCCCGTAGGAACAGATGACATTTACAAAACTGCATACACACGGGGACTGGATGTAAAAAAGCGTATGATATCTTATTCCATTATCCTTGATATAAAAGAATAAATAAATAATCAGTGCAAAGACAAGTGATGGCTGAATTGATATGCACAGACCGAGATATGTTGGTCATACAAACAGAAACACACAGATAAATCTGATGACGTCAGTTCTCCAAGGTGAGGTTGAAGGCAGAAGGAAAAAAGAGGCAGACCACCAACATCCTACATTGCCAACATCACTGAGATCAGTGGTCTGGGAGGGCTACAGGAGATGGTAGAACTCAGCAGAGACAAAGAGAGATGGCGAGCCCAGGTGGTATTGTGTGGAGCTTCTACCATTGACAAGCCACCGCTGTAGCCTAGTGGTTAGGGCGTTGGACTCGTAATCTAAAGGTTGCGAGTTCGATCCCAGCTTTCGGCTATGGCGTTGTGCCCTTGGAAAAGGCACTTTACGGCTATTTTCTCACCCCACCCAGGTGTAAAAGGGGTACCAACTTTGTGTTAGGGGTTAACCCTGCAATAGACTGGCGTCCTATCCAGGGGGAGTCTATGACTCTCAGTCGCTTAACGCCACAGAAACCGGGATAAGCACCGGCCTGATGAGCCTTAGGCTCGGGACAGACTTTAACTTTATCCTACCATTGACAGTGGTGATGGAGACAGTGGAGTTGCTTTCTGTCTGTGATTTTCTTTGTTCTTCTTTATCATTTCTTTACTATCCCTTTTCTCTGGATCTTTTCTTTCTCAATTGTTGTTGTCTTAAAGAACAATTTTCTGATTGAGAGTGGATATATATGTGTATGTTTTTTGGTGTTGAACAGGGGACATTGTATCCAAATGGCTTAACGCATCATCATCTTCATCACTGGTGAAAGATCAGGCTGACTCTAATCTTATGTTGGTTGTCTTTTCCACACTTCCTATGTGTAAGTATATCTGTATTTTGTCTGTGTGTGTGTGTGTTGTGTGTGTGTGTGTGTGTGTGTGTGTGTGTGTGTGTGTGTGTGTGTGTGTGTGTGTGTGATAGACAGACAGACAGACAGACAGAGAGATACCTGCCAACCATTCCTTTATTCCCGAAATTTTTCCAGTTTTTAGCAATGGATCCAGTTTTTTAGGGATTGTGTTTTTTTTAAAGAAAAATGTTCAGTTTCAGATTTTTTTATTTCTTTATTTTATGCGTAAATCAAGTAGAGCATCATTGCACAACTGGTTTCCAGTGCCATTTTAGAAGATGTTGAAGAAAATGTTCAGCTAAAAATCCTATAGCTGTGCCCACCAGAAGTTTGTTCTCAAATGCAAGGAGGCTTTTTATGCATTGATCAGTTTCAACTGTTACAAAGCAAAAGTTGTTTGCCCTCTGCTGCAGTCTTTTCTGTGCTGTTGCTGTTTTAAAATTTGTATGACAGACAAAATGATATGACTGCTCATGAGAAGGTCAGCTGTGGCACATACTAGGACAACTGAATTCTAAGTTTGGGCCATAACAAATATTTGAGAGAGTCTGGAAAAGGTCTTGAAAATGTCTGGGAACAGTTTGAGAATTTTATTTGGTCAAGTTTGTAAGAATGCATGTCAGTTATGTTATTGAGTTATTGTTTTTCTCATTCAATCGTGTCTTAGCATCATAAAAATTGCATTGACACTTATGTGAGTTGGTTGATTTTTCTTATTGAATTGTGTCTAAGTAGCATGAAAATTGTGTTGACACATGTGAATTGGTTGGTTTTTCTTATTGATTTGAATTGTATCCAAGTAGCATGAAAATTGTGTTGACACATATGAAAAGGATAATGTATCTTTTTGGTTGAGACTTCAGACTCAAATTTCTTGTTCTCCTCTCCACTAACAGTCACACCTGTGGGGTTTCAGGTCATGTTGAAGTCTGCCTACCTGTCTACCTGCCCGGTCCACCTTGTGAAGGAAAACCACACAGGTAGGGGAGCTCCTGGTTTGGAGGAATGCAATAGTTTAAGGTTTTTTCTCTCTCTCTTGCCTTGGTACTACAGTAGTAAAAAGAGATTATTAGCTTTTTTTATATATAAAGTTGTGTATGGTAATGAAGGGGGAAAAAGCTTCAGTAGTTTACATATTAGGGGGGGGGGGGGTTGCAGGATAGACAAGTGGTTAGAGCATTAACCCTTACAGTACTAAATAATCTGCTGACAATTACTTCCCTTATCCTGAATTTCTGTTCCGTCACTCTCCCCTTCAGTTTCTGCCAGCTGATTTTCCGGCGATAATGGTGCCAGAGGAGGGTTTGTTTATAGTGACCCGTTATGCGGCTAACTGGCATCAACGGGACTCTGGAAAATAGTTTTGATACGGCAAACACTGCTCCTCCTTTCCCACGAGAATGTCTATAAAGCTTCATGTGTGTGTATGTAAAATTTACTTAGGTACCCATTTTGCATTCTCAGTGTTGATTCTAGGGTGCGCCCTTGCGGGATTCCCGCATTTTTTTCAACTTTGCCGCAAAATAATGTGACCAGTGTGCCCTAACTGACGCAAAAAAACTGTGGATAGCACATATTTGAACAAACAGTGCGCCCCTGCAACTGCCGTTTGTATAGTTTCAAAATAGCGCTACATGCATTGGTTGTTATGGTGATACCCCGAGACAGCAGGATGCACTGATTAGCGCCTACAGTCGTCACAACCATCACAAAGCGGCTGGTCTGACGTCATTGCCCTACTCATTTACGTCATTACGTCATTTTTCAAAGGAACCGTGACTCCTGAAACAAGTGACGTCATTGTGACAGAGATCGTTAGTGGTGTTAGTGGAAGAAGCAGCGTCCCAGCAGGGTTCAAAGCTGATAGACCTTAGAGTTTTCAAGGCGGTTTTTCAGATCTGGCTAAACAAGTAGCCTGTGCTTGGCAACAATAATGATGGTATAAGGTAGACTATCGGCTGGATATCAAAAATGACTTTGACTCCCCCCCCCCCCCCCTCTCTCTCTCTCTCTCTACTCTCTCTCTCTCTCTCTCTCTCTCTCTCTCTCTCTCTCTTCTCTCTCTCCTCTCTCTCTCTCTCGCTCTCACTCTCTCTCTCTCTCTCTCTCTGCATGGGAGGAAAAAGACTTTGATATTGGATTTCACCTCTTTTCTCATCTAGATCTAGATCTCTCTTTAACAGAAAATCTCTCTCCCTCCCTCCCTTCCTCCCTCCCCCCCCCCCCCCCCTTCTCTCTCTCTCTCCTGCCTCCCTCCCTCATGGGGAGGGGGTAGGGGCAAGGCTTTATTTGCTTTCACATATCATCTAGATCTAGTTCTCTCTAACTCTGAAAGTGGAAATACAAAATTGACTTTGACCCCCCCCCCCCCCCCCCCCTCTCTCTCTCTCTCTCTCTCTCTCTCTCTCTCTCTCTCTCTCTCTCTCTCTCTCTCTCTCCTCTCTCTCTCTTTATCTCTGCCATATGGGAGGAAAAGATAAGACTTAGAAATTGGCTTTAACCCCTTTTCTCATCTAGATCTAAATCTAGTTCTCCCTCCAACTCTGAATGGAAATACAAAATGGATATTTGACATCCCTTCCTCCCCCCCCCTCTCTCTCTCTCTCTCTCTCTCTCTCTCTCTCTCTCTCTCTCTCTCTCTCTTCTCTCCTCTCTCTCTCTCTCTCATCTCTCATATGGAAAGGGGGGGGGGGGGGGGGGGGGTAAGACTGATTTTGGCTCTTGCCTCTTTTTTCATCTAGATCTAGCTTCCTCTCTCAAACTCAAAATGTGGAAATACAAATTACTCTCTCTCCTTCCTTCCCTCCCTCCCCCCCTCTCTATCTCCTTCCTTCCCCCTCCCTCTCTCTCTGTCTCTGTCTGTCTGTCTGTCTGTCTGTCTGTCTGTCTGTCTGTCTCTCTCTCTCTCTCTCTCTCTCTCTCTTCTCTCTCTCTCTTCTCTCTCTCTCTCTCCTCTCTCTCTCTCTCTCTCTCTCTCTCTCTCTCTCTCTCTCTCTTGTATACAAATGATGCATCTCCTGTATCTATGTAGTATGTATCCCTCCACATCTGACTGTACCACAATTTTCCCCCCCCTTTCTCCCCCCCCCCCCCCCCCCCCCAAAACCTCTTTCTTGTGTAAGAAAATCATTTTACAGACCAGCTGCAATCCATATTAAATCCTGTCTGCCTACATACCATCTTGTTTGTTTTTGTTTCTCGTTCTTGAAAAATAGCAGAAATCAGAGTTCTAACGGTATTATGAGCAAAATATGCTACTTACTACTTGTCCCCTTTTTTATGAAGAGAAAAGGGGGGAGGGGGCAAATGCCCCCTTTTTTTCATTTCAGGGGGCCCTTGGGCCCCCTTTTTTGAAATCCTAGAATCAACACTGATTCTTCTGCACCTCAGAAACACTGGAATTGAAGGAAAATTCAGTTGTGCCGGTTTTCCTCCTTACAGGACTGAAGGGTAGCAGAAAGCTGAGCTGGAAAACCGGCTTACTGTACTGAAAGGGTTCAGCCCTGGATCTGATGGTCCAGGTCTCAGTCACCATCGAGGCCCCCGTTCAAGGGGATTTTTCCCTGGAGCTAACATCAGTACAGACTCCACAGCCCCAAAGTCCTTCAGATGAAACTATAAGCCGATGCACCATTTTCAAACACATACAGAACATCTTGTGCACATGTTAAAAACTGTGCTGTATTTTGGAAGAGTAGGCCATTGTGTGCTAGTAAGAATGAATACAACATTTAAAAAAAACAAAACCCAAAAAATTGGGGGTGGAGGGTGCTTATTCCATTATCCTTGATATAAAAGAGTAAATAAATAAATAAATTAGATAAATAAAATAAATAAATAAATGTTGTTTTTCAGAAGCGTCAGCCTGTACCAGTATGTGGTGGAGCATGTGTCTGCCTTCATCGCCAGCTGTCCTGCCACGTGTTTCCACATTGTGGTGAGTTCAGTTACAGCCCCCCCCCCCCAACATTGTGGTGAGTTCAGTTACCTCCCCCCCCAAAACATTGTGGTTTCCCCACTCAGGCATAATCTTGTTGTGAGAAGGTTTAACTTGTGTCTGCATTGTACCTGAGGGCACAGCTTCCAGTTTCCATTAAGATGTTCATTTTGGGGTTGGGTTTTTTTTATTTGTTTGGTCCCCTGGAGTTAACATTGAATCTGAACCAGCCACCTTGGCACAGTGATTAGCACCTCGGGTTACAGGCTGGAAGGTCGCAAGTTTGAATCCCATAAGAGTCATAGGGATTTTTCAGACTCCAGCCGGCTCCTATCCAGAGTGTGTGGGCTTAGAGGGGAGACTGGAATCACACAGTCAAGCTTCAGCCACTTTAGGGGTGCGAATTTGAAAGTTTTAGTCAAATTTTCCTGATCAATACTGCAGGTGTCTGTATCTGTCAGGCCCGGTTGACACCGGGATATACTATGGTAGGAAGCGTAGAGTACTTCCCTGTCACACAATCTCAGAGCATTTGCAGTTCCATAGCAGCATCATTCATGTGTATAATTCTCATCACCATTGATCATCATGCACTGAAAGAAAATTGCCTCTGATTGGGTTGATCTGGTCTCAAAGGTGGGAATGGATGATAAATTTTTAGAAAACCGCATACATATAGAGACTGGTTATAAAAAAGCACATGAGTGCGTGGTCCATTATGCCTGAAATAACAGAGTAAAATAAGAAATAGAAGAAAGGAAACGATATTGGTAATATGGATTTTTTTTAAGTACTGAATCTTGTAAAGCAAACAAATCAAAGCACTGACAAGAAAAGGAAAAGAAAGAATGAAAGAAATGGGAGAACACAAAGATGACTGATGTGATAAGTGAAATAAACATACACTCTCAAACACACACTTACGGGGGCGGGATAGCCTAGTGGTCAGAACGTTGCACTCGCAATGTGACGACCCAGGTTCGATTCCCGTTCAAGATTTTTCTCCTGGAGTTAACATCAATGCTGACTCCACTCTCCCCCTAAGTCCTTCGGATGGGACTATAAACCAAGGTCCCGTGTGTGAACACATGCAGAACATCTTGTGCACACGTTAAATCCTGTTCTGCTTTTCGTAAGAGTATGCCATCGTGTGCCGATGGGAACAGATGACAAGATTTACAAAACTACATACACACGGGGACTGGATGTAAAAAAGCATATGAATGCTTATTCCATTATCCTTGATATAAAAGTATAAAAGAATAAAATAAACACACACACACACACACACACACACACACACACACACACACACACACACACACACACACACACACCCCGGTTAATGCTGGGATATATTTATGATAGTAAGCGTAGAATACAGCCCTGTCAAGTAGTCTCAAAGCATATGCACCTCCACAGCAGCATCATTACATCATCCTCATTCTCATCGATCCTCATGCAATGATCTACTTATCACCTTCCCATCAAAATGTCCAACTCCTAACGCATATTGTTGTGTTTTTTTTCCCCAGGAGAAAAGTCTACTGGAAGTTCTGCTGGGTTCAAATCCCATTTCATCCCAGGCTGCAGCTGACTGTTGGTGCTTCCTGGCCCGGTGGGTACAACTGCTTGTGTGGGGTGAGAGAGTTATGTGTTCAGACTCTGTGTGTGTGTGTGTGTGTGTGTGTGTGTGTGTGTGTGTGTGTGTGTGTGTGTGTGTGTGTGTGTGTGCAACCATGTGTGCATATTTTAGGGTGCATACTTGTATACTGCATTGTGTCGCATTTAAAGTTTCATCCAAAGGATTTTCATGTATCATTTATTTTATTTATTGATTCTTTTATATCGAGAATAATGGAATAAGCACTAATGTGCTTTTTTTACATCCAGTCCCCATGTGTATGCAGCTTTGTAAATCTTGTCATCTGTTCCCACCGGCACACATTGGCCTACTTTTACAAAAAGCGGATCAGGATTTAATGTGTGTGCAAGATGTTCTCTGTGTGTTTGCACACAGGGCCTCAGTTTATAGTCTCATCCGAAGGACTTTTAGGGAGTGAGAAAAATTCCCTCAAACAGGTGTATCAAGGGTGGCTCAAACCCTGGCCGTCAGATCACAAGCTCTTAAATCATGGTAAAATGTTTTTATCTACATTGTTCATTCATTTTCCTTCAATAGAATATATACTTTTACCTACATTAGTGCAGAATTTAATTTACAAGATTTGTTTTTCCAACAGCCACCCAGTTTTGGCTTTAAATGGGGTTTTCCTATTTAATTAGCCAAAATCTTTGGCAGGCTAAGGGTTAAGATCACGTAATTCATGTTAGTGTTTGGTGGATTACAGAAACATGAAGGTACCCAGCATGCATCATGTACTAAAAATGAGCTGCTCTGAGGTCAGAATGTGTCAGCTGAGGCCAGGCAGATAGACCTCCTGCAAAATGACAAGCGCAGGAGAAGAGCAGGCATTAAGCATCCCACCTGGTAAGAAAACACAGAGAAAAGACACATACATCTGGGTTATGTGTGCTGTTCATGTAAACATCAACACTTACGTCTTTCTTCATCCAAATATTGATGCTTTAGTTTTAGGCATGCAAGTATGGATACTTCTTTTTTTTTTTTTTTTTTAATCACAAGATGGAAGGTGTCGTGTGAGTGAACTGTGTCACTTCGTTACAGACCATTAAAGTTTGTCTGTTTTGTTTTTGTTTTGTTTGGGGTTTTTTTTGTTCCACAACTAGAGCTCCAAGGTTCACCAAAGGTGAGATTTATACGTTTGTGACTGTTATTTTCTTTCTTTGTTTTTTCCCCTCCCCACCATTTAGGTAGCCACATTCTGACTTCAGGGATGGTGTCTTAAACACAAGAGCTGTTTGCAAGCTGGGATTTTTTCTCTGTCATCTGTTCCCACCGACACACAATCGCCTACTCTTCCCAAAAGCGGAACAGGTTTTTAACGTGTGTGCGCAAGATGTTCTGTGTGTGTATACACACAGGGCCTCAGTTTATGGTCTTGTCCGAAGGACTTTGACGTTCAGTTTGATTCTTACGTCGAAACTGAAAAGAAAAGGCGAGATGGGAATCAAACCCAGAAGCTCATGGTTTACTTGTAGGCAGACGAACATCTTAACCATCCTGCCTCCTTCCTTCTGAAAGATGTCTTTGATTTGATTTGATAATTAATGATGGTGGTGGTGATGGTGACGGTGGTGATGATGATGGTGATGGTGGTGGTGGTGATGATGATGATGATGATGATGATGATGATGATGATGATGATGATGATGATGATGATGATGATGATGATGGTGGTGGTGGTGGTGGTTGTGGTGGTGGTGGTTGTGGTGATGCTGATGCTGCTGGTGCTGGTGATGAAGATGATAGTGGTGGTGGTGATGGTGATGATGATAATGATGATGCTGCTGCTGATGATAGTAATGATGATGATGATGCTGGTGATGTAGGTACGGCACAGCTGACCTGTGCTGGCAACAGACCCAGCAGGTGTTGTCTCTGTTGCTGCACGTGCAGACAGACGCTCCACACTGCACTGCTGCTTACAGACCTCTCACCTCCCTCTTCGCACGACTCGTCAAGTTCCTCAGTCCTCAGCATCAGGTAAATTATTGTTGTTGTTATAACTGTTGTTGTTTACTTTGTCACATTTTGTTCATGCTGCATTTATATGCTTGGGGTGAGTTTCTCAGCCCTCAACATCAGGTTTATTAATATTTATTTATTATTGTTTTATATCAAGGATAATAGAATGAGCACTCCTTTGCTTTTTTTTTCATCCGGTCCCCATGTGTATGCAGTTTTGTAAATCTTGTCATTTGTTCCCACTGGCACACAGGTCAAGTATTGTTGTTGTTATCGTTGTTGTTGTTTACTTTGTCACATTTTGTTCATGCTGCGTTTATATGCTTGGGGTTGAGTTTTAACTCTCCACCTCAGAAGGTCCAACTGTTGGGAGTGTTCAGTGAACTTTTGTATGGAATTATGAATAATTAAAAAAGAAAAAGAAAAATGATGTGTTCTGTCTATGTCTCTCCATAAGCTAAGTTGTGATGATAAGAAACTTCATACCTTGACACACAAACTCAGTGTGTGTGTGTGCTTTTTATTTTTAATTTTGGTTGTTTTTTTTTATTTCATAAATGTACTTATAGTAACCTTTTTGTGTGGGGGGGGATTCTTTTCCTTCATACAAAAGAATCCCCCCCCCACACACACACACACACAAAACACACACACACACGCATGCACACACATACACTCACTCACACACACACACACACACACACACACACACACACACACACACACACACACACACACACACACACACACACACACACACACACACACACACACACACACTCACTCACTCACTCACTCACTCACTCACTCACTCACTCACTCACTCACTCACTCACACACACACACACACACACACACACACACACACACACACACACACACACACACACACACACACACACACACACACACACACACACACACACACACACACACACTCCCACCCACCCACCCTCCCTCCTTCCCCCACCCACTCACCCACCCACACACCCACCCACCTTTGCCATTTCTGTGCAGACGGAGCTAGTCAGGAGACTGGCCTCTGCCCCTCACCTGTGGGTGTTGGGGGAGGTGGGGGGCAGCGTGTTCAGTGGCAGTGCAGGCCAGCAAGGGTGTGGGTTGCTGGTTCCAGTCTGCCTCTCTGCCCTCAACACCCTGTGTCTTTCCCCTCACCCCTCCCTCACACAGGCAGCTGCTGTGGTGAGTCTTCTTCACGGGTGGTTTTTGTGGGGTAGGTGGGGGGTGTTTGTGGGGGGTGTATGCTGTCTCACCTGTCAGTATCTCTTGTCTGTCCCCACATTAGACATCTACCTGCCAAAGTGTACAGCCTTTGTGGGTGTGTGTGGACGCGCGCGGGTGTGTGTGTGCGCTTGCGTGTGTGAGTACGTTCGAATTTGCTAGGACCATAGATTGTCATTGATTGCTTGTGTGATGTAATAGGTCGAATGCAAGCGCTTTGATTTGTTTTTACAAGATATAGCACTATATAAGTTCCATGTATTATTATTATTATAGTGTCATCTAGTTTAGTGTTAGCTGGAAATGGTCGCACGCAAGGTGAGATAGCATATACCCACACAACCACCCCACTTACCTCACAGTAGTATATGCTATCTATCTCTATCTCTTAGTCTGGTGACCATGGGTGGGGCACCCCTGAAGACTTGACAACCAGTTCCCTCCATTTCTTTCTCTGTTCTTCCTTTCTCAAACTTTGGTTGAGTTCTAGACCTGTCCATTTGCTGATGTTGATGTTGTCCTCCCATCTCTTCCTTGGTCTGCCTCTTTTTCTTCCTCCTTGGACAGTGCCTTGCAGTATTGTTTTTGCAAGTCCTTTTGATCTTGTGACATGCCCGTGCCATTTAAGTTTACGCTTCTTTACGATTGATGGGTGGGGGGATGTGAATAGCCTAGTGGTTAAAGTATTGAGCTCACGATTTGACAGCCCGGGTTCAATTCACCACTGAGGCGCCTGTTCAAGGGGATTTTTTCCTTGGAGGTGAAGTCAGTACTGACTCCACACCCTGGAAAGTTCTTTGGATGAGACTGTAAACTGAGGTCCCATGTACAAAATGCATGCAGAACATCTTGCACTGATGTTAAAACCTGTTCAAGCAAAGCAATTCTAGAAACCTGGCACTGCAAAACCATTTTCCACAATAATTGCATGCAGGAAAAAGAAAGAAAAAAAATGGGTGGCGCTACACTTGTAGCGACACACTTTCCCCGGGGAAAGCAGCCCGAATTTCCTGCAGAGAAATCTGCTGTGACATAAAGTGGTACAAAATGCAAAAATACAACAAAAATAATGGCTTGTAAAGATCCCCACCCTAATAATTCACCATACACCACTGCCAAGATTCGAACCCCTGATTTTTAATTTTATTGACCCACAGGATAGAAGTCAAGTGGTCTTAACCCCTGTGCTATCATCATCATCATCATCATCATCATCCTTTACACCCAGTGGTGTGTAGGGCAGCAACAAAGTCTTTCCACCCCTGCCTATCCTGGGCCAGCCTGGTCAATGAACTCCAAGAGTGCTGCATGGCTTCCATCTCACATTCCACTGTCCTCCTCCATGTTGTTCTTGGTCTTCCTCTCTTTCTCTTGCCATCTGGGGTCCAGTGCAGTGCTGTTCTTGCGACAGATTGTGTGTCTCTCCGGAGTACATGCCACTGTGCTATAGCGACCGTCAAATGTCAGTGTAAAATCCCACAGAATCTTCAAACCTCTGATCCCCCAGATCCCAGCCATGCAGTGTCTGCACGCTGTGCTACAAGGCGACACAGGGGCAGAGCGGTTAACGCCACAACAGGGCGCTGCACTGCTGGAAAGGGTTCCAGCCCTGTGGGAGGCCGCGCTTCCTGCTTCTTCCGCTGTGGTGCTGGATGTCTGCCACAGTGATAGCCGCATGAGGCATGCTTACCTGTCGGCCTTGCTGCTGTTAACCTCTGACTTTGCTGAGCAGCTGGATGTTAGACTGATATTACAGGTAGGTTGCTGTTGGTGGTTGTGAGATATGGTTTTAGAGAGTTGTGTTTTTGTTGTGTTGTACAGGTCATAAGTCTTTTTTTCTGTTTTGGGCCTGGAACAACCTTTCTCGTCACATTTGACATTCAAAGTCTATCAAAACTCTGCACCCTGTGCTTAAGACTTACCTGTAAATTTGAATTATTGTACAGCTTCTTTTTGTTTTGGTTTTTTTTGTCCCTCAGCAAAAAAAATCAAGTGTATATTGGTGGATGGGGTTGAAAGGCAAGATGTGATACCAGGGATGCAATTCGAGTTTTTTACTGACCCAGTAGTGTGTGCATTAATGGTGGCATAAATATATTTTACCATGGCATGCCCACATTTACATCCACTGATGTCATGGTTTTATAACCTGTGCCCTCATGGATCACAAGAGCAAAGCTCTAACCACTAGGTTATCCCTCCTTCCATACCTCCACCCCAGTCCCTCCAATCCTGCCCGCTTCCAAGTCTATAAACTTAAAAAAAATATATATATATAACAGAGACAAATGAGCCAAAGTATACTATTTATTTTATTTTTATTTTATTTATTTTTGTTTAATTCTTTTATATCAAGGATAATGGGATAAGCACTCATGCTTTTTTTTCATCCAGTCCCCGTGTGTATGCAGTTGTGTAAATATTGTCATCTGTTCCCACCGACACACAATGGCCTACTCTTACAAAAAGCGGAACAGGATTTAATGTGTGGGCAAGATGTTCTGCGTGCGTTCGCACACAGGGCCTCGGTTTACAGTCTCATCCGAAAGACTTTTTGGGAGAGTAGAGTCAGCACTGATGTTAACTCCAGGGGAAAGATCCCCTCCAATGGGAATCGAACTCGGGTCATCAAATTGCCAGCGCAATGTTCTAACCACCAGGCTATCCCTATGTCTGTCTTGTGTTGCATCATTTACGGCAGTGTCAGTAACTGTACAGATACTTCTTTATGCACAGATTTTGCTGCTGTCCCACAAGATCATGAAAGATTCAGCGTCAAGGGGGCTGACCCTGGCTGTGTTACAGCTGATGCAGTCCCTTGGACGACTCAAGTGTCCGCAGTCAGTGGAGGTAAGCCATGGAAAGCAGTCTGCCCCCCACGGTAAAACACAGTAACTCCGTTCCCCCCAATTTGGAAAATAACCCCTTTCTGCTATCTCAAAACTCAGTGCAGAACAAAATGTTTGTTTGAAGGCCTTAGTCCAGAGAGTTTAAACCGGTCTGCATGTTGCAATCTGTCTTGGTATCATATGGAAAAATGGAATTTTTGTCAAAATTTGTGGAAATGGAGTCACTGTATTTTGTTATGAGGGGGCAGTATTGCATCAACACAATTTCATATCTGTATCAAGTTTGGTTGTTTTTCATTGTTGTTGTTGTTGGGTTGTTTTGGGGGTTATTTTTGTTGTTGATGTTGTTTTTGGTTTGGTTTGAGGCTTTGGGGGTTTTTTAGGGGGTGGGGAGGTTAGTAGTTTAGCTTTCGCTGTCATTTTATAAACTTTACTTCTAAAATATGTTCTGATGCAGTTCATAATGATGTGAAAGAAACAAGGGTATGTTATGCTGAGTCACCCCAGTGTGTGTCAGTTTTACAGCTTCAACATGGAGCCATTTGTTTCACAGCAATACAACATGGGCACTGTCAGGGTTAACCCCTTCACTGTCACACTCGTTTTACTCACTTTCTGGCACCCATTTGCCAGGAGTGGATTGGTTCAGAAACCCTTGTCACTGTTGTTGGGCATTTCCCAGCTTAACAGCTAGGGGTCACCCAGAATGTGAACTGCCACTACCCCATCCTACCTGGGAATCACTGTGAGATTGAAAGTGATGAGAACTTTGCGTGTAGGATTTTTTTTTCAAACTCTTCAATGGGGGACAGGATAGCTTAGCGGTCAGAGCGTTACGCTTGTGACCTGAGGGTCCAGGATCAAGCCACCATGAAGGCGCCCGTTTTAGGGGATTTTTGCCTGGAGTTCACATCAGTGCTAACTTCACTTCCCTAAAGTTCTTCAGATGGATCTATAAACCATTGCTGTGACATCTTTGCAGAAGTGAATCCTTAGTTATTCTGTCTTCACAGCAAGGTCAGGTGTTAGGGAAGATCAGCGACAATTTTGCAGAGGTTTATCCTCTGGGTGGGATATAGCCTAGTGGTCAGAACATTGCGCTTGCAATTTGACGACCCCGGGTTCGATTCCCGGTCGAGGGGATTTTCCCCCTGGAGTTAACATCAGTGCTGACTCCACTCCCTCCAAAAGTCTTTCGGATGAGACTATAAACCGAGGCCCCATGTGCGAACGCACGCAAAACATCTTGCGCACACATTAAATCCTGTTCCACTTTTCGTAAGAGTAGCCCATTGTGTGCCGGTGGGAACAGATGACAAGATTTATAAAACTACATACACACGGGGACTGGATATAAAAAAGCATATGAATGCTTATTCCACTATCCTCGATATAAAAGAATAAATTAAATTAAAAAATAAAGAAATAATCCTTGGTTACTCTGTCTCCACAGCAAGGACAGGTGTTAGGGAAGATCAGCGACACCTTTGCAGCAGCACTGACCCATCCCTCTGCAGTGGTGCAGTTCTCTGCCCTGGCTGCCTTCACGCGGTTTGCAGAGCAGACGCCGTATGAAGCCATCGTGCCCCAGTGTCTGGCACAACACCCAGGACTGCAGGACACTGTTGCTGCCTATCTGCAGAAAGTGAGTTAGTTAAAAAAATCCTAGTTTTCTCTGTGGGGGGGGGGGGGGGCGTGTGTGTTTAGGGGGGGGGGGGGGGTACATGGGAGAAGAGGGAGGGAGTTGTGTGGGTTATTATTCTATATCAAGAATAATGGAAGAAGCACTTGTGTGCTTTTTTACATCCAGTCCCCGTGTGTATGCACAGTTTTGTCAATCTTGTCATCTGTTCCCACCGGCACACAATGGCCTACTCTTACGAAAAGCGGAACAGGATTTAATGTGTGCGCAAGATGTTCTGCGTGTGTTCGCACACAGGGCCTTGGTTTATAGTCTCATCCGAAGGACCTTTGGAGAGAGTGAAGTCAGCACTGATGTTAACTTAAGGTGAAAATCCCCTTGACCGGGAATCGAACTTGGGTCGTCAAATTGCCAGCGCAATGTTCTAACCACTAGGCTATCCCGTGAGTTTGTGTGTGTGTGTGTGTGTGTGTGTGTGTGTGTGTGTGTGTGTGTGTGTGTGTGTGTGTGAGTGAATGTATGTAATGTTGAGGCAGAGATTTTGTGTATAGTTGTGTATTAGTGATTGTAAATGTGTGTGGTGTGTGAGTGTGTGTGTGCATGTTCTAATTGTGAAAGTGTGTGTGTGTGTGTCCCCATGTGCTATTTGAGAAAATGTGTTTGTGTGTGTGTTAATTGTGACAGTTTGAGTGTGTGTGTGTGTGTGTGTGTGTGTGTGTGTGTGTGTGTGTGTGTGTGTGTGCGTGAGCGTGAGCGAGTGCATACATGCATATTAATTGTGAAAGTGTGTGTGTGTAAATATTGATTTAAAAATTGAATATGTATGAGTACCGTATTCATGCATGCCCTAGTCTCTTATATACTGTCCCCCTGTCAGTGCTGTAATCTGTAACTGCTCTTTCTGGGAAAGATTGTCATTTTCCTTGTGATTTCCTTACCCATTGTCATTTTTCCTGTGACTTGCCTTACCCAGACACCACCCACAGGAGAAGAGTCCTTCAGCACAGTCAGCTTTCTGCAGCATCAGCAGCGACAGTTGGAGGCAGGGCCACCCTGTCAGGCCCCCAACCCGGAATCAGCACCCCGGGAGACCTCGGAGCCTGACCCAAAGCGACAGAAAGTGGACCATGCCAAGAGCCCTGAGCAGTTCCCTGATGTGAGTATTCTCTTCAGTGCAGCGCCCCTAGTTATTCTGTTAAAAAAAAAAAAAAAAGCCTCAAGTTATTCTCTGATGGGGGGGGGGAGGGGGTGTAACAGTTAGTGTTAAACTCCTGATCTGATGAACTGGATTCAAGCCCTCACCAAGGTACCCATTCAAGGGGATTGAGTTTTGGGGGATTTGGGGGGTTTTTTTAGTAAACAACTGTGAATGGGGAGTTGGAGACAGGATAGCTTAGTGGTGAGAACATTGCGCTGGCAATTTGACGACCCAGATTCGATTCCTGTTGGAGGGGATTTTTCCCCTGGAGTTAACATCAGTGCTGACTCCACTCTCCCCAAAAGTCCTTCGGATAAAGCTATAAACCGAGGTCTTGTGTACAAATTCAGACAGAACATCTTGCGCACATGTTAAAATTCAGTCTGCTCTTTGGAAGGGTAGGCTATAGCATGCCAGTTTAGAATGGATGACATTTTTTTAAAAAAAAACATGTGCACATTCGTGTTGTGCTTAGACACGATTCCTGAAGTAATGCGGGCACCTCAAGTATCCATTGCTATTATTCCACTTTTATTTGTTTGCTTTACAAGATGATGTATAATTATCATCATTATCATATTATAATCATCATTTTTACTATCATTATAAAGTAACAGCTTACAACCCTAGAAAATAAACTACATTATTGCTAATCATTTGCGTTGATAAAGTGTATGGGCAGAATTCACATGAGTACTATGGAAAAAACAAAAACAACTAACAACAACAAAACCAAATACAAAAAACCCCAAGCCTCTGTTATTCAGACTGTTAACCAACAAACAACAACAACAAAAATAAATAAAAACCCCAAGCCTCTGTGTTTCAGACTGCATACCAAAATACACTGGAAGAACTGGAGAGGCTGACTCAGAGGATGGAAAAACTGCAAGCAGACAGTCCCCCTCCAGACTGGGTGAAGGCTAAAGGGAGGTCCCTCCTACACAGACTGTCAGTGTGCTTAGATCACCGATGAGCAGGGTCCAACAACACTGAACAATTGTTTTATCACAGAAGGTATCGATCCCCAAGATCTCCTCTTGGTTTTGGTGTCTGCAAACGCTTGTGCTAACTTTTGATAGCTACTATGGCGTTTGACATGCTTATTGTACAGTAGAGAGAAAAAAATGTTTTTGTTTGTTTGTTTGTTTACACATGAATGACTGACCCATGAATAAAGCATCTTCATTTCGAATGAAGGGGAAAATTGGTGTGTGGGTTTTTTGTGTGTTTGTGTTGTTTGTGTGATTGTGGTGTGTGTGTGTGTGTGTGTGTGTGTTGTGTGTGTTTTGCTGCCATATCTGTGAGTTCCCAGTGCTTTTAGCTCTATGCCTTTCCTCTTCTCTTCTCCTCTCCTCTCCTCTCCTCTACTTACAGCAGGTAAAGATATCAACTCCATGGACACAGTATTGCAAACAACAACAAAATAAACCTGACAATTTTGCAGCATAGTCAGAGCATGATCACATGTCCACAGAACTCCAATTTCATAGGGGTTGCAACAAGACAAAAGCCCCAATAGTGTACAAACATTCTGTAAAATCAGTGTTAATGTATGTGTGTGTGTGTGTGTGTGTGTGTGTGTGTGCTCGCCTATGGTCAAATCATAGCTTTAACTACTCCCTGTGCTCATAACTGGCACACACAGAGAGGGACAGGATAGCCTAGTGGTCAGAACATTGCACTCGCAATTTGATGAACCAGGTTCAATTCCTGGTCAAGGAGATTTTCCCCCTGGAGTTAACATCAGTGCTGACTCCACTCTCCCCAAAAGTCCTTCGGTTGAGACTAAACCGAGGCCCCGTGTGCAAACGCACGGAGAACATCTCGCGCACACATTAAATCTTGTTCCGCTTTTGGTAAGAGTAGGCCATTGTGTGCGGGTGGGAACAGATGACATTTACAAAACTGCATACACACGGGGACTGAATGTAAAAAGCATATGTTTGTTCATTCCATTATCCTCGATATAAAAGAATAAACAAAATAAATGTAAAATCAGTGTTAGTGTGGTGTGTGTGTGTGCCCACGTGCCTGTGGTCAAATCATAGCTTCAACTACTCCCTGTGCTCATAACTGGCACACACACACACACACACACACACACACACACACACACACACACACACACACACAAAGTCGAGTCAAAAGTCATTTAATCATCCCATAAAGGGCAATTACAATATTGATAGGCACATTGATACACACACAGCCAAGTCGAAAGCCATTTAATTTAATTTATTCTTTCATATTCAGGATCATGGAATAAGCATTCATATGCTTTTTTACATCCAGTCCCTGTGTGTATGCAGTTTTGTAAATATTGTCATCTGTTCCCATTGGTACACGATGGCCTACTCTTGCGAAAACCAGAACAGGATTTAACGTGTACACAAGATAGCACATGGGGCCTCTGTTTATAGCCTCATCGAAAGACTCCTCCCATGAAGGGCAATTACAATATTGATAGGCACATTGATACAAATCATAATCTCAAAAAGACAACAAAGGAAATCTACTTTTCATGTTGGTTTAATTAAACATTCCAAGATAACTTCAAATATAAAAAAAAATACCACACACACACATTCGAACTTATTTTCATAAGCTTGCCTCTGTGTGCACATACCCCCCCAAACACACACAGAGTGTTTCTTCAAGTCCATATAGGCCTATGCTATTGAGGTTGGAAGAGGAAAATACAAGTGAAGTAAATATGGGACTGTGATAGAAGCAGAACATGAAATGTCACATTTTTAGAATAGTTTTTTGTTTCAAGCATTTAATTGTTTCTACAAACAATTATCACAATTATTCTGGGCAAAAAAAAAGAGAAACAAACAGCAGAAAAAACCCACAACATAATCATAAATGTTAGACTGTTTGCAAGAAAAAAAAATGTCAGAGAGAGAGAGATGACGATAAAAAAAAAAAATGTTATAAGAGGGATGAGTACATTGGTGAATTGCCATAAAACAATACTATGTCAGAAGTTAGATTCGTGTATATTAATCATTCATTGCCCATGAAAACAGGAGGAATGAACGGCATTCAATGCAAAAATCGTCTTTGTAAACAATGCAACATGAATTACAGGCATAAATTCCACTTTATAACGGAGTTCCAAAGTTTTCTGAGCTTGGAAGAATGCCCTACCTCATGAATATCTGTATCCAAGATCCAAGTTCACATTTTGTAGTTTGTTCTCTTCTGACAAATTGAATTCATTAAAACTTAGCAAATTCATAGTCGAGAGTAAATTTGCTGACATTAATGAAAAGGTTGACTATAATTTCTATTTCTGTCACATTGAGTGTTGTAAGTAAATATATTTTAAGACAAAAAGAAAAAAAAAAGGCGCTGCACATGTGGCGAAGCGCTCTCCCCAGGGAGAGCAGCCGGAATTTCATGCAGTCATGAATTGGATGTGGGCCGGCCTCCCTAGAGTGTAAGGAAGATTAAAGGCCCGAAACACTTGTTTGAAGGGGACTTCTCCTCTGAGGACTCTGCTGCCATGCTCTATGCGAGTTTCTTACCACTGCTGTGACCTAAAGTGGTTTATAAATTATGCTCTCTGCCCACAATACTTCTCTGAGCATACAATACTTCTCTGAGCAAACAATACCGATCTGAGCAAACAGTACCTATCTGCAAACAATACCGATCTGAGCAAACAGTACCTATCTGCAAACAATACCAATCTGAGCAAACAATACCGATCTGAGCAAACAGTACCTATCTGCAAACAATACCGATCTGAGCAAACAATACCGATCTGAGCAAACAGTACCTATCTGCAAACAATACCGATCTGAGCAAACAGTACCTATCTGCAAACAATACCGATCTGAGCAAACAATACCGATCTGAGCAAACAGTACCGATCTGCAAACAATACCGATCTGAGCAAACAATACCGATCTGAGCAAACAGTACCTATCTGCAAACAATACCGATCTGAGCAAACAGTACCTATCTGCAAACAATACCGATCTGAGCAAACAATACCGATCTGAGCAAACAATACCTCTCTGAAACACTCCCACATCTATGCAACATAGTTATGCAGCCTCTCCATGCAGCCACCCCCCCCCCCCCCCCCCCCCCCCAAACGTGATCCACGTTCACGTGCAGGTGTGCACTCATGTCAGCACACAAACAAGCAGTAACACACACACACACACACTAAAATCACCAAGTGTGAATAGACTTTAAATTGAACTACAACAACAACACACTAAAATTCAGATTTGTTGTGTAGGAGTACACATGATTAGAAAAGTAAGAAAATGCGTGTGTGTGTGTGTGTGTGTGTGTGTGTGTGTGTAATGTCATTATGATCTAAGGCCCTGTGTTACTGTCTGGTGTATGCCTGTAGGCCTATGTGTTTTTGAGAGTGTTGGTGAGGAACAGATCATGTAAGTTCCTTAACTTGCTGAAATGACGTCATTGCATGGCGCACTGACTGACGCCATTATTATTATGACATCAAAATTTCTGTCATCTCCACCCCAAATCCTTCTGTAACCAAACTCCTTGGGCACTGCGCTAAGTAACATCACAAACTGCATTGATAAGGGTCACATCTTGTGCTTAGAAAGAAGCCGTAAAAAGAAAGGTAAGAGAAGTTAGCTTTAATCTTGTTTTAAACCTAAATCATACAGTTACACAGTTTTAATCTGAGATCTAGATTTCAAGAGATCGACAGGTCTGCTTAATGTATGCACAAGGCCTGTGTGGTCGACGGGGCAATTGAAAAATATGATTGGAATGGATAAGAAGATCAGAATTACGATTAGCAAAACTGGGAGTTCTAGTCAGATTCGCTATCATGACTGAAAAGAAAATGGCTTCTTTCTTTAACATTAATTATTTGGTTGAAGCAAAAAGAAGCCTTCAAATTAATTGACCAATCTCTATTTTCGTCAGGTTGGCTTTCTTGTTTTACTTAAAAAGTTTTGTTAGGAAGTATTGCTGTTACTTTGTGCGTATGTTGTGTGTGTGGGGGGGGGGGGGGGGGGGGGGACGCAGATTTAAGAGGTACAGCTGGTAAACAAAGAAAAAGGGGTTAAGTACACACACACACACACACACACACACACACACACACACACACACACACACACACACACACACACACACACACACACGGAAAACAGAATTACCCCCACAGAAAAGAAAATGCCTTCAATATTTAATCATACAGAAGGTTTAAGGAAAGAAAAGACCGTGGATGTATCAGCAATTCCACTTCTGGTAGGCCAGCTTTAACGTTGACTGTATAGACATTTTAAAAAAAAAAAAAAGAGAAGAAAAGGAACAGGCTAGAAACAAGGAGAGGGCTAGAAAAGAGGGAATTCCAAACACAGAATTTCCAGAAGGTAGGGGTGCTATTTACACTGACAGGCAACACACATTGTAAATCACAAAAAGACCATCCCCCTGCCCCCTTTAGTCACGTTTCACCAACCATTATGCATATCTATGATAACTTTTTTTAACCCCCCCAAAACATCGTTTTCAGGTATCGCAATCCCCTAAACACACTCCTCCCCCCCTCTCTCTCTCCCTCCCCACTCCCCCCGCCACCACCACCACCACCACCACCCAACCACCCCAGACCTCCGCTCCGCTCCACTCCACTTCCACCACCACACCTCCACCCACCACCACCACCACCTACCTCCCTTCATCACCATGGCTCAAACGCCAGTACACGTGAAAGCGCGGGGCTTACCGGTAGCGATCCTAGCGGATGACATTCACCTAGCCACTCTGGAGCAGATGTTGTGTCGGGAGCGCAGCTACGTTCGCTACATCCCCCCTCCCAGACCCTGCACAAGGTTCTTGCAGAGCTCCCCAGTGCGGAAGCGTTCCTTCTACAACGTCAACAAAGCCGTGCCCTGGCCCCCCGAGAAGGCCCTCATGAAGAGGAGGCCCAAGCCTCTGCGCCGAATCATCTATGAGGAACGTCTGCGCGATATCATGCACCGCGTCTCGCGAACCACTTACTCCTACAAGACCAAGTACCCTGCTTTGGCCAGACCCGAGCACATGTACACGTGTTGCCCTCGGAAAGGGTTTTAAAAAGAGAG
>CM060345.1:15089746-15115002 GCA_030674155.1 Stramonita haemastoma | reverse complement strand
CAAAACCCCCTTTTTCCGGGGACCGGGGCCTGTGGGTTCTTTTTAAAATTTCCCGTTGGTCACAGAGCGGGACAACAGGCCGGGAATATCCCCCCCCCCCCCTTTAGTCCCCCGCCACACAATCCGGGATGAGGCCGCCAGTTTAAAAAACTAAAACCAGTCGGTATACCTCGGCGACTGGTTTTTAAAGTGCACTTGAGTGCTTATTCCAATATCTCCGAAATAAAAGAATACAATCAATGAAAAAAGGTAAATAGAAAAGGGGTAAATAAATAAGTAAATGTTTTAAGGAAAAAAAAAAAAAAAATGAAAAGGTTTTCCCTTTGGTATGTAGTCGTAGGGGAGCGAGGCTTTCAGCCCCCTCGGCTTCTCTAGGGGCTAGAATTTTGAGGCGGCGCCATGTCCCTCTGTCGCCTCCCCCCATTTACCTTCCCTGACCCTAAAGAGGGCGGTACCCATTGACAGCTGGGTGAACGGGGGGGGGGGGGGGGGGGCCCTTGTACTGAAGAAAAAGGCCACAAACGGTCCCCCCACCCAAAGTTGGTGACTACGCTCGATCTTGCTCAACTTTGATTGGGGGAAAGGGTGTTTCTGCCCCACAAAACAAAAAACAAAAAACCACCACACAAAAACACCCCACACACACACACACAACAAAAACCCCACACACACAAAACACACCCGGGGGATGTGCCCAAATGAATAGATGTGAAAAATTTAGCTGTTGAATGAATAGGCCTCTGGCTTTTTTTTCCCCACTCACGTAGCTGGTATCCACGCTGTGGCGAGCTTGCTTTTCCGGGCCCGGGTTCATTTCCTAGGAATGGAAGGCTACTTGAGCCCTTCCGGGGGCCATGCGGAAATTAGTCATCAGGGTGTACGGGGCCCCTTAGCTAGCGGCACCGTGGGGAAACATTGTTGGGACAAATGAAACCCAGTTGATGCTTTTGGCGATTTGGCAATCATTTTCATTAATATGTTTTTTGTTGTATTTTGTCTTGTTACCAACTCACCACGGGTTTACACACTTGAAAAGGGGAAAACCCAAATGAGGGGCCCCTTTGGGAAAAAAAGAGCAATTGAAAAAAATCAAAAGAAAATTTTTAAAAAAAATTTGTTAGTCAACAGCAGTGAGAATGATTTTAACAGGGACGCTTTAAAGGGGCCCCCCCTTTTTTTCTCTATTTTTTATATTTATTTTATTTTTTTTTTTACCCTTTATGGTCAAGCAGTTTTTTTCTGCATGAAAGGGGGGGCCCCGCTCTCCCGGGGGGGAGCGCTTTCCCCCAAAAAATCAAGCCCCCCCCAGGGAATTTTTATTTTTTGTTTTTACTTTTTTCTGTCTGCGTGTGTATTTTGTTCCCTATCAGGGGGGCTTTTTTTACAAAATTTTCCCCCGGAACAACCCGAAAACCCAATGATGAAAAACCCCACTTGGGACCTGGGTTTTATGGGTTCATCCAAAAAAACTAGCCCCCAAAAACACCACTCATGGTCTAATGGATGGGGGAAAAAATTTTGGGGGACAAACCGGATTTAAACCCTGCAACACTCCGACCCGGTTTTTGGCTTTCTAGTCAGGCGCTTTTTCCCCTTTTTGACCACCCATCCAAACCATTTGATTATTTGACACCTCGGGCCTTTTTACCCTTTCTCATTTTTTTCCCTATGTCGGGGCCCGGGGGGAAGTGATACAGAAACCTGCAGTGTTGGCAAGTAAATTTTAAAAAACACTTTCAAAAATATTTCTGTAAAGTTCCCAATTTTATGATTTTCAAATGGGCAATCTCAGTTTTTCCTTTTTAGCCCATAGGGAAAAAGATGCAGGGTTGGGGGCCACCAGAAAAAAAAACCCAAACAAGGGAAAAAATTTTGTGATCTTATGGGATTCAAACTTTCAGGGCTCCCATCAGGCTTTTAAAAACCCCGTTTTTATTTAAAAGAGGGTGATGGGATAACTAACAGCTTTTCTCTTTACAACCACCCCCCGCAGTTCCAAGGCTTTTAAAATATGATCAATTATTTTTTAAAAGGGGGCCTAAACGGGAAATATTTTTCACAAAGTTCTCCCTTTTTTGTTACCATACACTTTTTCTGTCTTCGTCTCTGTCTATCACAGCTTATGTACACCTCTTCTGTCTCTATCTGTCTCTGTCTCTCTCTCTAACTCATCACAGATTTTCACGATTTTTTCACATATAGACAGAGACAATGATCACTGTATGGTACAACTCTTTTTTTAAAATTTTTGATATTTGGGCCAAAGCCGAAGGGAAAAAAATTTACCTACTCTCAAAAATTCACAATGGGGCCTCGAATTTCAACATTCCCCATCTTAAACTCTTCAAAAATTTACCAATTTTTTATCGGGCTTCTTTTGCTTTCCCAAAATTTTTTGAGTTCATTCCTTGGGAAAAAACACAGCAAATCGTTTAGCGCTAAAAAAGAGGAAACTGTTTCGTTTCCCGAAAGACGTGGTCTTTCTTCCGGCCTGTTTTCTTTGGGGTTCCATCCAACGTCATCAACATGGCGGTGTTTCGCAAAAAAAGGGGTTTAAGGAACGGATCAATGTCTGTCTGTTCGCCCTGTCTCTGGCCGATTGTCTGTACCTGTCCTGTAACCCTGCTGTGGTATGGGGGGAAAAGCTGTATTTTCACTTCACAAAAAAAAAAAAAGTGAGTTGAAGGTTTAAATATGCTTTTATTGTGTGTCTTTCTGATGCCTGTTTTTTTTTTATGTATTTATGGGTTTTCCTTCTCTATTGCCGATTGTGAATGGTACACACAGGGACCCTGGCTCTGCAATAAAGAAAAAAAAAAAACAAGGAGATACAAATTTTCCAGTATCCAAGACCCAAAAAAAAAAAAAAAAATCACAATTTAACATGATTTAAACATTAAACTACTTAAAAAAATTTTTTAAATTTTTAAAGAAAAAATTTAAATGATAGGGATGGAATTTTGCCAGGATTTTGACAAAGAATGGAATACTGGGAAAATTTTAAGGTGTTAGTGGCTGAGGCCCCATAAAGGAATTTCAGAGCAGTTTTTATATTCTAAAAAAAGGGGGGCAAGAATTTCACGTAATAAACCGAAAAAACAGGAAGAGGGGATTTTCTGTTTTTTTAAAATTTAAAAATTTTTCTCTGACATATCCTTACCTCAGGGAAATTTTCTGTAAAATAAAAGAGCAAACTACATAATTGTGTGTTAGCAAAATGTTATTTTAAAACCACAACTGAAAAAAAGCACACATGCATAATAAATAGCTATTAATCATGACCAGGGGGACTCCTGTCCTTATGGCTTCAGTCGTGTCCTTTTTCTCCTCAAAGAAACAAGTGGGAAATTTTTTGCGACATCATCCGGGTTTTTATGACACTGTTGGGGACTTTAGCCATTTTTCATTCATGCAGTGTTTTTTTACATTCATGCAGTGATCTTACATTCATGCTGCAGAAACATAAATTTTGGGTGTCTGTGGAGTTGAAAGGGGGAAACACAACTGGATAGCCCCCAAATTTAGCTTTACTAAAACCATGGGGGGAGTAGAGTTTGTTGGGGGGGGCTGTAGGGGGGAAAAAATGTTTTGGGGTTTATGTTTTGGAGTTTCTTTTCAAAGGAACCTCCCTTTTAAACCGATGGAAGGATTTGCACCCTAAAAAGGTTTGGGGCATACTTTACTAACATTGTTTACAAAACTACCCCGTTGGGGGAAAGCACTGGGGTTCCCCTTCAAAAAAAAATTTTTATAATATATATATTTTTTTTATATATATATATATATTTTTTATATATATTTTTTTTTTAATATTTTTTTAATTATTTTATATATATTATTATAGTTTTTTAAATTATTTCTAAAAAATCCCCATGATTAAAAAAAAAACGTAGAAAAAAAAACAAAAATTTTAATTTTGTAAAGGGAATGACATCACAAAAAATGGCTAAATTTTTTTTTAAAAGAATGATACTGAAATCTTGCAGGTACACACTTTTTGAGAATTTGGCACACAGATTTGTGAATATATATTAAAATTATATATATAATTTAAAATATATATATTTTATATATTATATTATAGTAATATATTTTTTATATATTATATTTTTATATATATATATAAATTTTTTTTTTTGAAAAGCAAATACACAGCCATTGACAGTTCATTCTTTTTTATCATAAAAAATCATTTGAGTAGTCTTGGGGAAAAAAACCTAGCTTTAGTTACATTTCCTGAAAGGGCACTGTTCAGAAGTCCCAGCAGTAATTGAAATGCCCCACCTTCTGTGATAGTTAGCAGCAAGCCCCACTTTTCCCTAATTTCCAAGTGTCTGTTGCACCCCCTTTGATTAAAATAAATACTCCGTGGTTACCCCAAACTGCCAGAAAAAGTTTGAAAAAGAAAAAAAATAGGGCTTAAAACAATTTGTTGTGAAAAAAAATGGGGTATATCAAAGAAAATAAACAGCTAGTGAAAATTTTGTGCCCCTACGTTTGAGGGAAATTTAAAAAAAAAACGATCGGGTTTTGGTGCTGGGGACTAGGTGCCTCAGTACCTGGGTACAGACTTTATGGGTTCCTTTGCATTTCTTTAAAATACGGATACAAGGGAAATCGTGAATCCTGTACCTAAAACCCAAAGGTTCCCAAAATTAGCTGGGTAACATATACATATATATTATATATTTTTACTATTTAATTTTATATTTTATATAAAATATTTTATTTTATATATATTTTATATAAAATATATAATTTTAATCATCCTCTGTTCATCGTGCTGAAGAAAGTCCCAAAATTTCTATAACAGCAGATCCAGCTAATTTTTAAAAAAACCAAACACCCCTGTAAGGGCTTCAGAAAAAAAAAATCAGCTTTAAAGTTATAATGTTTTAATGTGTGCTGAGGGTAGAAGGTCACACCCCACCCAAAAAAAAGGGAAAATTTGGGGTTTTTGGGCCCAACCCTTTTTTGGGTTTGGTTTTTAAGGGTTTTTCCCAGGACCCTCCTCCTTTAAAAAAGGGGACAAGGGAAATTTCCCCAAAACAAGGGGTTTTGGTAGATCCCCAGTCCCCCGCAATGCTTTTTATGGTGACAGAGAAGGTTTGGCTAAAAAGGTTTAGGGGTCATGTCCTGCCAGTTTCCCCGCAATGCTCAGTATGGTGACAGGAAAGGTTTGGCCCCCCCTGGTTCTATGATAAAGATATGCCAGGGGCCCCACAATGCTCGTATGGTGACAGGGAAAAAAGGTTTTTTGGGTACATGGTTCTATGTTTATGATCAAGTCTTTATCCTCACCACTCTGTGACCTCTATCTCACCTTTTATTACTAAAAAGGGGCTGTCCCTCATTTTTTTGTTGTTGTTGTTTTGGGTTCATTTTGGAAAGGCATCATGGTTGATATGTTATGCTGGCTTCCCCTTCTTTCTCATTAATTTTTAAACTAGGGAAAGATGTAAATCTAACCTTGTCGGGCTCTTGGCCTGTTCTGATCGTAAAGGGGTTTGCTGTACCCTCACTGACCCCTTGCTACTGTAGAGGGAAAGGGGTTTGCCTAGTAGTCAGAAATCTTTTTCACACGTTTTAAATCCTGTTCGCCTTTCGTAAGAGTAGGCCATCGGGGGTGCCGGTGGGAAAAAAATGACAATTTTTACAAAACTGCAACACACGGGGGGGCCTTTTAAAAAAAAAACAATGATTGCTTATTCTGTTATCCCGATAAAAAGAATAAAAAAAATTAAAATAAATAAAAAAATAAATTTTAAAAAAATTGCGCGGGCTTTTTACTTTTGGGGTTTTGATCGGGTTTTTTTTTCCCGGTTTGAGAGGATTTTTTTCTCTGGAAATTAACATCTGGCTGACTCCACTCTCCCCCAAAAAAAATTCCGATAACAGATAATGAGGCCCGTCTGCCAAAAAAATTTTTTTTTTTGTTCAAACTTTTTTAATGTTTTTTTTCAAAAACAAAAAAAACAAGACAAACTTTCTAATCAAAACAAAAACCCCCCCCCCAAAAAAAAAAGCAATTTTGTTTTTTTAAACAATGAAATTTATTTCTTTTTAAATGTTTGACAAAAAGAACAAACACACGTTCACACCCATTTTAGCAGCCACACACACACCCCCCACACCACACCAACCACACCACACACAACACCACACACACACACCCCACACACAACACCCCCACATGCACGTATGTTTGCACAGAGTTTTACACTAAATGTATATGTCACATACAAAACGCCCCCCCCCCAAAAAAAACCCAAAAAAAAACAAAAAACAAAAAAAAAAAAAAAACAAAAAAAAAATTAAAAAAAACCCCACACACATAAAAAACCAAAAAAAACCCAAAAAAACAACAAAAAAAAAAAACTAAAACCCCACAAACAAAAAAAAACCCCCAACAAAAAAAAAGGGAAAAACAAAAAAAAAAGAGAAATGTACCTCTGTAAAATTTTGTCCACCTACGCCTTTTTTCCCGATATAACATGGTTGCTATTCAGAAAAAAAAACACATGGCCAGACACAAGTCTCAATTATATTTTTATATTAAAATATATAATTTTTATATTTTTTATTTAAAAATATTTTATATTTTTAATTTTTTATATTTTATATATTTTTTTTTAAAATTTTAAAAAGTATTTTTTTTAATTAAATAAAATTTTATATTTTTAATTTTTATATTTAAAATAATATAAATTTTAATTTTTAAATTTTAAATTTTTTATTTTTTTTTTTTTAAATTTTTTAACTGTTTTAGAAGAATTTTTTATTTTTTGGTGAATGATTTTAAATTTTCTACTTCTAAAAATTTTTCCCCTTTGGCGGGTTTAGAAGGTTTTAAAATCGAAAACAGCCCCTGTTTTCATAAAAATATCTACCGAAAAGAACAATTTCCCCAAAATTTTTTTACTTTCCCATGCATTTTCGCATTTGTCATTAATTTTTTTTTCCCTAATTGTTTCCAAATATTTTCTTGCATGGTTGCAGCCCCAAAAGGGGGAAAAGTTCAGCTGAGTCTTTTGCAAAAATGCAAGGGCACAATTTTTTGGGGTTTTTTTACACCCATTGCAAAACAGAAACAACAATAGTAACAAAAATTTTTAGGGAAAGATTTTTATTGTAACCATTGTATTTCTGATATCCTTTAATCTTGTGCAAATTTTCCCAAATCCCCGTTCCAGTAGATTTCTTCATTACATTTCTGTGTCCATTTTTTAAAAGCATTTTGGTTCTATGTTTTTGACATCAAATACTCATAATACTTTTGACCCCTGGCAAAATATCAATTATTTGTAATGTTTTGGATGTATCTGTACAGAAAATTCACATTTTTCACCTATTCTGTTTCCCCTTTTTTTTTTGGCAAACTGTGGGATTGATAAAATTAGCCCTTTAAAAGTTAAAGGTCAAAAAGTTACCTTTTTTTAAAAAAAAAATTTTCCCTAGTTCAAAAATCAAACCCTTTTTTTGACCCAAAATGTTTTATTTGATATATCCCTTTCTCTGTTTAAAATTTCTTTTATAAAAAAACTCAATTTCCTATGGGGAATGTTTTCTTACACAAAACCGGGGGTTTCTAGAAATTCATTTTTTTTTCGGGAGTGACAAAGCCATTTAAAAATTTAAAAAATTTTTAAAAAAAATGAGTCCAGAAAGGATTAAACCCCCGGGTTTTTTTGGTTTTTTGATGGTCAAAAAGACAAGTTTTTTAAAACTGCATTCCGTGGGGACTGGTTTTTAAAAAAGCTAGAGTGTTATTCCCCCCATTTCGAAAAAAAAAAAAAATGAATTAATTCTTTCATAATAAATTTAAAAAAATAGCAGCCACCTAGCCCCCTTTTGGGAAAGGGGGGGATTTAAAAAACCCTACCCCGACGTGCCAAGGCGTATTTTGGGAAATCGGTTTTCCTGATTGGCGAAAGCACTTTCTTTTTTATAAGCCATAAAATTTTTTTTAAAGTCATAAAGAAATTGTTTTATCTCCCTATTTCATTTTTTTCCTTTAATGAAATATATACTTTTTTTATATTAGCTCGAAAATTTTTCTGAAAAGGCTTTTAAAAAGAAAAAAAAAATCTCCCCCGAGGTGTGTGTGTGGGGGGGGGGGACATTCCCTGGGAAATGGGGTTTTCCTCAAACCAAAAAATTTTTGGCAGGCTTACTCATATGTGTATGTGCCATGTTATGAAAAAAACCCTTTGGGGCTTTTTTATGCAATATTTATCGTAGGCTGGAAAAACCCCAAATTTCCCTGCATGGGGCCCCCTTTTTTGGTGTGACTCATGAATTGTCAGAGGAAAAAAAAAAAAATAAAAGGGTTTTGATAAGAAAAAGCTGGTTTTTTAAAAAGTATGTAACCTGTAGTTTTCCCTTTTGTTTTCATCAAATGTGGTTCTTATTCGACTTTTTTTTGTTGAGAAAAATTGGCTTTTTTTTTATTTTTAAACAAAAAAATTAAAGTTCTTTTTAAAAGATATGTTCAGACGAAATTTTTTTTTTTTAGAAAACCCCGGGTTAAAAAATTTTTTAAAGTAAAAGTAGTTTTTTTGGGTTTTGGGGTTTTTTTTTTTTTTTTTTTTTTGCTTTGCAATTTTTGGCAAGAAAAAAAACAAAGAAAATCCATAAAAATAAAAAAATTTTTTTTATGATACAAAACAAACTATATAAAACTGATCATTTCTCATAAAGTGGGGTTTTTACCTCCCCCCGTCTATCATTTTTAAAATTTTTTCAGGCCCCCGGGTTTTTGGGGGGGGGTTTTTAAAATGGGGAAAGTGGCTATTTTGTCCCCTTTTTAAATTTCCAAAATTTTTCCCCTTTCTATTGATATATTTGAATGTGTTCTCCCTCTGGCATTGACCCTTTGTTTTAAAAAACCCCGGGGGGAGGTCTTTGTTCTTTTGTTTTTTAATTTTCCCCAAAAGATAGTTTTTAAATTTTTTTCCCTTTTACTTTTTTTTGGGGAATGTTTAAGGGAAAGGGAAAATGGATGGGGGTTTTTTTTTAAAACTCTTGCCCTCTACTTTTTTTTTAATTTTCCCGTTCTTTTTTACATGGCAGTTTTAAGTTCAAAGCTTTTCCAAAATATTCCATTTTCCAAAAACAGGCCAAAAATTTAGGGCGTTTTGTTTTCCCAAAAAAGTTTTGGGTTTTTTTGTTTGGTTTTTTTTCATTTTTTTTTCCACTTTATGTCAAAGCAAAATTTTTTTTGGTTTTGAAATTTGGGTGGTCTGTGGGGGGGGCGCATCACTACAAGTGCAGCCCCTTTTTCCCTTTTTTTTTTTTTTTTTTCCCCGTTTTCAACTGTATTTTTTTCCCCCATAGAGTGGCTTTTTCTACAGAATTTTCCCCTTGGGTCAACTTTTTTTGCCGGGGGTTTTTTTTAAGTGTGCTAAATAGTGTTGTTTTGCTTTTTGGGGCCCTTTTTTTCCCCCCAAAAAGACTACGGGCCCGCCCCCACTAAAGGGACTAATGGTTTTGGGGGGTTTTTTTTGGGCCCCAAAAAAGGGGCCCCCAAACAACCAAACACGACTCGGTTTTTTTGGGGCTTTCTAGGCAATGCGCTTTCCCCCCAAAAAAGTAGCCCCCCGACCCCCCAAAATTTCCGGTCCAGCTTCTTCTTGAGTCTTCTTTTTTCCCCCTTTTTTTCCCCTGTTTTTCCCCAAATGTTTTTTTTTTTCCGCGGTTTTAAAACCCCCAAAATTTTTCACTTCCAAAAAAAATTTTCTTGGGGGCCCAAAATTTTTTGGTTTGCAGTTTTTAATTTTTTTAAGTTTTTTTCTGATGCTATTTGAAAATTTGAATTTTTTAAAAAAATAAATTTTTAAAATTTTTTTCGGGTTATTTAAAAATTTTTCCCCCCCAAAAATGGGGGCCCGTATTGTTTCTTTGTTCTTTTTTAAACAATTTTCTTTTTTTAGCATTTTTTGGTACCGAGGAAATAAAAATTTTTTGGGGTTTTTACCCTTGCCTTGAGTTTTTTAAAACAATTTCGGGGGGTTTTTTTTAAAAAGCATTGTTGTTTTCCCCCCTTTTGGGGGCCCAAACAATATGCTTGATGTAATTTCTTGGTTTTGGTTTTGGGCCCCTGTAGATTTTGTGGTTTCATTTTCTCTGTTATGACTGTTTGCATTTTGGGGCTGATTGGAACTTTTAAAAATTTTGTTTTTCTCTGGGTTTGTGATTTCCTCCCCACCAGTCCTTGAACCTTGTTCTTAAATTTTTCCCCCCCCTTCGTTATCTGTTCTTTTTTTAAGCTGAAAGTGGGGTTTTGAGAGCATCCCTTTTTTTCCCCCAAACCCCCTTTTTTGGACTGGGTTTGGGGAAAAAAAACCCGCGAGGGTTTTTTTAAACCCCTTTTTATTCTGAGCTGCAGGCCCCTTTTCAAAGCCCTGTTAAGGGGGGAAACCCCCAAGGGCCCTTTTGGAAAAAAAATTTTTCTTGTAATTTTTTTTTGGAAAAAAAATTTCCATGCTTTTTATTAGCAAATGCTTTTCTGTAAGAAAGGGTTTTTCATGAAAACCCCTTTTTCTTTCTAAAACCCTTTTTATTTATTGTTGCAGTAAAACATTTGTTTTTTTTGAAGCCATAGGAAAACCCCCCGAAGCATTTGATACTTTTGAAGCTTAGGAAACCCCGCGGGGGAACCCCCTTTTTTTACCCCGAAAAACTAGACAACTGAAAAGGGAAAATATTTGATACGTAAAGGTTAGGCACCTGCGGGGGGGAAACATTTTAAAAATATGAAGATCTGATCCCTCCTGTTTACAGCTTTTGATATTCCGGGGTCTCGGGAAAGGGCCCCCCTTTCTGGGTTTTTTTGGTTTTCCCCTTTTGGGGGGGTTTTGGGGAAAAAAAGGGTTTTTTAAAAAAACCCCAAAAACGGGGGAAAATTAAAAAAAAAAAAGATCAAGTTATGGGTTTTTGGTATTTTTGGGGTCCCCCCCAGACCCAAAACTTGTTGGTTTTGCAAGCGCTTTGGAGGTATTTCCTGGATTCTTCTGTAAGTTTTCTTGACTGACGTACATTAAATTTTTCCCCCGGTCTTTAAAAAAGCAGAATACCCCTTTTTTGCAAAAAGAAAAGATTGAAAAGATCAAAAATGAAGAAAATTTTTCCAAAACTGGGGGTTTTTGAAAAAAATTTTTTGGTCATTATCAAAAAATTTTTTTTGGGGTCTGTCTTTATCAAGTTTTATATTTTATGCTACTTTTTTAAGGGGTATTATGCTTTGTGTTATTTAATATTATGTTTTTTCCCAAAACCCTTTCCCCTGATGAAGGACGGTTGGGGGTTCAAAAATGACATTTTTTACCCCCGGGGTTGCTTTTTTTTTTCCTTTAGAAATTAAAATTTTTGGTATGAAAAGATAAAAAGAAAAAAGTACAAAAAAAACCCTTTTTAAACCCTTTATCTATGGGTCACCCTTTTTTTTTTAAATGAAACCCCGGGAAAAAACCCCCACTATTTTTTTAAAATTTTTTTTTTTAAAAAAAACCCCTTTTTATGCTGCTTGAAAAACAAACACAAAAATTTTTTTTTAAAAACTAGTTACGGTTTTTCCCTTTTTTTGGGTTGGGAAAAACCCCATTGGGGAAAAGTGCTTCCGGGGCAAAAACCCCAGCAAAGGGGGTTTTTCAAATTTTTCCCCAAAAAACCCCCTTTTAAAAATTTTGTGATTTCAAAGGTCGTTATGTCTGAAAGCCCGCTTTTTCCCCCAGTAAATTTTTTTTTATGAATGGTTTTCCCCAAAACCCCCCTTTTCAAAAACCTTTTTTGAGATGACCAAAAAAAGCTAAAAAGAAAATTTTTTTTGATTATTTATATTAACCTTTGAACAAAAATTGGGGTTTTTCTCTTTTTTTCCTTCCCCCAATTAAAAAATTTTAAAAACGGGTTTTTTGGGGGAAGGGAACTTCCCTTATTTGGGGGTTTTTTTTGGGGGAAGGGGGGGTTTTTTGGGAAAAAATTTGGGTTTTTTTTGGCCCAAAAAAAAACCACAGGGGCCCAAAAATTTTTTTAAAAAAACAAAAGTTTAATTGGGTTTTGGTTTTTTGGTTTGGGGGTTTTTTGCCCAACGGGGAAAAATTTTGGGGGATTGGGGGAAAGGTTTTAATTTTTTAATTTTTTTTTTAAAAGGGTTTTTAAATTTTTTTTTTAAAAATTTTTTATTTTTTAACGGTTTTGGGGTAAATTTTTTTTAAAAAATTATTGAAAAAATTTTTTTTTATTTAAAAATTTTTTTGGGGTTTTTTTTTAATTTTTTTTTTTAAATTTTTATTTTTTTTTATTTTTTTTTATTTTTTTTTTTTCTTTCACCCCCCAAAAACCCCACCAAACCCTTTTTTTGGGTTCTTTTTATCCTAAAAAAAAAAAAAACCCAAAAACACAAAAAACCCCTTTTAAAAACCCCAAAAAAAATTTCAAAAAAAATTTTAAAAAAACCAATTAACCCCCCATAAAAATTTTTTTTAAAAAAAATTTTACCAACAAAAAAAACCCCACCCCCCCTTTTTTTTAAAAATTTCCCGGGTTAATTAAACATTAAAAAAATTTCCCCCCCCCCCCAAAAAAACCCCAAATACAAACCCCCCCCCCTTTAAAAACCCCCCCCCCTTTTTTCCCCCCCCCCCTAAACCCCCTTTTTCCCAAAAACCCCCCCCCTTTCCCAAAACCCCCCAAAAACCCCCCCCCAAACCCCCCCCCCCCCCCCCCCCCCCCCCCCCCCCCCCCCCCCCCCCCCCCCCCCCCCCCCCCCCCCCCCCCCCCCCCCCCCCCCCCCCCCCCCCCCCCCCCCCCCCCCCCCCCCCCCCCCCCCCCCCCCCCCCCCCCCCCCCCCCCCCCCCCCCCCCCCCCCCCCCCCCCCCCCCCCCCCCCCCCCCCCCCCCCCCCCCCCCCCCCCCCCCCCCCCCCCCCCCCCCCCCCCCCCCCCCCCCCCCCCCCCCCCCCCCCCCCCCCCCCCCCCCCCCCCCCCCCCCCCCCCCCCCCCCCCCCCCCCCCCCCCCCCCCCCCCCCCAAACCCCCCCCCCCCCCCCCCCCCCCCCCCCCCCCCCCCCCCCCCCCCCCCCCCCCCCCCCCCCCAAAAAAAAAAAAAAAAAAAACCCAAAACAAACCCCCCACAAAAAACACCCCCAAAAAAAAAAAAAACCCCAAAACCACACACCAACACAAAACCCCAAACACCCAACCAAAACCAACCCAAAAACCCAAAAAAAACCAAACAACCCCACCCAAAAACCCCCCCCCCCCCCCCCCCCCCCCCCCCCCCCCCCCCACACAAACCCCCCCCCCCCCCCCCCCCCCCCCAAAAAAAAAAAAACCAAAAAAAAAAAAAACCCCCCCAAAAAAAAAAAAAAAAAAAAAAAAAAAAAAAAAATTAAAAACAACAAACCCCCCCCCCCCCCCCCCCCCCCCCCCCCCCCCCCCCCCCCCCCCCCCCCCCCCCCCCCCCCCCCCCCCCCCCCCCCCCCCCCCCCCCCCCCCCCCCCCCCCCCCCCCCCCCCCCCCCCCCCCCCCCCCCCCCCCCCCCCCCCCCCCCCCCCCCCCCCCCCCCAAAAAAAAAAAAAAAAAAAAAAAAAAAAACCCAAAAAAAAAAAAAAAAAAAACATCTTCACCACCACGTAAAGGGTTTCCCTTTTTTTCGCCACAGTGCCCCCCTGGTAATTTTCCCCCCCGTCCAATTTTTTTTGGGGAACAAAATTAAAAAAATTTTGACTGCTCCGGGGCCCCCCAAAACCCCCTAGCAAAGATGTCCTTTTTAATCAAGGGATTTGTTTGTAATGGTGGTAAATACCCAAAAACCATTTTGGAAAATCAATTTTTTTGGGGGTCAGTGGATGGTTCCCCCCAAACATTTTAAAAAATTTGCGACCCCCAAACCCCAAAGAAAAGGGCCCCCCTTTTTTCAAAATTGAAAACGAGTAAAAGATAACAGTGGTGGTGGAGTAGACGCACAGTGTGGGAGCGGGGGGGGTAGGGGGATGCGAAGCATCTTTCACTGGCGATGATGGCAGAGTTCCCCGAGATCCCCCGGTAAAAACCAAGAAACCCAGAGAAAAATGGTTGGTCAGCCAGTAGTGCAGAGGTCCGTATCTGAAAAAACACATTTTTTTTGAAGCCAAGCCTAAACAGCATTTTATTTTTAAAAAACCATGTTTTTTTGATCTGTCCAAAAAACTCCATCTTTTTGTGAAGCCCCAAGGGAAACCCCCAAAAAAATTTGGGGAGACAGAGCCAATTTTTGTTCAGGGGGAAAAAAAAATATTAAAATTTAGTTTTCTTTCAGCTTTCGGGGGGCTTCAAAAGGATTTGGGAAAAAGGGGTTTTTGGGAAAAACCATTCATTTTTAAAAAGCCCCTTTTGGAAATTTTGGGGGCCCCTTTAAAAATAATTGCCTTTTAAAAACCCCAAAAAAATTTGGCTAGGGGGACAATTTAAAAAACCCATTCGCGGCGTTGGTCCCCGGGAAAACACTTTTCCAAGGGTTTTCCCCCCAAAAAATTTTTTAAGAAAAAGTAAGTTGGTTAAAAAAAATGCTGTTGTTTTTTGTTGTTCTGCGGGGATAACATTTTTTTTTTTTTAAAAAAATTAACTTAATAGTGTACTTTTTCCTGGTTTTGGGGGTTTTAAAAAAAAGATGCCCCTAAAATAGGTTCAAAAAGGTTTTTTTTTTTACTTTTTTTGCATTTTTCATACCATATTCTAATTTCTATGGATTTAAAAAAAAGCTATGGGGAAAAAAAAAAGTCATCTAAAAAATCAAATGTTTTTTATAAAAACTATGGTTGGTAGAAAGCAAAAATTTTTTAAAAATTTAAAACCCAAAAACTTTTAAAATTTTTTTAAATTTTTTGGGGATTTTGTATATAACTTGATATAGACGGGGCACCACAAATTTGTGATAATCCCCCAAAAACTTTTTTCGACCCCCCCGTTTGGTGAAAATTTTTTTTCAGTTCTGTTTTTTGCAATCTTTTTTTGTTGCCAAAAAAAAAAAAAAAAAAAAGGTTTTTCTTTTTTTTATGCCCGGGGAAAAACTATGAATGTACGTCAGTCAAGAAATTACAGATGAACCCCAAAATACCTCCCCCAAAACGCTTGCTACCCAAAAATTTCTTTGACCCCGTGGGGAAAACCCCAGAATCCCCTTTAAAACCATATCTTTTTTTTTTTTTTTTTTTTAATCCCCCTTTTTGGTTTTTTTTTAAAAAAAAATTTTTTTTCCACCCCCACTCAAAGGAAAACCAATAAAATTTTGTTTGGTTTCCCCAGAGACCCGGTTATTATATGGGGAAAAACACGGAGGGTTTTCAGATCTTCATAGTATTAAAAATGCTTCCCGGGGGGGCCCCTTTCCTTTACAGTCCCCTTTTTTTTCCTGCAGTTGTCTATGTTTAAAAGGGGGATCAAATGCTTCCCTGAGGCCCCAAAGTTTAAAACAGTATCAAATGCTTCTTTTGGCAGGTGCCTATGTTACACTCCCCAAATGTTTAAAACTGCAAAAAAAAATTAAAGGGGAAAAAGGGGGGAAAGGGGTTTCTTAAAAAATCAGTGCTTACAGAAAAGCATTTGTTAATAAAAAGCGGGGCATTTTTCCCAAAAAATACATTAAAGGGGAAAATTTTTTTCCAAGGCCTTTTGGGTTTAAAACATTTTTTTAAAATCAGTTTTGCAAAGACCTGATTCAGAATGAAATGGGGTAAAAACCATCGCGGGTTTTCTTCCTAATCCCTGTTCCAAAAGGGTGATGGGTTAAGAAGGCATGCTCTCACCACAGTGTTAGTTATACATAAAAACAGATAACGAAGGAGGGCAGAAGTTGAAGAACATGGTTCCAAGGATTTGGTGGGGAGGAAATCCCCAAAACCCGAGTATGTCAAGGGACACTGTTTAAAATCGGGACAATATGCAAACATTTCCATAGACGGGAAGAAAATTAAACCACATTTCTACAGGCCATGAACTCAATGCCAAGAAGATTACATATGCTTTTGTTAAATATAGGAAAATCAAAACAACAATGTTTAAAAGAGAACCCCTCGAAATTTTTTAAACATTCTCAATGGCAGGGGGTCACCAAAATTTTCTTATGCCTTGGTACCAAAGATGCTAAAAAAAAAGGGAAATTGTTAAGCTGAACAAAGAATGTTCAATAGGACCTTGATTTGGGTAGTTTTACGAAATAATGAAAATTTAAAATTGATTTTTAAAAGATTCAAATTTTCAATAGCATAGGAAAAAAACTTAAAACATTAAATACTGCAAACAATATTGGCCTGAAGATTCATATGAAGTGATTATGGACTTGTTTAAAACCGGGAGGAAAAACATCATTTGAAGAGCAGGAATACGGTTTTACAGAAGACTCTGAAGAAGAAGCTGGACCGGATTGGTGGATCGGTGGTTACGTGGTTGGTAATGCGCATTGCCTAGAAAGCAAAATGTCCGGTGGGTGTGGTTGTTTGTACCCGTTTGGGCCTAAAATTCCCCCCATCCATTGTCCCTGGTGGGGTCTGGGCAGTTGTCTTTCGGATGAAAAGGCTCCATGTGCTAACATATATTTGCACACTAAAAGAACCCACGGCAACAAAGTTGACCCGGCAAAATTCTGTAGAAAAAGCCATCGGGTAGGGAAAACAATACGTTGCATGCAGGGGAAAAAAAAAAAAAAATGGGGAGGTGCTGCATTGTAGTGATGCGCTCTCCCCCACGAGCCAACCCCAAATTTCACACAAAAGAATTCTGCTGTGACATAAAGTGTACAAAATGCAAAATCCAAAAAAACAAACCAAAGCATTTTGGAAGAACCAAAACGACATAAAACTTTTAGGGCCTGATTGGGAAAATGGAAAATTTTGGACATGTTTGAACTATTGAATCTGCCATGTGAAGAAAAGGTGTTTTAAAAAAAAGTAGAGGGCAAGAGTTGACAAAAAACACCATCCACTTTCCTTCCCCTTTAGAACATTGCAAAATAGAAGTAGATGCAAAAACTTTGAATTATCTATTGAAAGATTGAAAGAAAAAAAACTAGAGAACCCCGCAAAGGGGTTATTATCAAAGGGTCCCAAAGCAGGGGAGAACCCCGATTCAAATATATCAATTGAAAGAGGGAATTGGTTTTTTAAAGGGCACTTAATTTGCCCACATTCCCCATGTTACCATCCGGAAACCTTTCCTGGGGCAAATTGAAATGTTGACTGCGGGGGGGGTTTTAAAACCCCTTTATGAGAAATTGGATAGTTTTTATTTAGCTGTTGTATAAAGAAATTTGATTAGGGTTTTTGGATTTTCTTTGTCACTTTTCTTGCCAAAATTGCTAAGCTAAAAACTAAAAAAAAAAAAAACCCAACCCAAAACTACTTTTATCTTTACGTAATTTGACCCTGGGTTCTAGAAAGACAATTCGTCTGTACATATCTTTTCAATGAGACTTTAGTTCTAGTCAAAAATAGCAAATGCCAAGTTATCTCAACTATTAAAGTCGAATAAGAACCACAGTTGATGATACAAAACGGAATCTACAGGTTACATACATTCAAAAAGCCAGCTTTTCTTATCAATTCTGCTGAGTTTTGTTTTTCCTCTGACAACTTCATGATGTCACACCTTAGGCCCTATGCATGGAATTGGGTTACCAGCCTACTGATAAATATTGCATATATAATGTCCAACGGTCTTATTTCATAACATGGCACATTACACATATGAGTAAGCCTGCCAAGAATTTTGGCTTGTAGGAAAACCCCATTTGCCAGGGAATGTCTCCCCCCCCCACACACACACCTCAGGGGAGATTCTTTTTTTCTTTTTAAAAGCCTTTTCAGTTCAATTCTGAGCTAATATAAATAAAAGTATATATTTCATTAAAGGAAAATGAATGATATATGTAGATAAAAACAATTTCATTATGACTTAAGAAATGTATGGCTTATACACAGAAAGTGCTTTCGCCAAGTCAGGACACCGATGTTACAAAATAGCGCTCTGGCAGCGTCAGGGTAATGGTTTTTCTGCCCTTCTCAAATGGCTAAGGTGGCTGGCTATTTATTTATTTATTATGAAAGAATTAATTTCATTCTTTTATTTCGAGAATAATGGAATAAGCACTCATATGCTTTTTTACATCCAGTCCCCACGTGTATGCAGTGTTGTAAATCTTGTCATTTGACCATCAATAACACACAAACACCTGAGGGTTAATCCTTTCTGGACTCATGTTTTTAAGGCTTATAAATCTTTATGTGCTTGTGTCACTCCACGAAATAAGAATGAATTTCTAGCAGAACCTGTTTTGTGTAATGAAAACATTACCATAGGAAATTGAGTCATTGATAAAAGCATTTTAACAGAGAAGGGGATATATCAAATAAAACATCTTGTCAAAATAAATGGTGAGTTTTTGAACTATGGAATTTTTTTTCTAAAAGAAATGGTAACTGTATTGACCTTGTAACTTTCAATGGACTAATTTCATCAATACACACAGTTTGCAAAAAAAGCAGGAATCAGAATAGGTGACAATGTGAATTGCTGTACAGATACATCCAAAACATTACAAATAATTGATAGTGTGCCCAGGGGTTCAAAATGTATTATGAGTATTTGATGTCAAATAACATAGAACCAAGATGCTGTAAAAAATGGACACAGAAATGTAATGAAGAAATCTACTGGAACAGGGTATTTGGAAAATTGCACAAGATTAAAGATATCAGACTACAATGGTTACAGATAAAAATCTTCCATAGAATTGTTGTTACTATTGTTGTTCTGTGTGCAATGGGTGTAACAAACACAAAAAATTGTGCCCTGTGCAGTTATGCAAAAGACTCAGCTGAACATTCCTTTTGGGACTGCAAACCATGCAAGAACTATTGGAAACAATTAGAAAAAAATATTAATGACAAATGCGAATATGCATGGAATGTGAAAATTTCAGGTAAGATTGTTCTTTTCGAGTAGATGATTGTATGAAAACAGATGCTGTTTTCGTTTTATCCTTCTACCAGCCAAATGGCATATTTCCGATGTAGAATTGAAAATCATTCACCAATAATAAAACTTCTTCTAAAAACAGTTAAAAAACAGGTTTCAAAATGAACAATACAACGCAAACAATTGCAAAACAATCTGAGTAGATTCACTTTTGAATGGAGTCATTATAGACTATAATTTGATGGTATTGAATTATATTATATTAACATATATATGTAGATTTTATATATATTTATATAATATATATATATATATATATATATAATATATATATTATATATATATATATATATTATATTTATACTTATATATATATATATATATATATATATATATTTATATATATATATATATATATATATATTATATATATATATATAATTGAGACTTGTGTCTGGCCATGTGTTTTTTTGCTGAATAGCAACCATGTTATATCGGAAAAGAGGCGTAGGTGGACAAAATTTGAAGGAGGTACATTTCTCTTTTGTTGTTGTTTTTCTTTGTTTTTGTTGGGGTTTTTTGTTTGTTTGTGGGGGTTGAGTTTTTGTTGTTGTTGTTTTTTGTTTTGTTTGGTTTTTTAGTGTGTGTGTGTTTTAATGTTTTGTTTTGTTTTTGTTTTTTTGTTGTTGTTGTTGGTTGTTGTTGGTTTTTTTTTGGGGGGGGGGGTTCGTTGTTGTGATGTGACATGATTACATTTAGTGTAGAGCTCTGTGCAAACATACGTGCATGTGTGTGTGTGTGTGTGTGTGTGTGTGTGTGTGTGTGTGTGTGTGTGTGTGTGTGTGTTGTGTGTGTGTGTGTGTGTGTGTGGGTTGTGGTGTGTGCATGCTGATATGGGTGTGAACGTGTGTTTGTGCTCTTTAGTCAAACATTTAAAAAGCAATAAATGTCACTTGTTTATAAAACAAAATTGCAATTTTTTTTTGGGGGGGGTGGATTTTGTTTTGATTAGAAACGTTTGTCTCTGTTGTTTGTTATTGAAAAAATGAACATTAAAAAAGTTTGAACAAAAAATATATGCGTTGGCAGACGGGGCCTCAGTTTATCTGTTATCGGAAGTACTTTGTGGGAGAGTGGAGTCAGCACTGATGTTAACTCCAGAGAAAAAAATCCTCTCGAACGGGAATCGAAACCAGATCGAAACCAGAATGTCAAATTGCCAGCGCAATGTTATTTATTTATTTATTTATTTATTTATTCATTTATTATTTATTCTTTTATATCGAGGATAACAGAATAAGCAATCATGTGCTTTTTTTCAACCGGTCCCCGTGTGTATGCAGTTTTGTAAATTTGTCATTTGTTCCACCGGCACACGATGGCCTACTCTTACGAAAGCGGAACAGGATTTAACGTGTGCGCAAGATGTTCTGACTACTAGGCTATCCCTTCCTCTCTACAGATAGCTAGAGGTCAGTGAGGTGTACAGCTATCACCTTACTGATCATGAACAGGCCAAGAGACCGACAAGGTTAGACTGACATCTTTGCTAGTTTGAATAATGAGAAAGAAGAGGAGCCAGCATAACATATCAACCATGATGCCATTCCAAAGATGAATCTCATCAAACAACAAAAAAAATGAGGGACAGCTCATTTAGTGAATAAAAGGTGAGATGAGAGGTCACAGAGTGGTGAGGATAAAGACTTGATCATGATCATAGAACCATGTAGCCAAACCTTTATCTGTCACCATACTGAGCATTGTAGGGTCCTGGCATGATCATGATCATAGAACCATGTAGCCAAACCTTTCTCTGTCACCATACTGAGCATTGCAGGGGACTGGCAGGATCTGATCCTAGAACCATGTAGCCAAACCTTTCTCTGTCACCATACTAAGCATTGCAGGGGACTGGCAGGATCATGATCCTAGAACCTGTAGCCAACCTTTCCCTGTCACCATACTGAGCATTGCAGGGTCCTGGCAGGATCATGATCCTAGAACCATGTAGCCAACCTTTCTCTGTCACCATACTGAGCATTGCAGGGTACTGGCGTCTACCAGTAACCTTGAGGGGAGGGAGGATCCCTAGGTCCCAGGGTAGGTAGGTAGGTCCTGTAGGGAGAGAGACAGTGACCTCAACCATCAGGCTTCCAGTCATAACCAGAACTTTTCTCTGGGTGTGTGTGACCTTCTATCTCAGACACCACATTATACATTATAACTTTAAAGCTGAGTTTTTTTTCTGAAGACCTTACAGGGGTGCTGGTTTTAAATATTATGCTGGATCATGCTGTTATAGAAATCTTGACTTTCTTCAGCACGATGAACAGAGGATGAGTTATATTATATATATATATATATTTATATATATATATATATATATTATATATATATATATATATATATATATATATATATATATAAATATATATGTATATGTTACCCAGCTAAGTAGGACCATTGGTTAGGTACAGGATTCACGATTTCCCTTGTATCCTGTATTTTAAAGAAATGCAAAGGAGACCATAAAGTCTGTACCCAGGTACTGAGGCACCTAGTACCTAGCACCAAAATCGATCGTGTTTTTTTAAATTCCTCAAACGTATGGCACAAAAGTTCACTAGCTGTTTATTTTCTTCGATATACACATTTTTTTCACAACAGTTGTTTTAAGCATATTTTCTTTCTTTTTTCATCTTTTTCTGGCAGTGGTGGTAGACCACGGAGTATTTATTTTAATCATAGGGCTGCAACAGACACTTGGAAATTATGAAGAGTGTCTTGCTGCTAACTATCACAGAAGGTGGGTGCATTTCAATTACTGCTGGGACTTCTGAACAGTGCCCATGCAGGAGCTGTAACTCGAGCTAGGTTCTTACACAATGACTACTCAAAGTGATTTTTTATGATAACAAGAATGAAGCTGTCAATGGCTGCATGTATTTGCTTTCATCATATATATATATATATATTATATATTATATATTATATATATATATATTATATATATATATATATATATATTTATATATATATATATTTTATATTATATGTATATTATATATATATTATATATATATATATATATCACATCTGTGTGCCATATTCTCAAAACGTGTGTACCTGCAAGATTTCAGTATCATTCTTTTATACTAATTTAGCCATTTTTTGTGATGTCAGTCTTGACAAAATTATGTTTTGTTTATTATCTACGTTTTTTATTTATATCATGGGGATTTTTTAGAAATAATTTAATAAACTATATATATATATATATATATATATATATATATATATATATATATATATATATATATATATATTATATATATATATATATATATATTTATATATATATATATATCTGTTTTTGAAGGGAAGCCCAGTGCTTTCCACAACGGGCTAGTTTTGTAAACAATGTTAGTAAAGTATGCCCAAGCCTTTGAGCTGCTAATCCTTCCATCAGGTTGATAGGCAGGTTCCTTTGAAAAGATCTCCAAAACATAAACCAATACATTTTCCACCCTACAGCCTCCCCAACAAAAATCTACTCCCACATGGTTGAGTAAAGCTAAGTGGGTGCTATCCAGTTGTGTCTGTTGCAACTCCCACAGGACACCAAATTCATGTTTCTGCAGCATGAATGTAAGATCACTGCATGAATGTAAGATCACTGCATGAATGTACAATGGCTAAAGTCCTAACAGTGTCATAAACCAGGATGATGTCGCAATATTCCTACTTGTTTCTTTGAGGAGAAAAAGGACACTGACTGAAGCCATAAGGGACAGGAGTCTTCTGGTCATGATTAATAGCTATTTATTATGCATGTGTGCTGTTTTCAGTTGTGGTTGTATACATTTTTGCTAACACACAATTATGTAGTTTGCTCTTTATTTTACAGAAAATTTCCCTGAGGTTGAGGATATGTGCAGAGCAAAAACTTAATAATAAAACAGAGAATCCCCTCTTCCTGCTGTTTCGTGTTTATTACTGTGAAATTCTTGCCACTGTTTTAGAATATCAATCTGCTCTGTATTCCTTTTAGGGCCTCAGCCACTAACACCTTGATATTCCAGTATTCCATGTCTTTGTCATATCCTGGCACCATTACTATGCTATCAGTTCAACATTTCTTTAGAAATTAAATGTTTTTAAGTAGTTTAATGTTTTTATCATGTTCAGTTGTGATTTTTCTTTTGTCTTGGATACTGTGAAAATTTGTATCTCCTTGTTTTTTTTTTTCTTTATTGCAGAGCCAGGGTACCTGTGTGTACTCATTCACAATCGGCAATAGAGAAGGCAAACATAAATACATAAAACAAAGCTAGGCATCAGAAAGACACACAATAAATAGGCATACTTAACCTTCAAACTCACTTTTCTTTTGTTGTGAAGTGAAATACAGCTGTTCCCCATACCACAGCATGTTACAGGACAGGTACAGACAATCGGCCAGAGACAGGGCGAACAGACAGACATTGATCCGTTCCTTCAACCCTTGTTTGCGAAACACCGCCATGTTGATGACGTTGGATGGAACACCAATCAGAAAACAGGCCAGAAGAAAGACCACGTCTTTCAGGAAACGAAACAGTTCCTCTGTGTTAGCGCTGACGATGTTGTCTGTGTTGTTCCAAGGAATGAACTCTTGAAATTGGAGCAGGAGACAGTCCGATGAGAATGGTGATGTTGAAGAGTTTAAGATGAGGATGTTGATATGTCGAGGTCCATTGTGATATTTTTGAGAGTAGGTAAATTGGTTTCTTCGGCTTTGGTCAAATATCTAAAATGAAAAAAAGAGTTGTAGCCATACAGTGATCATTGTCTCTGTCTATATGTGCAATATCGTGATTATCTGTGATGAGTTAGAGAGAGAGACAGAGACAGATAGAGACAGAGAGAGGTGTACATAAGCTGTGATAGACAGAGACGAAGACAGCAAAAGTGTATGGTAGACAAAAAGATGGAGAACTTTAGTGAAAAATATTTCTCGTTTAGTGCCCCTATTGATAATTGATCATATATTAGCCTTGGCACTGCAGGGGGTGGTTGTAAAGAGAAAAGCATGTTAGTTTATGCCATCACCCTCTTTAAATAAAAAGCTGGTGTTTTAAAAGCCTGATGGGAGACTGAAAGTTTGAATCCCATAAGAGTCACAGAGCTTGTCTGTTTGTTTGTTTTTCTGGTTGGCTCCAACCCTGCATCAGTTTCCTATGGGCTCAATGGAAAAACTGAGATTGCCCAGTTGAACATCATCATTGACTTTACAGAAGATATTTTTGAAAGTGTTGCTTAAATTACATGGCCAACACTGCAGGTTTCTGTATCACTTGGGCCCGGCTGACATAGGGAATGCAATGAGAAAGGGTATAAAGGACAGAGGTGTCAAATAATCAGATGGATGGATCGGTGGTCTAGAGGTCACGCGCCTGACTAGAAAGCCAAAAATCCGGGTCGGAGTGTGCAGTGGTTTAAATCCGGTTTGTGCCCAAAACTTTTCCCCCATCCATTAGACCATGAGTGGTGGTCTGGGTGCTAGTTTTTCGGATGAAACGATAAACCGAGGTCCCATGTGTTACACATCATTGTTTAGCGGGTTGTTCCTGGCAAAATTATGTAGAAAAAAGACACTCTGATAGGGAACAAAATACACTCGCAGACAGAAAAAAGTAAAAACAAAAAATAATAATTCAATGGGTAGCGCTTGATTTGTGTCAACGCGCTCTCCCCGGGGAGAGCGGCCCGAATTTCATGCAGAAAAATCTGCTGTGACATAAAGTGGTAATAAAATTAATAAAATAGAATATAATAAATAGAGAAAAGGATGACCTTCAAAGCGTCCCTGTTATATCATTCTCACTGCTGTTGACTAACAATTTCTTTTAATTGTCTCTGATTGTTACTATTGCTCTGTTATCAAGGTGCTCTCAATTTTGTTTCCCCGTACAAGTGTGTACCTGTGGTGAGTTGGTATCAAGACACATACAACAAAAAACATATTAATGAAAATGATTGCAACTCGCCAAAAGCATCAACTGGCTTGCATTTGTCCTAACAATGTCCACACGGTGCCGCTAGCTACGCCCTGTACACCCTGATGACTAGATTTCCGCATGGCTCCGGAAGGACTCAAGTAGCCTTCCATTCCTAGGAAATGACCAGTCCATGGAAAAGCAAGCTCGCCACAGCGTGGATACCAGCTACGTGAGTGAAAAGAATGCCAGAGGCCTATTCATTCATTCAGCTATTTATCACATCTATTCATTTGGGCACATCCCGTGTGTGTGTGTGTTGTGTGT
>CM060345.1:15064746-15084746 GCA_030674155.1 Stramonita haemastoma | reverse complement strand
ATTATAGAAAATTATCTAAAAACTTATGGGACAAAAGGGCAATATAAATACCAAAGGAATAAAGTTAATTATATTAAATGCAGAAAAGATGTTAGTGTCAATAAACAATTCTCACCAAGTCTGGAAAGCTATAAATTTATTACCAAACAAACCTGTATCTAACAGTCAACACGCCATTAAAGACATATCAGCAGATGAATAAACTGTCATTTTTCAAATGTTGCAGATAAAGATATATTACATGTAAGATCAAGAGATAATGATCTTCATTATTTAAAACAGTACATGGAGTCAAAACCAATTAACTTTCCTTTGTACCTACCCCCAAAGACCATTCTAGATGTAATGGAAAGCTTAATTCTAAAAAAAAATCAAGAATTTGTGATTTAGAGGACTTAGATGCGAAAATATTAAAACTTTCCAGCCTGCTCATTTTTGACTCACTTACCTACCTATGCAATGTATGCATTGAAAAAATTTGCTTCCCATATAAACTGAAGCAAGCAAAACTTGTACCTGTTTACAAGTCGGGTGATTTCTCTTCTCTATCAAATTACAGACCAATTTCCATTTTGTCTGTCTTATGTAAGCCTGTTGATAAGCATTTACAAACATCCATATATTCTTACCTTACTAATAAAATACTAATGAATGACAGTTAGTCTGGGTTTAGAAAAAAGCTATTAATGCCCTACAACTATTATCCAACTCACTGACATTGTCTTCCATAATATAAATGAAAACAAATTTACTGGTCTTCTTTTTGTTGATTTCGAAAAGGCATTTGATGTCATTAACCACTCTTGTTATTGCGTAAATTATAATTGTACAAATTAACACCAAAAAATTAATCTTCTAGCAAGTTTTTTTGTCAGATAGGAAGCAGCTAGTGGTAGTTAATGACCAAACATCAGACTTAGTAGCCATTAATATGGCATACTACAAGGGTCAGTGCTCGGACCCTTACTGTTTTCCGTATATGTAAATGACTTACCCTGCTTTGTAAATTGTAACTGTGAAATGTTTGCTGACATACATCTCTGGTCTGCAGTGACTCTCATCCCAATATGTTAGCAACATCCTACAGGATAAATTACAGACTTATTTCTTGAACACAGTTAAATCATATGTCTTTAAATGCCAAAAAACAAAATGCATCTATGTTTCAGCTAGACAGAAAAGACAAAAAATGAAATCCAGTTTTAAAACCTTCTTTATTGATAAATGATTAATTGAAGAAGTGGATTCTCATAAAATACTAGGTATCATTGATGACACAAGAGCTTGATTTAGACAGATCACCTGATGTCTCTGGAAAAGGTCTCTCTAACAGGTTACTTCAGTTATCTAAGATAACTTTCTTGACAACCATTCCCACAAACTCTTCTTTTGTGGCTATGTTTTGCCTATTGTTGAATATGCATTAACACTACCGGACAAATGCAGTGAAATAAATTTGAAATGTATCCACCGTTTATATAAAAGAGCACTTAAGCTGGTTCTGTTAAAGTCAAGCTCATTGACGGCTTCTGATTACAAACAATTAAATAATATTCTACTGACTTTCCTAAAAGACTTTTTTCAACAAAGCTGTGTGCACGCATAATGTTATAAACGGAAATGCTCCTCCAAATATTAAACAATCCTTCAAAATAAATCAGCACAGGCATAATTATTTGCTAACGTTTCCAAGACCCAGAAATGATCTCTACAAGTCAATTTTTTTGTGTTCGGGTAACCATTTATGGAATACTCTCCCAATATATCTAAAAAATACAAGCAAAACCCAGTTTAAAAGACACTTAAAAACAATCTCATGAATAACAGTGTTGAAAATGACTTGTAAATTTTACTTTTTCACCACTGTGTAATTTTTAGCTATTGGCTCAGATTTTTTACTGTTATGATTTTCAATGCAAGTTTGTTGTAATGATTGTATGACATTGCACAGAATAATGCACTAGTGCACTTACGCGACCATGTGTGTATGTTTGCATGTGTATAATTTTATGATGTTTGTACATGTTGTTTGTGTAGTGTGTTTGTTGTGTGTGTGTATGTGCGTACGTGTGCGCGTGCACATGTTGTGCATGTATGTGTTTGTGTCTGTGTGTGTATTCTGTGTGTGTTGTGTGTGTGTGTGTGTGTGTGTGTGTGTGTGTGTGTGTGTGTGTGTGTGCGTGCGTGTGTGTGTGTGTGTGTTTCACATGTGTATTTAACAAGTAATAGCAGGCATGGGTGAGTGATTGGTCAATAACAAGTGTTTACTAGTATGTGTGCATTTTGAATATTGAAATGTTTAAACATTGATAGTTAAAATTTTGGTTAAGCCTTAAGTTGTGTGTAGTTAGTTTTCTGAGTTGATCACCATTTCAGCTCTCTTTATTGTTGTAATCATTGTTGCTGTCATTATTGCTTTTTTTCATTTTCTTACATACTTTTCTTTTGTAGATGGCTTGCTGAAAAAAAACCCAAATGTTTTGCTTACTCAATGTACCATCTGTCAACAAAATTTGACTTTGACTTTGACTTTGACATGGGAGATAATCTAATTAACTTCCCTGTCAGCTAACTCTCACACACTAGATCTACCGCACCAGGCTACATAGATACATACATAGATACATACATAGATACATACATAGATACATACATAGATACAACATGATACATACATAGATACATACATACATAGATACATAATACATACATACATCATACATACATACATACATACATACATACATACATACATACATACATACATACATACATCATCATACATACATACATACATACATGCATACATGCATGCATGCATACATACATATGTAAAGGTGTCCCAAATCCTAGGTGGTGGTAGGGGAGCAGGCATCAAAGACCTGGCTTCTCTAGGGGCCAGCATATTTAGGGCAGTGTATATCTCCTCTCCTTTGCTGCGTTACCTTCCCTAACCCCAAAGAGGGCAGGTACCCATCTACAGCTGGGCAAAGTGGGTGATAGTACTTAAGCCACAGCACGCAAACGGTCTTCTATCCAATTGATAACTACACTCGATGCTGCTTAACTTGACTTGGGAAAAACAGTGCTCTGACCACTTAGTTATCCCGCCCGGTGTATATATTTGTGTGTGTGTGTGTGTGTGTGTGTGTGTGTGTGTGTGTGTGTGTGTGTGTGTGTGTGTGTGTGTGTGTGTGTGTGTGTGTGTGTGTGTGTGTGTGTGTGTCTCTCTCTCTCTCTCTCTCTCTCTCTCTCTCTCTCTCTCTCTCTCTCTCTCTCTCTCTCTCTCTCTCTCTCTCTCTCTCTCTCTCTCTCTCTCTCTCTCTCTCTTCTCTCTCTCTTTATATATGTATGTATGTATGTATGTATGTATGTATGTATGTATGTATGTATGTATGTATGTATGTATGTATGTATGTATGTATGTATGTATGTATGTATGTATTATATATGTATATATATATATATATTATATATATATATATATATATATATATATATATATATATAACATATAGACATAGAGAGAGAGATGCATTCTTTGTCTGCATGTGTGTCTACATCGCCAAATTAATAGTAAATGAACATGAAACAAAACAAAAGGAAACCAGACAACAGGTCCTGTCTGAACGCTCAAAGGAGGAGAAGCTTCTCTTTAGTAAAAAAAAAATATTAAAAAAAAGAAAAAGATTATAACTGTTTGTTTATATGTACTGTAAAATCCCTAGCATAAGCCCACCATCTAGCAAATGCCCACCCCCCACTTTGGGCCAAAAGTTGTGCGCAGGGATAACTACCTAGCAAACGCCCAACCTGCTTTTTTCAAAGAGACTATGCTCACTTCAGGAGGATTTGTGCAGACTGTTCTAAAAGTCATCTTTTTCCCCTTCTTTACCTTTTCCTGTTTCTTTCCTTTTTTTCTTATTCTTTGTTCCCTCTCCTCACTCCCACCCATCCCCAACAAAGTGAATTAAAATTATGTCATGCTTTTTTCCACTGACTTCTTTTGTCTGTCACTGACGTCTTTTGTCTGTCAGTGACGTACTGGTACTTTGACCACACTTCCTGATGGTCGGAAGTTGGTTCTTGAATCTCTGTGTGCCATTTTTGCAAAATGCCAAAGCCACGGTCTTACACTGTATCTTTCAAATTGGAAGCCCTCTAGTATCTTGATAACAAAGCAGGTGGGAATGTTTGGGGTGAGCCGTGAATTTTCTGTGGATAGGAAGAGGATAAGGGAATGGAGTGAAAACAGAGATAGACTTGAACAGCATTACAGAAAAGACAGATAAAAACGGAAACTGTCAAAAGGACCAGCAGTTCGATCTGAACATGTGAACCAAGGTGTGCTGTATTATCTGGAAGATGAAAGATCTGAAGGCAGGGTATTGCAAAACAAGGACCTACAAGGGAAAGCCCTACAAGGGAAAGCATGGAACTTGTTGGCCTTCTTTGCCTCAAAATCCCGTTTTTCTATTTTCCTTCACTTCTACTCACACGACCTAACTGACCTAACTTGCATGCTTACGGGGTTTGTATGTATTCACTCAATTACACGTTGAGCACAAAAATACTTTATGCAAAGGGGTCTATCCCTAGCAAACGCACACCCCCTAATTTTGCCCTAAAATCAGTGCACAGAGGGGGGGGGGGGGGGCATATGCTAGGGATTTTATGGTATTACTTTGTGGCACATACTCTTTGACATAAACCATTCCAAGACAGGTACACAGGGGGAGAGCACTGGGTAACTGAAAAGCTGTTCCCTACAACAGGGGTCTTCTTGGGCTGGTCAGCAGCACTGCACAAAGTAGGAGGAGTTGGCTAATGCAACACTGATGGGGATGCAGTACTTGCAATTGCCTTCTTTTCTGCTCTTTGTTTGTACAGTTTTGTGGAGGGCATTTCTCCACCTTACTTATTCCCGTTGTAAGGGCTAACCAAAGCTTTATCTATCTATCTATCTATCTATCTATCTATCTATCTATCTATCTATCTATCTATCTATCTATCTATCTATCTATCTATCTATCTATCTATCTACTCTCTCTCTCTCTTCTCTCTCTCTCTCTCTCTCTCTCTCTCTCTCTCTCTCTCCTCTCTCTCTCTCTCTCTCTCTATATATATATATATAGATTGTGTGTGTGTGTGTGTGTGTGGTGTGTGTGTGTGTGTGTGTGTGTGTGTGTGTGACACTCCACCACATAATGAGTCGCATTGCACCAGAGGTCAATTTTGAGTTATTGACATGTTATCAAACTGCAATAAAATGGCTATACAATACGAAAAACAGATTGAAAATTGGACAATTCTAGGAAAAGTTATTGCAAGTTAAATACTAGACTGCAGGAAATGACAAAATGAGAAATTGGACAAGTTTAGCATCCTAATAGGTGGTCAGAATGAGGGATTGGGTATTTTAAAAACACGTTTAAAGGCAAAAGGAAACAAAATTATGATTTGATATTTCACTATAACGTAGAATAATGGCTATACTTTAATAATCAATCAAAATCTCAAAATTGTCAACTTGACCCTACCTGCCTTTAATGGCTCCTAGCAGAAAAGTGGGTTATGTGCTAAGCGACTCATTTCGTGGTCGAGCGCCATATATATATATATAATATATATATATAGTATATATATATATATATATATATATATATATATATATAATATATATATATATAATACACACACACACACACACACACACACACACACACCACACACACACACACACACACACACACACACACACACACAGGTACATCCTGTGTCTGCATGTGTCTAGAGTAAAAGCATATAAAACACACTACAAAGAGCAGAAAGTGTTGCACGCAAGAAATGGCACGTCAAATTACGTAGATTAAAACATTACGAATCTAAAAAAAAATGGAAAAAGATCAAAAGAAGAAAAAAAAACAGCTACTCCAGTTTGTATGGAAGACTTTTTTGATCACTTTAGTTCTCTTAGTGCTGGGTCAGAAGTTCCAGAAGAAATAAACTGTACTGTGCCTATTGATGCGCAGTTAGATTATGATTTATCTGCATTGAATGCTTCTATTACTGAAGAAGAAGTTATCAAGGCTGTTAGTCATCTTAAGACAGGCAAAGCAGCAGGAATAGATATGATACGTAATGAATATATCATCAATAGTATTCCAAAGTTAACTTCAGTCTATTGTGCTTTATTTAACAAAGTTCTGGATGAAAGTGCTGTGCCGGAAGACTGGGCAGTGGGTTTGATAACACCATTGTATAAAGGAAAAGGAGACTAGTCTGATTGTAACAATTATAGGGGAATAACATTACTAAGTTGTCTGGGGAAATTATTTACCAGTATTATAAATAACAGGTTGAACAGTTTTATAGAAACAAATAAATTATTGTTAGAAAATCAAGCAGGCTTTAGACAAGGCCATTCGACTTTAGATCATGCTTTTGTTTTAAAAACATAAGTTAATATTTATCGCAAAAAGAAAAGAAAACTTTTTTGTGCTTTTGATGACTTTACAAAGGCTTTTGATTCTGTTTGGCAAGAAGGGTTATGGTACAAATTATTGTTGCATGGATTTCAAGGTAAAGTTTTTCGAGTCATTGTCAACATGAATGATACAATTAGGTCTTGTGTTTTTCTTAATGGTGAAACGTCTGATTACTTCTGCTGTTGTATGAGTGTCAGACAAGGAGAAAATTTATCTCCTGTTCTCTTTTCATTATATCTAAATGATTTAGAAAGTTATCTCATTAAAAATAATTGTAATTATTTAAATATTGAAATAGCTGATGTCGAACTATGCAATTACCTGAAGTTGTTAGTTGTTTTGTACGCAGATGACACGCTTTTACTAGCAGACTCTGCAGACAATCTCCAGAAAGCTCTTAACACTTTTTGTAAATACTGCCAGGAGTGGAAATTGGATGTTAACATTGATAAAACAAGAATAATTATATTCAATGCTAAGAAAAGCCAGAAAATGCTATTTAGATTTGGAAGCAAATATATCAGTATTGTTGATTCTTATAAATACCTAGGGATAACTTTTAGTCAAAACCGTAAATTTTGCAAAGGTAAAAAGACAATATATGAGCAAGCACAAAAAGCAATATTTTATTTGATGCAGATGAGCAGAAATCAAAATATTCCAGTTGAAGTTGTCCTCAATCTTTATCAAACAATGGTTGTTCCAGTATTGTTATATGGCTGTGAAATTTGGGGTTATGAAAATATTGCTATTTTAGAAAAATTGAAACTTTAGTTTTTGAAACACCTCTTCAGACTTAAAAGGAGCACAATTACTAATCTGATATGTGGTGAAACTGGAATATACCCCCTGTCTGTTCTGATTGGTGCAAGGTTAATTAAATTTTGGTCTAATACTATTGCTGACAATTCTGACAAATCTTCTTCAAAATTATATCATATATTATACGATTTATATACTAAGAGTGTGTATTGCTCAGAATGGATAAAAAAAAGTTCATAAAATTTTATTAGAAACAGGGTTTGACTGTGTATGGGAAACACAGACTTTTGTAAACAAAGATAGTTTATGCGGTAATGTCATTAAGGTTTTAAAAGATAATTTTGTAAAGTCATGGTCAGAAGAACTGCAAAGATGTAATAAATGTATATTTTATGGCAATTATATTGGTGAGTTGCCATATAACAATGTGATTTCATTATTTAGATTCAGATGTATTAATCATTCTTTACTGATTGATACAGGATGGGTTAACAGCAGGAACATTGTCTTTGTAAACAATGTAACATGAAAACGATAGGAGATGAGTTTCTTTTCATAGTGGAATGTCCAAAGTTTTCTGAGCTTCGGAAGAATATCCTACTTCATGAATAATTATGTGTATCCAAGATCCATGTTCACATTTTGTAATTTGTTCTCTTCTGATAAAAATATGTTTTTAAAACTTCGCAAATTCATACTTAAAAGTAAAGTTGTATGACATTAATGAAAAGGTTGACTATATTTTTATTTCTGTGAAAAATTCTGTGTATGAACGTATTCTATTCATGCAAATTATATATGTTACAGTTAGTTTTGTTTGAAATCCTCCATGCCCCAAGAGGGATCAAAGGCGAATTAAATCTTGAATCTTGTGTGTATAAACCTATTCTATTAATGCATATGACATATGTTACAGTTGATTTGTTTTCTGAAATCCTCCATGCCCCAAGAGGGGTCAAAGGCGAACTAAATCTTGAATCTATGTGTGTGTGTGTGTGTGTGTGTGTGTGTGTGTGTGTGTGTGTGTGTGTGTGTGTGTGTGTGTGTGTGTGTGTGTGTGTGTGTGTGACAGGGCAGTAATTAGATTACTTCCCATTTGATGGGAGCTGCCGATCCCAGCGATGTGGATCTAAATTTTTAGATCCACACCTGCAAATTCGTTGGGGGTGGTCAAAACCATGGTTGCATGCACTTTGCCCATAGCTGTGAAATGTAGTATTTATGCAGCCTCTTAACAGAAGCCACATTCCCACTGTCTGACCATGCTGTCATTACCAAGAAATTGTAGAGACCGGACAGATCAAATATCTGCAATATATATATATATATATATATATATATATATATATATATATATATATATATATATATATATATATATATATATATATATATATATATATATATATATACTTCTTCTCACTGGTATAATTTCCGTCCACTACAAGGTGATTTAGACAATGGTACATTCACGTTAAGAATGCACTGAAAAGGGGAAGAGGGGGAAAAGTGAATGGATAAAGAATATAGTGGATGATGATAAGTTTATACAATTTCATTTATAGTAACTGACCTACTGTTGACTGGAAAATACTTGCTGCAATTGATACTAGGACATGCGACTCAGAATCATGCAGAACACTTTGGAAATTTCCGTATTTTTCCCTTAGATTTATCCCTTTGCTTTTATAGAGGCAATGAGCACAAGGCAATCAAACAGTATATGGTGGACTTATATAATAGCAGACAAGTACAGAAAAAAAATTGAATATTTAGTTTTCCAAGCATTTAGACGTAATTTATTAATGATAATTTCTGTATTTCGTGGGCAACACAAACGATTTAAGTGAAATCTAAAAAAACTTTGAATATACAGAGTTTGCAAGAATTGAAATAATTTCAAATGAAGATAAACGTAGACCTATACTATTAATCATTATGTCACTTGTACATTCTGAAGCACTGCGTTTTGCCAGAGAATCTGCCAATTCATTCCAGTAAAGACTGCAATGTGATGGCGCCCAGCAAAATGTTATCCCAATACCTTTCGAAACAAGAGAATGCACAAGGAACTTGATTAAAAAAAATAACATCATTTCTCAGTTTAGAGTCCGAATGTTTTAAAGCCAAAAAACTGATTTTGAATCAACACAAAAAAGGACATTGTAAATCGCAAGAGAAATATTTGAAAGATGATTTAGTGCCATAAGAATTGCAAACTATTCAGAAGTGAATATTGTAAAACCTTTTCCAATACAAAAAGAGATATATATATATATATATATTATATATATTTATATATACACACACACACACACTATATATATATATATATATATATATATATATATATATATATATATATATATATATATATATATATAATATAAATATTATATAATTTATATATGTGTGTGTGTGTTATATATATATACATATATATATATATATATATAGAGAGAGAGAGAGAGAGAGAGAGAGAGAGAGAGAGAGAGAGAGAGAGAGAGAGAGAGAGAGAGAGAGAGAGAGAGAGAGAGAGAGAGAGAGAGAGTATTATATATACATATCTATAGAGAGAGAACATAATACTATGAGATAATATAGGAAGGTGTGGTATGTATGGCATGGCATGGTGTGCTATAGTACATGCTGCTATGGTATGCCATATGCATTTGGTATGGTATAGTATGGAATGATATCGCATGGTAAGGTATGGTATGCTAGGGTATGCTGTTGTTCCGTATGGTATGATATGGTATGCTATGCTATTCTATGCTATGCTATGGTAAGCTCTACCATGGTATGGTATGGTATGGTATGGTATGGTATGGTATGGTATGGCATGGCATGGCATGGTATGGTATGGCATGTCATGAAATGTTTTGTATGCAATTTTATGTAAATGGTCTCACACTCACTCAGTCCCATGTCCCAAAGGGTGTAGAGGGACATGAGAGAAGACGCAACATAGATCTTTTCCCGTGCTTCATGATCCTGTGTGGCCAGCAGGAGGTGTTGTAGGGGTTGTGCGCTCCATCTTTGATGTTGTCAACCCATGATTTCTTTTGGCGGCCTCTTCTTCTCTTGCCCTCGACTGTTCCTTGCAAGATGGTTTTTGCTAGGGTGTTGTGTCTTGTGGTGTGACCAAACCACATCAGCTTTCTCCTCTTTATGGTGGAGAGCAAAGGCTCTTTGGGGCCCACACGCTTTTTGATTTCTTCTTTCACATAGTTATTGGTCTTGTGTTCTTTGTATGATATTTTGAGAGGTCTTCTGTGGCACTTGTTCTCAATGCTTGGATTCTCCTCTCTAACTCTGCTGTCAGAGTCCATGATTGACAGCCATATAGGATAGATATCACGAGGGATTTGTAGAGGTGGTATTTGGTGCAGAAGCTGATGTTGTTGGTTTTGATGATCCTCTCGAGTCTGGCTAGAGCAGATGTTGCTCTTGCAATGCAAGCTTTCACTTCATTGTTTGATGTGCCATCTTTTGTTAGGATGGAACCTAAGTATTTGAATTGGCTCACCTCTTCCAGTATTTCTCTATTCATCTTTATTTCCGTGCTGTCATTACTTGCGCTGTTGACCATGATCTTTGATTTCTCTGCACTGACCTCCATGCCGCATGCACTCGCTCGATCTGATAGACTGTCTGTGAGGATTTGCAGTTGTTGTTTGCTGCTGCCCATGAGATCAAAGTCATCTGCAAATCTGAGGTTGCAAAGGGGTCTTCGACCAATTGAGATGGATGTGTGGTGGTTTTGCAGTGTCTCTGTCATGATGTTTTTGAGGAAGAGGTTGAAGAGTATAGGTGAGAGAAAGCAGCCCTGGCAGACCCCATCTGTGGTCTTGAAGAACTCGCCCACGTGATTGTTCATGAAAACTGCACTTCTTTCGTTCTCGTACAGTGTCTTGATGACTTCAATGAGACAGTTGTCAGTGTTGAAGTGCTTGAGTAGGCCGTCATGCCATACCCTGTCAAAGGCCTTTTTGAAGTCTATGAAATTGTGGTTCAAGTCTTTTTGGTGTTGAAGATGCTTCTCTATCAGAATGTGCTCCATTGTGCCGCGTTTTGGTCTAAAGCCCGCTTGTTCTTCTGCCAGGAGATTTTCCACTTGGTTTTTCAGTCTGTTGAGGACTACCTGCAGCATGATCTTGCTAGGATGGCTTATGAGACTGATGGTTCTGTAGTTCTAGCATCCAGATTTTATCTGAAGGACTAAGACGTGTAAATGACATGGACAGTCTTAGAAATGATTGTAGCAATAGTGGCAGTAGCAGCAGAAGTCCTAGCAGTAGAAGTAGCAGTAGTGAGAATAGTGTTCGAAAAAGAATCATTGCTGCTTTGTTTGTTGTTCTTCTTCTTGGTCTTGCTCTTGGCAGTTTAAACCGTATCTGTAGAAAATTCAACACATAACAACTGCGGCCTTAGCTTTGATATTTACAGTTCCTTTTAAGAGAAGGACGCAATTTTAGTTACCTGCCATCTGATTAATTACTTTTTTACAAGTGTGAAATGTGGACATAACAAATAGATCATTGAAAGAGAGAACAGGGGAATAGGGATGAGTGTTGCTTTCAAAAACTCATTGGTATTCTTGCAGATATCATCAACACAAATAAAGAAGATAAAACCAGAATTAAAATGACATGACCACCCATTATTCATTTTTCTTTCTTCTGTGGAAAATAACCAAGCCTAAAGTGGTACCATGTTACGTCCCCACAAACATCTGGATGGCCAAGACTGTCTACAGGGAACAGAATAGGGGAGGGAACAAAGAGGCAGACAGGAGGAAAAAGATGTAAAGACAACATCAAGAGCGGGCAAGGCTTAGGGTAGAAACATTTGCTGAGGGAAAGCAGAGGACCGCGGGAAGTGGAGGAAGGTAAAGGTGTCTCTTAACCTATGTGGTCATAAGGAAGTGAGGCATCAGAGACCTCAGCTTCTCTAGGAGCCAGCATATTGAGGGTGGCACCTCCCTCTCTCTCCTCTCTCTCTCTCTCTCTCTCTCTCTCTCTCTCTCTCTCTCTCTCTCTCTCTCTCTCTCTCTCTCTCTTTCTCTCTGTCTCTCTGTCTCTCTCTCTCTCTCTCTCCTCTCTCTCTCTTCTCTCTCTCTCTCTCTCTCTCTCTCTCTCTCTCTCTCTCTCTCTCTCTCTCTCTCTCTCTCTCTCTCTCTCTCCTCTCTCTCTCCTCTCTCTCTCTCTCTCTCTCTCTCTCTCTCTCTCTCTCTCTCTCTCTCCTCTCTCTCTCTCTCTCTCTCTCTCTCTCTCTTCTCTCTTTTCTCTGTTGTTTGGCTTGTTTTTTTAATATCTTTTTTATTGTGTTTGTGTTTTTGTTGTTTGATGTTGTTGTTGTTTTTTGTTGTTGTTTTTTTTGGTTGTTGTTGTTGTTTTTTTCTGAGGGCCTGGTGTAAAGAAGCTTGTGGCTTATCCAATTACCATCATTAAAATATTCAAGTTTTGAGTTTCGAGTTTCGAGTTTCTCTCTCAAGAAGATTAAGTCATGCATATCGTTGACTTCACGAATCAAAACATCAAAACATCAAAACATCAAAATATCAATGTTTAAAAGAGAATCTCTCTCTCTCTCTCCTCTCTCTCTCTCTCTCTCTCTCTCTCTCTCTCTCTCTCTCTCTCTCTCTCTCTCTCTCTCTCTCTCTCTCTCTCTCTCCTCTCTCTCTCTCTCTCTCGCTGTTTTACCTTCCCTGACTCTAAAGAGGACATGTACCCATTTACAGCTGGGTGAACTGGGGAACTGTACTAAAGCCAAGGCGCACAAGCAGTCACCCATCCAATTGGCCACCCCGCTGGGTGCTGCTCCCTCACTCCTTCCTTGTCCCTAAAGAGGGCAAGTACCTTGGCTTGGAGAAAGCGAGTGCTCTGACCACTGAACTATACTAAGTGCCCTTAAAGCAGACGGGTAGACAGCCAGATAACATACAATAATTATCAGTCAAATAATAACAAAACCCAACTCTTAATATCCACTCAATTTAATGCCTGGAAAAAAAGTTTGGTTGTGAACAGTTCGACAGTAGCTGGAAGAGAAGCATCTTATCACAATCAGTGTACAACTTATAGACTTCAGTTCAGTAGAAACAAAGAAAGATGACACTTCTTTAAAGAAAAGAAAAAGGTAGTTTTGATTGTTCAATGTACCAGTGAAGGTCGTAGAGGAGAAAGACTATTACAACACAAATTTAAGAAACAGCGGCATAAATTCAACACTGATGATAGAGATTTTCTGTTTGGGTATGTCTTAGGTCCTTCCTTCACCTTTAAAGATCTTCTTCCCCTTCCAGCAAGGCTTGGAGCAGAGCAGACTCCTCACTGTCTGTCTGTAGCGGGATCCCACAGTGTAGTAGATGACAAAGTTGAAGGTGGAGTTGATATAGGACAAGATGTTGAGCACCCAGGTGAAGGCCATGAACAAATTGTGATGTCTCCTCCCGGCATTCAACTCAGACATGAAGAGCAGAAGGACTCTTGTGCACGCACGCACGCACGCACGCACGCACGTACGCACGCACGCACGCACGCACGCCCACACACACACACACACACACACACACACACACACACACACACACACACACACACACACACACACACACACACACACACGGGTTTATTATATAAAAACAATGAGACAAGATGATAAAGAAACAAAATGAATACTTAGCTTCATATCAATTTAATTTAATATAGTTATAATAGAGTTGTTGAAGGCAATCAGCTCTAAGTTTATATGAAAATTTAAAAGCTAAGAAACAGAATATCATGTTGATTTTGAGGATTAAACAGATCATTATTTGCGGGGCTTTTTTTCCAACACAGCTATCAGTTTGTAATGCAGAATCAAAATTCTGAATCTTGTTTTATCACAGATAATACCCCTCAGAGTTTTGTTGGCCAATTGTCCACATGATTTCATGATCAGACTTTAACAGTTGTACATTTTCAACTTAGATAAAATCAAGAATCAGGAGGAGATAAGATTGTTAGCCTTGTTACACTCTCCTTGTGTCACAAGGTCAGTAACAGAGCAGCGAGTTACAACAGAGCCTGTGTCACAGTGGGGTTGTTTGTCATATCCTGCCCACTGGGATCAGGAGTTTAAATACTTATAACTAGTATGAGAGACGTTAATGATATTTCTAAGTACACTACTCATTATGTTTCCAAAGCAAAAGACATGTTTTTAAAGAGTAGGACATAGAGGGCAGCCCTGGCAAACTCTGTCTCAATTATGGAAGAACTCTCTTGTAACTCCTTGAATGCAACACTGGTTGCTTTAGAATAAACTGTTTCAAAACCAGTCTTGCAGCCATTAAGGAGTTATAGTTGGTTGCTTGGGTACTGGATAGCTCAGTGGTCAGAGCACTTGCTTTCCCCACGCTAAGGTTAAGCAGCATCGAGCGTGGTTACCATCTGGATGGGTGACGGTTTGCGTGCCTTGGCTTCAGTACAGTCCCCCAGCTGTAAATGCGTACCTGCCCTCTTAAGGGTCAGGGAAGGTAAAGCAGCGAAGGAGAGGAAATGGGCGCACCCCTCAATATGCTTGCCCCTAGAGAAGCTGAGGTCTCTGATGCCTCGCTTCCTACGACCACATAGGTTATGGGACACCTTTACCTTTATCTTTACCTAGTTAGAGCGAGAGTATTTTGGTTTTGGGGGAAAAGACAGTTTGCTTGATTATAAACAGTGGAATGTTCTACAATAATTTCTTTGGCTACAACCATAACAACAATCACTGTTGCATTTAAAATCTACTATTCTGATTCCTGTGCACATTTTTTCCCATCTGTGGCATTCCTTTCTCTCTGTCTCTGTCTGTCTGTCTGTCTGTCTGTCTGTCTGTCTGTCTGTCTGTCTGTCTGTCTGTCTGTCTCTCTTCTCTCTCTCTCTCTCTCTCTCTCTCTCTCTCTCTCTCTCTCTCTCTCTCTTCTCTCTCTCTCTCTCTCTCACACACATACACACACACACACAAACACATACATATACATGCATACATACATACATACATACAACATACATACATACATACATACATACATACATACATACATACATACATACATACATACATACATACATACATATATACATACATAATACATAATACATAATACATACATACATACATACATACATACATACATACATACATACATACATACATACATACATACATACATACATACATACATATTACATACACACATACACATACACACATACACACATACACACATACAACATACATACATACATACATACATACATACATACATACATACATACATACCCATGCCTGAGCATGTGCACATGCCACTTGCATATGTGCTGGCAACACACACACACACACACACACACACACACACACACACACACACACACACACACACAACACACACACACACACACACAATACCGTCACCACCACTACCACACTTACCATTACAAAAGCTCATACTTACTTAAACAAAGTGTGTGGAAACACACAGATGATGAAAAACACAGAATTGTACACCAACATCTTTGTCAAAGCCAGTTCTTTCACAGACATACCCCCACCTTCACTCCCACCATCATCACCACCACGTGAAGAAGTTCCTGCCCGCCATTCAGCTGCCTGACGTAATTTTACCACCGTCACAATTGTAGTTGACGTCATTATAACAATGACTGCTCCAGGCAAGCCAACACCATAGACAAAGACGTGCAAGTATTCAATTATTTGTTTGTAACGGTGGTAAATATCTCCACCAGTCACAATCAATTTGATAGAGTGAGTGACTGGATCATACCAACACTTGATGTAATAGCGAGGAACAACAAAGAAATACAGCCCAGTGACAACAATGAAAACGAGAACAATGATAACAGTGGTGGTGGAAGTAGACAGCACAGTGTGGGAGCGGAGGGGGTAGAGGATGCAGAAGCATCTTTCACTAGCGATGATGGCAGAGATGACTTGAGACACCCAGATGAATCCATAGAAACCCAGCAGATAATGGTTGGTCAGCCAGTAGTGAACAGGTCCGTATCTGAACAAACACAGCCTTTAGATGCCAAGCCCTACAGCATTTAGTGTAAAGCCATGTTTGTTAGATCTGTCTCAAGCTTCATCTTCTGTGAAGTACATTGGAATACAAATGATGGAGAGACAGAAACAATGCTGTTCATGGTTAATACAAATATTCAATCAGTTTTCTTTCTGCATTTCAGGGTCATCTGAAGAGGATTTAGAGAGGGGTATTGGGAAGACCATTCATATAAAATGTCATTGGTAACTAGCCGGCTTTTAGACATAATCTGACCTTTTCAAATCATAAGTTTTAGGCTATAGAAACAACTTGAAACATATTCACTGGTGTTGGTGCTCAGGAAACACTTTCCTCAATGACTTTCCTAACAATACAGGAAGCAACTGGAAGCTTTGTTAAAATGCTTAAGTAGCAAAAAAAGTTGTTTTTCTTAAATTTTAACTTATAGTGTACTTATTCCTGGCTTGCACTGTAAAATGACAATGGATACATTCAAGAGGGTTATCTGTACATATTTCTGTCATCTTTGATGCCATATTCTATGGAATAAAAAAAATGCTACTAGGATAAAAAGTCATCTCAACTCAACTGTCTTCATCGCAGCTATGGTTGGTAGAAGCATAGCATGTAAACAACACAAAGCATATTTAGATGTAGCATGTAGTATATAAGTTGATATAAATAGACACCACAAATTCGTGATAACGACCAACGCTTTTCTTTGACCTCTCAGTTTGGTGATAATTATCTTTAGGTCTGATCTTGCAGTCTGCAATTTAAACCTTTTTGTGCTGTACAAAAGAAGAATCTGCATTTCTATGACCAGGAAACCTATGAACACGCATCAGCAAAGAAAGCTTACAGAAGAAGCCAGAAGAACCCGTCAAAGCGCTTGCTATCCAACATGCATTGATCAGTAGAGCACCCCTAGTACACCTATACCCATATCTTGTTTTTATCTTTGTCTGCCTGTGTGGGTTTTCTTAAGCACATATTTTACATACCAATCAGTGGAAGCCAATAACATGCATGGTCTTCCAGAGACACGGTATATCCATATGCTGCAACACGGGCTGGCTCAGATCAGCCCTTGTTGAAAGATATCTTTCCATCACTTTGTTAACTGGCACCTATGCTTCACCATATCAAATGCTTCCCTGCAGGTGCCTATGCTTCACAGTACCAAATGCTTCACTGCAACAATCACTGAAAGTCAGAAGGTGAAGTGTTACACAACAGTCAATGCTTACAGAAAAGCATTTGCTAATGAAAAGCATGGGCACTTCTTCCAAATTATATTACAAAAAACTTGGTTTTCCAAGGGTTACACCATTAATCAATGGAGCACAGACCTGCAGCTCACAATAAACTGGGGTAAAACCATGGCTGGTTCTTCCTAATCCCAGTCCAGAGGGAGGCGGGTAAAAAGGCATGCTCTCACCACAGCTGTTCAGCTTATACACGAACAGATTATGAGGAGGCAGAAGTTGAACAACTTGGTTCAAGGACTGGTGGGGAAGAAATCACGAACCCCGGCTATGTGGATGACACTGTTCTCATATCAGACAATATGCAAACAATCATAGACAGAGAAAATGAAACCACATATCTACAGGCCATGAACTCAATGCCAAGAAGAGTAATTCATGCATATTGTTGACTCTAAGGATCAAAACATCAAAACATCAATGCTTAAAAGAGAACCCCTCGAAATTGTTAAACATTCAATGGCTTGGGTCCACAAATCTTCTTATGCCTCCAGTACCAAAGATGCTAAAAAAAGAAGAATTGTTCAAGCTGAACAAAGAATGTTTAATACTACCTAGATTTGGGTAGATTTACGAAATAACTATAAACTTAAATTGGAATTTTAAAACATTCAAATTTTCAATAGCATCAGAAAATAACTTAAAACGTTAAATACTGCAAACAATAAGTTGGCCTGAAGATTCATATGGAAGTGAATTATGGACTCGTAAAGCTGCAGATGAAAACATCATTTGAAGAGCAGGAATATGGTTTTACAGAAGACTCTGAAGAATAAGCTGGACCAAAAGACAAACGAACCACAGCATTTTGGAAGAACTGACCGATTTAAACTTTTAGGCCTGATTAGGATAATGGAATATTTGGGACATGCTTTGAACTGTTGAAGCTGCCATGTGGAGAATACAGTGTGTCAGAACAAAGTAGAGGGCAAGAGATAACAAAGAACACCACTCACTCCCTTTCTTGAGAGCATTGCAAAGTAGAAGTAGATGCCAAAACTTTGAATCTATCTATCAGAAAATTGAAAACAAAAGAATCAGAGACCTGCACCAGGGGTTATCATCAAAGGGTCAATGCCAGAGGTAGAACACGATTCAAATGTATCAATAGAGAGACAGAATAAATAATAGAAGGGCAGTTAATAGACAACTTTTATCATGTTGCTGTGCAGTATCCATGCTCGTACAAATTGAAAGGATAGATTGTGGGCGTGACAACACTTTATGAGAAATTGATCAGTTTGATATAGCTGTTGTGTCATAAAAAATATGGTTTATATGCATTAATTTTTGTTGTAACTTTTCCTACAATTAAATGCTAAGCTAAAAACTAAACACAAACTAAACCAGCTTTTACATTAACGTGATTATTTTCTAGCTGACCTTGGGTTCTAGAAAGACACTTTTGCCTGTAGGTATCCTTCCAGTGAGACTTTAATGTTAGTCAACAATAGTGAATGCCAATTTATCTCAACTGGTAAAGTCAAATAAGTACCACAGTTGATGATACAAAACGGAATGTACAGGTTACATGCATTCAAAACTCAGCTTTTCATACCAGTTCTGCTGAGTTTTGTTTTTCCTCTGACAACTTCATGATGTCACACCTTAGGCCTATGCATGGAATTGGGTTACCAGCCAACTGATAAATATTGCATATCTAATGTCCAGGTCCTATTCACAAGGAACATACACCCATGATTAAGTCTGCCAAGGCTTTTGGCTAGTAGGAAAACCTCAGTTGCCAAGGAATAGCACACCACACACACACAACAAACATGCGTGCACACACACACACACACACACACACACACACACACACCACACACACACACACACACACACACACACACACACACACACACACACACACACACACACACACACAACACACACACACACACACACACACACACACACAGGGAAGAGTGTTGTTTTTTTTTAAAGCCTTATAAATTCAATTCTGAGCTAATAATTATAGGTAAAAGTACATACTTTCTTTAAAGGAAAATGAATTAAAAAGTTAGATAAAACAATTTAATTATGACTGAAGAAACGTATGGCTTATACAAAGAAAGTGCTTTCCCAAAGTCAGGAAACGTGCTGAAAGGCGCTCTGGTAAGTGAAATGTACAATGATCATCTTCCTTATCATGAACAGGCAAAGAGACCGACAAGGTTAGGCTGACATCTTTCCTAGTTTGAATAATGAGAAAGAAGAGGAGCCAGCACAACTTATCAATCATGATGCCATACCAAAGATGACTCCCATCAAAAAAGAAAATGAGGGACAGTTCATTTAGTGAATGGAAGGTGAGATGAAAAGTCACAGAGTGGTGACATTAAAGACTTGATCATGATCCTAGAACCATGTAGCCAAACCTTTATCTGTCACCATACTGAGCATTGTAGGGTACTGGCAGGATCA
>CM060345.1:15057246-15062246 GCA_030674155.1 Stramonita haemastoma | reverse complement strand
CAGCATGAATGTAAGATCACTACATGATATGTACAATGGCCTAAAGTCCCTAACAGTGTACAGTAAATTCAGTGATAGGATGTTCCAATACTCCTACTTGTTTCTTTGAGGAGAAAAAGGACACTGACTGAAGCCATAGGGACAGGAGTCTTCTGGTCATGATTAATAGCTATTTATTATGCATGTGTGCTGTTTTCAGCTGTGGTTATATACATTTTGCTAACACAGGTAATTATGTAGTTTGCTCTTTATTTTACAGAAAATTTCCTTGAGGTTCAGGATATGTACAGAGCAAAAACTTAATAATAGAACAGAGAATCCCCTCTTCCTGCTGTTTCTTGTTTATTACTGTGAAATTCTTGCCACTGTTTTAGAATATCAATCTGCTCTGTATTCCTTTATAGGGCTCTCAGCCACTAACACCTTGATATTCCAGTAGTCCATGTCTTTGTCATATCCTGGCACCATTTAAATATGCTATCAGTTCAACATTTCGTTAAAAATTAAATGTTTTTAATTATTTTAATGTTTTTATCATGTTCAGTTGTGATTTTTCTTTTGTCTTGGATACTGTAAAATTTGTATATCCTGTTTTTTTCTTTATTACAGAGCCAGGGTACCTGTGTGTACTCATTGCACAATCGGCAATAGAGAAGGCAAACATAAATACATAAACAAAGCAAGGCATCAGAAAGACACACAATAAATAGGCATACTTAACCTTCAAACTCACTTTTCTTTTGTTGTGAAGTGAAAATACAGCTGTTCCCCATACCACAGCATGTTACAGGACAGGTACAGACAATCGGCCAGAGACAGGGCGAACAGACAGACGTTGATCCGTTCCTTCAGCCCTTGTTTGCGAAACACCGCCATGTTGATGATGTTGGATGGAACACCAATCAGAAAACAGACCGGAAGAAAGACCACGTCTTTCAGGAAACGAAACAGTTCCTCTGTGTTAGCGCTGACGATGTTGTCTGTGTTGTTCCAAGGAGTGAACTCTTGAAATTGGAGCACCAGACAGTCCGATGAGAATGGTGATGTTGAAGAGTTTAATGATGAGGATGTTGATATGTCAAGGTCCATTGTGATATTTTTGAGAGTGGGTAAATTGGTTTCTTCAGTTTTGGTCAAATATCTAAAATGAAAAAAAGAGTTGTAGCCATACAGTGATCATTGTCTCTGTCTATATGTGCAATATCGTGATTATCTTGATGAGTTAGAGAGAGAGACAGAGACAGATAAAGACAGAGAGAGAGGTGTACACAACCTGTGATAGACAGAGACGAAGACAGCAAAAGCGTATGGTAGACAAAAAGATGGAGAACTTTAGTGAAAAATATTTCCCGTTTAGTGCCCCTATTGGTAATTGATATATTAGCCTTGGCACTGCAGGGGGTGGTTGTAAAGAGAAAAGCATGTTAGTTTATGCCATCACCCTCTTTAAATAAAAAGCTGGTGTTTTAAAAGCCTGATGGGAGACTGTAAGTTTGTATCCCATAAGTGTCACAGAGCTTGTCTGGGTTTTTTTCTGGTTGGCTCCAACCCTGCATCAGTTTCCTATGGGCTCAATGGAAAAACTGAGATTGTGCAGTTGAACATCATCATTGACTTTACAGAAGACATTTTTGAGAGTGTTGTTTAAATTACTTGACCAACACTGCAGGTTTCTGTATCACTTGGGCCCGGCTGACATAGGGTATACATTGAGAAAGGGTATAAAGAACTCACTCACTCACTCACTCACTCAGTCCCATTCCCAAAGGACGTAGGGGGGACATGAGAGAAGACGCAACAGAGATCTTTTTCCATGCTTCACGATCCTGCGTGGCTAGTAGGAGGTGTTGCAGGGGTTGGGCGGTCCAGTCTTTGATGTTGTCAACCCATGATTTCTTTTGGCGGCCTCTTCTTCTCTTGCCCTCGACTGTTCCTTGCAGGATGGTTTTTGCTAGGGTGTTGTGTCTTGTGGTGTGACCAAACCACATCAGCTTTCTCCTCTTTATGGTGGAGAGCAAAGGCTCTTGGGGGCCCACACGCTTTTTGATTTCTTCTATCACATAGTTATTGGTCTTGTGTTCTTTGTATGATATTTTGAGGAGTCTTCTGTGGCACTTGTTCTCGAATGCTTGGATTCTCCTCTCTAACTCTGCTGTCAGAGTCCATGATTCACAGCCATATAGGAGGATAGATATCACGAGGGATTTGTAAAGGTGGTATTTGGTGCAGAAGCTGATGTTGTTGCTTCTGATGATCTTCTCGAGTCTGACTAGAGCAGATGTTGCTGTTGCAATGCGAGCTTTCACTTCATTGTTTGATGTGCCATCTTTTGTTAGGATGGAGCCTAAGTATTTGAATTGGCTCACCTCTTCTAGTGTTTCTCCATTCATCTTTATTTCCGTGATGTCATTACTCGCGCTGTTGACCATGATCTTTGATTTCTCTGTACTGACCTCCATGCCGTATGCGCTCGCTCGATCTGTTAAATTGTCTGTGAGGATTTGCAGTTCTTGTTTGCTGCTGCCCATGAGGTCAATGTCATCTGCAAATCTGAGGTTGCAAAGGGGTCTTCCACCAATGGAGATGGAAGTGTGGTGGTTTTGCAGTGTCTCTGTCATGATGTTTTCGAGGAAGAGGTTGAAGAGTACAGGTGAGAGAAGGCAGCCCTGGCGAACCCCAACCGTGGTCTTGAAGAACTCGCCCACGTGATTATTCATAAAAACTGCACTTTCTGCGTTCTCGTACAGAGCTTTGATGACTTCAATTAGACAGCTGTCAATGTTGAAGTGCCTGAGTACTTGCCAGAGGCCGTCATGCCATACCCTGTCAAAGGCCTTTTTAAAGTCTATGAAATTGTGGTACAAGTCTTTTTGGTGTTGGAGATGCTTCTCTATCAGAATTCTCAGATTGAAATAAAGAACAGAGGTGTCAAATAATCGGATGGATGGATCGGTGGTCTAGAGGTTACGCTCCTGACTAGAAAGCCAAAATCCGGGTCGGAGTGTGCAGTGGTTTGAATCCGGTTTGTGCCCACCCCCATCCATTAGACCATGAGTGGTGGTCTGGGTGCTAGTTTTTCGGATGAGACGATAAACCGAGGTCCCATGTGTTACACATCATTATTTAGCGCATTTAAAAGAACCCACGGCAACAAGAGGGTTGTTCCTGGCAAAATTCTGTAGAAAAAAGCCACTCTGATAGGGAACAAAATACACTTGCAGACAGAAAAAAGTAAAAACAAAAAATAATAATGTCAATGGGTGACGCTTGATTTGTGTCAACGCGCTGGCCGAATTTCACGCAGAGAAATCTGATGTGACATAAAGTGGTAATAAAATAAATAAAATAGAATATAATAAATCGAGAAAAGGATGACCTTCAAAGCATCCCTGTTATATCGTTCTCACTGCTGTTGACTAACAATTTCTTTTAATTGTCTCTGATTTGGTTGTTACTAGTGCTCTGTTATCAAGGTGCTCTCAGTTTTCTTTCCCCGTACAAGTGTGTACCTGTGGTGCGTTGGTATCAAGACACATACAACAAAAAACATATTAATGAGAATGATTGCAACTCGCCAAAAGCATCAACTAGCTTGCATTTGTCCTAACAATGTCCACACGGTGCCGCTAGCTACGCCCTGTACACCTGATGACTAGATTTCCGCATGGCTCCGGAAGGACTCAAGAAGCCTTCCATTCCTAGGAAATGACCAGTCCATGGAAAAACAAGCTCGCCACAGCGTGGATACCAGCTACGCGAGTGAAAAGAATGCCAGAGGCCTATTCATTCATTCAGCTATTTATCACATCTATTCATTTGGGCACATCCCGTGTGTGTGTGTGTGTGTGTGTGTGTGTGTGTGTGTGTGTGTGTGTGTGTGTGTGTGTGTGTGTGTGTGTGTGTGTGTGTGTGGTCAGAGCACTTGCTTTCCCCAAGTCAAAGTTAAGCAAGATCGAGCGTAGTCACCAATTGGATGGGTGATCGTTTGTACGCCTTGGCTTCAGTACAGCCCCCCCCCCCCCCAGTTCACCCAGCTGTCAATGGGTACCTGCCCTCTTTAGGGTCAGGGAAGGTAATGCAGCGACAGAGAGGACATGGGCGCCGCCCTCAATATGCTTGCCCCTAGAGAAGCCGAGGTCTCTGATGCCTCGCTCCTCTACGACTACATACGCTATGGTACACCTTTACATGTTTGTTTTTTTACCTTATTCATTTACTTATTTATTTACTTATCTATTTACCTATTTGTTCATTGATTGTATTCTTTTATTTCGGAGATATTGGAATAAGCACTCAAGTGCACTCTTACATCCAGTCCCCGAGTGTATACAGTTTTGTAAATGTCATCCTCTCCGACTGGTTGTAGTGTTGACACTGGCGGGCCTCATCCGGATTGTGTGGCGGGGGACTGAAAGGGGGCGGGGGGGGGGGGGGGGGGGGGCGTTGATTCCAGGCCTGTTGTCTGGCTCTGTGACCAAACGGAATTTTCAACAGAACCAACAGACCAGTTCCTGGAAAGGAGTGTAGGCCAAAGCTGGATGTGCCGGGCCTGACTTGTCAGGAGATTTATGGCAGCACAACGCAGTTTCGCTCATATGACAGACAATGATAGTCGCTGTCTGAGCGTTCCAGAAAGAAGAAGGTAACGGGTTCAGGACAGGTAAACAGTCAAAACCATAGGTTGTAAATTGCTTTGATGGGTCATATGGTTTCAGATGATAGAGATCGGTTTCAATCGCCTTGTCACATGGTAGAACTTGATTAGCATTGGTTCCAAAACATCCGTGGATATGTCTGTGTATCTGTATGTGTGAGAGCTTTTCGCCAGGGAATGGCTGTTACAATTTGTTTCCTGTTTTTATTGCTTTATTTGCTTTCTTCTTTATTTCTTTTATTTCAATTTGTCATCGTCTGTTGTGATGGAAATACTATAGCTTACATAAAGCTAAGTATCTTGCTCATTTTCTTGTTGATATTGTTGGTTCATTTTTGCCACGCAT
>CM060345.1:15029746-15042246 GCA_030674155.1 Stramonita haemastoma | reverse complement strand
GGTGTGTGTATTTAGTTAGTTTTCTGAGATTATCACCATTTCAGCTCTGTTTATTGCTGTAATCATTGTTGTCATTATTTTATTTTTTTTCTTTTTCATTTTCTTACATACTTTTCTTTTGTAGATGGCTTGATGAAAAAAAGCAAATGTTTTGTTTACTCAATGCACCATCTGTAAATAAAAATTTGACTTTGACTTTAACATGGGAGATAATCTAATTAACTCCCCTGTCACGCCAAGTGTCACAAACTAGATCTACCGCACCCGGCTACATACATACATACATACATACATACATACATACATACATACATACATACATACATACATACATACATACATACATACATACATACATACATACATACATACATACATACATACATAACATATGTAAATGTGTCCCAAAGCCGAGGTGGTCCTAGGGGAGCAGGCATCAAAGACCTTGGCTTCTCTAGGCGCCAGCATATTGAGGGCGGTGTATATCTCCTCTCTTTGCTGCTTTACCTTCCCTAACTCCAAAGAGGGCAGGCACCCATTAACAGCTGGGTGAACTGGGTGATTGTATTAAAGCCACAGCATGCAAACGGTCACCTATCCAATTGGTAACTATGCTGGATGCTGCTTAACTTGACTTGGGAAAAGCAGTGCTCTGACCACTTAGTTATCCCGCCTGGTGTGTGTGTGTATAGATAGATAGATAGATAGATAGATAGATAGATAGATAGATAGATAGATAGATAGATAGATAGATAGATAGATAGATAGATAGATAGATAGATAGATATACATAGAGAGAGAGATGCATTCTGTGTCTGCATGTGTGTCTACATCGCCAAATTAATAGTGAATAGACATGAAACAAAACAAAAGGAAACCAGACAACAGGTCCTGTCTAAACCCTCAAAGGAGAAGCTTCTCTTTAATAAAAAAATATTTTAAAAAAAAGAAGAAAAAGATTGTAACTGTTTGTTTGTATGTACTGTAAAATCCCTAGCATAAGCCCACCATCTAGCAAACGCCCCCCCCCCCTGCCCCCCCCCCCCCCCACTTTGGGCCAAAAGTTGTGCCCAGGGATAACTACCTAGCAAACGCCCAACCTACTTTTTTCAAAGAGACTATGCTCACTTTCACTAGGATTTGTGCAGACTGTTCTTAAAGTTATCTTTCCCCCCTTCTTTACCTTTTCCTGTTTCTTTCCTTTTCTTCTTATTCTTTGTTCCCTCTCCTCACTCCCACCCATCCCCAACAAAGTGAATTAAAATTACCTCATGCTTTTTCCACTGACGTCTTTTGTCTGTCAGTGACATACTGGTACTTTGACCACACTTCCTGATGGTTGGAAGTTGGTTCTTGAATCTCTCTGTGCCATTTTTGCAAAATACCAAAGCCAGGGTCTTACCCTCTATCTTTCAGATTGGAAGCCCTCCAGTATCTTGATAACAAAGCAGGTGGGAATGTTTGGGAGTGTGCCCCTAAATTTTCTGTGGATAGGAAGAGGATCAGGAAATGGAGTAAAAACAGAGATAGACTTGAACAGCATTACAGAAAAGACAGACAAAAATGGAAACTGTCAAAAGGACCAGCAGTTCGATCTGAATATGTCGACCAAGGTGTGCTGCATTATCTGGAAGATGAAAGATCTGAAGGCGATGTATTGTGAAACAAGGACCTACAAATGGAAAGCCCTACAAGGGAAAGCATGGAACTGGTTGGCCTTCTTTGCCTCAAAATCCCTTTTTTCTATTTTCCTTCACTTCTACATACACGACCTAACTGACCTAACATGCATGCTTATGGGGTTTGTTATGTATTCACTCAATTACACAATTTAGCACAAAAATTACTTTATGCAAAGGGGTCTATCCCTAGCAAACGCACACCCCCCAATTTTGCCCTAAATCAGTGCACAGAGGTGGGTTGGCATATGCTAGGGATTTGACCGTATTACCTTGTGGCACGTACTCTTTGACATAAACCATTCCAAGGTATGGTATGCTAGGGTATGCTGTTGTTCAGTATGCTATGGTATGGTATGGTATGCTATGATATGGTAAGCTCTACCATGGTATGGTATGGTATGGTATGGTATGGCATGGTATGGTATGGTATGGCATGGCATGAAATGTTTTGTATGCAATTTTATTTTAACAGTCTCACACTCACTCACTCAGTCCCATGTCCCAAAAAGACGTAGGGGGACATGAGAGAAGACGCAACAGAGATCTTTTCCCATGCTTCACGATCCTGTGTAGCCAGTAGGAGGTGTTGTAGGGGTTGTGCGATCCATCTTTGATGTTGTCAACCCACGATTTCTTTTAGCGGCCTCTTTTTCTTTTGCCTTCGACTGTTCCTTGCAAGATGGTTTTTACTAAGGTGTTGTGTCTTGTGGTGTGACCAAACCACATCAGCTTTCTCCTCTTTATGGTTGAGAGCAAAGGATCTTGGGGGCTCACATGCTTTTTGATTTCTTCTTTCACATAGTTATTGGTCTTGTGTGCTTTGTATGATATTTTGAGAAGTCTTCTGTGGCACTTGTTCTCAAATGCTTGGATTCTCCTCTCTAACCCTGCTGTCCACAGCCATATAGGAGGATAGAAATCACGAGGGATTTGTAAAGATGGTATTTGGCGCAGAAGCTGATGTTGTTGCTTCTGATGATCCTCTTGAGTCGGCTAGAGCAGATGTTGCTCTTGCAATGTGAGATTTCACTTCATTGTTTGATGTGCCATTTTTTGTCAGGATAGAGCCTAATTATTTGAATTGGCTCACCTCTTCCAGAATGTCTCCATTCATCTTTATTTCAGTGCTGTCATTACTTGCATGCGCTGTTGACCATGATCTTTGATTTCTCTTTACTGACCTCCATTCTGTATGCGCTCGCTCGATCTGATAGACTGTCTGTAGGATTTGCAGTTCTTGTTTGCTGCTGCCCATGAGGTCAATGTCATCTGCAAATCTGAGGTTGCAAAGGGGTCTTCCACCAATTAAGATGGAGGTGTGGTGGTTTTGCAGTGTCTCTGTCATGATGTTTTCGAGGAAGAGGTTGAAGAGTACAGGTGAGAGAAGGCAGCCCTGGCATACACCATCCGTGGTCTTGAACAACTCGCCCACGTGATTGTTCATGAAACTGTACTTCTTGCATTCTCGTACAGTGCCTTGATAACTTCAATGAGGCAGTTGTCAGTGTTGAAGTGCCTGAGTACTTACCAGAGGCCGTCATGCCATACCCTGTCAAAGGCCTTTTTGAAGTCTATGAAATTGTGGTACATGTCTTTTTGGTGTTGGAGATGATTCTCTATGAGAATTTGTTCCATTGTGCTGCGTTTTGGTCTAAAGCCCGCTTGTTCTTCTGCAAGGAGTTTTTCCGCTTTGTTTTTCAGTCTGTTGAGGACTACCTCCAGCATGACCTTGCTAGGATGGCTTATGAGACTGATGGTTCTGTAGTTCTAGCATCCGGATTTTATCTGAAGGACTTAGACGTGTAAAGGACATTGATAGTCTCAGAAATGGTTGTAGTAATAGTGGCAGTAGCAGCAGAAGTCCTAGCAGTAGAAGTAGCGGTAGTGAGAATAGTGTTTGAAAAAGAATCATTGTTGCTTTGTTGTTGTTTTTGCACTTGGTCTTATTCTTGGCAGTTTGACCCATATCCGTAGAAAATTCAACACATAACAACTGCGGCATTAGCTTTGATATTTACTGTTTTTTTAAAGGAAGGATGCAATTTTCTGTTACGCTGCCGTCTGCAATATTACTTTTTGTAGGCATGTGAAATGTGGACCATAACAATAGACATTGAAAGAGAGATACAGGCAATAGGGATGAGGTGCTTTCAAAAACTCCTTGGTATCTCTTGCAGAGATCACAACACAAATGAGGAAGTGAAAACCAGAATTAAAATGACATCAGCCTATTTCATCTTCTTTCTTCTGTTGAAAAAAACGCAAGCTAAAGTGGTACAGCTACGTCACACGAACATCTGGACTCGACAAGACTGTCCTACAGGGAACAGTAAGGGGAGGGAGGCAAAGAGGCAGACAGAGGAAACAATGGGAAGACAACATCAGAGACTGGGCAGGCCTTGAGTGAAACGATTTGCTAGGGAAAGCAGAGGACCGCGGGAAGTGGAGGAAGGTAAAGGTGTCTTTTAACCTATGTGGTCGTACTGAAGCGAGGCATCAGAGACCTCAGCTTCTCTAGGAGCCAGCATATTGAGGGTGGCACCTCTCTCTCTCTCTCTCTCTCTCTCTCTCTCTCTCTCTCTCTCTCTTGTCTCTGTCTCTGTCTGTGTGTGTGTGTGTGTGTGTGTGTGTGTGGTGTGTGTGTGTGTGTGTAATCTACGTGTAGGAGTGAGTTTTACGTGTATTATTATCAGACTATTATCACTATTGTTGATATTAGTCTTATTGTCATCATTATAATCATTGTATTATCTTTAGTTCCTTCTGAGTTCATTTTGTTGTTATGAGTTGTAACAATGTTGTAGCTAAGTATTTTTGGGTGGACTTTTCTTGGTTGCTAAGTTGTTTATTTCATTATGTTTCTTTGGTTGCTCTTTATCTATTAATGCTTCTCTTTTCTTTTATAATCAGAATCATTTTATTGTGGCTTCTGATTTTCGTCTTCTGAAAGTGTGCATTTTTATTATCTTATTATGTATAATGTCCTTATTCCTTTATGTTGTTTGGTACTGCATATAGTTTTACTGTTTAGTATCTTTTTATCTTGATGTTTTCCTGAAAAGGGCGGGACTGGATGTAAAAAAGCACATGAGTGCTTATCTATTATCCTCGAATAAAAGAATTTTGCCTTGCCTTTCTCTCTCTCTCTCTCTCTCTCTCTCTCTCTCTCCTCTTCTCTCCCCTCTCTCTCTCTCTCTCTCCTCTCTCTCTCTCTCTCTCTCTCTCTCTCTCTTGCTGTTTTACCTTCCCTGACTCTAAAGAGGGCATGTACCCATTTACAGCTGGGTGAACTGGGGAACTGTACTAAAGCCAAGGCTGCAAGCTGTCACCCATCCAATTGGTAGCCCCGCTCGGTGCTGTATCCTTGTCCCTAAAGAAGGTGGAGAAATGTCCTCCACAAAACTGTACAAACAAAGAGCAGAAAAGAAGGCATTTGCAAGTACTGCATCCCCATCAGTGTTGCATTAGCCAGCTCCTCCTACTTTGTGCAGTGCTGCTGACCAGCCGAGAAGACCCCTGTTATAGGGGACAGCTTTTCAGTTACCCAGTGCTCTCCCCCTGTGTACCTGTCTTGGAATGGTTTATGTCAAAGAGTACATGCCACAAGGTAATACCGTAAAATCCATAGCATACGCCCACCCACCCCTGTGCACTGATTTAGGGCAAAATTGGGGGGGTGTGCGTTTGCTAGGGATAGACCCCTTTGCACAAAGTAGTTTTTGTGATCAACCATGTAATTGAGTAAATACAAACCTGGGAAAGCATGTAACTTACTTGTGCCCGAAGAAGTGAAGGAAAATAGAAAAAAAAGGATTTTGAGACAAAGAAGGCCAACAGTTCCATCGCTTTCCTTGTAGGTCCTTGTTTCCCAATACCCTGCCTTCAGATCTTTCATCTTCCAGATAATGCAGCACACCTTGGTCGACATATTCAGATCGAACTGCTGGTCCTTTTGACAGTTTCCATTTTTGTCTGTCTTTTCCATACTGCTGTTGAAGTCTATCTCTGTTTTCACTCCATTCCCTGATCCTCTTCCTATCCACAGAAAATTCATGGGCACACTCCGAAACATTCCCACCTGCTTCATTATCAAGATATTGGATGGCTTCGAATTTGAAAGATACAGTGTAAGACTGTCGCTTTGACATTTTGCAAAAAATGGCACAGAGAGATTCAAGAACCAACTTCGGCCATCACGAAGTGTGGTCCAAGTACTAGTACGTCACTGACAGTCAAAAGACGTCAGTGGAGAAAGCATGACGTAATTTTAATACACTTTGTTGGGGATATGAGGGAGTGAGGAAAGGGAAACAGGAAAAGGTAAAGAAGGGGGAAAAGATGACTTTTAGAACAGTCTGCACAAATCCTAGTGAAAGTGAGCATAGTCTCTTTGAAAAAAGCAGGTTAGGCGTTTGCTAGGTAGTTATCCCTGCCACAACTTTTGGCCCAAAGTGGGGGGTGGGCGTTTGCTAGATGGTGGGCTTATACTCTGGATTTTATGGTACATATAAACAAAAAGTTACCCTCTTTTTACTTCTTTTCAAAAATATTTTTTACTATAGAGAAGCTTCTCCTTCTTTGAGCGTTCAGACAGGACCTGTTGTCTGGTTTCCTTTTGTTTTGTTTAATGTTCATTCACTATTACTTTGGTGATGTAGACACACATGCAGTCACAGAATGCAACTCTCTCTCTCTCTCTCTCTCTCTCTCTCTCTCTCTCTCTCTCTCTCTCTCTCTCTCTCTCTCTCTCTCTCTCTCTCTCTCTCTCTCTCTCTCTCTTGAAGACTGTTTGTGTGATTTTGTTGTTGTTACTTGATGATGTTTATTTATTCCTATGTGGTGACTTAAATAGTCGAATTTCTGACATATCTCCATCACATTATGTACATGACACCCAACATCAGTCTAAGAGTTTTACATTAAGTTCTAGCCGTTGTTCTCAGGATTTTCAAATTAACTCTTATGGTAAATGTCTGTTAAATATGTGCACTGCTTTGAATTTGAGTATTCTAAATGGTTTGTGTAATGGCGACCAGACAGGTCGCTACACATACGTTAGTGACAGTGGTTGCAGTGTAAATGATTATTTCATCATGTCAAATTAACTGTATGAGTCTGTTTCTGATCTGTGCGAACTGCATGTAGCTGATCGTATAGAATCAGATCACTTTCCTTTGGAATTTAGCATTGTATTTTCAACAGAGAAAGTTGTTAAAAGCCAGGATCTCAATGCTGTACAAATCATAGAGAAAGTTTGTTTGGATTGAAGAGCATAGCCAAGATTTTTGTGATAAGTTACATGAAGAAAACATGCAAAATAGATTTAATTCTGCAATAGACATGATTGATGTGAATGCTAACGATGCTTTAGAGCTATTTAATGACTGTATTAGAGAATGTGCATTATGCATGAAGAAGAAAATTAGGATTGATCAAAATAGACATCAACAAGGTTGGTTCGATAAGGTATGTTTTGAGAGCAGAAGGAGAATTCGCAGTTTGTTAAGAAGATTCAGGCATTCAAAGAATAAAGAAGATAAAGATTTGTATGTTAGAGCTAGAAGGGAATACAAAAATACATTAATTACAAAGAAAAAGATGTTCAATAAAGCTATGTTGGATAAACTAGTATCTAGTATAAATAGCCAGCAAGATTTCTGGGCTCACATGAACAAGATTTCTTTTAAGAAGAAAGGCACTAAGAATAATATTTCTGTTGATGAATGGTTTCACCATTTCAAAGGGTTATTAGATAAGGATTCAGTGAGCGATAACAGTGACTGTGATTTTCTTGAACAAGAGCATGATTTCATGGACCGTCCAATATCCCATGAAGAAGTCTTGTTTGGACTTCGAAAATTGAAAAATCGCAAAGCTGCAGGTCCAGATGGGATTATTGGGGAATTTTTAAAAGCTCCTTGCCAACAAATAGTTGATTTTTTTTGTAAAATTTCTCAACACTCTGTTTGATAAAGGTATTTTTCCTGAGGGCTGGTCTGAATCTGTGATTTTTCCACTTTATAAAAAAGGTAACTGTAATGACACAAATAACTATAGAGGAATTTCACTTTCAGATATTAGTAGTAAAGTATTTAGTACAATTATCAACAGAAGGCTTCAAGAATATGTAACACAAAATGATATTACCGGTGAACACCAGGCTGGATTTAAACATGGATACTCAACCATTGACCACATGTTTACTCTTTTAGCATTAATACAGAAACAGTTCTCTTTGAATCGAAAATTGTATGTGGCTTTTATCGACTTTGAAAAAGCTTTTGATTCTATAAACAGAAATTTGTTGTGGCCTATTTGATAAAGCATGGAATTCAAGGAAAACTCTTTAGATGTATCAAAAGTATGTATAATAAAGTTAAAACTAGAGTTAGATGTGGCAATATGCTTACTGATTATATAAATTGTAGCAGAGGAGTAAAACAGGGAGATGTTTGTAGTCCTGTCCTGTTCACGATATTTATAAATGAACTAGCAGAACAGCTAATTGAAAAAGGAAGGCATGGTGCCAGATTCACAACTGATCCTACTGAATTGTTTATTTTATTACTGGCTGATGATATTGTTTTGTTTTCTGAGACAGTGATTGGCTTGCAAACTCAGCTCAACAACTTAAAGATTGCAGCTAGTGAATTGGAACTGAAAGTCAACTTGAATAAGAGCAATATCGTAGTATTTAGAAAGGGAGGTCACCTAGCAGCAAGAGAAAAATGGTTTTATGACAATGTTCCAATGCCTATTGTAAATGCTTACAAATATTTAGGTATACTATTTTCTACTCGTTTAAGTTTTGCAGCTGCTTGTAGGGACCTATCTAGTAAAGCAAAGAATGCCCTGTTTCAGATTATGAAGAAACTGTTTGTGTTAAACAATAACTCTCTACAACTGTTTTGTTAAGATATTTGATATGCAAGTACAGCCTATAATGCAGTATGGTTCTGAATTGTGGGGCCTAGATGTAAAAGCTGCTGAGCTCTGTGAGTCTGTTCATTTGTTTGGACTGAAAAGGTTTTTAGGGGTTAGAAAGAAAACACCAAATGATTTAGTATACGGAGAAACAAACAGATACCCTATTTTCATTAATTCTGCAGTTAGGTGCATACAGTACTGGTTTAAATTATTAAAGATGAATAACGATAGGCTACCACGAAAGGCATACAACATGTTGCTTGATTTAGATGCAAAGGGTAAAGTTAACTGGGTTTCTAATATACGAATATGTTTATCTGAACTGGGACTTGGGTATGCATGGCTATACCAGGGTGTAGGACAAACAAATGCATTTATTAAAACTCTTCGTCAGAGAATGGTAGATTGTAGATGGCAAAAGTGGGAAAACCATATCAACACTAGTGATAGATTTGATATATACAGGGTTTATAGTTCAACACATGTAGTAAAGAAATACCTTTCAGTAAACATGGATAAGCACTTGAGATTAGTTCTAACCAGATTTCGATGTGGCATTTCGGACATTTCTGCACATGCTCTTCGCTATAGAAGAATATCTACTACCGATATGTTATGCCCACTATGTAAAGAATCAGTTGAAGACGAAGTCCATTTTGTTTTGAAGTGTCCTGCTCTCACTAAGTTACGTGTAAAATTCATTCCTGAGAAATTCTATGCCCGACCTTGTTTATTCCGGTTAGGTTTGCTGATGGCATCAGTCCATGATAAAACTGTTCAAAATCTGGCTCTATTTTTATATAAGGCTTTTCAGTTAAGAGAAAAAACTTATGTCTTAGGTTATCTTGTGTGGAATATCAAAGTATTGCTTGCTGTTTTGTATTTGGTATAAATATATGTATTGCTTTTTTTTCTGCCCCCCTTCATATGGGGCTGTGGCCTTAAATGAATAAATCATCTGAAGTCTGAAGTCTGAAGTCTGAAGTCTCTCTCTCTCTCTCTCTCTCTCTCTCTCTCTCTCTCTCTCTCTCTCTCTCTCTCTCTCTCTCTCTCTCTCTCTCTCTCTCTCTCTCTCTCTCTCTCTCTCTCTCTCTCTCCATTATATATATATATATATATATATATATATATATATATATATATATATATATATATATATATATATATATATATATATATATACACATGGGGTGGGAGAGCTAAGTGGGTCAGAGCACTCACTTTTCCCAAGTCAAGTTAAGCAGCATCGAGTGTAGTTATCAATTGGATAGGTGACCCTTTGCATGCTTTGGCTTTAGTACAATCACCCATTTCACCCAGATGTAGATGGGTGCCTGCCCTCTTTGGGGTTATGGAAGGTAAAGCAGCAAAGGAGAGGAGATATACACCGCCCTCAATATGCTGGCCCCTAGAGAAGCCGAGGTCTTTGATGCCTGCTCCCCTATGACCACCTAGGTTTTGGGACACCTTTACATATGTATGTATGTATGTATGTATGTATGTATGTATGTATGTATGTATGTATGTATGTATGTATGTATGTATGTATGTATGTATGTATGTATGTATGTATGTATGTATGTATGTATGTATGTATGTATGTATGTATGTATGTATGTATGTATGTATGTATGTATGTATGTATGTATGTAGCCCGTGTGGTGGATCTAGTGTGTGAGACTTAGCATGACAGGGGAGTTAATTAGTTTATCTCCCATGTCAAAGTCAAAGTCAAATTTTTATTTACAGATGGTACATTGAGTAAGCAAAACATTTACTTTTGTTCATCAAGCCATCTACAAAAGAAAAGTATTTAGAAAATGAAAAAGAAAAAATAACAATAATGACAACAACAATGATTACAGCAATAAAGAGAACTGAAATGTTGATAATCTCATAAAACTAACTAGCTACACACACCTTAACCAAAATTTTAATGTATCCATATTAAAGCATTTCAATATTCAAAATGCTCACATACTAATAAACACTTGTAATCGACCAACCACTCACCCATGTCTGCTATTATTTGTTAAATACACATGTGAAACATACACACGCACACACATACACAAATACACATACACAAACACATACACGCACGCAAACGCGCTCGTGCACACGCACGCACACACACACTCACTACACAAACAACATGTACAATAATCATATACACATGCAAACATACACACATGGTCGCGGAAGTGCACGGTGCATTATTCTGCATGATGTCATACAATCATTACAACAAAGTTGCATTGAAAATCATAACAGTAAAAAATCTGACGGAATAGCACAAAAATACACAGTGGTGCAAAAGTAAAATTTACAAGTCATTTTCAACACTGTTATTCATGAGATAGTTTTTTTAAAGTGTCTTTTAAACTGGGTTTTGCTTGTAGTATTTTTTAGATCTATTGGGAGATTATTCCATAAATGGCTACTGGAACACACAAAAAAGGACTTGTAGAGATCATTTCTGGGTCTTGGAAACATTAGCAAATGATTATGCCAGTGTTGATTTATTTTGAAGGATTGTTTTATATTTGGAGGAGCATATCCCTTTATAACATTATGATGCATGCACATAGCTTTGTTGAAAAAACTTCTTTTACAGAAAGTCAGTATAATATTATTTATTTGTTTGTATTCAGAAACAGCCAATGAGCTTGACTTTAACATAACCAGCTTAAGTGCTCTTTTATATAAACGGTGGATACATTTCAAATTTGTTTCACTGCATTTGTCCGGTAGTGTTGATGCATATTCAACAATAGGCAAAACATAGCCACAAAAGAAGAGTTTGTGGGAATGGTTGTCAAGAAAGTTATCTTAGATAACTGAAGTAACCTGTTAGAGAGACCTTTTCCCAGAGACATCAGGTGATCTGTCTAAATCAAGCTCTTGTGTCATCAATGATACCTAGTATTTTATGAGAATCCACTTCTTCAATTAATCATTTATCAATAAAGAAGGGTTTAAAACTGGATTTCATTTTTTGTCTTTTCTGTCTAGCTGAAACATACATGGATTTTGTTTTTTGAGCATTTAAAGACATATGATTTAACTGTGTTCAAGAAATAAGTCTGTACATGTTATCCTGTAGGTTGTTGGCTAACATATTGGGATGAGAGTCACTGCAGACCAGAGATGTATGTCAGCAAACATTTCACAGTGACAATTTACAAATCAGGGTAAGTCATTTACATATATGGAAAACAGTAAGGGTGTGAGCACTGACCCTTATGGTATGCCATGTTAATGGCTACTAAGTCTGATGTTTGGTCATTAACTACAGCTAGCTGCTTCCTATCTGACAAAAAGCTTTCTAGAAGATTAATTTCTTGTGTTAATTTGTACAATTATAATTTACGCAATAACAAGAGTGGTTAATGACATCAAATGCCTTTTCGAAATCAACAAAAAGAAGACCAGTAAATTTGTTTTCATTTATATATGCAAGACACTGTCAGTGAGTTGGATAATAGTTGTAGGACAGGAATAGCTTTTTCTAAACCCAGACTAACTGTCATTCATTAGTATTGTATTAGTAAGGTAAGAATATATGGATGTTTGTAAATGCTTTTCAACAGGTTTAGATAAGACAGACAAAATGGAAATTGGTCTGTAATTTGATGGAGAAGAGAAATCACCCGACTTGTAAACAGGTACAAGTTTTGCTTGCTTCAGTTTATATGGGAAGCAAATTTTTTCAATGCATACATTGTATAGGTAGGTAAGTGAGTCAAAATGAGCAGGCTGGAAAGTGTTAATATTTTCGCATCTAAGTCCTCTAAATCACGAATTCTTGATTTTTTTTAGAATCAAGCTTTCGATTACATCTAAAATGGTCTTTGGGGGTAGGTAGAAAGGAAAGTTAATTGGTTTTGA
>CM060345.1:15012246-15024746 GCA_030674155.1 Stramonita haemastoma | reverse complement strand
ATGAAATAGGTAAATAGATAAGTAAATAAATAAGTAAATGAATAAGGTAATAAACAAAAACATGTAAAGGTGTACCATAGCGTATGTAGTCGTAGGGGAGCGAGGCATCAGAGACCTCGACTTCTCTAGGGGCCAGCATATTGAGGGCGGCGCCCATGTCCTCTCTGTCACTGCATTACCTTCCCTGACCTAAAGAGGGCAGGTACCCATCGACAGCTGGGTGAACTGGGGGGGGGGGGGGGGGGCTGTACTGAAGCCAAGGCGCACAAACGGTCACCCATCCAATTGGTGACTACGCTCGATCTTGCTTAACTTTGACGTGGGAAAGCAAGTGCTCTGACCACACACACACACACACACACACACACACACACACACACACACACACACACACACACACACACACACACACACACACACACACACACGGGATGTGCCCAAATGAATAGATGTGATAAATAGCTGAATGAATGAATAGGCCTCTGACATTCTTTTCACTCACGTAGCTGGTATCCACGCTGTGGCGAGCTTGCTTTTCCATGGACTGGTCATTACCTAGGAATGGAAGGCTTCTTGAGTCCTTCCGGAGCCATGGGGAAATCTAGTCATCAGGGTGTACAGGGCGTAGCTAGCGGCACCGTGTGGACATTGTTAGGACAAATGCAAGCCAGTTGATGCTTTTGGCGAGTTGCAATCATTCTCATTAATATGTTTTTTGTTGTATGTGTCTTGATACCAACTCACCACAGGTACACACTTGTACGGGGAAACAAAACTGAGAGCACCTTGATAACAGAGCAATAGTAAAAACCAAATCAGAGACAATTAAAAGAAATTGTTAGTCAACAGCAGTGAGAATGATAAAGCAGGGACACTTTGAAGGTCATCCTTTTCTCAATTTATTATATTCTATTTTATGAATTTTATTACCACTTTATGTCACAGCAGATTTTTCTGCATAAAATTCGGGCCGCTCTTCCCGGGGAGAGCGCATTGACACAAATCAAGCGCCACCCATTGATATTATTATTTTTTGTTTTTACTTTTTTCTGTCTGCAAGTGTATTGTTTTCCTTGTCAGAGTGGCTTTTTTCTACAGAATTTTGCCAGGAACAACCCTCTTGTTGCCGTGGGTTCTTGTAAATGCGCTAAATAATGATGTGTAACACATGGGACCTCGGTTTATCGTTTCATCCGAAAAACTAGCACCCAGACCACCACTCATGGTCTAATGGATGGGGGAAAAGTTTTGGGCACAAACCGGATTTAAACCACTGCACACTCCGACCCGGACTTTTGGCTTTCTAGTCAGGCGCGTGACCTCTAGACCAGCGATCCATCCATCCGATTATTTGACACCTCTGTTCTTTATACCCTTTCTCATTGCATACCCTGTCAGCCGGGCCCAAGCATACAGAAACTTGCAGTGTTGGTCAAGTGATTTAAACAACACTCTCAAAAATGTCTTCTGTAAAGTCAATGATGATGTTCAACTGGGCAATCTCAGTTTTTCCATTGAGCCCATAGGAAACTGATGCAGGGTTGGAGCCAACCAGAAAAAAACCCAGACAAGCTTTGTGACTCTTATGGGATTCAAACTTTCAGTCTCCCATCAGGCTTTTAAAAACACAGCTTTTTATTTAAAGAGGGTGATGGCATAAACTAACATGCTTTTCTCTTTACAACCACCCCCTGCAGTGCCAAGGCTAATATATGATCAATTATCAATAGGGGCACTAAACGGGAAATATTTTTCACTAAAGTTCTCCATCTTTTTGTCTACCATACACTTTTGCTGTCTTCGTCTCTGTCTATCACAGCTTATGTACACCTCTCTCTGTCTTTATCTGTCTCTGTCTCTCTCTCTAACTCATCACAGATAATCACGATATTGCACATATAGACATTACAATGATCACTGTATGGCTACAACTCTTTTTTTTCATTTTAGATATTTGACCAAAGCCGAAGAAACCAATTTACCTACTCTCAAAAATATCACAATGGACCTCGACATATCAACATCCTCATCATTAAACTCTTCAACATCACCATTCTCATCGGACTGTCTCGTGCTCCAATTTCAAGAGTTCATTCCTTGGAACAACACAGACAACATCGTCAGGGCTGAGACAGAAGAGCTGTTTCGTTTCCTGAAAGACGTGGTCTTTCTTCCGGCCTGTTTTCTGATTGGTGTTCCATCCAACGTCATCAACATGGCGGTGTTTCGCAAACAAGGGCTGAAGGAACGGATCAATGTCTGTCTGTTCGCCCTGTCTCTGGCCGATTGTCTGTACCTGTCCTGTAACATGCTGTGGTATGGGGAACAGCTGTATTTTCACTTCACAACAAAAGAAAAGTGAGTTTGAAGGTTAAGTATGCCTATTTATTGTGTGTCTTTCTGATGCCTTGCTTTGTTTTATGTATTTATGTTTGCCTTCTCTATTGCCGATTGTGCATGAGTACACACAGGTACCCTGGCTCTGCAATAAAGAGAAAAAAAACAAGGAGATACACATTTTTACAGTATCCAAGACAAAAGAAAAATCACAACTGAACATGATAAAAACATTAAACTACTTAAAAACATTTATTTTTTTTAAAGAAATGTTGAACTGATAGCATAGTAATGGTGCCAGGATATGACAAAGACATGGAATACTAGAATATCAAGGTGTTAGTGGCTGAGGCCCTATAAAGGAATACAGAGCAGATTGATATTCTAAAACAGTGGCAAGAATTTCACTGTAATAAACACAAAACAGCAGGAAGAGCTAGGAATCCTCTGTTTTATTATTAAGTTTTTGCTCTGTACATATCCTCAACATCAGGGAAATTTTCTGTAAAATAAAGAGCAAACTACATAATTATGTGTGTTAGCAAAAATGTATATAACTGCAACTGAAAACAGCACACATGCATAATAAATAGCTATTAATCATGACCAGAAGACTCCTGTCCCTTATGGCTTCAGTCAGTGTCCTTTTTCTCCTCAAAGAAACAAGTAGGAGTATTGCGACATCATCCTGGTTTATGACACTGTTAGGACTTTAGCCCTTGTACATTCATGCATCATTACATCGTAGTGATCTTACATTTCATGCTGCAGAAACATGAATTTGGTGTCCTGTGGGAGTTGCAACAGACACAACTGGATAGCACCCACTTAGCTTTACTCAACCATGTGGGAGTAGAGTTTGTTGGGGAGGCTGTAGGGTGGAAAATGTATTGGTTTATGTTTTGGACATCTTTTCAAAGGAACCTGCCTATCAACCTGATGGAGGGATTAGCAGCTCAAAGGCTTGGGCATACTTGACTAACATTGTTTACAAAACTAGGCGGTTATGGAAAGCACTGGGGTTTCCCTTCAAAAACAGATATATATATATATATATATATATATATATTATATATATATATATATATATATATATATATATAATATATATATATAGTTTATCAAATTATTTCTAAAAAATCCCCATGATATAAATAAAAACGTAGATAATAAACAAAAGATAATTTTGTCAAGACTGACATCACAAAAAATGGCTAAATTAGTATAAAAGAATGATACTGAAATCTTGCAGGTACACACGTTTTGAGAATATGGCACACAGATGTGATATATATATATATATATATATATATATATTATATATATATATATATATATATATATATATATATATATATATATATATATATGATGAAAGCAAATACATGCATCCATTGACAGCTTCATTCTTGTTATCATAAAAAATCACTTTGAGTAGTCATTGTGTAAGGACCTAGCTCGAGTTACAGCTCCTGCATGGGCACTGTTTAGAAGTCCCAGCAGTAATTGAAATGCACCTACCTTCTGTGATAGTTAGCAGCAAGACACTCTTCATAATTTCCAAGTGTCTGTTGCAGGCCTATGATTAAAATAAATACTCCGTGGTCTACCACCACTGCCAGAAAAGGATGAAAAAAGAAAGAAAATATGCTTAAAACAACTGTTGTGAAAAAAATGTGTATATCGAAGAAAATAAACAGCTAGTGAACTTTTGTGCCATACGTTTGAGGAATTTAAAAAAAAAACGATCGATTTTTGGTGCTAGGTACTAGGTGCCTCAGTACCTGGGTACAGACTTTATGGTCTCCTTTGCATTTCTTTAAAATACAGGATACAAGGGAAATCGTGAATCTTGTTGCTAACCAATGGTCCTACTTAGCTGGGTAGCATACACAACACACATATATATATTATATATATATATATATATATATATATATATATATATATATATATATATATATATATATATATATATCACTCATCCTCTGTTCATCCTGCTGAAGAAACTCAAGACTTCTATAACAGCATGATCCAGCATAATATTTAAAACCGAGCAGCCCTGTAAAGTCTTCAGAAAAAAAACCCAGCTTTAAAGTTATAATGTATAATGTGTGTGTCTGAGATAGAAGGTCACACACACCCAGAGAAAAGTTTTGGTTATGACTGGAAGCCTGATGGCTGAGGTCACTGTCTCTCTCCCTACAGGACCTTCCTACCTACCCTGGGACCTAGGGATCCTCCCTCCCCTCAAGGTTACTGGTAGACGCCAGTACCCTACAATGCTCAGTATGGTGACAGAGAAAGGTTTGGCTACATGGTTCTATGATCATGATCCTGCCAGTCCCTGCAATGCTCAGTATGGTGACAGGAAAAGGTTGGCTACATGGTTCTAGGATCATGATCATGCCAGTCCCTGCAATGCTCAGTATGGTGACAGGGAAAGGTTTGGCTACATGGTTCTAGGATCATGATCAAGTCTTTATCCTCACCACTCTGTGACCTCTCATCTCACCTTCCATTCACTAAATGAGCTGTCCATCATTTTTTGTTGTTGATGAGATTCATCTTTGGTATGGCCTTATGGTTGATATGTTATGCTGGCTCCTCTTCTTTGTCATTATTTAAACTAGCAAAGACGTCAGTCTAACCTTGTCCTCTCTTGGCCTGTTGGTGATCAGGAAAGTGATAACTGTACACCTCACTTACCTGTATCTATCTGCAGGGGGGACGTGATAGCCTCGTGGTCAGAAAAAATTGCGCTTGCAATTTGGCAATTTGACGATCTGGTTTTGATTCTCATTCGAGGGGATTTTTTTCACTGGAGTTGACATCAGTGCTGACTCCGCTCTTCCCAGAAGTCCTTCGGATGAGACTATAAACCAAGGCCCCGTGTGCGAACGCACACATAACATCTTTTGCACACGTTTAATCCTGTTCCGCTTTTTGTAAGAGTAGGCCATTGTGTGCCGATGGGAACAGATGACAAGATTTACAACACTGCATACACTCAGGAACTGGATGTAAAAAAAACACATGAGTGCTTATCCGATTATCCTCGATATAAAAGAATACAACTTATTCTATTATATCAATTAATAAACAAATAAATAGCCGGCCACCTTAGCTGTTTGGGAAGGGCAGATAAACCATACCCCTGACGCTGCCAGAGCGCTGTTCTGAAATGTGGGTCACATGTGGTGACTTGGCCAAAGCATTTTCTGTGTATAAGGCATCCGTTTCTTCAATCATAATGGAATTGTATTACCGAATTTTTTCATTCATTTTCCTTTAAGAAAATATACACTTTTACCTATATTAGCTCAGAATTGAACTCAAAAGGCTTTTTTAAAGAAAAAAAAACATTCTCCTCTGGGGTGTGTGTGTGTGTGGGGGGGGGGGAGACATTCCCTGGCAAATGGGATTTTCCTGCAAGCCAAAATCCTTGGCAGGCTTAATCATGTGTGTATGTGCCTTGTTATGAATAAGACCGCTGGACATTATATATGCAATATTTATCAGTAGGCTGGTAACCTAATTCCATGCATAGGGCCTGAGGTGTGACATCATGAAGTTGTCAGAGGAAAAACAGAACTCAGCAGAACTGGTATGAGAAGCTGACTTTTGAATGCATGTAACCTGTACATTCCGTTTTGTATCATCAACTGTGGTTCTTATTTGACTTTAACAGTTGAGATAAACTGGCATAGCTATTGTTGTTCAGCATTAAAGTCTCACTGGAAGGATAACGTACAGGCGAAAGTGTCTTACTAGATGTTTTGATCCATGGAGTCAGCAATATGCATGACTTAATCTTCTTGGCATTGAGTGTAAGACCTGTAGATATCGGTTTCATTTTCTCTGTCTATGATTGTTTGCATATTGTCTGATATAAGAACAGTGTCATCGACATACCCCAGGTTCGTGATTTCTTCCCCAGCAGTCCTTGAACCAAGTTGTTCAACTTCTGCCTTCTTCATAATCTGTTCCATGTATAAGCTGAACAGCTGTGGTGAGAGCATGCCCTCTTACCCGCCTCCCTTCTGGACTGGGATTAGGAAGAACCAGCAATGGTTTTACCCCATTTCATTCTGAGCTGCAGGTCTGTGCAAAGACTGATTAATGATGTAACCCAAGGCCTTGGAAAACGTTTGTTTGTAATGTAATTTGGAAGAAGTGCCCATGCTTTTTATTAGCAAATGCTTTTCTGTAAGCATTGATTGTTGTGTAATGCTTGCTTTCTGACTTTCATTTATTGTTGCAGTGAAGCATTTGATAGTGTGAAGCATAGGTACCTACAGTGAAGCATTTGATACTGTGAAGTATAGGCACCTGCAAGGAAGCATTTGATACTGTAAAGCATAGACAACTGCAGGGAAGTATTTGATACTGTAAAGCATAGGCACCTGCAAGGAAGCATTTGATACTGTGAAGATCTGATCCATCCTGTGTTGAAGCATATAGATATACATGTCTCTGGAAGACCATGCACGTTAATGGTTTCCACTGATTGGTGTGTAAAATGTGTGCTTCCAAAAACACACAGGCAGACTAAAAAACAAAAAGAACAAGATATGGGTATAGGTATACTAGGGGTGCCCCACTGATCAAGGCATGTTGGATAGGAAGTGCTTTGATGGGTACTTCTGGATTATTCTGTAAGCTTTCTTGACTGATGCACGTTCATAGGTTCCCTGGTCATAAAAATGCAGACTATCCTTTTGTGCAACAAGAAAAGATTGCAAGATCAGAGCTAAAGATAATTATCACCAAACTGGGAGGTCGAAAAAAAGCGTTGGTCATTATCACGAATTTGTGGTGTCTATCTATATCAAGTTATAAACTACATGCTACATATTAATAATATTATGCTTTGTGTTATTTACATGTTATGCTTCTACCGACAATAGCTGTAATGAAGACAGTTGAGTTGAGATGTCTTTTTATGCTAGTAGCATTTTTTATCCATAGAATATGACTTCAAAAGATGACAGAAATATATACAGAGAACCCTCTTGAACGTATGGGTCATCATTTTTAGAGTGCAAACCAGGAATAAGTACACTAAAGTTAAAAAAAAAGAAACAACTTGTTTTGCTACTTGAACAACAAACAACAACAGCATTCTTTTAACCAAGCTTTCAGTTGCTTCTTATATTGTTAGGAAAACCATCGAGAAAAGTGCTTCCTGGGCATGAACGCCAGTGAATACATTTCAAGTTGTCCCCATAGCCTAAAACTTATGATTAGAAAAGGTCAGATTATGTCTAAAAGCCAGCTGGTTACCTGACATTTTAGATGAATTGTCTTCCCAATACCCCTCTCTAAATCCTCTTCAGATGACCCTGAAAAGCAGAAAGAAAACTGATTGAATATTTATATTAACCATGAACAGCATTGTCTCTGTCTCTCCATCATTTGTATTCCAATGTGCCTCACAGAAGATGGAGCTGGAGACAGATCTAACAAACATGCCTTTACACTACTTGCTGTTAGGCTTGGAATCTAAATGCTGTGTTTGTTCAGATATGGACCAGTGTTCTACTGGCTGATCAACCATTATCTGGTGGGTTTCTATGGATTCACCTCGGTGTCTCAAGTCATCTCCGCCATCATTGCCAGTGAAAGATGCTTCTGCATCCTCTACCCCCTCCGCTCCCACACCCTTCTGTCTACTTCCACCACCACTGTCATCATTGTTCTCGTTTTCCTTGTTGTAACTGGGCTGTATTTCTTTGTTGTTCCTCGCTATTACATCAAGTGTTGGTACGATCCAGTCACTGACTCTATCAAATTGATTGTGACTGGTGGAGATATTTACCACCGTTACAAACAAATAATTGAATTCTTGCACGTCTTTGTCTATGGTGTTGGCTTGCCTGGAGCAGTCATTGTTATAATGACGTCAACTACAATTGTGACGGTAGTAAAATTACGTCGGGCAGCTGAATGGCGGGCAGGAACTTCTTCACGTGGTGGTGATGATGGTGGGAATGAAGGTGGGGGTATGTCTATGAAAGAGCTGGCTTTGACGAAGATGCTGGTGTACAATTCTGTGTTTTTCGTCATCTGTGTGTTTCCACACACTTTGTTTCAGTAAGTATGAGCTTTTGCACTGGTAAGTGTGGTAGTGGTGGTGACGGTATTGTGTGTGTGTGTGTGTGTGTGTGTGTGTGTGTGTGTGTGTGTGTGTGTGAGTGTGTGTGTGTGTGTGTGTGTGTGTGTGTGTTTATTTTTATTTATTTATTTATTTATTTTTCTTTTATATCGAGGATAACAGAATAAGCAATCATGTGCTTTTTTTCATCCGGGCCCGTGTGTATGCAGTTTTGTAAATATTGTCATCTGTTCCCACCGGCACACGATGGCCTACTCTTACGAAAAGCGGAACAGGATTTAACGTGTGCGCAAGATGTTCTGCGTGCGTACGCACACGGGCCTCGGTTTAAAGTCTCATCCGAAGGACTTTTGGGGAGATGGAGTCAGCATGATGTTAACTCCAGGAAGAAAATTTCCTCGACTGATGTATGTATGTATGTGTTTGTGTGTGTGTGTGTGTATGTGTGTGTGTGTGTGTGTGTTGTGTGTGTGTGTGTGTGTGTGTGCCAGCACATATGCAAGTGCATGTGCACATGCTCAGGCATGGGTATGTATGTATGTATGTATGTATGTATGTATGTATGTATGTATGTTATGTATGTATGTATGTATGTATGTATGTATGTATGTATGTAGTATGTATGTATGTATGTATGTGTGTGTGTGTGTGTGTTGTGGTGTATGTATGTATGTATGTATGTATGTATGTATGTATGTATGTATGTATGTATGTATGTATGTATGTATGTGTTTGTGGGTGTGTGTGTATGTGTATGTGTGTGTGTGTAGAGAGAGAGAGAGAGAGAGAGAGAGAGAGAGAGAGAGAGAGAGAGAGAGAGAGAGAGGAGAGAGAGAGAGAGAGAGAGAGAGAGAGAGAGAGAGAGAGAGGAGAGAGAGAGGAGGGGGGGGGGAGAGAGAGAGAGAGAGAGAGAGAGAGAGAGAAGAGAGAGAGAGAGAGAGAGAGACAGAGAGACAGAGACAAGACAGACAGACAGACAGACAGACAGACAGACAGACAGACAGACAGACAGATAGAGAGAAAGGAATGCCACAGATGGGAAAAAATGTGCACAGGAATCAGAATATTAGATTTTAAATGCAACAGTGATTGTTGTTATGGTTGTAGCCAAAGAAATTATTGTAGAACATTCCACTGTTTATAATCAAGCAAACTGTCTTTTCCCCCCAAAACCAAAATACTCTCGCTCTAACTAGGTAAAGATAAAGGTAAAGGTGTCCCATAACCTATGTGGTCGTAGGGAAGCGAGGCATCAGAGACCTCAGCTTCTCTAGGGGCAAGCATATTGAGGGGTGCGCCCCATTTCCTCTCCTTCGCTGCTTTACATTCCCTGACCCTTAAGAGGGCAGGTACCCATTTACAGCTGGGGGACTGTACTGAAGCCAAGGCACGCAAACCGTCACCCATCCAGATGGTAACCACGCTCGATGCTGCTTAACCTTAGCGTGGGGAAAGCAAGTGCTCTGACCACTGAGCTGTCCAGTACCAAGCAACCAACTATAACTCCTTAATGGCTGCAAGACTGGTTTTGAAACAGTTTATTCTAAAGCAACCAGTGTTGCATTCAAGGAGTTACAAGAGAGTTCTTCCATAATTGACACAGAGTTTGCCAGGGCTGCCCTCTATGTCCTACTCTTTAATAACATATCTTTTGCTTTGGAAACATAATGAGTAGTGTACTTAGAAATCTCATTAACGTCTCTCATACTAGTTATAAGTATTTAAACTCCTGATCCCAGTGGGCAGGTATGACAAACAATCCCACTGTGACACAGGCTTGTTGTAACTCGCTGCTCTGTTACTGACCTTGTGACACAAGGAGAGTGTAACAAGGCTAACGATCTTATCTCCTCCTGATTTTTGGTTTTAACTAAATTGAAAATGTACAGATGTTAAAGTTTGATATTGAAATCATGTGGACAATTGGCCAACAAAACTCTGAGGGGTATTAACTGTGATAAAACAAGATTCAGAATTTTGATTCTGCCTTACAAACTGATAGCTGTGTTGGAAAAAAAGCCCCGCAAATAATGATCTGTTTAATCCTCAAAATCAACATGATATTCTGTTTCTTAGCTTTTAAATTTTCAAATAAACTTAGAGCTGATTGCCTTCAACAACTCGGAATTCTATATTACATTGATATGAAGCTAAGTATTCATTTCGTTTCTTTATCATCTTGTCTCATTGTTTTTATATAATAAACCCGTGTGTGTGTGTGTGTGTGTGTGTGTGTGTGTGTGTGTGTGTGTGTGTGTGTGTGTGTGTGTGGTGTGTGTGTGTGTTACGTGCGCGCGTGCGTGTGTGCGTGCGTGCGTGCGTGCACAAGGGTCCTTCTGCTCTTCATGTCTGAGTTGAATGCGGGGAGGAAACATCACAATTTCTTCATGGCCTTTCTCTGGGTGCTCAACATTGTGACCTACATCAATGCCACCTTCAACTTTGTCATCTACTACACTGTGGGATCCCGCTACAGACAGACAGTGAGGAGTCTGCTCTGCTCCAAGCCTTGCTGGAAGGGGAAGAAGACCTTAAAAGACGAAGGAAGGACCTAAGACATACCCAAACAGAAAATCTCTATCATCAGTGTTGAATTTATGCCGTTGTTTCTTAAATTTGTGTTATAATAGTGTTTCTCCTCTACCACCTTCACTGGTACATTGAACAATCAAAACTACCTTTTTCTTATCTTTAAAGAAGTGTCATCTTTCTTTGTTTCTACTGAACTGAAGTCTATAAGTTGTACATTGGTTGTAATAAGATGCTCCTCTTCCAGCTACTGTCGAACTGTTCACAATCAAACTTTTTTTCCAGGCATTAAATTGAGTGGATATTAAGAGTTGGGTTTTGTTATTATTTGGCTGATAATTATTGTATGTTATCTGGCTGTCTACCTGTCTGCTTTAAGGGCACTTAGTACAGTTCAGTGGTCAGAGCACTCGCTTTCTCCAAGCCAAGGTACTTGCCCTCTTATGGACAAGGAACGAGTGAGGGAGCAGCACTGAGCAGGGTTGCCAATTGGATCGGTGACTGTTTGCGCGCCTTGGCTTTATTACAGTTGGAGTCAGAAGTAAAACAAGAGAGAGAGGAGAGAGAGAGAGAGAGAGAGAGAGAGAGAGAGAGAGAGAGAAAAAGAGAGAGAGAGAGAGAGAGAGAGGAGAGAGAGAGAGAGAGAGAGAGAGAGAGAAGAGAGAGAGAGAGAGAGAGAGAGAGAGAGGAGAGAAAGAGAGAGAGAGAGAGAGAAGGTGCCGCCCTCAATATGCTGGCTCCTAGAGAAGCTGAGGTATCTGATGCCTCGCTTCAGTACGACCACATAGGTTAAGAGACACCTTTACCTTCCTGCACTTCCCGCGGTCCTCTGCTTTCCCTAGCAAATCGTTTCACTCAAGGCCTGTCTACTCTCTGATGTTGTCTTCACATCGTTTCCTCTGTCTGCCTCTTCGTTTCCCTCCTTTTACTGTTCCATGTAGAACAGTCTTGGCCAGCCCAGATGTTCGTGTGACGTACCTGTACCACTTTAACTTGTGTTTTTTTCCACAGAAGAAAGACGATGAAATGGTCTGATGTCATTTTAAATCTGGTTTTCACTTCCTTATTTGTGTTGTGATCTCTACAGGAGATAACAAGGAGTTTTTGAAAGCACCTCATTCCCATTGCCTCTATTTCTCTTTCAATGTCTATTGTTATGGTCCACATTTCACACGCATACAAAAAGTAATGTTGCAGACGGCAGCCGAACAGAAAACTACATTCTTCCTTTAAAAGGAACTGTAAATGTCAAAGCTAATGCCGCATTTGTTATGTGTTGAATTTTCTACGGATATGGTTCAAACTGCCAAGAACAAAACCAAGAGCAACAACAATAACAAAGCAGCAATGATTCTTTTTCAAACACTATTCTCACTACCGCTACTTCTACTGCTAGAACTTCTGCTGCTACTGCCACTGCTACTAAAATCATTTCTAAGACTATCGATGTCCTTTACACGTCTTAGTCCTTCAGATAAAATCCGGATGCTAGAACTACAGAACCATCAGTCTCATA
>CM060345.1:15002246-15004746 GCA_030674155.1 Stramonita haemastoma | reverse complement strand
GGGGGGTGGGCGTTTGCTAGATGGTGGGCTTATGCTAGGGATTTTACGGTACACCGCCCTCAGTATGCTGGCGCCTAGAGAAGCCAAGGTCTTTGATGCCTGCTCCCCTAGGACCACCTAGGCTTTGGGACACCTTTACATATGTATGTATGTATGTATGTATGTATGTATGTATGTATGTATGTATGTATGTATGTATGTATGTATGTATGTATGATTTTATGTATGTATGTATGTAGGTATGTATGTATGTATGTATGTATGTATGTATGTATGTATGTATGTATGTATGTATGTATGTAGCCAGTGCGGTGGATCTAGTGTGTGAGACTTAGCATGACAGGGGAGTTAATTAGTTTATCTCCCATGTCGAAGTCAAAGTCAAACTCAAATTTTTATTTACAGATGGTACATTGAGTAAGCAAAACATTTGCATTTTTTCATCAAGCCATCTACAAAAGAAAAGCATTTAAGAAAAAGAAAAGCATTTAAGAAAATGAAAAAATAACAATATTGACAACAACAATGATTACTGTAATAAAGAGCTGAAATGGTGATAATCTCTGAAAACTAACTAAAATGCACACATACTAGTAAACACTTGTTATTGACCAATCACTCACCCATGCCTGCTATAATTTGTTAAATACACATGTGACACATACACATGTACACACACAAATACACACATAACACAAACACATACATGCACGAACATGTGGGCATCTACACGCGCGCGCGCACACACACACACACACACACACACGACACAAACAGCATGTACAAACATCATATACACATGCAAACATACACACATGGTCGCGCACCGGTGCATTATTCTGCAAGATGTCATATAATCATTACAACAAACTTGCATTGAAAATCATAACAGTAAAACATCTGAGCCAATAGCAGGAAAATACACAGTGGTGAAAAAGTAAAATTTACAAATCAGTTTCAACACTGTTATTCATGAGATAGTTTTTTAAGTGTCTTTTAAGTTGGGTTTTGCCTGTAGTATTTTTTAGATCTATTGGGAGATTATTCCATAAATGGTTACCCGAACACAAAAAATTGACATGTAAAGATCATTTCTGGGTCTTGGAAATGTTAGCAGATGATTATGCCTGTGCTGATTTATTTTGAAGGATTGTTTAATATTTGGAGGAGCAGTTCCGTTTATAACATTATGCATGCACACAGCTTTGCTGAAAAAAGTCTTTTACGAAAGTCAGTACAATATTATTTATTTGTTTATAACCAGAAACCGTCAATGAGCTTGACTTTAACAGAACCAGCTTAGGTGCTCTTTTATATAAACGGTGGATACATTTCAAATTTCTTTCACTGCTTTTGTCCCATAGTGTTGATACATAGTCAACAATAGGAAAAACATGGCCACAAAAGAAGAGTTTGCGGGATTTGTTATCAAGAAAGTTATCTTAGATAGCTGAAGTAACCTGTTAGAGAGACCTTTTCCCAGAGACATCACGTGATCTGTCCAAATCAAGCTCTTGTATCATTAATGATACCTAGTATTATATGAGAATCCACTTCTTTAATTAATCATTTATCAATAAAGAAGGGTTTAAAACTGGATTTCATTTTTTGTCTTTTCTGTCTTGCTGAAACATACATGCATTTTGTTTTTTGAGCATTTAAAGACATATGATTTAACTGTGTTCAAGAAATAAGTCTGTAAATGTTATCCTGTAGTTTGTTGGCTAACACATTGGGATGAGAGTCACTGCAGAACAGAGATGTATCATCAGCAAACATTTCACAGTGACAATTTACAAAAAAGGGTAAGTCGTTTACATATATGGAAAACAGTAAGGGTCCGAGCACTGACTCTTATGGTATGCCATGTTGATGGCTACTAAGTCTGATGTTTGGTCATTAACTACCACTAGCTGCTTCCTATCTGACAAAAAAACCTTGCTAGAAGATTAATTTCTTGTGTTAGCTTGTACAAATATAATTTACGCAATAAGAAGAGAGGTTAATGACATCAAATGCCTTTTCGAAATCAACAAAAAGAAGACCAGTAAATTTGTTTTCATTTATATTATGCAAGACACTGTCAGTGAGTTGGATAATAGCTGTAGGACAGGCATAGCTTTTTCTAAACCCAGACTAACTGTCACTCTTTAGTTTTTTAATAGTAAAGTAAGAATACATGGATTTTTGTAAATGCTTTTCAACAGTCTTAGATAAGACAGACAAAATGGAAATCAGTCTGTGATTTGATGGAGAAGAGAAACCACCTGACTTGTAAACAGGTACAACTTTTGCTTGCTTCAGTTTATAAGGGAAGCAATTTTTCTTCAATGCACAAATTGTATAGTTAGGTAAGTGAGTCAAAAATCAGCAGGCTGGAAAGTTTTAATATTTTCGCATCTAAATCCTCTAAATCACAAATTCTTGATTTTTTTAGAACTAAGCTTTCGAGTACATCTAGAATGGTCTTTGGTGGTAGGTAGAAAGGAAAATTAATTGG
>CM060345.1:14977246-14992246 GCA_030674155.1 Stramonita haemastoma | reverse complement strand
GATAGATAGATAGATAGATAGATAGATAAATGAATGAATAAGGTAAAAAACAATGTAAAGGTGTACCATAACCTATGTGATCATAGAGGAGTGAGGCATCAGAGACCTCAGCTTCTCTAGGGGCCAGCATGTTGAGGGCGGCGCCCATCTCCTCTCTCTTTCGCTGCTTTACCTTCCCTGACCCTAAAGAGGGCAGGTACCTATTGACAGCTGGGTGAACTAGGGGGACTGTACTGAAGCCAAGGCGCACAAACTGTCACCCATCCAAATAGTAACCACGCTCGATCCTGCTTCCTTTTGTCTTGAGGAAAGCAAGTGCTCTGACCACAGAGCCATCCCATCCCCAAATGAATAGCTAAGTAATAAATAACTGAATGAAATTATATACTTAATAATGGGTAGGCGCTGCACTTGTGGCGACGCACTCTCCCGGGGAGAGCAGCCCGAATTTCACACAGAGAAATCTGCTGTAATATGAAGTGGTATAAAATAATTTAAAAAAACACACACAAAGCCAGCCTCACCGTGATACCAACTGTTAGTGGAGATTATGGCAACACCCTCCAGCGAACTCCCCCAGTTGATCTGGTTCTCTTGATGTCTTGATACAAACTGGCCACAGGTACACACTTGTATGGGGAAACAAAACGGAGAGCAGATTGAGAACACCAATAGTGACAACCAAATCAGAGACAACTTTTAAAAATGTTATAATAGTCAACAGCGGTGAGAATGATATAACGGGGAGTTTTGAAGGTCACCCCTGTTTGATTTATCTTATTTTATTTATTTTATTACCACGTTATGTCACAACAGATGTCTGCCTGAAATTTGGGCCGCTCTCCCGGGGAGAGCGCGTTGCCACAAGCGCAGCACCACCCATTATTTTTTTTAACCTGTCTGCAAGTGTATTTGTATCCCTATCAGAGTGGCTTTTTTTATTCTTATTATTTTTTACATAATTTTGCCAGGAACAACCCGCTTGTTGCCGTGGGTTCATTTAAATGCGCTAAATAATGATGTGTAACACATGTGACCTCGGTTTATCGTCTCATCCGAAAGACTAGCGCCCAGACCATCACTCATGATCTAATGGATGGGGGAAAAGCTTTGGCCCAAACGGGATTCAAACCACTGCACACTCCGACCCGGATTTTTGGCTTTCTAGTCAGGCGCGTGACCTCTAGACCACCGATCCATCCATCCGATTATTTGACACCTCTGTTCTTTATACCCTTTCTCACTGTATACCCTATGTCAGCCGGGCCCAAGTGATACAGAAACCTGCAGTGTTGGTCAAGTGATTTAAACAACACTTTCAAAAATGTCTCCTGTGCAGTCAATGGTGACGTTCAACTGTGCAACCTCACTTTTTCCATTGAGCCCATAGAAAACTGATGCAGCGTTGGAGCCAACCAGAAAAAAACCCAGACAAGCTCTGTGACACATGGGATTCAAACTTACAGTCTCCCATCAGGATTTTAAAACACCAACTTCTGTATTGAGTTGAACTGAATTTTTTTTTTAAGAGGGTAATGGCATAAACTAACATGCTTTTTTACAACCATCCCCCTGCACTGCCAAGGCTAACGTATTACTTATCAATAGGGGCATTAAGCGGCAATAAAAATTATTGTTCACTAAAGCCCTCGATCTTTATGTCTACCATATGCTTTTGCTGTCTCCGTCTATGTCTACCATAGCTTCTGTACATCTCTCTCTCTCACTCACCACACTCATCCGCTCATAATCACACCATTGCACATATAGACAGAGACAATGATCACTGTATGGCTACAACTCTTTTTTCGTTTTAGATATTCCACCAGAACTGAAGAAACCAATTTACCAACTCTCAAAAATATTATGATGGACCTTGACATATCAACATCCTCATCATTAAACTCTTCAACATCACCATTCTCATCGGACTGTCTCCTGCTCCAATTTCAAGAGTTCATTCCTTGGAACAACACAGACAACATCACCAGCGCTGAAACCGTCGAACTATTTCGTTTCCTGAAAGACGTGGTCTTTCTTCTGGTCTGTTTTCTGATTGGTGTTCCATCCAACGTCATCAACATGGCGGTGTTTCACAAACAAGGGTTGAAGGAACGGATCAATGTCTGTCTGTTCGCCCTGTCTCTGGCCGATTGTCTGTACCTGTTCTGTAACATGGTGTGGTATGGGGAACAGCTGTACTTTCACTTCACAACAAAAGACACGTGAGTTGGAAGGTTAAGTATGGCTATTTATTGCGTGTCTTTCTGATGCCTTGTTTTGTTTTATGTTTTTATGTTTGCCTTCTCTATTGGCAATTGTTCATGAATACACACAGGTACCCTAACTCTGCAATAAGGAAAATAAAACAGGATATACACATTTTTACAGTATCCAAGACAAAAGAAAAATCACATCTGAACATGATAAAAACATTAAACTACTAAAAAAACATTTGATTTCTAAAAAAATGTTGAACTGATAGCATAGTAATGGTGCCAGGATGTGACAAAGACATGGACTACTGGAATATCAAGGTGTTAGTGGCTGAGGCCCTATAAAGGAATACAGAGCAGATTGATATTCTAAAACAGTGGCAAGAATTTCACAGTAATAAACAAGAAACAGCAGGAAGAGGGGATTCTCTGTTCTATTATTACGTTTTTGCTCTGCACATATCCTCAACCTCAGGGAAATTTTCTGTAAAATAAAGAGCAAACTACATAATCACGTGTGTTAGCAAAAATGTATATAACCACAGCTGAAAACAGCACACATGCATAATAAATAGCTATTAATCATGACCAGAACACTCCTGTCCCTTACGGCTTCAGTCAGTGTCCTTTTTCTCCTCAAAGAAACAAGTAGGAGTATTGCGACATCATCCTGGTTTATGACACTGTTAGGACTTTAGCCATGGTACATTCATGTAGTGATCTTACATTCATGTAGTGATCATACATTCATGTAGTGATTGTACATTTATGTAATGATCCTACATTCATGTAGTGATCCTACCTTTATGTAGTGATCATACATTGATGAAGTGATTGTACATTTATGTAATGATCCTACATTAATAATAATAATAATAATAATAATAATAATAATAATAATAATAATAATAATAATAATAATAATATATAATAATGATGATGATGATAATAATAATAAGAATAACAATAATATAATAATAATAATAATAATAATAATAATAATAATAATAATAATAATAATAATAATAATAATAATAATAAATAATAATAATAAAATAATACATGGAATTTGTATAGCACTATATCTTGCAAAAACAAACCAAAGCGCTTGCATTCGACCCACACAACACACAATCACCAACAGTCTACAGTTTTAACAAATTCAAATATACACACACACGCACGCACGCACGCATGCAGCACGCGCGCGCGCACACACACACCTACAAACGTTTTGCACTTTGGCGGTGATCCTACATATATGTAGTGATCCTACCTTCATGCAGTGATCCTACATTCATGCAGTGATCCTACCTTCATGCAGTGATCCTACCTTCATGCAGTGATCCTACATTCATGCAGTGATCCTACCTTCATGCAGTGATCCTACATTCATGTAGTGATCCTACATTCATGCAGTGATCCTACCTTCATGCAGTGATCCTACCTTCATGCAGTGATCCTACATTCATGTAGTGATCCTACCTTCATGCAATGATCCTACATTCATGCTGCAGAAACATGAAGTGGGTGCTGTGTGGGAGTAGCAACAGACACAACTGGACAGCACCCACTTAGCTTTACTCAACCATGTGGGAGTAGATTTGGTTGGGGAGGCTGTTGGGTGGAAAATTTATTGGTTACTTTGTTGTTTGTGTTTTGGAAAAATTTTCAAAGGAACCTGCCTATTAACCTGATAAAAGGATTAGCAGCTCAAAGGCATGGGCATACTTGACTAACATTGTTTACAAAACTAGCCCGTTGTGGAAAGCACTGGAGCTCCCCTTCAAAAAACATATAAGTGAATATCATTTCTAAAAAAATCCCCATGATATAAATGAAAAACGTAGATAATAAACAAATGATAATTTTGTCAAGACAGACATCACAAAAAAAAAGGCTCAATTAGTATAAAAGAATGATACTGAAATCTTACAGGTACACACTTTTCGAGAATATGGCGCACAGATGTGATATATATATATATATATATATATATATATATATATATATATATATATATATATATATATAAGGAAAGCAAATACTTGTAGCCATTTACAGCTTTATTCTTGTTATCATAAAAAATCACTTTGAGTAGTCATTGTGTAAGGACCTAGCTCGAGTTACAGCTCCTGCATGGGCACTGTTCAGAAGTCCCAGCCGTAATTGAAACGTCACCCACCTTCTGTGATAGTTACCAGCAAGACACTCTTCATAATTTCCAAGTGTCTGTTGCAGCCCTATGGTTAAAATAGATACTCCCGTAGTCTATCAACACTGCCAGAAAAAGATGAAAAAAGCAAAAAAAAAATGCTTAAAACAACTGTTGTGAAACAAATGGGTATATCAAGAAAATAAACAGCTAGTGAACTTTTGTGCCATACGTTTGGGGATTTAAAAAAAAAAACAACGATCTATTTTGGTACTAGGTACCTCGGTACCTGGGTACAGACTTTATGGTCTCCCTTGCATTTCTTTAAAATACAGGATACAAGGGAAATCGTGAATCTTGTACCTAGCCAATGGTCCTGCTTAGCTGGGTAACATAATTATATATATAATATATATATATATATATATATATATATATATATATATATATATATATATATATATATATATATATATATATATATATATATATAAGAAGAAACTCAAGATTTCTATAACAGCATGATCCAGCATAATATTTAAAACCAAGCAGCCCTGTAAAGTCTTCAGAAAAAACAGCTTTAAAGTTATAATGTATAATGTGTGTGTCTGAGATAGAAGGTCACACACACCCAGAGAAAAGTTCTGGTTATGACTGGAAGCCTGATGGCTGAGGTCACTGCCTGTCTCCCTACAGGACCTACCTACCTACCCTGGGACCTAGGGATCCTCCCTCCCCTCAAGGTTACTGGTAAATGCCAGGACCCTACAATGCTCAGTATAGTGACAGATAAAGTTGTGGCTACATGGTTCTAGGATCATGATCCTGCCAGTCCCCTACAATGCTCAGTATGGTGACAGATAAAGGTTTGGCTACATGGTTCTAGGATCATGATCCTGCCAGTACCCTGCAATGCTCAGTATAGTGACAGATAAAGGTTGGCTACATGGTTCTAGGATCATGATCCTGCCAGTACCCTACAATGCTCAGTATAGTGACAGAGAAAGGTTTGGCTACATGGTTCTATGATCATGATCAAGTCTTTATCCTCACCACTCTGTGACCTCTCATCTCACCTTCCATTCACTAAATGAGCTGTCGGTCATTTTTTGTTGTTGATGAGCTTCATCTTTGGTATGGTATCATGGTTAATATGTTATGCTGGCTCATCTTCTTTCTCATTATGCAGACTAGCAAAGATGTCAGTCTAACATTGTCCGTCTCTTGGCCTGTTCTGATCAGGAAGGTGATAACTGTACACCTCACTTACCTGTAGCTATCTGCAGAGAGGACGGGATAGCCTAGTGGTCAGAAAAATTGCGCTGGCAATTTGATGTTTTTCACTGGAGTTGACATCAGTGCTGACTCCACTCTTCCCAAAAGTCCTTCGGATGAGACTATAAACCAAGGCCCTGTGTGCGAACGCAAGCAGGACATCTTGTGCACACGTTTAATCCTGTTCTGCTTTTTGTAAGAGTAGGCCATTGTGTGCCGGTGAGAACAGATGACAAGATTTACAACACTGCATACACTCGGGAACTGGATGTAAAAAAGCACATGAGTGCTTATCCGATTATCCTTGATATAAAAGAATAAAATTTATTCTTTTATAATAAATTAATAAACAAATAAATAGCCGGCCACCTTAGCTGTTTGGGAAGGGCAGATAAACCATACCCCTGACGCTGCCAGAGCGCTGTTCTGAAATGTGGGTCACATGTGGTGACTTGGCCAAAGCATTTTCTGTGTATAAGGCATCCGTTTCTTCAATCATAATGGAATTGTATTACCGAATTTTTTCATTCATTTTCCTTTAAGAAAATGTATACTTTTACCTATATTAGCTCAGAATTGAACTCAAAAGGCTTTTTTAAAAGAAAAAAACCATTCTCCTCTGGGGGGGGGGGGGGGGGGGGGGAGACATTCCCTGGCAAATGGGGTTTTCCTGCAAGCCAAAATCCTTGGCAGACTTAATCATGTGTGTATGTGCCTTGTTATGAATAACACCGCTGGACATTATATATGCAATATTTATCAGTAGGCTGGTAACCTAATTCCATGCATAGGGCCTGAGGTGTGACATCATGAAGTTGTCAGAGGAAAAACAGAACTCAGCAGAACTGGTATGAGAAGCTGACTTTTGAATGCATGTAACCTGTACATTCCGTTTTGTATCATCAACTGTGGTTCTTATTTGACTTTAACAGTTGAGATAAACTGGCATAGCTATTGTTGTCTAGCATTAAAGTCTCACTGGACGGATAACGTACAGGAGAAAGTGTCTTACTAGATGTTTTGATCCATGGAGTCAACAATATGCACGACTTAATCTTCTTGGCATTGAGTGTAAGACCTGTAGATATCAGTTTTATTTTCTCTGTCTATGATTGTTTGCATATTGTCTGATATAAGAACAGTATCATTGACATACCCGGGGTTTGTGATTTCTTCCCCACCAGTTCTTGAACCAAGTTCTTCAACTTCTGCCTCCTTCATAATCTGTTCTGTGTATAAGCTGAACAGCTGTGGTGAGAGCATGCCTTCTTACCCGCCTCCCTTCTGGACTGGGATCAGGAAGAACCAGCGATGGTTTTACCCCATTTCATTCTGAGCTGCAGGTCTGTGCAAAGACTGATTAATGATGTAACCCAAGGCCTTGGAAAATGTTTGTTTGTAATGTAATTTGGAAGAAGTGCCCATGCTTTTTATTAGCAAATGCTTTTCTGTAAGCATTGATTGTTGTGTAATGCTTGCTTTCTGACTTTCAATTATTGTTGCAGTGAAGCATTTGATAGTGTGAAGCATAGGCACCTGCAGTGAAGCATTTGATACTGTGAAGTATAGGCACCTGCAAGGAAGCATTTGATATTGTAAAGCATAGAGAACTGCAGGGAAGTATTTGATACTGTAAAGCATAGGCACCTGCAAGGAAGCATTTGATACTGTGAAGATCTGATCCATCCTGTGTTGCAGCATATAGATATACGTGTCTCTGGAAGACCATGCACATTAATGGTTTCCAGTGATTGGTATGTAAAATGTGTGCTTCAAAAAACACACAGGCAGACTATAAAACAAAAAGAACAAGATATGGGTATAGGTATACTAGGGGTGCTCCTCTGATCAAGGCATGTTGGATAGCAAGCGCTTTGACGGGTACTTTTGGATTATTCTGTAAGCTTTCTTGACTGATGCACGTTCATAGGTTCCCTGGTCATAAAAATGCACACTATCCTATTGTGCAACAAGAAAAGATTGCAAGATCAGAGCTGAAGATAATTATCACCAAACTGGGAGGTCGAAAAAAAGCGTTGGTAGTTATCATGAATTTGTGGTGTCTATCTATATCAAGTTATATACTACATGCTACATATTATAAATATTATGCTTTGTGTAATTTACATGTTATGCTTCTACCAACAATAGCCGTAATGAAGACAATTGAGTTGAGATGATTTTTTTTTTCCTAGTAGCATTTTTATCCATAGAATATGACTTCAAAAGATGACAGAAATATGTACAGAGAACCCTCTTGAATGTATGGGTCATCATTAATTTTTTTACAGTGCAACCCAGGAGTAAGTACACTTAAGTTAAAAAAACATACAACTTGTTTTGCTACTTGAACAACAAACAACAGCAGCATTCTTTTAACCAAGCTTTCAGTTGCTTCCTATATTGTTAGGAAAACCCTTGAGAAAAGTGCTTCCTGGGCACGAAAGGCTAGTGAATACATTTCAAGTTGTCACCATAGCCTAAAACTTATGATTTGAAAAGGTCAGATTACGTGTAAAAGCCAGCTAGTTACCGTGACATTTCAGATGAATTGTCTTCCCAATACCCCTCTCCAACTCCTCTTCAGATGACCCTGAAAAGCAGAAAGAAAACTGATTGAATATTTATATTAGCCATGAACAGCATTGTCTCTGTCTCTCCATCATTTGTATTCCAATGTGCCTAACAGAAGATGGAGCTTGAGACAGATCTAACAAACATGGCTTTACACTAAGTGCTGTTAGGCTTGGCATCTAAACGCTGTGTTTGTTCAGATATGAACCAGTGCTGTACTGGCTGGCCAACCATTATCTGCTGGGTTTCTATGGATTCACCTGGGTGTCTCAGGTCATCTCTGCCATCATCGCCAGTGAAAGATGCTTCTGCATCCTCTATCCCCTTCGCTCCCACACCATTCTGTCTACTTCTACCACCACTGTCAGCATTGTTATTGTTTTCATTGTTGTCACTGGACTGTATTTTTTTGTTTGTTGCTCGCTATTACATCAAGTGTTGGTATGATCCAGTTACTGACTCTGTCAAATTGATTTTGATGGGTGGAGATATTTACCACCGTTATAAACAAATCATTGATTACTTGGACGTCTTTGTCTATGGTGTTGGCCTGCCTGGAGCAGTCATTGTTATAATGACGTCAACTACAATTGTGACGGTGGTAAAATTACGTCAGGCGGCACTGTGGCGGGCTGGAACTTCTTCACGTGGTGGTGATGATGGTGGGAGTGAAGGTGGGGGTATGTCTATGAAAGAACTGTCTTTGACAAAGATGTTAGTGTACAATTCTGTGTTTTTCACCATCTGTGTGTTTCCACAATTTTTGTTCAGGTAAGTGTTCTTGAGCTTTTACACTGATAAGTGTGGTAGTTGTGGTGATGTTATTGCTGTGTGTGTGCCAGCACATTATGCAAGTACCCGGCATGTGCATGTGGCAGGCTTGGGTATGTATGTATGTATGTATGTATGTATGTATGTATGTATGTATGTATGTATGTATGTATGTATGTATGTATGTATGTATGTATGTATGTATGTTGTGTGTGTGTGTGTGTGTGTGTGTGTGTGTGTGTGTGTGTGTGTGTGTGTGTGGTGTGTGTGTGTATTTGAGAGGAATGCTGCAGAGGGGAGTAAATATGCACAGTAATCAGAATATTAGATTTTAAATGCAACAGTAATTGTTGTTATAGTTATAACCCAAAAAATTATTGTAGAATTTTCCACTGCTTTTAATCAAGCAAACCGCCTTTTTCTCCCCCAAAGTACTCTTGCTCTAACTAGGTAAAGATAAAAGGTAAAGTTGTCTCATAACCTATGTGGTCGTAGGGGAGCAAGGCATCAGAGACCTCAGCTTCTCTAGGGGCAAGCATATTTAGGGTAGCGCCCATCTCCTCTTCTTCGCTGCTTTACCTTCCCTGAGCCTAAAGAGGGCAGGTACCCATCTACAGCTGGGGGACTGTACTGAAGCCAAGGCACGCAAACGGTCACCCATCCGGTTGGTAACCACGCTCATACTGCTTAACCTTAGCTTGGGGAAAGTGAGTGCTCTGACCACTGAGCTATCCAGTACCCAGGCAACCAACTATAACTCCTTAATGGCTACAAGACTGGTTTTGAAACAGTGTATTCTAAAGCAATCAGAGTTGCATTCAAGGAGTTACAAGGGTGTTCTTCCATAATTCAGACAGAGTTTGCCAGGGCTGCCTTCTATGTCCTACTCTTGAAAAAAAAAAGTTGTGTTTTGCTTTGGAAACATAATGAGTGATGTACTTAGAAATCTCATTTACATCTCTCATACTAGTTATAAGTGTTTAAACTCCTGATCCCAGTGGGCAGGTATGACAAACAACCCCATTGTGACACAGGCTGTGTTTTGACTTACTGCTCTGTTACTGACCTTGTGACACAAGGAGAGTGTAACAAGGCTAACGATCTTATCTCCTCCTGATTTTTGGTTTTATCTAAATTCAAAATGTACAGCTGTTAAAGTTTTATCATGAAATCCCGTGGGTAACTGGCCAACAAAACTCTGAGGTGTATTAACTGTAATAAACTAGATTCAGAATTATGATTCTGCCTCACAAACTGATGGCTGTGTCGGAAAAAAGCCCAGCAAATAATGATCTGTTTAATCCTCAAAATGAACATGATCTTCTGTTTCTTAGTTTTAAAATTTCAAATAAACTTAATGCTGACTGCTTTCAATTGCTCTGAATTCCATATTTTATTGATATGAAGCGAAGTAATCATTTTTTCTTTATTTATCTTGTTTCATTATTTTTATAAACCCCTGTGTGTGTGTGTGTGTGTGTTGTGTTGTGTGTGGTGCGTGCGTGCGTGCGTGCGTGCGTGCGTGCGTGCGTGCGTGGACAAGGGTCCTTTGCTCTTCATGTCTGAGCTGAATGCGGGGAGAAGACATCACAATTTCTACATGGCCTTTATCTGGGTGCTCAACATTTTGTCCTACATCAACGCCACCTTCAACTTTGTCATCTACTACACTGTGGGATCCCGCTACAGACAGACAGTGAGGAGTCTGCTCTGCTCCAAGCCTTGCTGGAAGGGGAAGATTTCTAAGGGCGAAAGACAGAAGGAAGTAGGAAAGCAAGGCGATACAAGCACTTATGTGATCAACACCTGACTGATCTACTGCCATGCTTGTTATTAATCAAAAGAAGTACACGTAACTTTTGTGTGCCTTTTCACAAAGTTGGTATATGGACTAATAAAAGTCTGATGTAAAGAGTTGTATGTTTTTCTTTTCTTTCTTTGGGGGTGGAGGTAGGGGTGGTGGTATATCTAATAGCGGTATTCTTGTTTCATTTTAGCCAACTGAAAGAGTTGCTTTTTGATGGATGAGAGTTTGTATTCGCTGTGATTTAACTTTCAAGAACCTAACTTTATCCTTGCATTAAAACAACAACAACAACAAATGTCTGGGGTTGATTTATCTCTTGTTTGATGTTTGAATAATAGATGGCTAGCTATCCTGCTCTCTGCCTGTATGGCTGGTTTGGCTGGCTAAATGCATGGATGGATAGGCAAGTGAACAGGTTGCTGTTGTGTGTTCCCTAGCTTAACACCTTGGGGGTCCTCAAAATTTGCACTCAGACTCACTCACTCCACCTCGGAATCACTTTGAGATTTGAAATTACACACTGGGTGAGAAGGGTTTTTTTTTGTTTCCAAATACCTTGACATATAGGCAGCCACACTTCGATTTCAGAGGATTTTTTTTCTCCCCACTCACCTAGTGAATGGTATAGAGATTTAATGATAACAAAAATGATCAATTATAAGCTTGCAAGGGAAGCAGTAACATTTTTTCCCTTTGTCTACCCCTGGTTCATTGGAGAAATACACATTACACACACACACATGCGCACTGGCACGCACACACGCACACACACACGCACACATACACACACACACAATATCAAATATATTGTTTATTGAATATTTTTTTGCTTATTAAATTATTTTTTATATTGCTTATTGAATTACTATGAAAAAATCATTACTTTGAAATTAACACTGATTCACACACAGACACACACACAGACACACAGACACACAAACAAACACACACACACACACATACACACACCCTCCCGCAAAGGGATTTCACCCCTAGAGTTAACATCAGTGCTGACTCCACTCTCCCCAAAAGTCCTTTGGATGAGACTATAAACCAAGCCCGTGTGCAAACGCACACAGAACATCTGACGCACACGGTAAATCCTGTTCCGCTTTTCGAGTGAGCAGGCCATTGTTTGTCGGTGAGAAGAGATGCCAAAATTTACAAAACTGCATACACACCGGGACAGGATTTTGCCATTAGCCGCGATATAAACACTAATGAGATTTTTGCATATGCAACAGTTTTTTCCACCACAATTAGGGTAGTGGCATCCCAACTTCAGGGTCAGTTTAGATTATGGCATTCCTGAAAGGAGAACTGAATTTGATAATGCACCTGTATTGGTGACTTGTAAACACTGTCATTCCGTGCATTTTCTTAAATAAGCAAAGCAGTGTATGTGAACAAAATGAATGTGAACGAAAGTGGCAATTTGATCGTCTGGGGCTTATGAAAACACGCATTATTTATTCAATAACCCAAGGGTCTATATGCTTAACTTTTTGCAATTGCACATAACGCGTCTTTAACACTGGTGGCTCTTTCAAGCATTCATAACAACCTGTCTATCAGGACTTAACAAAAAACACTTTTCTTTCAGAGATATGCAGCAGTAATTAAAGCGGAAATTATAACTGCAGTATGTCTATGTCTCTTTGGCATTATAATTTATGACTTCCATGAGCTTGCTCTCTAAAATCTTAATCTGTAAAAACTCTGTTCGAAAAGAAACCGCGATGACCTTTTGAAGATCAAGGTTATCTATTAATTCCTATAATCACTTTAGGTATAATACAAAGCCTCAAAAACACAAATTATAACTGAAAAGGTTGAACAGGCATTCAACAGTTATCTATGACATATCAACAAAAAGCCATAAAAATGTATGCCATCATCTTTGAAGGTGTTTGATATGTTATTTCTAATCCAATTTGGAAATGTTTTACGAATTTTTTATTTGTTGATGAGAAAAACTGTCCATATTCCAAAGTGATTTGATGTAGTTTATGTCATAATTTTGTAAAACTTTGCACAAATTGTACACTGGTTGTATAAGAGTTTTGTAACATATTTTTTTAAACTAAAGTTATCAAAGTTGGATAGAAACAAAATTGTTGTATAATTCATCAGTAGGATATAGTGATCACATCATATCCAGTACCATTGAATTACTTCAATTCCTTCAGCAAAGATAATGATAATTTATAGATCACTACTGATAGTGTTAAAAAAGCCAAAGGAGCAGCCAAATTCAAACATTTTCTGCACTTACCATTGTGTACCAGTTATAAACAAACCATCTACATCAGCATTGTCTGACTTTGACTTTAAAGCAAGAATGACTGTAACTATGCTTCTTCATTTAATCTACAATTAATCTTGTTATTCTAACTCAATCTGTAAACTACTCAGATACAGCCAGTCAACATTTTTATGTAGTGCAGCTATATATTTAATGTATATTCGACACTGAATAACTAATATGCATCTAAACCATTACGCATCGAATATAAAAAAAATAGCATCCTTGCTTTAAGCTGTCATTAAAAGAAAGTTATCTTAATTTATCACACACCCTAAATGTACGAATTCATTGTCTCATCTTGAAAGGGGATTTGTGCAACTTCAGTAGTTATAAAAATGTCACATGCCCTAAATAATCGACTCAAATTTGAAATCCATCTGTCATAGTGGTATCACACTATCAGCATCAAATATTCCTATTAAGACATAGGCAAAAGTAACCTATCATTCCTCATCAAAGGGGTGAACATGCATCTGAAGCTTCTGGACACAAACACAATGTGTAATAAATCTGTTAGGCATCCCTGCCTAGAGCATTCCACACTGTGGTTGCAAGAAACAGACTGTTTTCAGGCCATGGGTATAAATTTTGCTTTGGTGCTGTGTGGCATGGACAACGAATCAATAAGCTGAAAGACCTAAGAGCACGTGACCAGCAAAACCATTGAACAATTCCAGAGAGGTAGGATGATTTTATTTCTAGGAAAATGTGAGTGACATTTTTATCTGTCGAATACACACAAACAATAAGTCATCATTGTTGTTTTAGCACAGGAAAGATAGAAGAATAATTTTGCAAATGTGTAACAACGTGGGTAATAGCATTCTGAACAGCTTGAAGGCATTTGACCTGCAGAGCCTCCAGTCTCAAGGGGGAGAGCAGATCCTGCAAGACATCAAGAGAGAACTAAGCCTCTTCAGCCAGAGATTTATGGTCACGCTGCCATGGACCTCTTTCCAATGTGGCATAGGGGGCAACAAAGAGGCAGACAGCCTGTCCAAGGCAGAGGCAGCTTGGAGCAGCCAGCCCATCCAATGTCATAAACTGAGGCAAGGACAATCCTGAAAACAGTTTCAGGAAAGTATGGTGCCAGCGGCTGGGCATCAGGCAAAAGATGGAAAAGTTGACATTGTTTAGTTAGAGTTGCTCAAGTTGCCGTCTTCAGGCTGCAAACAGAATACCGCCAGATCCTATCCCATTTCCACCACATAAAAGAATCCCACGCTGACAGGTGCCTCTGTGGCACAGGCCCACACCCCCCTCCCGTATCCTGCAGTCTTGCTCTACCTTCAACACTCTGAGACACCAGACATGGCTTATCCCAGTAGAGCTCCAGGAAAAAAAAAACAACTATGGGGACTGAAGGGGTCACTATGGCAGAATGCAAACTTTGCCATCCAGACCAAATTAGAAATTCAGTACAGCCAGGGAACACAGAAGAACGAGAATGCAAAGAAGAATGCAAAGAAGAAGAAGAAGAATACAAAGAATGCAAAGAAAAATAAAAAGAAGAAGAATGCAAAAGAAGAAGAAGAAGAAGAAGAAGAACAAGAACAAGAACAAGAACAAGAACAAGAACAAGAACAAGAACAAGAACAAGAAGAAGAGAAGGAATGTAAAGAAGAAGAAGAAGAAGAAGAAGAAGAAGAAGAAGAAGAAGAAGAAGAAGAAGAAGAAGAAGGAGAAAAAAAAAGAAAAAAGAAAAAGAAGAAGACGAAGACGAAGACGAAGAAGAAGAAGAAGAAGAAGAAGAAGAAGAAGAAGAAGAAGAAGAAGAAGAAGAAGAGGAGAAGGCGAAGAAGGAGAAGAAGAAGAAGACATGTAAGCGGGGAAAACCACCAAGGAGATAATTACAAAATCAATCGCTGACAATGCTAATGTTCGTGATAGTTAC
>CM060345.1:14969746-14972246 GCA_030674155.1 Stramonita haemastoma | reverse complement strand
GGTAAACTCCTGACCACAGTGTATTAGTTATTAGCTTTATGGAAGACTGAGATCACACCTTTGATAGGCATCTGCTTGTCTTGAGTGTTGCACATACTTATGTCTATATTACCAGTTTTTCAGGCCAGGTGGCCCCGAGACATGTCAAATCAGAATGCACACAGTACACAGCAGTCAGTTTCCCCCACGTTCAGCTCCTCTCAGCTGCTAATTATCCCAGCCCATCCCAGCCCAGCTTTGGCCAGCTGGTGCTATTTTTAGCAGGAGCTGACTACGCATGGACATGGTAAAAGGAAGGGGTATGCTAAATTTAGCACTCTGGACTAGGCCTTACTGAGTGATGTTGGATTTGTGCACTGTAAGTACAGCCCTGCTCAAAGCTCGTTCTTTTCAGAACACCAGCGTTGCTTCTTTTTCACCACAGGGGGGATTTAGGGGGGTGGGGTGGGAGGTGGGGGTAAACTAGTGGTTTCGAGTATTAAACTCGGATTCTGATGGCCTAGGATCAAGCCGCCACGAAGAAGCCAGTTTTAGGGGATTTTGCCCGGGAGTTAACAACAGTATTAAATCCACTCCCCCGAAAAGTCCTTTTGAGAAAAGATTTTAAACCAAGGCCCGTGTGCGCACGCACGCAGAACACCTTGCACATACGACAAAAAATCTGTTTGAGAATAATATGCCATTTCAGTCTGGTAGAAATGGGTGACACCACTTATAAAAGAAATGCACACACACCGGTATTACCATCCTCAAAGTCGGATTGCGACTACCTTAATGGTGGGTAAAAATGGTCGCATACGCAAAACCTTACCATTGGTGAACCTTGGAGCTCTAGGCGTGGAGCAGGGGAAAATACTCATCACCAGTGACCAACATGAAGTAAAAAAGGGCACTGTCTGTGATTTTTTTGTCCCTAAGCTCTGATCTTATGGTGGATTCAGTTCCAATTTTCCATGCTCTTGCATGCCTGTGGGGAGGTGGCGTGGACGGTTAACCGTGCATAAGTTTGTTGGGGAAGATCGCTGCACAGAAGCAGTGGTCAATAGTTACCCCAGGAAGCTGTCTCCCTCTAAATGGTTATATGACTAAGCTGTAATAGTATACTGCCACGGTTACATGACTAAGCTGTAATAGTATACTGCCATGGTTACATGACTAAGCTGTAATAGTATACTGCCACGGTTACATGACTAAGCTGTAATAGTATACTGCCACGGTTACATGACTAAGCTGTAATAGTATACTGCCACGGTTACATGACTAAGCTGTAATAGTATACTGCCATGGTTACATGACTAAGCTGTAATAGTATACTGCCATGGTTACATGACTAAGCTGTAATAGTATACTGCCATGGTTACATGACTAAGCTGTAATAGTATACTGCCATGGTTACATGACTAAGCTGTAATAGTATACTGCCTGTTGCAAGCTTGCTATGTGGTGTTCTAGATGTGTAGGCTCAGAATAGGCACCACTATACACTGGTGAAGTGATAACAGCAGTGCGGGGACCTGCTGGTCAGTTGCCCCGTGGCAGATTAACGCTGATTACAGCTTTCTGTCGACTTCTGATCTTGCGGATGTAACATGACAACCTTAGCTGTGGCTGGATAGAGAGATTAGAATAAGTTGTATGGAAACAACAGGACAGAAACATAACACAAGAGAGCAAGATATAGTTTTGCATGAGCTATCTGTCTAACTTGTACATACTGCACAATCAATACTGTTGTCAAACCTTGTTGAATGTTTTCCTGTTTTGTCAGGGTGAAACCCACTGTCATTGAACCGATAATCGTGTTTTTATCGACCTAATGTAACAGTTTCATCTAAACAGTGTTTATTCAATTCATAAACACTCAACTTCAATAGTTCCAGTTTTGGTTTTCTAGGAGTGCTGGAAGTTTTATTTCAGAAAGTATTTATAGTGACGAGGACATTTTCAGTGCATATATGTATTCTTTGCACCCAAACATTTCACTTGGGCTATTAGAAACAACCCGCTATTGCCAGAAAATTCGTTTTGAGCAGTGATTTTAGTGGTTTTGACCCCTGTTTTAATCTATTCCAGCTAAGTGTCTAGTAAACTGTAACAACAATTATGTCAGTCTCAGATCTGCTGACATAACCAAACAGTGACTTTAGACATAATCAGTCTAGGTTTGTTTTCCATTCATCTCGGTGTGACTTCAGAGATCATCTAGGTTTAATATCAAGTCATTAGGTTAAAGAACAAACTACACAATCAGATGACTTTTTATTCCTTCAAAATCAATTTTCTCTGATTCTGTAGATAACAAAACCAATTTCGGATCCACACACTGATAGTTTCAGCTAAATGCTTATCATTCAAGTTTGTAGCATCTACGTTTGCGCTGTGTTATGGTTCTCATCCAAGCTCGATTTTTTTAGTTTTGTTCTAGACTGATGTTACAATAAACTGGTTTAATATTATTCCATGTTCAGTGTTTTGTATCCTTTTTCTGTCTGTCTGTCTG
>CM060345.1:14962246-14964746 GCA_030674155.1 Stramonita haemastoma | reverse complement strand
GGCGACGCGCCTCCCCGGAGAGAGCAGCCCGAATTTCACGTAGAGAAATCTGCTGTGACATAAAGTGCTACAAAATACAAAAATACAAATGCAAATATTCTACCCCTTCTTGTACCCTGAATGATTCCAGCCTACCTCCTCTCCCTATCGTTTACTACCTGTGGGTTGTCAGGAAAGCCAGGTGTTGAGGTAGGCAGTGAGATGCGATGATCTTTCCTGACCCTCATCACCTCACCTACCTCCCTACACCTACCATCACCATACTCCTCCCTCCCCTAAACTTCCTCCCCCTTCCCTGCACCTACCCCTACCATACTCCTCTCCCTAAAATCCCCCCCCTTTCCCTACACAGCTATAGTATGGTAGGCATTCTTCTCTTCTTCTTTCCCATGGCCGGGATGGTCGTGGAGGAGACATGAGAGACGATTCTGCAGCCAGCCGTCGCCATCCAGCCCTGTCCTCCGCCTTCCGAATGAGTGTTGGACTGTCCAGGGGGTCCACTCCTTGATGTTATCCATCCAGCTTTTGGTTTGTCTGCCTTGGCGTCTGCCACCTTCTAGCGTTCCTTGTAGGACTGTCTTGGGGAGGGTGTTGTGGGTGTGACATGGCCGAACCATGCCAGTTTCCTTTTCTTGACAGTGGCTAGTAGGGGTTCCTGAGGGCCAGCCATCAGTGCGACTTGACTTCGCACATAGGTAGGCATACTCCCACCTAAACCTCCTTTTTCCCTACACCTACCCACACTATACTACCCGCCCCCCTCCCCCTTCCCTACACCTACCCCTATCACACTCCCCCTAAACTTCCCCCTTCCCTACACCTACCCCACACCATACTCCTCTCCCTGAACCTCTTCCTCCAACCCCTACCCCATCATACTCCCCCCTAAACCTCCTCCCCCTTCCCTACACCTACCCCTATCATACTCCCCCCTAAACTTCCCCCTTCCCTACACCTACTCCACACCATACTTTTCTCCCTAAACCTCCTCCTCCAACCCCTACCCCATCATACTCCCCCCTAAACCTCCTCCCCCTTCCCTACACCTACCCCTATCATACTCCCCCCTAAACTTCCCCCTTCCCTACACCTACTCCACACCATACTTTTCTCCCTAAACCTCCTCCCCCAACCCCTACCCCACCATACTCCCCCTAAACCTCCTCCTCCAACCCCTAGCCCATCATACTCCCCCTAAACTTCCCCCTTCCCTACACCTACCCCACACCATACTCTTCTCCCTAAACCTCCTCCCCCAACCCCTACCCCATCATACTCCTACCCCAACCGGGAAGGGAGTGACTCGAAGAAAAAGAACAACGCAGAAACAGAGAGGGATAGAAAGAAGGAGATGAAATGGAGCACAGAATGAGAAAGAAAGAGGGGGTAGGAGAGAGGGAAAGAAGGAGGAGATGAATCTGGGTGGATGGGGATAGCACAACAGGTGCTGAACATCTGTAATCAACCCAAAGTGTGCCAATTGCCCACTTCCAGAAGTGTTGCAAACTTTCAATGTTTACCGCGTCTCCCATGGGTCACAGATTCATTGTTTCCCACGCTGATATTGTTCACTATGATAGTATGTGTATGCAAACCGATTTGCTGTCACTCTTCATGTCAGAGTGTAATCCTTGGCGGCTGTACTGTACTACTTTGCGTCTTCGCGGGGATCAGGACATAGTGAAGTCATTAGGTCAAAGAGAAAATCCTGCTTACCGAAGTTTTTGGACTTTCTCAATGTACAGATTGACAAAAGGTCAAAAAGTTCAGTGAGCAGGAGGACGGGAAAACATCGGAGAGGAGTGCTAGGACTGGCCTTGGGTGGAATCACTTGCTACGAAAAGGTAAAAACCGTGAGGAGTGGAGGAAGCTGGTTGCAGAATCTTCAGGGGTGCCTCAACGGTCTGGTCGATTACGGGATAGGTGAAAATAAAGGCATGTATCCTTTTACGCCTTTCACAACTATCATCACTGCATCCACATGAATGATCAGACACTCGATCTACGCGTTGCTTCGCATTAAATTGTATTATGTTCTTTCAATATTGTTTTTAGTATTCTCTCTCTCTCTCTGTCTCTGTCTCCTTCTCTGTCTGTCTGTCTATCTCTCTTTCTGTCTCTCTGTCCGTGTGTGTGTGTGTGTGTGTGTGTGTGTGTGTTGTGTGTGTGTGTGTGTGTGTGTGTGTGTGTGTGTGTGTTGTTCTTCAGTTTAATGTCTGTTCACATAAGTGATATTAGACACAAAAAAAACAAAAAAAAACTTTTAACCAATGGTAGGAACAAAAAACACAAAAAGTGAACACTAAACCCTGAACAATCAATCATAACTTTTTAGAAAATTAAGAAAGAGCACAAGATTAAAGTCTCTGTCTCTAAACAAGCTACTAACATGTTCAAAAGCACTATAGTAAACTGTCAATTGGACTCTTCTTCAGCGATAAGGCGAGTTCACACAGCATCACACAGTTACTTAAAATACTGTCCAGAGAGTTCTCACGTG
>CM060345.1:14934746-14954746 GCA_030674155.1 Stramonita haemastoma | reverse complement strand
AAACGTTTTGACTATTCTCCAATTCAGCAGCAAGCAGTGTGTGTGTGTGTGTGTGTGTGTGTGTGTGTGTGTGTGTGTGTGTGTGTGTGTGTGTGTGTGTGTGTGTGTAAATGTGTTTATGTAAATGTGTGTGTGTGTGTGTGTGTGTGTGTGTTGTGTGTGTGTGTGTGTGTGTGTGTGTGTGTGTGTGTGTGTGTGTGTGTGTGTGTGTGTGTGTGTGTGCGTTTGTGTGAGTGTGTTTTTAATTGACCAATTACAATTGTTATATCGAGGATTATGGAATAAACACTTATGTGCTTTTTTCATCCAGTCCCCATGTGAATGCAGTTTTGTAAATCTTGTCATCTGTTCCTACCGTCACATAATGGCCTACTCTTACGAAAAGCGGAACAGGATTTAACGTGTGCGCAAGATGTTCTGCGTGCATTCGCACACGGGGCCTAGATCTATAGTCTCATCTGAAGGACTTTTGGGGAGAGTGGAGTCAGTGCTGACGTTAACTCCAGGGGAAAAATCCCTCGAACGGGAATCGAACTCGGGTCGTCAAATTGCGAGTGCAATGTTCTGACCACAAGGCTATCGTGAGTGTGTGTGTGTGCGCAAGCAAGCACGCGTGTGTCAGTATGTATGTATGTATGTATGTATGTATGTATGTATGTATGTATGTATGTATGTATGTATGTATGTATGTATGTATGTATGTATGTATGTATGTATGTATGTATGTATGTATGTATTATGCATGTATTATGCATGTATGTATGTATGTATGTATGTATGTATGCGTGTATGCGTGTATGCGTGTATGCGTGTATGCGTGTATGCGTGTATGCGTGTATGCGTGTATGTATGTATGTATGCATGTATGTATGTATGTATGTATGTATGTATGTATGTATGTATGTATGTATGTATGTATGTATGTATGTATGTATGTATGCATGTATTCATGTATGCATGTATGTATATATGTAAGTATGTATGTATGTATATGTATGTATGCATGTATGTATGTATGCATGTATGTATGTATGTATGTATGTATGTATGTATGTATGTATGTATGTATGTATGTATGTATGTATGTATGTATGTATGTATGTATGTATGTATGTATGTATGTATGTATGTATGTATGTATGTATGTATGTATGTATGTTTGTCAGTATGTGTGTGTATGTGTGTGTGTTGTTTTACATGATCAAATAAATAGACCAATGCTATGCTTCTGGTCCAAATTGTAAAATTTTGATAGAATATCTCGTACACAGATTTTCGAGAATTTCTCACTTTATCGATAGGTTCCTTAAAGATAAAACTAAACGAATCACACTTTGTCCGTCTGTTAGTTTTTGTATCATTGTCTGTCTGTCTCTTCTTCGTATGTCTGTCTCTGTCTCTCCTCTCTTTTTTGCCTCTGCCTGTCAGTCGGCCTCTCGGATTTTGTGTGTTGTCGCTTTAAGCATATGTGGTTTCAAAAGTGTTAATTATTTTGACAAAACTTGATGTCAGCTATACTCGTGTATGTAACTTTGAAGTATTTAGTCTTTTTTCTTTACCGAAAATCTCGCTTTCGAAAAATACGTTGTCTTCTTTGCACACACACACACACACACACACACACACACCACACACACACACACATACACACACACACGCGCGCGCGCGCGCGCGCGCCCATACACTCACACACACATACACACACGTATACACACACAGACCGACTGACAGACACACACTCACATGCACACACTTATTTACCTAGTTTTACCGAAACTTCCCTTGAACAAGTTCTGGATGATGTCAAGTTAGTGTTTGCTATTGCTAAGGGTTTATTGTTAAGTCCCATAGGGCATTTGTTGTAGTTACATCATTGTTCTATTTTGAATTTTACTCTTCCCTGTCAATTTAATGTTTAGCATACAATTTCGTTTTATGTAATGAGAATAAGTTCAACCACAATTACAAACTTGCACAAAATGCACCACACACACACACACACACACACACACACACACACACACACACACACACACACACACACACACATACACACACACACACACACACACACACACACACACACACACACACACACACACACCACATTTCCTTTTTAAAATAAAAAGTAAATATTTAAGCATATACTTTAATGAATATATCCCCCATCATTATCCTTGTGTTTCTCTCCCTTTCTCTCTTTAGTTTATCAACATTTTGATATTAATTAGTATTATTATTCTATATGTTTATTGTGTGTTTGTGTTTTTGTAATATTATTGCTATATTTGGATGTATTTCCCATCTTTGATTCCATTTATCTTATTTTTATGCTCTCTCTCCCCCCCCCCCCCCCCCCCCCCGTCCGGTATCACTTTATGTGGAAGGACGTAAAATTGAAGACTACTACTACTACTACTACTACTACTACTACTACTACTACTACTACTACTACTACTAATACACGCACACACACAGAGCACACACACACATACACACGTATACGTACACGTACACAGACACACAGACACAGACACACAGACAGACACACACAGACACACAGACACACAGACACACAGACAGACACACAGACACACAGACACAGACACAGACACACACACACACACACACACATGCACGCACGCACGCACGCACGCACGCACGCACGCACGCACGCATGCGCGCGCGCGCGCACCAAATTTGCAAGTGCGTGATGTGCCGAGACGCAAATGTTGTTGTTTTACTAAAGCACGATTTTAGCATCTACCTTGTGATTATTATATACTGCTGATGTTCTTTACGACATATTTGGCGGGACTTTTGTTTTATAACTGCTGAAAATCTTCATTTCCTTCAAATCTGAGACAACAACTACTGTTGTCTGCCACAGGAGCAAGAATGCATTGCGCTGCCGTTAAGCACCTCTCAAGTATTATTATCTTTTGAGTCTTTCTGCTAAAGAGGTAGGAGAACGGGCAAAAAGGCATAAATAAATAGACACTTGGGAGGCAGCAGAAAGAAACAAAAAGAACACGGTAGAAACAGAGAAGGAGAGAAAGGAGGCAATTCCTGGTGGCGGTGCTATTCATACTGACAGGTCCCCTGTATCCCTGTGGTGGAAATCTGACAAAAAACCAAGTGTGTCAGTACGTTGAGGAATGGATTAGGTAGAGCACAGCTGATAACGGTGAAAGAGGAAAAGGCCGTTGGTGAACATTTGCAAAACACGCGCGAAGCCGCCCTTTTCCTTTTCTCAACCCTTTCCTCCATAGCACTGTCTGTCCTCCTCCCCTCCTCCCCCCACCCCCTTTCTCCCATCTTTCCTTCCCAACCATCCTTTTTTGTAAAGAGAATAGCAGCATGGCAGACAAAGAACTCTGTTATGAAAAAAATAATTGGCTGTTTTGTAGACAGATCCGTATTTTCGACAGAGAAATAAGGTTAACAGCAGTGACATATCTCTTCACTGATGCAGATAGGCCACAGAGGGAAGGGGGGGGGGGGGGGAATTCCAATCTCCCCAGCCCAACGCTATTCAGGATCAGTGTATCCTACTCTCAAAACCAGAATCTCACAGAGCTTATTGTTTTTTTTATTATTTTATTTATTTATTTATTTATTTATTTATTTATTATTTCATATCGAGGATAATGGGATAAGCACTCTTGTGCTTTTTTTTTTACATCCAGTCCCCGTGTGTATGCAGTTTAGTAATTAATGTCATCTGTTCCCACCGGCACACGATGGTCTACTCTTACGAAAAGCGGAACCGGATATAACGTGTGCGCAAGATGTTCTGCGTGCGTTTGCACACGGGGCCTCAGTTTATAGTCTTATCCGAAGGACTTGTGGGGAGAGTGAAGTCAGCACTGATGTTACATAATACATACATACATACATCGGTTTATAGTCTCATCCGAAAGACATGATATCACAAGCTGCCTGAAACGTACGCACGTTAGAGTGACAGACAGACAATCCGGTCAGAACCTGTTTCACTCTGACGGTACAGTTCGGGGGTAGAGTCATTGCCCGCTGAGGGTCATACTGATATCAATGATTGCTTGGTCATGATGCCAGATGGTATGAGAAGTTCATTTTGGTGTGGTGATCCTCACAGTATCAATGTGACCTCTGTCTCTCATAAATTGCAGACCCTAGAAGTTTTTTCCACCAACTCACCACAACCAGAGAGTTGCAGTGAAAACAGTGAATGGAGGTCACCATTGCACCAGAATTATACGATCTGCTGAATTGTAGGCAGCATTAAGAAAAAAAACCCACAGTTTATGTCAATACCACTTTCAGACATGGCAGATTTTTCTGCGTGAAATTGGGGCAACTGACTCTGGGTAGAGTGCGTCGCCACAAGTGCAGCCCCGACCATTTTGTTTTTTTCTGTGTATTTCTCTGTTTTTTAATTGTATTTGTTATTCTATCAGAATGACTTTTTCTATAGATTTTTGTCAGGGACATCTCTCGTATTGCCATGGCTTTTTTACCTGCGCTAAATGCATGCTCCGCACAGGGCTTTAGCTTATAGTCTCTTTCAAAAAAGACTAGACCCCAGACGACGACTAAGGATCTAGCGGAAAGGAGGAAAAGTTTCGGGCACAGATAGTATCAAACCCACTTCTCTCCCTTTCTAGGCAGAGTTTGTAACTACAGTTACAAATACACCGTTGATGTTGACCAAGATGGTGAAACAATGATGTCATGGATGTGCACGAGCTTTACAGACATTTGGTACGGCTGTAACCTATATTCAGGAATAACCAAACCCTACAGATACAGGCAATTGAAGTATTGGTCAGATTATTTCGGCAAAACTCTCCAAATTGAATCCAGAGAGTAGACAATGTCTAGTCATTGATCCCCCAGGAACAGGAACTAGTCACGATGTCAAAAAATCTTTATTGCCATTACGGAATTTGAACCTAATATTTCGTCCAGGAATCTAGCACACTAACCAATGCGCTACAATTATGAATATTGATGTGGGGTTTTTTGGTGGTTTTTTTTTTTTTTTTTTTTTTGGGGGGGTGTGGAGGGGAGGGGGGATGCTGTTAGTTTATTATTCTTTTTTTCTTCTTTTTTTCTTGCTTTCTTGCATGCTATACTTTATTTTCCTATTCCATAAATTTGCGCACTTCAGGGAAAACAAAACAAGAAAGAAACTCCTTGTGCACATGCAAAAAAGGTCATTGAATGTAAACCATGTCCCACTGCAAAAAACGATAGTGTCAACGTACAAAGATTTCACAGCATCTCAACAAAACGATGATAATATAATGAATATAGTTCGTCTTTAACTGTTATCGATTATGTCTTTTACAAATGAATTTGTGTTTTGATAAATATATTACAATATGACATTAGTATGCTTAAAACACACGAAGTAAGGGTTTTGCTTTGTTTTAATCTAATTCAGAGATAATTTATTTGATACATGACAACATTCACTGAGCTTTGATTTGTACAGTCTCCTTATGTAATGGACAACGATCTCCGTCACTTTATTCTTAGCAATGATAAAAAATTACAGACATCTATAGAAAAAGCTCAAATACGACGTTACCCTTTGTGAATATCTTCAGATGTCTATCGGAGTTCATAGACACACAACAGGAGATACCACGCTAAAATAAAGAGGTTTTACATTTAGAAATAAATATTTACGTTCGGGTTTGCATCCCAGAAGTCACAAAGATAATTTGGATCCTACCTAGATCTATAGAACAAGTTGGCTATGGGCTTATTGGGGCCCGTGGGACCACCCAGTAGAGCTTCATCCATTGATGAATGCGATTTAGAGACGGTCAATTTATCTGACCAACACTGCAAGTGTCTGTATCCTTCGGGCCAGCTGAAGTCAGGATATATTATGATAGGAAGCGTAGAGCTCAGCGTGTTAAATAGTCACAAAGCATAATTATTATGCGCTTCCATATCAGCATCATTACATCATCCTCATCATCATCATGATGCAGAAAATGCAATAAAAGAAAAGTGTCCCTGATTCTGCGGTCCTGGCTGCTTTGGTCTCAAGTTGATTTCAGTTTCAGTTTTCCGTATAGTCCAGGAAAATTTTGCCAAAAAAGGGCTCTGGCACAGAATAAATGCTTCAAAATTGTTTCACTTGTTTTATGTTTTGGTGGGTGTACTTGACCATCCCAAATGTTGTTAACAAAAATGTAGATGCGGGATAAGTTGTAATTCGTGTTTGAAAAGAGTAGGTGCAGTGCAGCTGAGCTGAAACGGTATTTCCCATTTGGGCTGCTTTGCAAGCTGTTCTTGCTGTCCAGTCAGGAATTTTTACACTAAATTGAAGCAGGCTTGTATAAATTTCATTTCTAAACTAAAACTTTTACACTCTGATGACCCAATGTCTTTTTACTGGGGGAAAACTAATGTAATTGCACTTCCGGTTTTCAAATTTGAGAAAAGTTTACAGATAACATTACCGTAGGCAGCAAAATTTAAACATTGTGCAATCATTTTAAGTGTAATAATGTTAAACACTCAGAAACGCATTCATATGATGCAAGAGTATAAAGTCTTTCATGCCCCATTTTTCTGAAAACTCCCTTACCAGTATTTTCAATAATTTAAAATTGGCATTTGAAATTGTGAAAGGTCTCTGTTACAGTCCCTTAGGACATTTGTTATAGTTGCATTAATGTTAGTGAGTTGTTGTTTTTCTTCATGTTTTTATTATTCCTGTTCCATTATCAAGTTTCTTTGTGTGGTGGGTGGGGGGTGAGGTGGGTGTTTTTTTTGTTTTTGTTTTTCCCCGTCTAATATCACTAAAAGTGAACAGACGTAAAATTGAAGACAACAACAACAATTCATATGATGCAAAGAATATGATATTTGATACATGCTGTTGTTGCTATAACTTATTTGCTTAACACACACCCCTAAAATTAGTAACCCAAGCGTTCAAACGAAGTACAATTTTCAGTCAAAACAAAACTACTGGCAACAGGCAATCACCTTGGTTATGGTTTTTTGTTGTTGAATACATATTATCCGCTTTGTATTCATTAACAAAAACTACTCTTTTTCTCAATTTAACGACATTTAAGAGGTGCTTGTAAATTAATTTACCATTTTGCCAATTATTGGTTCACAAAATCACTTGTAACATCTCTTACAGATGTTCATAGATTCAGTTCCAATGTCATGAAGATGGCAGTTCAACAAAATGTAAATATCCAACATCTTAGCATGAACTGTGCAGTGTGTCTTCCTAATTGGATAGTCCAGGACCTTCAGCAACTCTGAATGTGTGCAGCTTTGCCCTCTACATTGCCCACATGCAACTGAAGACACGAGGCCATGCTTACAGCATGTACACCTTGCTGTTCGGCATTCAGTCAGACAATGACATCTTACAATAATTTATTTTTTTAAAAACATCTTACAATATACAGAGGAGCTTCAGGGGTTACGTCAAAATCTTTATAGTTGGAAACATCACTCCATGTTTTATTGCCCATCCCCAGTCCTGGGGATCTAACTGGAAACTATGTGAATTTAAATGCAACCATTCATGGACCTGGAAATAGGTCCTCATAGAATGGAACTTTGCAGCTGAGGATGTTGGGGGCAGTTTGTTTGGGTGTAATGATAACAGAAGTAGCTGGTTTCTGCATGTATCACACATATCGGAGCTTGTCCAAGGAATCTTTGTTCTTGCCACCATGCATCATTGCAGTGGTCTTTTCTCCTGCAGCTATCACTTGCTCTTTGCTGATGTTGGGTGTCATGAACACGCATGCATGCTCTCGATAAAATGCACATTCTAACTTTTTTCCACAGGCAGGATCTTTTCGTCTGAAAACATACTTCTCTGGCTTTCTCTAATGCTGTGCCTACAATGAGGCAGTTAGCATCACCACAATTATACAGTGTTGAATCCAGACTTTGTCAATCCTTCACCCAGCAGTTGAATGAAGTGCAGTCTGTTGGCTGGATTTGCTATAAAGCACTTTCTGGACTCAGTCAGCACCATGCTACCAGCAAAATAATGACAGGTCCTGTGATCCCACCATTTCTTCTCAGATGAGCAGCATCTTTGGTTAGCAGTCCACTGCAATCAATCGCCATCAAATACAACAATATACCTGTTGTAGATGCAGTTCATGAAGTTGCTATACATCTGCACCAGCTGGTTGTATATTGTTCCACAAGGCCAGACAAGTCGATGCAAAAGGGGACCACCACTAATGACCAAAGCAGTATGATCTGCAAGTTGAACACCCAGCTGTTTTGTGGCTGACCAGATATGACTGGCAAGTACTGCTTTGTTTGCTTGCCTGAGTAATTAATACTTACGTTAATTATAAACCAGGAACTAAACAGTTGATGCACTTTCGCAGCAAGCCCAATCTGTACAGGTGTGATGATAGTGTTGGGCCTGGTGCACCGGATGATGCCTTGCCTAATTGCTGATACTTTCTAATTCCCTTTAGATTTGTTGGTGACTTGCATCAAGATTTCAGAAACTGTAACTGGCAATACTGTCTGCATCAGGACAGCTGTCTTGCAGAAACCAGTGACTTCATGTCATTGTGAATGATTGTTACTGCTGCTTTGGTAAGACACATCTGTTCATCTTTAGCACTGGATTCTCTTTTCTCTTGGTAGAACTTCTAAAAAATACAGTCTGGAGTTGTTCTGAGTGATATGATATCAAATATGTTATTGGAATGAGCAATCGCAGTTTCATCACCATAGTGTTTTAAGAGTTCAACTTTCATCTGTTGTGCACAGTATGCATCATTCTAACAAACATTTTCTATTTTATATGCTTGACTGCAAATTTCTGCTTTTCTGAGGAAAGATTTGTCCTTAGGGCTCCTTAACTCTAGCATCAATAACTGTTATATTGGCGTACATGGCACGGCATTCCTTATGTACAGAGTTCCTCACACAGGCAACTTTGTTGTCTTTTAACTGACAACTGCAATGGTTGATCGTATTGCGCCTTTCTGGGTCACTGTACAAGGTGGCTTTTGTGGTGCTGGGGTCTTGCAGTTGATACAAATGTGTTCAATGATTTCTTGCAACAGACCAACATGTTAGTATGTAGGTGCCACTTATATTCACACACACACACACACACACACACACACACACACACACACACACACACACACACACACACACACACACACACACACACACACACACAGAGGAATAGATCATAAGACCACTTCTTTTATTCTTTAGATTATTCTGTGGCTGTAGCTTGTTTTATAAACTGTTATGTCTAGCCTTGTTATTTTGTTTTTCTTCACTATTTTTCTGTCTGAATCAAGCATATCATGGTGTCTTCTTTCGGTTATATTGTGAACAGTACATTTTCTCTGTTTCCTTTCCTTTTTATACTGTATTATTTGTATCTAGATTAAGACTGTTTTGTTTTCCTATCCTTTATTAAGGTGTTTTTATATCCATTTAAAAATATATTTTTGTGAGGGCAAAATGAAAACCATTGTGAAAACTTAGGTTTTACTTTCAGTAAAGATGTTTTTGACTAGGCCTACACACACACACACACACACACACACACACACACACACACACACACACACACACACACACACACACACAACCTGCTTATCAAAATTATCATTTTAAACACAATTTCTTCCGATTTTACAAAACAAACTGTAAAGTAACTTTACTACTGCGCGCGGATGTGTCTGCTTACACCTGTGCTGTGGCGTCTGCTACGCCTTTCGTTTTGTCTTCCTCCGCGGATTTCTCATACATGTTTTATTCATTACTTTCAATCTTTCTGTGACTTTAGCAAGATTCACAAACAATATGGACTTTGGATCATCCATTTACAGCTATAATGGTCAGCAAAGAAAGCTTATCTCCTGATTAATTCGTGGAGGGGTCTGACACAGAAACAAGGCTGCACGCGCAACTAAAACTCCGGCCCGCTCGCGAAATCGACAGAAAGTAGTTCGACATAAAAAGTGTTTTTAATTAAAATCCCCTGACAAAACTTTTGTTAACACCAGTGTAATGTAATCGGGAAGGATCAATATACTAGGTTGTGTAGTCAAAAATTTTGAAGCACTTATTCTCTACCAAAAAATAAAATTTTCTTGGACTAGTACACCTCTGTGCCTGTTGCGAATTTGTTTGAAGAATTCAGGGTCAGGGGTTCACTGGGGAAGGTCGTTGGAGGGACGCTGTGGTGGTCGTCACCTCGGGTGGGGTGACTCACTCAGTCTGGCTTCGCGACTGAGCTAATATTGTCGTCAGTGACGGGTTTAGTAGGTGGCGTCCTGCGTATGTTAGCTTAGAACAAGCACTACTGAAAATCACCAAAGTGACCCAGCTGCCGTGCAGGGCCTATCCGACAGGCTGCTCCACGGTGATCCTTTATTTTATTTATTTATTTTATTCTTTTATATCGAGGATAATGGGATAAGCACCTTTGTGCTTTTCTATATCCAGTCCCCGTGTGTATGCAGTTTTGTAAATCTTGTCATCTGTTCCCACCGATACACGATGGCCTACTCTTACGAAAGCATTACATTAATGAGCTCCAGTGGACTTCTTCTGACCATGAAGATATGACAACGAACATGGGTATGGTTGGGGCAAAGAGATTGGAATGAACGGTGTAGGATCAGCTGGACTGGAACGTCTCAGAGGATGCGCCAGCACAACAAACCTGTAAACTTTCTGAGTAGACCTTAATTACTCTGCTATATGTAAAGATGAATGAGTTTTGAATGTTTCTACTGCCGTTCACAATCTAGTACAATGGGTACTTATAATCAATGTATATATTCTTTTCTTTCTCTTTCTTCTTTCTTCTTCTTCTTCTTCTTCTTCTTCTTCTTCTTCTTCTTCTTCTTCTTCTTCTTCTTCTTCTTTTTTTAAAGTAAACTTTACTTTCACCTTTACCTTCACCTGTCCCGTAGTCGCACGATCCGTGGAGGCACCACTGAAGAGTTTGCAACCAACTTCCTTCACTTCCCACGGTCCTCCCCCCTCCGTAGCAGATCGCTCCACCCAAGAATTTTTCAGACTACGGCCGGCTCCTACACAGAGTGAGTATGCTGTTGGCTCAGTGGGAAGACTGGGACCACACAGTCAAGCTTCATCTACCTTACAGATGCGAATTTGAGTGTTGCTCAAATGACTTGACCAACACTGCAGGTGTCTGTATCTCTCGGGCCCGCTTGACGCCGGGATATATTATGACTGTAAGCGAAGAGTACAACACTGTCAAGTAGTCTCAAAGTGTATTGATGCACCTCCACAGCAGTATCATTACATCATCATATTACCATTGATTTATATGCAGTAATAAAAATTTCCTCTGATTCGGTAGCCCCCGTTGCTCTGGTCTCATGGTGACCTCAGATTTGGTTTACCCATAACTTCTGTGCCTGTGGTGAGTTTGTGTCAAAGCCTTTTGGGTTAGAGGTTCGCAGGGGGACGGTCGTTGGAGGGACATTGTGGTGGTCGCAACCTCGGGTGGGTGACTCACTCAGTCTGGCTTCGCGACTGAGCTAATACTGTCATTAGTAGGGGGCCTAGTAGGTGGTGTCCTGCATATGTTAGCTCAGAACAGGCACCACTGAACATCTTCAAAGTGACTCAGCAGAAGTGCAGGGCCCCTCTGGCTGGTGGCCCAACAGCGGCCTAACATTGATGGGCTCCCTGTGGACTCCCGACCCTGAAGATGAGACATAACAAATCTGGGTATGGCTGTGGCGGGGAGACTGAAGTAAGCGGCGTAGGAACAGCAGGACGGAGCCGTTACAGAAGATAAGGCAGAAAAAATACTCTGCAGTGACTTAAAGTAGATAAAAAAAACAACAACTGAGTAGTTTAAAGTGCACTTGAATGATTAAACTACAGGGAGGGAGGGAGGGAGGGAGGGAGGGAGAGAGAGAGAGAGAGAGAGAGAGAGAGAGAGAGAGAGAGAGAGAGAGAGAGAGAGAGAGAGAGAGAGAGAGAGAGAGAGAGAGAGAGAGAGAAGTCAAACTCGAACTCGAATGGTTTATTCACACAAAGACTATTGGCCCATACATGAAAGGGGTTGCCTAACTGCTTAGTATTTTGGTGTGGGATAAAAGACAACAGTAAAAACAACAAAAATATTGTATAGTAACAAAATCAGTAACAAAATATGACTTACGAAAATAAAATAGCTCTTATTCTGAACGCTTAACACAAATATAACTGAGGCTGCGCACAATCTCAGGCTGACTCGACGCCATGAGTAAACAGTCTAAAATTAATTAGGCTGCCTACTATATTTTACAGGGATGTGATTCTGCCTAACATCCTCTAACACTGGACAGCACAACACAAAATATACTGCATCTTCAGGTGCTTGCTTACATAATGGGCATAGTAACTTGAGGTCATCAACACCATATTCTCTGTATCTGAATTAATGAACATTTGTATCTGATACACCAAGTTTAAACTTAGGCATAATTCTCTTCAAATGAATGTCCACGTGAAGCTTTACATAAGGTCTGACATCATGTGAGCTTATAAATTGTCTGTACATTTGATATCTTTCACTGGTTTGTATATGATCACCCCATTGCTGCCATCGGCAGTTAATCAATCAACACTTTGATTGAGCCAAACAAATCATGAACCAAGTTCACATATACAGGTGCGTATTTGTGTAGCCCAGATGTTTTTCCCTTTGACATCTAGATTATAAAGCATGTCTGTCTGCCTGCCTGCCTCTCTCTCTCTCTCTCTCTCTCTCTCTCTCTGGTGCGGAGTGCCGTTCTGTCGTTTGCCTTTCACCTTGCCAGGTAAAGATAAATTCAAAGGTGTTCCCATACACTATACGGTCGTTAGGGAGCGAGACGTCATAGGCCACAGCTTCTCCAGGGGCTAGCATAATTATTGAGGGCGGCGCCCATCTCCTCTCCTGTACCTTCCCTGTCCCTAAAGAGGACAGGTACCCATTTACAGCTTGGTGAACTGACAGAAGGCACACAAACAGGAACCCACCCACTTGGATGGTAAGCACGTTCGCTGGTGCTTAACCTTAGCTTGGGGAAAGCAGAGTGCTCTGACCACTCTGACTACGTCCTCCATCCCTGCAAAGTTAAAGTCTGTCCCGAGCCTAAGGCTCATCAGGCCAGTGCTTATCCCGGTTTCTGTGGCGTTAAGCGACTGAGAGTCATAGACTCCCCCCTGGATATGACGCCAGTCTAGTGCAGGGTTAACCCCCAACACAAGGCTGGTACCCCTTTTACACCTGGGTGGGGTGAGAAAATAGCCGTAAAGTGCCTTTTCCAAGGGCACAACGCCATAGCCGAAAGCTGGGATCGAACACGCAACCTTTAGATTACGAGTCCAACGCCCTAACCGCTAGACTAAAGTGGCGGCTATTCCTGCAAAGACCAGGATCTAAATCTGTTTGTTTTTTTTATAATGTTTTATAACACCAAGGTGCTTTTCAATCCTGGTGATTTATAACACCTTTAAAATGTCGAATGTTCTCCCTTCCTAAAGATGTCATTGGGACATGTTCTACCACATTCGGCCATTGCAATAACCAAGCAAACAAATTTTGAAAAAAATCTTCATGCAAAAGGAAAACAATACAAATAGACGAAGTTATTTGCTGTCACTTTCATCATTGAAAGTAAGTGGCAAGCAACATACTCGTCTGTTCTTATAGCTTTCCACCTCCATATTTATTTCACAAGGGCTTTCAGAAATGAAGCTGGTCTTCAGCTGGCTTGCTTGAAATGATTCAGAATGTCTGAATGTCTATAAATAAGCCCACGGGACAGCTTGTAACATTGGTGTCATGTAAGTCGGGCATGATGCCCTGTGTACGTCCCTGTTTATGTCTTGTATGCTGACTCTCTCTCTCTCTCTCTCTCTCTCTCTCTCTCTCTCTCTCTCTCTCTCTCTCTCTCTCTCTCTCTCTCTCTCTCTCTCTCTCAGGGGGACGGATAGCCTAGTGGTCAGAACATTGCGCTGGCAGTTTGACGACCCGGGTTCGAGTCCGGTCGAGATTTTTCTCCTGGAGTTAACATCAGTGCTGACTCCACTCTCCCCAAAGTCCTTCGGACGAGACTTTAAACCGAGGCCCCGTGTGCGAACGCACGCAGAACATCTTGCGCACACGTTAAATCCTGTTCCGCTTTTTGTAAGAGTAGGCCATCGTGTGCCGGTGGGAACAGATGACAAGATTTACAAAACTGCATACACACGGGGACTGGATGTAAAATATAAGCATATGAGTGCTTATCCCATTATCCTTGATATAAAAGAATAAAATAAATAAATAAACAAAAAAACAAAAAATAAAATGCTGGCTCAGCCAGGAGTCAAAACTCAGGAGTCAAGTCGGGTAAACCAAATGACCCTTACTATGCTGTCAAAGGGTTTCAAATGCTGTCGCCCGAACTGTTTTTACATGTGCATATTTGTTTGTTTGGCTGTTCGATTTTTCTTTGTTAGTCAAACTGTGATGGACGATTTGTTATAGTTACTTGCACTTGTTTTCCTTATATATAGATATTTTAAACAAACAAAAATATTCATAAAAAGATAATCCAATGACACCCTTCTACTCAAATACATTTCTGAACAGGCAAAAAACGTTGTGTCAGAGAAAATGATCAGATACTCTTACTACTTCTGTTTTAACATCATGGCTGTGAAAGTCCTTAGTAAGAGCAGCATGAAACCACTTATAGTGCTTCTCATCGAGTCCGTAGAACACACACTTAAGGCCGTGGATCAAACTCACCGTTTGAAATAAAATCAAAATGGAACACCCATAGCTACCAAACCCTGCAATATCATCTACTTTCCCCGAGAGGATACAGGGGCCTGTCAGAATAGATAGCATCAATGGTTCGAATCCCGTTTGGGCCCAAAACATTTCCCCCATCCATTAGTCCATGAGTGATGGTCTGCATGCCAGTCTTTCGAATGAAACGATAAACCGAGGTCCTGTGTGTTACACACATTGTTTAGTGCATGTAAAAGAACCCACGGTAACAAGGGGTTGACCCTGGCAAAATTCCGTATAAAAAGCCACTCTGGTAGGGAAACAAATACAGTTGCAGACAGAAAAAAGGAAAAAAGCAATGGGTAGGCGCTGCACTTATGGCGACGCGCTCTCCCTGGGGAGAGCAGCCCGAATTTCACGCAGAGAAATCTTCTGTGACATAAAGTGGTATAAAACAAAAAAACAACAACAAAAATCTCCACAACCTAGAAATTCTGGAGTTCCATGTCTTTTGATCCTTGTCTTTACTTCTTCCTTATTCCTTTCTGTTTCCTGTTATCTCCTTCTGATCTATTTGCTGTCTACTTGGTCAATTCTAGCCTACTGCCTTTTTTCGCCAGAGAGACTTAAAAGATAAGAAATCGCTTCCACGTCAAAGTCATAATTATTGCTGGGTCTGACTTGTCATGCGCTTAAAGGGCAGCCGACACATTTTGAGCTCCTATGACACACAGCAATACTTGCTGTCTGGGCGTTCGATGACGAAGAAAAAGAAATGCGTTGACAATGTTCAACACCTTAATTAAAAATTAACCTGCCTGTCAAGTCTGTATGATGGTGAGGTGACCATCTTTTCCTTATGAAATGACACTATCTTGTGTTCCATGTACGTTTCCATCTTAGTTTTCACTTTGTTCTCTTTGATTTATTCAGTTGTTAGCGTGTTGAAGTCACTGCCTCCGTACATGTGAGAATGTGTACGTTTGTACGTATGTACGCATATATACAGTGCGTGTGTGTGTGTGTGTGTTGTGTGTGTGTGTGTGTGTGTGTGTGTGTGTGTGTGTGTGTGTGTGTGTGTGTGTGTGTGGTGTGTGTGTGTGTGTGTGTCTGTCTGTCTGTCTGTCTGTCTGTCTGTCTGTCTGTCTGTGCATGTGTGTGTGTGTGTCCGTGCATGTGTGTGTCTGTGTCTGTGTCTGTGTGTCTGTGTGTGTGTGTGTTTGTGTGTGTGTGTGTGTGTGTGTGTGTGTGTGTGTGTTTGTGTGCATATGTTTGTGTGTATGCGTGTGTGTGTTGGGTGTGGGCAGGCGTGTGTATGTATGCGTGTGTGTGTAAGTACGTGCGCGCGCTCGCGTGTGTGATTTTAAAATGTCTATCTAATATAAATGCTGCATGTTCTCTTTTACCTAGGTCATTATTCCTTCCACATTATGTGCCTGTCAGTTTTATTATCTGTAACTGCGTTTCGTGGGATGATTACTTTTTTTTTTTTATACTTTAACTTTATTTACACACACGTCTTCCCCAGAGTGTTAAGCTGAGGAAAGCACAACTACAACAACAGCAAATACAGACACACACAGACACACACAGATATACGCAGACAAACACAAACACAAATACAAACACACGTATGTGCACACGCGTACCAACACACATACAATGGTCACAACACACACACACACACACACACACACACACACACACACACACACACACACACACACACACACACACACATACACACACGTGCGCTCGCGCACGCACACAAACACACACACGCAGACAAACACATACACACCCACAAACACACACATGCACACACACACACACACACACACACACACACACACACACACACACACACACACACACACACACACACACACACACACACACACACTAACTTCGCGTTTGTCTTATATTGTTGTGTTGTTGTTATTTTCTTTTGTGTGTGCTTTGTGAGGTTGTTTTTTGTTGTTAGTTTTTTTTCGTTCAGCTGTTGATTTTTTTCGTACAGGCTTCTTGTTGTTGTTGAATGTGTGTGTGTGTGTGTGTGTGTGTGTGTGTGTGTGTGTGTGTGTGTGTGTGTGTGTGTGTGTGTGTGTGTGTGTGTGTGTGTGTGTGTGTGTATGCTGTGTATGTGTGTATGTATGTGTATAGGTGTGTGTATGTGTGTGTATGTGTGTGTATGTGTGTATGTGTGTATGTATATGTGTTTGTGTATGTGTATTCATGTGTGTATATGTGTGTATGTATGTATGTGTGTGTGTGTTTGTATCTGTGTTTGTGTGTGTATGTATATGTGTTTGTGTATGTGTATGTGTATGCATGTGTGTATATGTGTGTATGTATGTGTGTGTTTGTATCTGCGTATGTATGTATGTATGTATGTATGTATGTATGTATGTATGTATGTAGTATGTATGTATGTATGTATGTATGTATGTATGTATGTATGTATGTATGTATGTATGTATGTATGTATGTATACACACTCGCATGCACGCACGCACGCACGCACGCAAACACACATTCATATATACATAGAAGCATAGACAAATATGTATGCACACATATAAACACATGCACTCACACACATTTACATGCACACACAAACACACACACCTGCACACAGAGAGAGAGAGAGAGAGAGAGAGAGAGGAGAGAGAGAGAGAGAGAGAGAGAGAGAGAGAGAGAGAGAGAGAGAGAGAGAGAGAGAGAGAGAGAGAGAGAGAGAGAGAGAGAGAGAGAGAGATCAACAGACAAACAGATGATCGAACTCTTGTCAGATCGAATGACACAGATAAGAGAAAGTTTTTAGATAGTTGAAATAATTGTATTCATAGTATCCAAGTAGGTCAATCGTCTACTTAAAAGCTTGCATGCAATAACACGCAAATAATTATAAAGAGACATAAGTTATGAAGGAGGGGATTATAACTGAAGGAATCTTTGATGTAATATACACTATATTGTATGTAATATAAACTATATAGTTATATACGTCTATCTCTCTATCTCTCTATCTCTCTATCTCTCTATCTATCTATCAATCCATCCATCCATCCATCCATCTATCCATCCATCCATCCATCCATCCATCCATCCATCCAACCATCTCTCTGTCTCTCTATCTCTCTATCTCTCTATCTATCTATCTATCTATCTATCTATACACACTATGTTATGTTGCATTTCCCAACGTGGTTTGGCATTGCGTTGGTGTAGGGTTGGATTTGATTAGTTTGTGTTATGTTTCATCGTAAGCTTTGTCTTGCGTCGTGGTTTTCTTTTGTGTTGCCGTTTATTATATAACATCACATTACATTATATCATACTACATTACAAGTTATGAATAACTCATTATCTGTTATGAATATTTTAATATCTGTGATAAAAGTGAGGGATCCATCAGCCAGCGGACCAATCAACAACCGACCAACTAACCAGCTAGGAAACCAGTCAACCGTCCAGCCAACAAACTAATTGGTCATTGAAACAAAAAAGGTGGAAAATGCAAAAAATAAAAAATCCCTATAATACAATAAGAACACAAGCTCGTCTAGAACGGTACCCCTCCCCCAAAAATAAAGAAAAAAAGAAGCAAAAAAACCTAAACAATAACCACCAACAAAACAAACAAACAAACAAAACCACCACCAACAAAAACAAGCGAAAGCCAAAATCAACAAGCACAGACAACAACGAAGCATAACACACAAGGACGAGATAGTCTGGTGGTTAGAGGGTTAAGCGATGCGCTCGAGATCTGATAGCAGAGCATCTTGTGCACACGTTAAATCCTGTTGCGCTTTTCGGAAGAGTGTGCACACATTGTGTGCCGTTGGGAACAGATGACGACAAGATTTACAAAACTGCATACACACATTAATTTTTTTTTATATTCTTTTATATGTATTTATTTTGTTATATCGAGGATAATGGAATAAGTAAAGAATAACACAGGGACTGGATGTAAAAAAAAAGTACATGTGTTCTTATTCCATTATCCCCAATATAAAAGAATACATAAGAATAAAAACATCCCGGGTTTAAGCCTAGGTTCCAGCTACCACCGAGATGTGCGTTCAAGGGGATTTCACACTTCATATTAATTTTCATGTTCATACCCAAAACGAATATGAACTGTTTCCAACTTATTATTGTTACTTAGATTTCTGCAACCTTCTACAAATCTTAAAGACTAATTATGTTTATTATCAGAACTACCTGATACAGGTAACTTGCTTGCAGAGAGTCCTTCGGATGAGACTATAAACGAACGTGAACGCACTCAGAACATCTTGCGCACACGTTAAATCCTGTTCCGCTTTTTGTAAAAGTAGGCCAGTGTGTGTCGGTGGGAACAGATGACAAGATTCACAAAACTGCATGCACACGGGGACTGGATGTAAAAAAAAACACATGAGTGCTTATTCCATTATCTTGGATATAATAAACAAAGAAAGAAAGAAAGAAACAAATAAATAGATAAACAAAATAAAGAGGAAAGTGACTGGTTGTCGTTACATGATGATGGAAGGCATTTCTCTAGACAGCGTTTTAAAATCTTCATGTTCTGATACATGCCTGTCCTTCTTTCCCCCATGCTACTCCTTCACACTTCGCTACTACAGCCACGCTCCTCCTCATCCTGTCCTGCCTCAAAGCTGTAAGTCAACACAGAGAGTTGTAATGCTTGGCCTCTGTCAGGCCACCTGCTACAATGGCCCTGCACTGCTGTTGGATCTCTTCTGTGGTGTTCAGAGGTGTTTGTTTTTATCCAAACGAACATTTATTATTATTTTTTTAAAATTTTATTCTTATATATCGAGGACAACGGGATAAGCACTCTTGTGCTTTTTTACATCCATTCCCCGTGTGTCTGCAGTTTTGTAAATGTCATCTGATTTCCACCGGCACACGATGGCTTACTCTTACGAAAAGCGGAACAGGATTTAACGTGTGCGTAAGATGTTCTGCGTGCGTTCACACACGGGACCTCGGTTTTTTGTCTCATCCGAAGGACTTGGGGGGAGAGTAGAGTCAGCACTGATGTTAACTCTAGGAGAAAAAAACTCCTCGAACGGGAATCGAACCCGGGTCGTCATGACACCACCTACTATTTGCCCTGCAACCACATCATTTGCGGAGCCATGCAGTAAGGTGTCTACCTGGGAAGAATCGTGTAGATTCGAGCCTACGACCTCCCAGATAGGAGTCTGACACG
>CM060345.1:14922246-14929746 GCA_030674155.1 Stramonita haemastoma | reverse complement strand
AGAATGTAGCCATACTGATAGAAGTCTCTTATTTAGATCTGTATTATGTTTGAAATTTATTGGGGAAAGTTCTTGAAATGTTAGAAAGTTCCTAATACATTATACTTCATTGTATTGTATTGCATTGTGCTGTATTGCTTAGTATTTTATTGTATATAACCTTAAGTCACGCCAGACTTCTCTGCGCAAAATTTGGGCTGCTTTCCCTAGGGAGAGCACATCGCCACAAAAGAATAGCACCACCCCTTTTCCTGTCTGCGTGTGTATTTGTTACCCTACCAGTGTGTCTTGTTCCTACATAATGTTGCTAGTAACAGCTTTATTGATGCCTTGGTTTCTTTTAGGTGCACTAAATGCGTGCGGCACACAAATTTTGGTTTATAGTTTCATCCAAAAGTCTGGCACGATTTTTGATAAAAGTTTGAGAAAACTAGCCCTGAAATAGATCCAAATACTGCAAAATATAAAAAACCCTCCTAATCTAGACCAATGTTATAGCGTATGCAACAGAAGTTGACCTAAGCCTTTGACATACTTAAAGTGGTAGAGCAGACGCCCCAATAGCCGTGGCACAGGGGGGACTCTTGTTCAAAGCTGACAGTGTGCACATGGTAGGAAAGTCCATCACAATACACACGCTAAAGGGTGGTTTGTCAAATCGGTGACCTATGTTCTTTACAATATACATGTTAGTCAGTCGTGTTCAACGATAACCTCCAAAGCAGCAGAAAATTAATTATAGTGGACGTGCCATGCCCACTGCACACCCCCGTTCTCTCGGCCAAGAGGGCAGTCAGCGTTGGAGATGTTCTCCAAAGGCCAACTAGCCCCCAGGGCTGCAGCACATAAGGACTGTGCAAGTCAAGCCTCCTAGTTAGAGAGTCATAGTCGATCACTAAAGACTAAGCTGTAAAGTGGACCTCCATAAGTGGGAAAGCCACTGATCATACAGCCTCTCACTTTGCTGTTGCCCCCAGCATCAACGATTTAATCAAAAACTGTGATAAAGCCACTGATCATACAGCCTCTCACTTTGCTGTTACCTCCAGCATCAATGGTTTAATCAACAACGGTGATAAAGCCACTGATCATACAGCCTCTCACTTTGCTGGTGCCCCCAGTATCAATGGCTTAATCTAGAACCGTGATAAAGCTCAGACACTGAAGCCTAGCAATGCACAGCTGTGGGAGTGCCAGTGGTACAGGACTGGCTGTGAACGCTCTGGTACCTGGCATCTTCATGTCTACTGCGGGCTGGGCATGGAAGCTGAAAGGAAAATGATGAATCTGTATATCTGATAGTTTATGGGAACACCTGGTTATTACACCGAATTCTCTATCTAAAAAAAGATTATTTAGGTTCTTGGAAGAGCATATTATAAAAGAAATGGAATTTGAAAGGGATTATCCATTTTCACCTCAACGTATCAAGATGTATGTAATAAACATGCCCAGACATTATGTATGCTGAGACCATCACATTTTACTGTCTAGGTTAGCTAGGCCCCTTGCATTTGAATGTTTTAAAGACCACAATTCTTTCTGCATTTCGTGAACAGGGATAAAATCAAACTTTAGCTTCCATTGTTTCCTTATGCAGATAACTCAGTGCACTTAGTATGGTTAGCTGGATTTATTTTTTTCTCTTAATGTAGCAAAATGGTTGTTGATATCTTCAGCAGATAAACAGTCAACAGAAAGAACAGTAAATGATAATCTTTTACCAGCTTGTCCCTTGACTGCTTTCCATACGGATTTTGTGTATTATTTTGATGATGTGATATCTCTGAAATGTTTTTTTTCTGGACTGTACCTGTCGTGGCTGTTATCTTATTCCTTTGATTCCTAAGCCTTACCACTTTATTTGTTGTTTTGAGAGAGAGAGAGAGAGAGAGAGAGAGAGAGAGAGAGAGAGAGAGAGAGAGAGAGAGAGAGAGAGAGAGAGAGAGAGAGAGAGAGAGAGAGAGAGAGAGAGAGAAATTTTATATTTATTCTTTTATATCGAGGATAACAGAATAAGCAATCATGTGCTTTTTTTCATCCGGTCCCCATGTGTATGCAGTTTTTGTAAATATTGTCATCTGTTTCCACCGGCACACGATGGCCTACTCTTACGAAAAGCGGAACAGGATTTAACGTGTGCGCAAGATGTTCTGCATGCGTTCGCACACGGGGCCTCGGTTTAAAGTCTCATTCGAAGGACTAGAGAGAGAGAGAGAGAGAGAGAGAGAGAGAGAGAGAGAGAGAGAGAGAGAGAGAGAGAGAGAGAGAGAGAGAGAGAGAGAGAGAGAGAGAGAGAGAGAGAAAGAGAGAGATTGCTGCAGAAAATGTCTGTCAGTTTCCGCTTCACCATGACTAGTGATGTTCGAAGATTTTATCTAAAAGGTAAAGGTATCCCATAACCTTTGTTGTCCTAAGGAAGGGAGGCATCAGAGACCTAAACTTCTCTAGGGGCCTGCATATTGAGAGCGGAACCCGTCTCCTCTCCCTCACTACTTTACCTTCCATGACCCTAAAGAGGGCAGGTACCCATTTACAGCTGGGTGAACTGGGGGACTGTATTGAATACAAGGCGCACATACGGTCACCCATACAATTGGTAACCACCCTCGATGCTGCTTAACCTTAGCTTTGGGAAAGCGAGTGCTCTGACGACTGGGGTATCCCGTCCCCATGGTTTTATCCAGGGCTGACATTAATTTTCTAAAGCTTGGAATGTGAAACCTTTCTTTTTTTTAGCTACGGACCGGTAATGGAGTGGATGACCAACCATTATCTTCTGGGTTTCTACGGCCTCAGCTGGGTATCTCAAGTCCTCTCCGCCATCATCGCCAGTGAAAGATGCTTCTGCATCCTCTACCCCCTCCGCTCCCACACCGTTCTCCGTACTTCCACCATTACTGTTATCATCGTCGTCGTGTTTGTTGTTGTTTATCGGAGTCTACTTTCTGGTGGTTACTCGCTATTACGTCACATGCGCGCATGATCAAATAACCAACTCAGTTAGGAGAACATTAGTAGGGAGAGAGTTTTACTATCGTCACAAAGTTCTGGTGGAGATTCTGGATGTGTTTGTGTATGGTGTTGGCTTACCTGGTGTGGTGATTCTTGTTGTGACGTTAACAACTATTGTGACGACAGTGAAATTACGTCAGATAGTAGCTTGGCGGGCAAAGACTTCTTCACGTGGTGGTGGTGGTGGTAGTGATAGTGGGGGTGGCGGGGGTGGGGATGGTGCTGGCATATCCACCAGAGAAATTGCCTTGACAAAGATGCTGGTGTACAACTCGGTGTTTTTTATCATCTGTGTCTTCCCTATTGGTCTGTTCAGGCAAGTTTTTGTGTTGCGATGCGTCGTTTAGTGTTGTTTCGTTTTATGGTATGGTGTTGTGTGGCAGACTGATTATAACTATAAGTTTGGGTGAATGGAGGATTATATTCACATATTAATAAAGCGGCTGTTATTGATATCTCTATATCATTATTTTTTGTTAAAAAGCCTTTTACACTAACTTTCTACTTATTATACTTATACCATGGATACTCGCATTTCGTGATGTGATATTTGAACAGAGAAAAATATATGTTTGCATTGATAGGATTACCTTGGGGAACTCCTTTTAAGAGTCCCAAATCCTTCCGATGGTTATGTAGTTATCATGATGAAGTTTTATTAAGTCTAGAATCTTGAAATTTTGATACCATACTTTTCTAACTCATATGTTTTTCCTTGACTTTATCATATCTATGCAATATCTTCAGTCAAATGCACTCTCGAACTCCACATGCATTTATTTCATGTTTGGCTTCAGGTTTCTCCTGTTCTTCTTGCCTGAGATGAACGCAGGGAGGAAACTCCACAATCTGTTCATGACTGGTTCCTCGCTGTTGAACATCTTTTCCTACACCAACGCCACCTTCAACTTTGTCATCTACTACACCATGGGCTCTCGCTACAGACAGACCCTGAAGAGTTTCCCCTGCTGTCGCTTTTCTTCTTCTTCTTCTATCCCATAGTCTGTTTAGACCGTAGGGGCGCCGCGGAAGACCTCGCAACCAGCTCTCTCCATTTCCCTCTGTCCTCGACCTTTCTCAGAGTGTCACTCAGCCTGAGGCCCGTCCACTCTCGGACGTTGTCCTCCCATCTCTTTCTCTGCCTGCCTCTCCTTCTCCCGCCTTGCACGGTTCCTTGCAGAATCGTCTTGGCAAGCCCTGTTGATCTTGCGACGTGCCCATACCACTTCAGTGTGCGTTTTTTGACTGTGGTCAGGAGATCTTCAAAAGGTCTGATGGCTTGACCGATTCTGATTCTCACTTCCTCGTTATTAATGTGGTCTTTGTAAGAGATGCCAAGGAGTCTGCGTCGCTTTTGTTAAAGGTCAAAGACCCATCAAGTCAAGGAAAGAACGAGGACAAAAACAACAACTGGGAAAGCATGCTAAGAAAACGATCTGTACAGTTAGTGACTGACTGTTTCTTTCTTCTGAGCAAGGAATCAAAACATCAATACTGCCTACTCACTCTGCTTAATTAACTCGCAGGGAAAAAAGGCGACTTAGAACAAAAAAACTTTTCTATTGATCTTTTTTCTTTGCTGCTGTGTAACAGACTTGAACACAAGTGTTTTTGTTTAGAAACAGTTTTGTGCTTTTTGTTTCCTGTTTAATTGTTTTGCTCCAGAAGAAGAATTTGAAGAAGAATTTGAAGAAGAAGAAGAATTTGAAGAAGAAGAAGAATTTGAAGAAGAAGAAGAGTTTGAAGAGTTTGAAGAGTTTGAAGAAGAAGAAGAAGAAGAAGAAGAAGAAGAAGAAGAAGAAGAAGAAGAAGAAGAAGAAGAAATGTTCCCGCGTTAATCCTCACAGGGAGAGAGAGAGAGAGAGAGAGAGAGAGAGAGAGAGAGAGAGAGAGAGAGAGAGAGAGAGAGAGAGAGAGAGAGAGAGAGAGAGAGAGAGAGAGAGAGACTGTGTGTCTTATGAATGTAAACTTTACTTATACCAGTGTGTGTCTTTACCAAAATTGAACCTTAAAAGAAAATTATGGTTACTTGTACGTTTACACACGTATAATTCTTTCTTTTTTTCTATTTATTACTGACTCACTCTACTCCCTCTCTCCCCCCCGCCCCTGCCAAAATAAGTACTTCGGAGAATACAATAACTGATTTGATTTGATTTATTCTTTTATATCGAAGATAATGGAATAAGCACTCTTGTGCTTTTTTACATCCAGTTCCCGTGTGAATGCAATTTTGTAAATGTCATCTGTTCCCACCGGCACACTCTCTGATACCTAAATAAAAAAGAAAAACAGAACAAAATCGACACATGTTTCGTCTCGCAGAGTTCAGAACTGGCGACGTTGCTAGCCTAAGCGGAAGAAATGCTTACACTACCGAGATACTCTTGTCAACACAAAGTACCCTGATGATGTGTCACAATGAAAACTGGTTGTCATTAAATTAAGTCAGGCTTTGAACTTATGTAAGTTAGGTTGTAGATTCTTAAGATCAGGTTGTGAATCCCTAAGGTCAAGTTGTGAGTTAATTAATTGGGCCAAGTTGTAGAGAAACTTTATCTTTGAGCTGTAAGACATGTCCTTGAGTATATAGAGTAGATGTACTGGCGACTACGTCAGGATTCAACCTTGACAAAGTTTTCCGAGTTCAGAGCCAGGAATCATCATCATCATCATCATCATCATCATCATCATCATCATCATCATCATCATCATCATCATCATCATCATCATCATCATCGTCATCATCACTGTTGTTCTCAAGTCTATTTCCATTCTGGCCATGGACTCTCTGACAGGTCTTGGGAGCCTGGAAAGCAGGCGAGGTATCAAAGTTATGACACAAGCTGAAAAATTGAAGAGGCTAAAGAATTACCCAATGCACAAGAGAATGTCAGAACCCACAAAGTACAGGCTTAAACGCAGCAGCTTTGTGCACAGTGTGAAGACTTGAGAGGCTGGATCCTAAACTGATACACTAAGGGAACAAAGGAATACCCCCCCCCAAAAAAAAAAAATAAATAAATACCCCCCCCCCCCAACAAACAAAAAATATCAACCCACCGCTGCCATGGCGTAGTAGTTACCGTCTTGGATTTCGGACTGAAAACTCGCGGGTGTGGATCCCGTAAGAGTTATAGGGATTTGGGGGGTTTCGGCTGGCTCCTGATTTGATTTGATTTGATTCATTCTTTTATATCGAGGATAACGGAATAAAAACTCTTGTGCTTTTTTACATCCAGTCCCCGTGTGTATGCAGTTTTGTAAATGCCATCTGTTCCCACCGGCACACGATGGCCTACTCTTACGAAAAGCGGAACAGGATTTAACGTGTGCGCCAGATGTTCTGCGTGCGTTCGCACGGGGCCTCGGTTTTAAGACTCATCCGAAGGACTTTTGCGGAGAGTGGAGTCAGCACTGATGCTCCTGCCCAGAGTGACTGTGCTGTGGGCTCAATGGGGAGACTGGCACCACACAGTCGAGGTTCATCCACTTTGCGGATGCGAGTTTGAGAGTGTTGCTCTAATTACCTGACCAATACTGTAGGTGTCTGTGTCTCTTGGGCCAGGTTGACGCCGGAAAAGTCTCAGTACAAGTTTGAAGCACTTATTTAACTCTCTTTGCTCCCCGCTAATGTCTGTATGATTGTTAAGAAAGCATGCTATAGCTTTGAAAGATGAATAGCAATGAACAAAATCTGATACAGTACAAGATTTATTCGATAATTGTCATTGTTCATGCTGACTATTTACCTGATATCATCATAACTGACTTACAGTATTTTATGCCTTGAAGATAGTATTGTCCTATGTTAACCTCTCAGTCTTTCTCTTCTTCTCCAGTTTTTGTAGTTGTTTTGTGTTTTGTGTGGTTTTTTTTGTTTTATTTGTTTTTTTTATATTCAATTCTCACTACTTTTGTGTGCTTTATCTACAAATTTTTTGAGCTACTTTTCCTTTTTCTTGCAAATATTGCACTTGATGTTTTTGTTGTTGATGTTGTTGATTTGCACATTGCAGCTCAACGGCCGTCATTTTCATGTCAATTTTCATGGTGAAATTGAGCACACTATAAGCTACAAGCTGGTTGTTGCTATGATTCCTAAATGCTGTTGTTTTCAATGTTTGTTCCAAATTCTCAATAAACTATTTCAACCACAAAAGAATAAATAAATCAATAAATAGAAATAAGGACAAGCTCTTCGGACCCTGGAGAGTCTTTAACGTACCACGGCAATTTTCAGGGCCTCAGGAATCATTCCACGAAGAAGAAAAAGAAGAAAAAAACGTAACAACTACCTACGAAAAAAAACACTCTGATTTCACTGACAGTAAGATTTTCTCAACCTCTTGGATCACTTTAATTTGTAGGCAAGAATTTCTTATTTAAAAAAATCAATAAACTTTTTATACAATGTATTTGTTATTGAAATCCCCAAATAGCCAGAAACAATTATCATCAAATGAAGGCTTGTAAGAGTCATTG
>CM060345.1:14909746-14914746 GCA_030674155.1 Stramonita haemastoma | reverse complement strand
CCCGGGGAGAGAGAGAGCAGCACGAATTTCACGCAGAGAAATCTGCTGTGACATGAAGTGGTACAAAATACAAAATACAAATAAAAGAATAAAATAACAATAATAAAAGAAAAAAAGAAAGGAAACACTTCACAGCCCAGCTGAAGAAGCCAGTGATGCTGGCAGAAGTCCAGCACTAGAATGGTGACAGGAGGCGCTTGGTCAGGACAGGTGGCGCTATTCCATCACTAGAGCCAACAAAAATTTTGAACTTATTTATTTATTTATTTATTTATTTATTTTATTCTTTTATATCGAGGATAGTGAGATAAGCACTCTTGTGCTTTTTTTCTTCTTTTTTTTTACATCAAGTCCCCGTGTGTATGTGGTTTTGTAAATGTCCTCTGTTCCCACTGGCACACGAACTTTAGAGAAGCAAGAGAGTCCTGAGGTTTTTTCCGAGTCTGTTTCTGTATGTCTCCATTTCTTCCACTGACTCTTAAATTTAACTTTTTTTGTTTTGCAATGCTTCAATTTTAACGTGTTTCCACTTTAAGTGATACCAGTATTTTTGCAATGCTATCTCCCCTTCCATACCTTTACATATACACCCACCCACCCACCCACTCAAACAGCCCAACCACATTCACAGCCTTTGAAACCTTTCCTCTCTTTCTGTCTGTGTTTCTCAAATTTACTTACCATCCTTTCTTGCTTGTACACACAAGAAATGTTGTTTTTCAGCCAGCCAGTGTTCCTCTTAACAAAAACAGGGAAGAGTCATTTGTTTTTCTCGAGATCTACACAAACCACCAACGATAAGACCTGTCTGCATTCACTGCGGTCTAGCTGTCTGCGTAGTGTACGTGGAGGACATTAACCACCAATCATGTATCTATGTTGTTTTTACTGCGGGCCTGCTGTCTGCATCTTGTACAGAATGTGAAATAAACTACCAATCAAGCATTTTGTCATCCTTCACTGCGGTCCTGGCGTCTGCATCACGTATAGAAAACAACATACATCATCATTGATGCTGTGTTATCCTGTGAAGAATATCTAACTTAAAACAAAACAAAACACAGAAAGTTCAAACTGAATTTTATCACAAAGGTTGCTGTGAATTTTGATTTGTCTTATATTCTTTTTGTGCAAAACATTTTACAGTGTTTTTTCTCTTTTGAAAATATGTTTGGTTTTTGTTTAAAGTTATGTAGGGGTAGAGATATATGGGATTTGATTCAATAGGTTTTAATTTTGGAGTTGTTTTTAATATTATAACAGGAGAATGTGCCTCGCAGTATGAAAAAAAAGAACACAACCACCTAGCCTAAATAACTAAAGGCCCCAAAGTAATCAAGCGTATATACTTTCTCTTCTCACTCAGTCTGTTGTTTGTGAGTCTGTCTGTAGTGCTCTGCCTGTCTGCATCTCTGTATGGATCACTAAATGCTTGTCTGTTTTCCATTCTCTCTCTCTCTCTCCTCTCTCTCTCCTCTCTCCTCTCACTCTCCTCTCTCTCTCTCTCTCTCTCTCTCTCTCTCTCTCCTCTCTCTCTCTCTCTCATCATTTGTGTCGCCACTTTCCCTGTCTGACTCCCCCTCACCTCTTCTGTCATTCGTTTCCTCTATTTTCGTTCTGTCACTTTGTCCAACACGATAATTTCACGAGAGGAAGTGTGTGTCTTCCTGTCCGAACTCTTCAAGTTGGTGAAGTCACTGGTCCCTACGGTATCATTTGAGAAATGGAGAAATGTCAAGGTGTGTAAGCTATTTAGGTGTAAAATGTCTTCTGAAAGCGTCCTACAGTTTGATTGACAGCAGCGTCTTTCCTTAAGACTGGGTCAGGAAACACCATTGTCTCTTTCTTTGTAATGAGGAAACAGTTCTAAAACGTACACGGTAAGAGCATTTCCTGTGGTAAGAATTTTGCTATGAACAAAAGGCTACATACAGATTATGAGCTGAACAGTGCCAGGGTTGAAAAATATATTTTTTTTTATTTTAAAAAAACAGCTTCTTATTTTCTTTTAATCGTCCGTAGTCTGAACCAGTTTTTGTTGAAGAACTGTTTGTTTTAGACAGGCAATTGTATACAATAAATTGTATACAACAACTATAATGCTCATTTAGCATATAATTCTGTATCAGCAAAACGACCATAGGTTGTTACTTTAAAGAACATATATGATCGATTAGGCGGAAATGGAATCTTTAGGAATGATATCATTCCACTTAATGTGTGTTGTATTTATAGATCTGCAATTTTTCACTAGTAAAATGATATGAATCAAATTTAAAAAATGGATCATTGTGTTATGTTCGGATGTTGATAACTTTTCACTTGAATTAATGTATAGCTGCGGTCATGTTGTATTTTTTTGCTCCTCGACTAGAGCTGTGAGGTTCACCAATGGTGAGATTTTGCGTAGGGGACCATTAAGCGCTTTGATTTGTGTACTCTGCAAGATTCAGCGCTGTATGAATCCCATATATTATTATTATTATTATTATTATTATTATTATTATTATTATTATTATTATTATTATTATTATTATTATATTATTATTATTAATATTATTATCGTCGTCGTCGTCATCATCATCATCATCATCATCATCATCATCATCATCATCATCATTATCATCATCATCAATATTATTATTATTATTATTATTATTATTATTATTATTATTATTATTATTATTATTATTACTATTATTATTATTATTATTATCATCATCTTCATCATCTTCATCATCTTCATCATCTTCATCATCATCATGTGCCTGCCTTGAAGGTAGAGACCTACAGACTTTGGGGAGGTCATCACAGAGTAAAACTGTATTTCAGTCTGTAAAATGTTCATGTTCTCACTTTGCACAAGAAAGATAAATCATTTTTTAAACACGAAAATTCTAAATAAAAACTATTGAAACCAAAACACGAAATGTTGCAAAATGTATACACAGAGACGTTTCGAAATTAGAAATAAAAGGTGTGATTAAAAACAGCGAATGCTCTTTCAGAAAGGTGGAAATGTGATTTCTACATAGAGTTTGGTTTGTAACTGAGGCTAAAAAAATTGGAAAGCTTTGATGTATTCATCTGCGTACACTAGTATTTCAAGAGCCATTGTTTTATGTTTTGATGTCGTGAATACGGCATACAGGGCTACAATCTTTCTTTTGTCAATGTTAAGTAGTATATATATATAATATATATATATATATATAATATATATATATATATATATATATATATATATATGCACCCACAAAGATACAGAAAAGGCTTATTGTGTGCAACCTAAGTAGGCACGTAACATAATGACACAGTGACATACCCATGGGAAGTGTCTGAAACAGACGTGCTCTGCTGAGTGCATAGAGAGCCTGCTGCTAGGTGACCATCAATGACCACTAGAGTCAGTTATGCTGTCTTCACTCCTTTATGCCGGGGGGGGGGGGGGGGGGGGGGGGGGGCTGACCAATACATTTCTTGAGGTGTAGCCTTTCAGTCGGTGGAGTGGAGCACTGTGTTTGGATCTGTCTATCTATGTATCTATCTGTCTGTCTGTCTGTCTGTCCGTCCCTCTATCCCTCCCTCCCTCACTCCCTCCATCCATCCATTCATCCATCCATCTAATATGCTGTGTATTATATGTGCATGCATTTTTCCTTATTTTTTTGTGCTAGTCAAATTTTTCACGTTCATATGTAATCTATTTAAATTAATTTGATTGTAAAGCGCGGTGAGCCCATGTTTTTCTTTGGAATTCGCGCTATATGGGCCTCCATTTTATTATTGTAATTATCTATCTATCTATCTATCTATCTATCTATCTATCTATCTATCTATCTATCTATCTATCTATCTATCTATCTATCTATCTATCTATCTATATCTACTATCTATCTATCTATCTCATATCTATCTATCTATCTATCTATCTACTATCTACTCTATCTCTCTATCTCTCTATCTCTCTATCTCTCTCTCTATTCTCTCTCTCTATCTCTCTCTATCTCTCTATCTCTCTACTCTCTCTTCTATCTATCTATCTTATCTATCTATCTATCTATCTATTACTATCTATCTATCTATCTATCTATCTTATCTATCTATCTCAGTAGGACACTGGTATTTTCATAAAGTAAACAATTTTGGAAATAACCAACACATGACAAATGACACAACAATTGCTATTTTCCTGTCCGTTAATGTCGAAAATTGTAAACTAGCAGGTGACCTAACAAAATATATAAAACATTAACGATTTATATCTGAATAATATTGCAGAATCAGAAGCACATAAAAAGTCATTTTATTTTTTGAATCATTTATCCAGAAATCTTGTAGCTTGTCAGCTGGCTGAATCTATTTCTGATCGTTTAGTAGTCCTGATAAAATCCTGGAGGGACGGCATACTCCCCGCAGTCTCTCTCTCTCTCTCTCTTCTCTCTCTCTCTCTCTCTCCTCTCTTCTCTCTCCTCTCTTCCTCCTCTCTCTCTCTCTCTCTCTCTCTCTCTCTCTCTCTCTCCTCTCTCTCTCTCTCTCTCTCTCTCTCTCTCTCCTCTCACTTCATTCGTCTAATGGTCAACATTTTACCAACATTTTCAGTCAGCTCAAATCAAAGACTGGGATTTTGAAAAGGCTAATATCAAATCCCCTTTCATCTAATAATGTAACAATTGACTGAATTGTTTCTCTTCACATTAACCTTTCCTCTTCTCTGTCCTGGCTTTAGTGAACTTAGTAGATTTAAAGGTGGAACCAATAGCTGTCGAAAATCATCAAGCCATTTATAAGAGCAAGAGAGTAGTATAAAAATGTACCTTTGAACAGGGTACATAAAATATAAGTGTGCAATGTTCTTTGTATATAACGTAGTAGATTACGAACCAATCGCATGTTATTACTTCTGCGCCGAAATACTTCAAGCATAAAACAGTTCTCTCAGTGTATACAAACATCCTGAGATTTGCCTGAAATAAAACACGTACACACACACACACACA
>CM060345.1:14892603-14897146 GCA_030674155.1 Stramonita haemastoma | reverse complement strand
GAGAGAGAGAAGAAAAGGGAGGGAGAGAGAGGGGGAAAAAGGAGGGAAGAGAGGGGAGAGAGAAAATTGTTGTGAGGGGTGTGTGTGTGTGTGGGTGTGGTGTTGGTGGTTTTGTGTGTGGTGTGTTGTGTGTGTTTGCATGTAAGTGGCGTACGGCATATGTGTGTGTGGTTTGTTGTGTTTTTGTGTGTGTGTGTGTGGTGGTGTGTGTGGTTTTTGTGTGTGGGGTGTGTGTGTGTCTGTGTTGAGTTGTTTGTGTTTTGGTGTGTGTCCGTGTGTGTGTGTGTGTGTGTTGTGTGTGTGTGTGTGTGTGTGTGTGTGGTGTGTGTGTGTGTGTTTATCTGTGTGTGTTTACTGTGTATGTATGTGGTTAATTGTTTATGTGCATTTAGATTTTATGTCTTTTCACTACTTTTTGATTTCAGACAAAGAGAGATAGACAGTGAGAAATTAAGAGAAGAGAAGTGAATGTCTAATTGTGTGATTAGAAGGTGTGTATGTGGTGTGTGTGTGGGGTGTGTTGGTGTGTGTGTGTGTGTGTGTGTGTGTGTGTGTGTGTGTGTGTGTTTGTGTCTGTGTGTGTGGTGTTTTGTGTGGGGTGTGTGTGTGTCTGTCTGTCTGTCTGTGTGTGTGTGTCTGTGTGTTGTGTGTGTGTGTGTGTGTGTGTTGTGTGTGTGTGTGTGTGGTGTGTGTGTGTGTGTGTGGGTGTGTATGTGTGTGTGGTGTGTGAGTGGTGTTATTATGTATGTATGTATGTCTGTCTGTTCTCTGTCTGTCTGTCTGTCTGTCTGTCTGTATGTGTGTATGTATGTATGTATGTATCTATGTATCTATGTATCTATGTATCTATGTTCTATCTATGTATCTATTTTATGAATGACTGTCTGTATGTATGTGTGTGTGTGTGTGTGTGTGTGTTGTGTGTGTGTGTGTGTGGGGTGTGTGTGTGTGTGTCTGTGTGTTAGCGCGCCATAATTGATCCCTGAGGTATACCCAATTCAGTATATCTGGAAGTGGATTCCTCGAATTTTATTCTGGTTTGAATGGGTTCTCTCTACTTAGAAATTTCACATAGCTGTACATCTTACGAGGAAAACCAGTTGATTTTAATCTAAAACAACAAACAACAAACAGTTGTGCCATACTTGATCATAAGCCTTCTCAACATCAAAAAAGGTCCTAAAACACTTTTTCTACGAGCAAATTTGCACTATTTGTGTGTACAGTTTAACTATATGTTCAGTTGTAGATCTGCATTTTTGAAATCCTGCTTGAAAAACAGGTACGATTTTGCTCTTTTCACAATTAGTAAGTTAATCGATTCAGTACTATTTTCTCCAACAGTTCACTGGCGTGAGATGTTAAAGCGACTTTTCTGTACTATTTCGTTGTGTTTTGACTTTCAAGTCTTTACGACTTGTACAATTTTTTCCACAAACTTTGGTAAAATTCCAGTTTTGCAGCACGTGTGAAAAATACGTTGCAAAATATTCACACAGTGCTAGTGGTCTGAAATATTTTTTCAACATTTCGTTGGCAATGACTTTAGAACCAACAGAATATTTTTTTCATTACCGAGAGAACCTATTTTGCAGTTTTCGTTTCTTCCAAAGTAATGGAGAATTACAGATCGTTTTGTGGGGGAGGATCTGAACACAGGGGTTAATTACAGTCCTGTTCTCCTTCCAGCCTGCTATTTTTGGGGGCAAAATGGATTGGCAAAGGTTTCTGCCTTTTCCATGTCTGATGGAAATTTATTGTTATAAAATTGGAACTGGGCAAGTTGGAAGTGCTGTCCCGTTCCTCATCTGTTTCAGTTTTATTCAAACCTGTTGGAGTCCTTAAAATGAGAAACCTCTGTCATGCAAAAGGAAATCCGGACTTCTTAGCAGCCTCTGTAGTTCTGTAGCACTGTATATTTGCTATTTTTAATTTCTCTGTGATTTTCAGACGACTTGTCTGCAACACATAGTTTAAATCATCGATGCATTCTTTCTTATGTTGCACCGCTTTTCCACACAAGTCTGACCATCACACATTGCCAATGTGATTACTAAACTTTACACCATTCAATTTGGGAATAGATAAGTCAGCAGCTGATAGAACTGCATCCTTAAATTTTGAAAATTTAAACATCTCCATTATCACTTTTGACGCTTTCAAAATTATGACCAGTAAAGATTGTTTGAAACTTACTCCAATCTGCTCGTTAATAGTTATGTTTATTTAATTTGTCTGGAATGGTTTTTTATGGTAACCGGTTTCTACACAGACAGTTATTTTAATGGGAAGATGATAATTCCCTAACGTATCATCATGCGTTCCCCACGAGTAAGTAGGTACGAGCTCTGGAGATATTAAGGAGAGATCAATTGCCGTTGCCCTGTGTTTGGATATGTCGGAAATTCGGGTAGATCTTCCATCATTTAAGAGATAAAGAGAACTGTCAACAATGTTCTCTGCCACACGATTACTCGTTTCAGATGGACAATCCGTTTCCCAGAAAAGTGCATGAGCATTTAAAGTCACCTGCAGCGACCCATTTACCATGATGCTAATCTTGGATTGTGCGAAGCCATTCTGAATTTTGGTCGTTTGGACCTTTTGGTAAGTGAATTGAAAGTATAATCGTTCAATAACAATGATTTGTTACATTTCACAGTAACTCCACTGACATAAATATCTGGCAAGTCTTTCAGAGTAGGTGGTGTTAACCGATGATAGTCAAGCCCTCCAAGTGGGTATACAGCAGTATAGACTTTCTGGCTTGCTGTATCACATGTTTCTACCGAGGATAGTAAACTTTTGTTAATTTCTTAAGGGACTGGAGCATTAAGACGTCACACTCATTTGACGTCAGATAATGTTTTAGTAAGCAGTTATAGTGGCTGAAGATCTACAATTCCATTAGAATAGCCGAATTTTTCTGTTAATCGACTTACCATAAACTATCAATAACTTTTCTTAACTTTCTTTACCGTAAATATTACTCCAGAGTACGTGTTTAAAACAGCTTTTAAACACTATCAAGAATATTGCTTAAAGCTATATGTCGAAAAAACGAAGTAATCACAGGCTAAAAAGAAGGAAAGAAAAAAGTATGCAAAAACGTAACATGGGAAGAAAATCTGAGAGAAACAGATAAGTTACAGGAGTACTACAGAATTATGTTAAGGTAGAGGGGCGCTCGCTTTTCCCCCAGTCAAGTTAAGCAGTGTCGAGCGTGGTTACCAGTTGGATGGGTGACAGTTTGTGCGCCTTGGCTTCAGTACAGTCCCCCCAGTTCATCCAGCTGTAAGTGGGTACTGCCCTCTTTAGGGCCAGGGAGGGTAAAGCAGCAAGGGAGAGGAGATAGGCGCCATCCTCAATATGCTGGCCCATAGAGAAGCTGAGGTCTCTGATGCCTCGCTCCGTACGACTGCCTAGGTTATGGGACACCGTTACCTTTACCTTTTTACAGTTCTACAAAGTCCAGGTGAATAGTCGATTACAACACGTCTTCAATAAAAGCATAATTTTGTCATGATAATTTTAAAGCAGAAGAAGAAGTTAACAGAAAAGAAGGTACAAATCGGACGCTGAACTTCAGGTCGTGGTCTTGGAGTCCCCTTCTCCTATCCCACAGCAGTGGCGGGGTGTCTGCCAGTGTTGGAGGTGTCTGCCACTGGAGGTGTCTGCCAGTGTTGGAGGTGTCTGCCAGTGTTGGAGGTGTCTGCCACTGGAGGTGTCTGCCAGTGTTGGAGGTGTCTGCCAGTGTTGGAGGTGTCTGCCAGTGTTGGAGGTGTCTGCCAGTGTTGGAGGTGCCTGCCAGTGCTGGAGGTGTCTGCCACTGGAGGTGTCAGCCACTGGAGGTGTCTGTCAGTGTTGCCGGCGATGACAATGTTGCCAGTGATGACAATAGAGGTGTCTGCTAATGTTGCCAACAATGATTGGCGCCTAATGGACTGGGGTGGTCTGCAACCCTGAGGTTAAGCTTCCTGAGAACCACGTTTTCGTGGGACACGAAGGAAACGTTTTGACTATTCTTCAATTCAGCAGCAAGCAGTGTGTGTGTGTGTGTGTGTGTGTGTGTGTGTGTGTGCGTGCGTGCGTGCGTGCGTGCGTGCGTGCGTGCGTGCGTGCGTGCGTGTGTGTGTGTGTGTGGTGTGCATGTGTTTGTGTAAATGTGTGTGTGTGTGAATGTATTTGTGTAAATGTGTGTGTGTGCTATTTTTACTGATTTACTTATTCTTTTATATTTTAAATTATTTTTTCATATCGGGGATAATGCGATAAGCACTCATGTGCTTTTTCAGCAAGTCCCCGTGTGTATGCAGTTGTGTAAATATTGTCATCTGTTCCCACCGGCACATAATGACCTGCTCTTACGAAAAGCGGAACGGGATTTAACGTGTGTGCAAGATGTTCTGCGTGCGTTCGCACACGGGGCCTCGTTTTACAGTCTCATCCGAAGGACTCTGTGTGTGTGTGTGTGTGTGTGTGTGTGTGTGTGTGTGTGTGTGTGTGTGTGTGTGTGTGTGTGTGTGTGTTAAATGTGTTTATG
>CM060345.1:14882603-14890103 GCA_030674155.1 Stramonita haemastoma | reverse complement strand
CACGGTAGAAACAGAGAGGGATAGAAAGGAGGCAATTCCTGGTGGGGGTGCTATTTATACTGACAGGGCCCCCTGTATCCCTGTGGTGGGGGTGCTATTTATACTGACAGGGCCCCCTGTATCCCTGTGGTGGGGGTGCTATTTATACTGACAGGGCCCCCTGTATCCCTGTGGTGGGGGTGCTATTTATACTGACAGGTCCCCCTGTATCCCTGTGGTGGGGGTGCTATTTATACTGACAGGGCCCCCTGTTTTCCTGTGGTGGACATCTGACAAAACCCAGAGTGTGTCAGTACGTTGAGGAATGGATTAGATAGAGCACAACTGATAACGGTGAAAGAGGAAAAGGCCGTTGGTGAACATTTTTGCAAAACACGCGCGAAGCCGCCCTTTTCCTTTTCGCACCCCCTTCCTCCATAGCACTGTCTGTCCTCCTCCCCTCCTCCCCCACCCCCTTCTCCCTTCTTTCCTTCCCAACCATCCTTTTTTGTAAAGGGAATAGCAGCATGGCAGACAAAGAACTCTGTTATGAAAAAAATAATTGGCTGTTTTGTAGACAGATCCATATTTTCAGACAGGGAACTAACAATGTTAACAGTGGTGGCATGTCTCTTCACTGATATATGTCTCCTCACTGATGCAGATCAGCCACAGAGGGGGAATTCCAATCTCACCAACCCAACGCTATTCAGGATCAGCCTACCTACTCTCAGAACCAGGATTTTTTTCTTTTATATCGAGGATAATGGAATAAGTAATCGTATGCTTTTTACATCCAGTCCCGTGTGTATGCACTTTTTTGTAAATCGTGTCATCTGTTCCCACCAGTACACGATGGCCTACTCTTACGAAAAGCGGAACGGATATAACGTGTGCGCAAGATGCTCTGCGTGCGTTTGCACACGGGGCCTCGGTTTATAGTCTTATCCGAAGGACTTGTGGGGAGAGTGAAGTCAGCACTGATGTTACATAATACATACATACATCGGTTTATAGTCTCATCCGAAAGACATGATATCACAAGCTGCCTGAAACGTACGCACGTTAGAGTGACAGACAGACAATCCGGTCAGAACCTGTTTCACTCTGACGGTACAGTTCGGGAGTAGAATCATTGCCCGCTGAGGGTCATACTGATATCAATGATTGCTTGGTCATGGAGCCAGATTGAGTAAAACGTTCATTTTGGTGTGGTGACCATCACAGCATCATTCTGATCCCCGTATCTCATAAATTGCAGACCCTGGAAGTTTTGTCACCAACTCACCACAACCAGAGAGTTGCAGTGAAAACAGTAAATGGAGATCACCAATTGCACCAGAATTATACGAGATACTGACTTGTAGGCAGCATTAAGAAAAAAAAACCACAGTTTATGTCTGTACCACTTTCAGACATGGCAGATTTTTCTGCGTGAAATTGGGGCAACTGACTCTGGGTAGAGTGCGTCACCACAAGTGCAGCCCGACCATTTTGTTTGTTTCTGTGTATTTCTCTGTTTTTTAATTGTATTTGTTATTCTATCAGAATGACTTTTTCTATAGATTTTTGTCAGGGACATCTCTCGTATTGCCATGGCTTTTTTTACCTGCGCTAAATGCATGCTCCACATAGGGCTTTAGCTTATAGTCTCTTTCAAAAAGACTAGACCCCAGACGACGACTAAGGATCTAGCGGAAAGGAGGAAAAGTTTCGGGCACAGATAGGATCAACCCACTTCTCTCCCTTTCTAGGCAGATTTTGTAACTACAGTTACAAATACACCGTTGATGTTGGCCAAGATGGTGAAACAATGATGTCATGGATGTGCACGAGCTTTACAGACATTTGGTACGGCTGTAACCTATATTCAGGAATAACCAAACCCTACAGATACAGGCAATTGAAGTATTGGTCAGATTATTTCGGCAAAACTCTCCAAATTGAATCCAGAGAGTAGACAATGTATGGCTGACTATATGGTTTTAATCTAGTCATTGATCCCCAGGAACAGGAACTAGTCACAATGTCAAAAAATCTTTATTGCCATTACGGAATTCGAACCTAATATTTCGTCCAGGAATCTAGCACACTAACCAATGCGCTACAATTACGAATATTGTGGGTGGTTTTTTTTTTTTTTTTTTGGGGGGGGGGGCGGAGGGGAGGGGGGGCTGCTGTTAGTTTATTATTCTTTTTTTTTCTTTTTTTGCTTGCTTTCTTGCATGCTATACTTTATTCTCTTATTTCATAAATCTGCGCACTTAAGCGAAAGCAAAACAAGAAAGAAAAGACATTCCTTGTGCACATGCAAAAGAAGGTCATTGAATGCAAACCATGTCCCACTGCAAAAAGCGATAGTGTAAACATACAAAAATTTCACAGCATCTCAACAAAACGATGATAGTATAATGAATATAGTTCATCTTTAACTGTTATCAATTATGTCTTTTACAAATGAATTTGTATTTTGATAAATATATTACAATATGACATAAGTATGCTTAAAACATACCAAGTAAGGGTTTTGCTTTGTTTTAATCTAATTCAGAGATTATTTATTTGATACATGACAACATTCACTGAGCTTTGATTTGTACTGTCTCCTTATGTAATGGACAACGATCTCCGTCACTTTATTCTTAGCAATGATAAAAAATCATACACATCTATAGAAAAAGCTGAAATACGACGTTACCCTTTGTGAATATCTTCAGATGTCTATCGGAGTTCATAGACACACAACAGGAGATACCACGCTAAAAATAAAGAGGTTTTACATTCAGAAATAAATATTTACGTTCGGGTTTGCAATAAGCCCATAGCCAACTTGTTCTATAGATCTAGGTAGGATCCAAATTATCTTTGTGACTTATGGGATATAAGTCACAAAGATAATTTGGATCCTACCTAGATCTATAGAACAAGTTGGCTATGGGCTTATTGGGGACTGTGGGACCACCCAGTAGAGCTTCATCCACTTGATGAATGCGATTTAGAGACGGTCAATTTATCTGACCAACACTGCAAGTGTCTGTATCCTTCGGACCAGCTGAAGCCAGGATATACTATGAAAGGAAGCGTAGAGCTCAGCGTGTTAAACAGTCACAAAGCATAGTTATTATGCACTTCAATATCAGCATCATTACATCATCCTCATCCTCATCATGATGCAGAAAATGCAATAAAAGAAAATTGTCCCTGATTCTGCGGTCCTGGCTGCTTTGGTCTCAAGTTGATTTCAGTTTCAGTTTTCCGTACACCTCTGTCCTGTTGCGAATTTGTTTGAAGAATTCAGGGTCGGGGGTTCACTGGGGAAGGTCGTTGGAGGGACGCTGTGGTGGCCACCTCGGGTGGGGTGACTCACTCAGTCTGGCTTCGCGACTGAGCTAATATTGTCGTCAGTGACGGGTTTAGTAGGTGGCGTCCTGCGTATGTTAGCTCAGAACAGGCACTACTGAACATCATCAACGTGACCCAGCAGCAGTGCAGGGCCCATCCGACAGGCTGCCCCACGGTGATCCTTTATTCTATTTATTTATTTTATTCTATTATTTTATCGAGGATAATGGGATAAGCACCTTTGTGCTTTTCTATATCCAGTCCCCGTGTGTATGCAGTTTTGTAAATCTTGTCATCTGTTCCTACCGGCACACGATGGCCTACTCTTACGAAAAGCATTACATTGATGAGCTCCAGTGGACTTCTTCTGACCTTGAAGATATGACAACGAACATGGGTATGGTTGGGGCAAAGAGACTGGAATTGACGGTGTAGAATCAGCGGGACTGGAGCGTCTCAGAGGATGAGCCAGCAAAACAAACCTGTAAACTTTCTGAGTAAACTTCAATCACTCTGCTATGTGTAAAAATGAATGAGGTTTGAATGTTCCTGCTGCTGTTCCCAATCTAGTACAATGGGTACTTATAGTCAATGTATATCTTCTTTTTTTTCTTTTTTTTTTTCTTTTTAAGTAAACTTTACATTCACCTTTACTTTTACCTGTTCCGTACTCGCGCGATCCGTGAGGGCACCACTGAAGAGTTTGCAACCAGCTTCCTTCACTCCCCACAGTTCTCCGCCTCCATAGCAGATTGCTCCACCAAAGGATTTTTCGGACTAAGGCCGGCTCCTACCCAGAGTGGGTGTGCTGCAGGCTCAGTGGGGAGACTGGGACCACACAGTCAAGCTTCATCTACCTTACAGATGCGAATTTGAGAGTGTTGCTCAAATGACTTGACCAACACTGCAGGTGTCTGTATCTCTCGGGCCTGGTTGACGCCGGAATATATCATGATAGTAAGCGTAGAGTACAATTCTGCCAAATAGTCTCAAAGGGGATGCACTTCCACAACAGCACCATTACATTATCTTTGTTACCATTGATTATATGCAATAATAAAAATTGCCTGTGATCTGGCAGCCCCGTTGCTCTGGTCTCATGGTGACCTCAGATTTGGTTTACCCATAACTTCTGTGCCTGTGGTGAGTTTGTGTCAAAGCCTTTGGGGTTGGAGGTTCGCAGGGGGACGGTCGTTGGAGGGACATTGTGGTGGTCGCCACCTCGGGTGGATGACTCACTCAGTCTGGCTTCGCGACTGAGCTAATACTGTCATTAGTAGGGGGCCTAGTAGGTGGTGTCCTGCATATGTTAGCTCAGAACAGGCACCGCTGAACATCATCAAAGTGACTCAGCAGAAGTGCAGGGCCCCTCTGGCTGGTGGCCCAACAGCGGCCTAACATTGTTGGGCTCCCTGTGGACTCCCGACCCTGAAGATGAGACATAACAAATCTGGGTATGGCTGTGACGGGGATATTGAAGTAAGCGGCGTAGGAACAGCAGGACGGAGCCGTTACAGAAGATAAGGCAGAAAAAGTACTCTGCAGTGACTTAAAGTAGTGTAAAAAAGAAAACCCAAGTAGTTTAAAGTGCATTTGAATGATTAAACTACAGGGAGGGAGGGAGGGAGGGAGGGAGGGAGGGAGGAGGAGGGAGGGAGGAGAGAGAGAGAGAGAGAGAGAGAGAGAGAGAGAGAGAGAGAGAGAGAGAGAGAGAGAGAGAGAGGAGAGAGAGAGAGAGAGAGAGAGAGAGAGAGAGAGAGAGAAGTCAAACTCGAACTCGAAAGGTTTATTCACACAAAGACCATTGGCCCATACATGAAGGGGGTTGCCTAACTGCTTAGTATTTTGGTGTGGGATAAAAGACAACAGTAAAAAACAACAAAAATATTGTATAGTAACAAAATCAGCAACAAAAATATGACTTACGAAAATAAAATATCTCTTATTCTGAACGCTTAACACAAATATAAACTGAGGCTGTGCACAATCTCAGGCTGACTCGACGCCATGAGTAAACAGTCTAAAATTAATTAGGCTGCCTACTATATTTTACAGGGATGTAATTCTGCCTAACATCCTCTAACACTGGACAGCATAACACAAAATGTACTGCATCTTCCGGTGCTTGCTTACATAATGGGCATAGTAACTTGAGGTCATCAACACCATATTCTCTGTATCTGAATTTATGAACATTTGTATCTGATACACCAAGTTTAAACTTAGACATAATTCTCTTCAAATGAATGTCCACGTGAAGCTTTAGATAAGGTCTGACATCATGTGAGCTTATAAAATGTCTGTACATTTGATATCTTTCACTGGTTTGTATGTGATCACCCCATTGCTGCCATCGGCAGTCAATCAATCAACACCTGGATTGAGCCAAACAAATCCAGAACCAAGTTCACATACACAGGTGCGTATTTGTGTAGCCCAGATGTTTTTCCCTTTGACATCTAGATTATAAAGCATGTCTGTCTGCCTGCCTCTCTCTCTCTCTCTCTCTCTCTCTCTCTCTCTCTCTCTCTGGTGCGGAGTGCCGTTCTGTCGTTTGCCTTTCACCTTGCCAGGTAAAGATAAATTCAAAGGTGTTCCCATACACTATACGGTTGTTAGGGAGCGAGACGTCATAGGCCACAGCTTCTCCAGGGGCAAGCATAATTATTGAGGGCGGCGCCCATCTCATCTCCTGTACCTTCCCTGTCCCTAAAGAGGACAGGTACCCATTTACAGCTTGGTGAACTGACAGAAGGCACACAAACAGGAACCCATCCACTTTGTTGGTAAGCACGCTCGCTGGTGCTTAACCTTAGCTTGGGGAAAGCAGAGTGCTCTGACCACTCTGACCACGTCCTCCATCCCTGCAAAGTTAAAGTCTGTCCCGAGCCTAAGGCTCATCAGGCCGGTGCTTATCCCGGTTTCTGTGGCGTTAAAAGACTGAGAGCCATAGACTCCCCCCTGGATAGGACGCCAGTCTAGTGCAGGGTTAACCCCCAACTCAAGGTTGGTTCCCCTTTTACACCTGGGTGGGGTGAGAAAATAGCCAAGGGCACAACGCCATAGCCGAAAGCTGGGATCGAACCCGCAACCTTTAGATTACGAGTCCAACGCCCTAACCACTAGACTAAAGTGGCGGCTATCCCTGCAATGACCAGGATCTAAATCTGTTTGTTTTTTTATACTGTTTTATTGCACCAAGGTGCTTTTCAATCCTGGTGATCTATAACACCTTTAAAATGTCAAATGTTCTCCCTTCCTAAAGATGTCATTGGGACATGTTCTACCACATTCGGCCATTGCAATAACCAAGCAAACACATTTTTAAAAATCTTCATGCAAAAGGAAAACAATACAAATAGACGAAGTTATTTGCTGTCACTTTCATCATAGAAAGTAAGTGGCAAGCAACATACTCGTCTGTTCTTATAGCTTTCCACCTCCATACTTATTTCACAAGGGCTTTCAGAAATGCAGCTGGTCTTCAGCTGGCTTGCTTGAAATGATTGAGAATGTCTGAATGTCTATAAATAAGCCAACGGGATAGCTTGTAGCATTGGTGTCATGTAAGTCGGGCATGATGCCCCGTGTACGTCCCTGTTTATGTCTTGTATGCTGACCTCTCTCTCTCTCTCTCTCTCTCTCTCTCTCTCTCTCCTCTCTCTCTCTCTCTCTCTCTCTCTCTCTCTCTCTCTCAGGGGGACGGATAGCCTAGTGGTCAGAACATTGCGCTGGCAATTTGACGACCCGGGTTCGAGTCCGGTCGAGGAGATTTTTCGTGGAGTTAACATCAGTGCTGACTCCACTCTCCCCAAAGTCCTTCGGACGATACTTTAAACCGAGGACCCGTGTGTGAACGCACGCAGAACATCTTGCGCACACGTTAAATCCTGTTCCGCTTTTCGTAAGAGAAGGCCATCGTGTGCCGGTGGGAACAGATGACAATATTTACAAAACTGCATACACACGGGGATCGGATGAAAAAAAGCACATGATTGCTTATTCTGTTATCCTCGATATAAAAAAAAAAAAAAAAAAAAAAAAAATAATAATAATAATAATAATGATGATGATGATGATGATGATGATGATGATGATGATGACGATGATAATGATGATGATGATAATAATAATAATAATAATAATAATAATAATAATAATAATAATAATAATAATAAT
>CM060345.1:14870103-14877603 GCA_030674155.1 Stramonita haemastoma | reverse complement strand
CACACACACACACACACACACACACACACACACACACACACACACACACACACACACACACACGTGCGCTCGTGCACGCACACAAACACACACACACACACGCACACAAACACATACACACCCACAAACACACACATGCACACACACACACACACACACACACACACACACACACACACACACACACACACACACACACACACTAACTTCGCGTTTGTCTGATATTGTTGTGTTGTTGTTATTTTCTTTTGTGTGTGCTTTGTTAGTTTGTTTTTTGTTGTTAGTTTTTTTTTTCGTTCAGCTGTTGATTTTTTTCGTGCATGCTTCTTGTTGTTGTTGAATGTGTGTGTGTGTGTGTGTGTGTGTGTGTGTGTGTGTGTGTGTGTGTGTGTGTGTGTGTGTGTGGTGTGTGTGTGTTGTGTGGTGTGTGTGTGTGTATGCTGTGTGTGTATAGGTGTGTGTATAGGTGTGTATGTGTGTGTATGTGTGTGTATGTGTGTGTATGTTTGTATGTATATGTGACGCTCCACCACGAAATGAGTCGCTTAGCACATTACCCAATTTTGCGCTAGGAGCCTTTAAAGGCAGGTGGGGGTCAAGTTGTCAATTTTGTGATTTTGATTGATTGTTAAACTAGATCTGTTTATTTATCTTATAATGGAATATGAAGGTTTCATTTTTATTCCTTTTGCTTTTAAATGTGTTTTGAAAATACCCAAGCCCTCATTCTGACAACCTGTTACTAAAATAAAATTGCCCGTTTCTCATTTTGTCACATCCTGCAGTCTAACATTTCAATTTGTAATAATGTTGCACAGAATTGTCTGATTTTCAATCTGTTTTTTGTATTTGATAGCCACTTTATTGCACATTAATAACATGTCAATAACTAAAAATTGACCTCATGTGCACTCCGTCTCATTATGTGGTGGAGCGTCACATATGTGTTTGTGTATGTGTATTCATGTGTGTATATGTGTGTATGTATGTATGTGTGTGTGTTTTTATCTGTGTTTGTGTGTGTATGTATATGTGTTTGTGTATGTGTATGCATGTGTGTATGTTTGTGTGTGTGTGTTTGTATCTGCGTATGTATGTATGTATGTATGTATGTATGTATGTATGTATGTATGTATGTATGTATGTATGTATGTATGTATGTATGTATGTATGTATACACACTCGCATGCACGCACGCACGCACGCAAACACACATTCATATATACATAGAAGCATAGACAAATATGTATGCACACATATAAACACATGCACTCACACACATTTACATGCACACACAAACACAGAGAGAGAAGAGAGAGAGAGAGAGAGGAGAGAGAGAGAGAGAGAGAGAGAGAGAGAGAGAGAGAGAGAGAGAGAGAGAGAGAGAGAGAGAGAGAGAGAGAGAGAGAGAGAGAGAGAGAGAGAGAGAGATCAACAGACAAACAGATGATCGAACTCGTGTCAGATCGAATGACACAGATAAGAAAAAGTTTTTAGATAGTTGAAATAATTGTATTCATAGTATCCAAGTAGGTTAATCGTCTACTTAAAAGCTTGCATGCAATAACACGCAAATAATTATAAAGAGACATAAATTATGAAGGAGGGGATTATAACTGAAGGAATCTTTGATGTAATATAAACTATATTGTATGTAATATAAACTATATAGCTATATACGTCTATCTCTCTATCTCTCTATCTCTCCATTCTCCATCCATCCATCCATCCATCCATCCATCCATCCATCCATCCATCCATCCATCCATCCATCCATCCATCTCTCTCTCTCTCTCTCTCTCTCTCTCTCTCTCTCTCTCTCTCTCTCTCTCTCTCTCTCTCTCTATCTCTATCTCTATCTCTATCTATCTATCTATCTATCTATGTTATGTTGCATTTCCCAACGTGGTTTGGCATTGCGTTGGGGTAGGGTTGGGTTTGATTAAGTTGAGTTATGTTTTACCATAAGGTTTTGTCTTGCCTCGTGGTTTTCTTTTGTGTTACTATATATTACATAACATCACAATACATTATATCATATTACATTACATGTTATAAATATCGTAATATTTGTGCGAAAAATGGAGGATCCATCAGCCAGCGGACCAACAAACAACCACCCAACTAACCACCCAGCAAACCAGTCAACTAATCAACCAGCTAATTGATCATCGAAACAAAAAAGGGGGGAAATGGAAAAAAGAAAAAAAAATCCCAATAATACAAAAAGAATACGAGTTTGTCTACAACGGTACCCCTCCCCCAAAAAAAGAAAAAAAGAAGCAAAAAAACCTAAACAATAACCACCAACAAAACAAACAAAACCAACAACAAAAAACCCCGAAATCTCAAATCAACAAGCACAGACAACAACAACGAAGCATAACACACAAGGACGAGATAGTCTGGTGGTTAGAGGGTTAAGCGATGCGCTCGAGATCTGATAGCAGAGCATCTTGTGCACGCGTTAAATCCTGTTCCGCTTTTCGTAAAAGTAGGCCAGTGTGTGTCGGTGGGAACAGATGACAAGATTCACAAAACTGCATGCACACGGGGACTGGATGTTAAAAAAACCCCACATGAGTGCGTATTCCATTATCTTGGATATAATAAACAAAGAAACAAACAAACAAATAAATAGATAAACAAAATAAAGAGGAAAGTGACTGGTTGTCCTTACATGACGATGGAAGGCATTTCTCTAGACAGTGGTTTAAAATCTTCATGTTCTGATACATATGCCTGTCCTTCTTTCCCCCATGCTACACCTTCCCACTTCGCTACTACAGCCACGCTCGTTCTCATCCTGTCCTGCCTCAAAGCTGTAAGTCAACACAGAGATTTGTAATGCTTGGCCTCTGTCAGGCCACCTGCTACAATGGCCCTGCACTGCTGTTGGATCTCTTCTGTGGTGTTCAGAGGTGTTTGTTTTTATCGAAACGAACATTTTTTTTTTTAAATTTTATTCTTATATATCGAGGACAACGGGATAAGCACGCTTGTGCTTTTTTTTTTTTACATCCAGTCCCTGTGTGTATGCAGTTTTGTAAATGTCATCTGTTCCCACCGGCACACGATGGCTTACTCTTACGAAAAGCGGAACAGGATTTAACGTGAGCACAAGATGTTCTGCGTACGTTCACACACGGGACCTCGGTTTATAGTCTCATCCGAAGGACTTTTGGGGAGAGTAGAGTCAGCACCGATGTTAACTCCAGGAGAAAAATCTCCTCGAACGGGAATCGAACCCGGGTCGTCAAGACGCCACCTACTATTTGCCTTGCAACCACATCATTTGCGGAGCCATGCAGTAAGATGTCTACCTGGGATGACTCGTGTAGATTCGAGCCTACGACCTCCCAGATAGGAGTCTGACACGGTTATCACCACCCGAATGTACCAGGTTGCTTAAAATACACACTATTAGTATAATGATCACGTTTTTCTGTCTGTTCACAGTTCTATTTTAAACCCATACGAGGTGTATTTTATTGATTTCATGGGAACATTGAGAAAAGCAATAACCATTCGTAGCAAATTTGCTTTGCTCTCTCTCTCTCTCTCTCTCTCTCTCTCTCTCTCTCTCTCTCTCTCTCTCTCTCTCTCTCTCTCTCTCTCTCTCTCTCTCTCTCTCTCTTCTCTCTGTCCTTCTTCTTCTTCTTCTTCTTCTTCTTCTTCTTCTTCTTCTTCTTCTTCTTCTTCTTCTTCTTCCTCTTCTTCTGGCTAATGCTCAGATGATAAATTTAAAAGTTTCCGGCCACACAAACTGTCAGGATATGTCAACCATCACACACTTTTCAAAGATTTTAATTAAGCAAATCTACTACTACAGATGTACTACTACATGGAAACTTTAGGTAAACAGAGTCTTGATTCCAGTTCTAACAAGTCAGTTTGCAATCAAGAAAGCTAATAGAGGACTCAGTAGTGTCTGCCTCGATATTCAAGCACTGGTACTTTAACTTTAATAACAACTATTTGTACTTCTCTTTCTCATCACTGTCTCCGGCTTTCACTGTTATCAAAGACGAAGGACCACCCCAAAAGTCTTGCTGACACTTTGAGAATTCAGAAAAAAAACAACTTTACAAAATCCCCAGAGAAACTAATGCATGATATGCAGCGCAAAGGTACACTCAAAACATTCTTAGCATTCACCTTCACCTACATCGCTGTTTAATAAACCGTTGGGGCCCCACTGAATATTTAGCCAACAGTAAACATGACATTAAAAGAGTGGATACAGAATGAAGTGTTTTTCTAGTTAAACAGAAACAGAATAACCAGCTCATAAGAGTGTTATCAATTTGCAGGTTTTTCTTTCTGTTTAGTTCCATTTGAGAGCCGACTGACTTTGTAATTGTCTGTTTTGTTGAGTATAATTATTCTGAAAGACAATAGCAGTTATTGTTCTAAGCATTTTTTTTTTCGCTTTGTCCCTCTTTATCCTATCACATAATATATCTTAAGGCATATATATGTATATATGTAAATAAATAAATAAATAAATATATATATATATATATGGTGTATGTATGTATGTATGTATGTATGTATGTATGTATGTATGTATGTATGTATGTATGTATGTATGTATGTATGTATGTATGTATGTATGTATGTATGTTAACACATGTTATATGTGTGTATAAATACATCTCTCTGTCTGTCTGTCTGCTGTATGTCTGTCTCTGTCTCTGTCTCACAGATAAACACACACACACACACACACACACACACACACACATTTATATATATATATATATATATATATATATATATATATATATATATATATATATTCATTTTTAAGTCTCGAAAGACCATCGAACTATAAAAAAAAATAATGATACTAATAATGAATGGACACATATAGCCCTCTATCTTATAAAAACAAATCAAAGCGCTTGTACTCAACCTTCGTATTCATATGCAACCAGTTACAATTAATACTTTTAGCAAAATCAAATGCACGCACACACACACACACACACACACACACACACTTCCTTGAATACTACAGCCTCTCTCGTAAGAACCCTATCATTTGTTGCAAAGAATGATAGGGTTCTTACGAGAGAGGCTGTAGTAATCAAGGAAAGCCTGAACCTCTTGGTGGAAAACTCAAGGTATCAGATTGTTCTTACGGCTAGGAGGTGGGAAGTAAAAGCAACGGAAAGCAATAGGGTGACGAGGTGGGTTACAGTTGAGTTCACACTCATTAAAAGGTGCTTATTCTGGTAAAGTTTCAGGTGTGGCTGGCCAGTCCCACAAGGGAATGACAGTCCCTATGGCAGAGGGCACAGTTTGAAGTCTGACACTGGTTTGTCTACCTTTTTACATACATGCATGCATGCATGCATACATACATATGTATCTATATCTTGTGATGGTACCGAGAGGTAAGGAAAAGACAGGTTAAGAGAAAGAGTGGAACAACAATTCTAAAGCAATGAATCTCAACACTTGGGCAACAGAAGACTCAGGGAAGACGGTAGCTGGTTGGTCATTCTTTATTCGTTACTCAGCATTCAGGTACAGGTGAAGACCAAGGTTCGAAGACGGTTTGAAGACCGTATGAAGTGAAGACCGTATTAAGACCAATGTAGTGAAGACAAATACTCTAACTTAACGATACTTATTCAAAAATACAAAGTGTCTCACAATTTACAGGTGAGTCAGAAAACAGCAGTACTACGCAGCGACAAGATTGCATGGAATATTATCCAATCAAGTCTCCTGTCGCGCTAAGTCTAGCACACCACATCTAGCATACAAACAATGTTATTTACAAAATCTCTTACTCACTCACACACACACACACACACACACACACACGCACACACACACGCGCACGCATGCACACACATGCATACATACACACATGGGAGATAATCCCTGTCGCGCTGTCTCACACGCTAGATCTACCGCACCCGGTACTAGATCTACTGCACCTGGCTACAATCTATATCTATATCTATATATACACATATAGGACGGGTATCCATCCATCCATCCATCCATCCATCCATCCATCCATCCATCCATCCATCCATCCATCCATCCGTCCATCCATCCATCCATCCATCCATCCATCCATCCATCCATCCATCCATCCATTCATACATACATACACACACATAAATGCATACATAATGTATACATATATGCATACAATTACATATGCACACACACACACACACACACACACACACACACACACATATATATATATATATATATATATATATATATATATATATATATATATATATATATATATATGTATATATATATATATACATATATGTATATACATATATACATATATACATATACACATATATACATATATACATATATACATATATACATATATATATACATACAGACAGACAGACAGACAGACAGACAGACAGACAGACATTCACAAGCAGGTAGCATGCAGACATATCAACCCGAAATGACGCTTTTTACTCAACTGTTGAGTTGCAGCTAGGCTTTGCCACAACAACAAACCAGGCATCAATCTAACTTTACAATCTCCAGATTCCACAATGGATAGCACTACAACTGCAGTAACCCCATCATTAAACACCTCAACAAGAACATCCCCTTCAGAATGTATCGTAATTCAATATCATGACTTCGTTCCGTGGAACAACACAGACAACATCGTCAGCTTTGAGACAGAAGATCTGATTCGTCGTCTGAAGGACGTCGTCTTCCTTCCTATCTTGTTTCTGATTGGTGTTCCATCCAACGTCATCAACATGGCGGTGTTTCGCAAACAAGGGCTGAAGGAACGGATCAATGTCTGTCTGTTCGCCCTGTCTCTGGCCGATTGTCTGTACCTGTCCTGTAACATGCTGTGGTATGGGGAACAGCTGCACTTGCAGTTTACCACGAAGGAGAGGTAAGTTTGAACCTTTGAGAATGTCTTTAAAGGAATGTGTTGTGTTCTTTTGCTTTTTGCTGCACTACATCACCCTTCTGTTTAACATCTGTCTGTCTGCAGGGTCTGTGCATTAGTGATTCATTACATCTGTGCAGCCCAGTGTTCGAAACAGAAGCTCCCTCCTCTGCTGTTTTGGAGGTCATCATCGAACACGGCGGACAAACAAACACACACACACAAACACATCTGTGCATCAGCGCACACCAACTAACACAGACAGCAAGACAGACAGCAGACAGACAGACAGACAAACAGCCTTCCACACACACACACGCGCGCACACTTCGCTGTTGCCCCAAGCGTCAATTACTTAATCAACAGCCGTGATAAAGCTCAGGCCCTGAAGCCTAGCAATGCACAGCTGTGGGAGTGCCAGTGGTACAGGACTGGCTGTGAACGCTCTGGTACCTGGCATCTTCATGTCTACTGCGGGCTGGCCATGGGAACTGAAAGGAAAATGGTTTATCTGTATATCTGATAGTTTATGGGGACATCTCTGGTTATTACACCAAATTCTCTATCTATTAAAGATTATTAAGTTT
>CM060345.1:14855005-14860003 GCA_030674155.1 Stramonita haemastoma | reverse complement strand
TGGCCTATGGAATTGTTTTCCTTGCAACAGTGCTTAAAACTGATAATTAATTGATTTATCCTTAACATGTAAATGCCCTTTCAATATATGGTACAACTTCTAACATTCGATTGTAGACAAAATTTCATTAGTTTCGACCCCTAGGGTCCCACCTTAGTGATGTGGGTGGTTTAATCTAATGGAAAAACTGGGACTGATCACACAATGGAACATCATTCATTTGACTGACATAATTTCATTGTACACTTCATTTTAAACAGCAACGTACCATAATACATTACAATACTTTCCTTCTAAAATTAAATTGAAATAACTGATAAGACAACGATGACAAGGCCAAACAGCTGAAAGAAAACGGTTGTTTTTTTGTTCCTTGCTCGGCTGGAGCTCGGAGGCTCACCAAGAAAGTAAACGTATGAAACTGCCCCCCTCCCTCCCCCTCCCCGCATCATTTGGGTAGCCGCATACCGCCGTCAAGAATGGTGTCTAAACTCGACACCTGTGTGTATGCAGTTTTGAGTATGCGGTTTTGAAATGTTGTCTAACACGACACCTGTGTGTTTGCAGTTTTGAACTGTTGTATATACACGACACCTGTGTGTATGCAGTTTTGACATGTCTAAACACGACACCTGTGTGTATGCAGTTTTGAAATGTTGCCATCCAATCCTACCAGCACAAAAAGACATACTCTTCTGAAAGGCAGAGCGGTTTTTAAACGTGAGCTCAAGATGTTCTGCCTGCATTCGCTCACCGGGCCTCGGTTTATCACTCTCACTCACTCAGTCCCATGTCCCAAAGGACGTAGGGGGGACATGAGAGAAGACGCAACGGAGATCTTTTTCCATGCTTCACGATCCTGTGTGGCTAGTAGGAGGCGTTGCAGGGGTTGGGCAGTCCAGTCTTTGATGTTGTCAACCCATGATTTCTTTGGCGGCCTCTTCTTGTTTTGCCCTCGACTGTTCCTTGCAAGATGGTTTTTGCTAGGGTGTTTGTCTTGTGGTGTGACCAAAACCACATCAGCTTTCTCCTCTTTATGGTGGAGAGCAAAGGCTCTTGGGGGCCCACACGCTTTTTGATTTCCTCTTTCACATAGTTATTGGTCTTGTGTTCTTTGTATGATATTTTGAGGAGTCTTCTGTGGCACTTGTTCTCGAATGCTTGGATTCTTCTCTCTAACTCTGCTGTCAGAGTCCATGATTCACAGCCATATAGGAGGATAGATATTACGAGGGATTTGTAGAGGTGGTATTTGGTGCAGAAGCTGATGTTGTTGCTTCTGATGATCCTCTGGAGTCTGACTAGAGCAGATGTTGCTGTTGCAATGCGAGCTTTCACCTCATTGTTTGATGTGCCATCTTTTGTTAGGATGGAGCCTAAGTATTTGAATTGGCTCACCTCTTCCAATATTTCTCCATTCATCTTTATTTCCGTGCTGTCATTACTCGCGCTGTTGACCATGATCTTCGATTTCTCTGTACTGACCTCCATGCCGTATGCGCTCGCTCGGTCTGTTAGACTGTCTGTGAGGATTTGCAGTTCTTGTTTGTTCTTGCCTAGTAAGCAAACCGTAAGGTTCTGGGTTCGATTCCCAGCATTGCCTTTTTTTCCAAGTTTGAGGGGAAAATCGAAATTGAATGTCAGTCTTTTGGATGACACTATAAACCGAGGATTTGAGGATTTACAAGAACTGCAAATCCTCGGTTTATAGTGTCATCCAAAAGACTGACATTCAATTTCGATTTTCCCTCAAACTTGGAAAAAAAGGCAATGCTGGGAATCGAACCCAGAACCTTACGGTTTGCTTACTAGGCAGATGAACGTCTTAACCGTCCAGCCGCCTTCCTTCTGAGAACTAGTTTAAGTGACCACGTGGCTAATACTGAAAAATGGAACACACCAAGCAAGGCAATTTAAAGTCGTTAAAATCTTTAATGTAAAAGGACGTAGACTAGGCATTGCCCGGAACACATTACATGACCAACAGTACGAAAGTAAACTAGCTGAGCCTGTCTAGGTAGACATTACAAGCCCTAGGTGTATAAGGAAATGAACTGAGTATGCCAAACCCAAAAAAGAAAAACACACGACAAAATTGTTTTGCTCCAAAAGACATTGACCGTAATCAGGATGTAGGTTGCAAAACCTGTTGTCTGTCAGGAAATGAACTGGGCAGGACAGGATGAGCCAGCAGAGAGTTTATCCACCAATGCATTGTATAGCTTACACTTCTCTTTCACCCATTCCAATCCTGGAACCAATCTCAACTTTTAAGATTATAATTTTTACTTTTTTGTATTATGCACCCATCAACCAACCCCCCCCTAGCAGACAAATCCAAAGAGAGAGAGAGAGAGAGAGAGAGAGAGAGAGAGAGAGAGAGAGAGAAGAGAGAGAGAGAGAGAGAGAGAGAGAGAAGAGAGAACACTGAAATCATTTTTTTGTACTTCGGCCTTCGGCCACAATACAATTCAAAGTGAAAAAAAAAAAAGTAACGAAAATGACATATAACTACACGTAATCGTTGATAAGAATTTGCCATAATTATACACTTTGGCATGTACCCAAAACTGTGCTCCTGAAAATGCATATTCTAAAATCATACAAAAAGTGCTAACTTAGACCAACAACTCAAACAAATCTCAGTTCAAAGTTACAGAACAAAACACAACTAAAAAATCCTACTGGGACCAAACTTGGTAATAGAGTTAAACCTGACAATGTCAACACAAGCATTCAAACACCAAGTGCGGTGTACATTTAATAGCTGAAATCTGTCATAACCTATTGTATTTTCAGAACTGTTACCATATCAGAAAACTGTGCCTACTGAGTATATATAATTATGTCTGAGAGAGAGAGAGAGAGAGAGAGAGAGAGAGAGAGAGAGAGAGAGAGAGAGAGAGAGAGAGAGAGAGAGAGAGAGAGAGAGAGAGAGAAACAGAGAGACAGAGACAGAGAGACAGAGACAGAGACCTCTGAATTTCCATTGCAAACATACAGTTACAGCTCCCCCCCCCCCCCCTCCCCCCAACTGCCCTGTCTGACAGAGGTATGAAAAACGGTTCTTGGCTCCTGTGCATAACGGAACACGTCACGTGACGTCGCTTCCGATTCCTCTCCTGCTGGCCCTCCCCTGAAAAAAAACGTAAGGTGGACATTGCAATAGCATGGCATTCCTCGGTTTCTGTCTGCATTGTAAATAGTTACGTTGGCAGCGGAAATCATTTTCTGTCCTCCTAAACTGAAAAAAAGGGGACGGGATAGCCCTGGCAATTTGACGACCCGGGTTCGATTCCCGTTCGAGAGGATTTTTCTCCTGGAATTAACATCAGTGCCGACTCCACTGCCCCAAAAGTCCTTTGGATGAGACTATAAACCGAGGCCCTGTGTGCGAACGCACGGAGAGCATCTTGCGCACGCGTTAAATCCTGTTTCGCTTTTCGAAAGAGTAGGCCATTGTGTGCCGGTAGGAACAGATGACAACATTCACAAAACTGCATACACAGCGGGACTTGATGTAAAAAAAAAAAAGCATATAAGTGCTTATTCCATTATCCTCGTTATACAAGAATAAAAAAAAAGACGAACGAAAATAGAGTTTAAAAGCCAGAAAATTGAACGTGGGATGAAAGGAGACTGAAAAAAAACTGAACATGCGACTACATCTACAGTGTGATAGCGTGGGCTGGTCCTCGTTCATATTTGTTATTGCACTGTTTCTTCTTTTGATGGAGTGAAGTTCTACTGATGTCACAGTATTCTTATCTATATAATTATCATTTAAATGAATGAGCACAATGGATCTGCATTGCGATGCGTTTGAATCTAGGGAAGAGAATGTGTGTTTTGGCATAGTGCATTACAAAAATGCAGATCTATAGTAAAAACATGCCAGGGATCTGAATACAGAACACTTAACACATAAAGGCCAATTCAAAAGGAAAAGAGATTCAGTCATAGGAAGTGAGAGGGGTAGATACGACAAAAAACGGAGATCTCTCTTGTAACCTTTTTTTTTTTGCCAATACCTCTCTCATCTCTCTCTCTCTCTCTCTCTCTCTCTCTCTCCTCTCTCTCATCTCTCTCTCTCTCTCTCTCTCTTTATTTTCTCATCCAGGAAAACAAAAGAAAGAACCATTATTTTCATCGAAAGTAATGAAGATACATGCTAAGGACAAAATAGCTGAAGCCCTCAGCTGTCATATCAATGAAGTGGTCTTTCCTATGTCTTGATTTCTACGTGAATGTGCCAAGGAGAGAAAGAAAATAGAAAAAATGAAATGATGAAAATGAGACATCAGTTCATATCGGAACCAATCTCCGAGTTACAAGTCCGTTAATATCACAAGCCTTATACGTGTAGTGGTGTGGCTTCTTCGTTATCCATTTACCGGAATCAATTGTCTTTTCTGCTGGTGAATGAGGGCAGCTCTATAATTACATTTTTCTGTGATTTCAATAAGTGGCTGCTTATTGTAGGGGAATCCATTTTATTGTATGGTTTCCGCTCTTGTTCAATGATTGACTGATTGATTGAATCATTCATTCATTCATTCATTCATTCACTCAGTCAGTTTATTAGTCCGTTTGTTTGTTTGTTTGTTTGGACATTAATTCATTTGTTCGTTTTGTCGGAAGATTCCATTTTATTGTCTGGTTTCTGCTCTTATTCAGTTATTGTTTGATTGATTGATTGATTGATTGATTGATTGATTGATTGATTGATTGATTGATTCATTCATTCTTTCGTTTACTCATTTGTCCTTTTGTTTGTTCGTTTGGTCACCAATTCATTTTTTGTCTCGTTTACTTCTTTTATTTAATCATCCGTTTCTCCATTCTTGTGTTTGTTTGTTTTCTTTCTTTCTTTGTTGATTGATTACTCGATTGATTCTTTTATCCATTCATTGATTATCTTGATGGTTGGTTTGTTCGTTCATTCATTCACTAATTGAATCATTCATTCACTCGTGTATTTATTCATTCATTCCTTTT
>CM060345.1:14847505-14850005 GCA_030674155.1 Stramonita haemastoma | reverse complement strand
CCCCGATCTTTTTGCGGGGGCAGGGGTGGAGGGAGGATGTAAAAGGAGGAGGGAGGGGTGACGGGGGCTAGGGGGGTGGAGGAGGATAGAGGAGCCATGACGTCATGAAATCCTAATTTTGTAGTTGGCTTCTTCAGTAAGCCAACTCTCTGTCTCTGTCTCTGTCTCTGTCTCTGTCTCTGTCTGTCTCTCTCTCTCTCCCCTCTCTCTCTCTCTCTCTCTCTCTTTCTCTCTCTCTTCTCTCTCTCTCTCTCTCTCTCTCTCTCTCTCTCTTCTCTCTCTCTCTCTCTCTCTCTCTCTCTCTCTCTCTGTGTCTCTCTCTGTGTTCTCTGTTTGTCTTCCAGTCTGCGTCACTCCTTGTTTCAATCTCTCAACCTTTGTTTCCGTCTGAGAGAAAATGTCAGAGAGGTGACCCTTGTAGCGGAGATCAATGCGTTACAGCAGACCGGACCACCTAAAATAACCCCTCAGTGTCTTTCCAAGCCAAGCCAAGAGGACTGCAGGGCAGGAGGACAGTGAAATGGAGACTGCTTTAGTTTCCAGAGGGAGGGAGGGGGTCAGTACTTTTGCGTAAAGGGGAGAGACTTCGTGAGGAGAAAAAGAAAAGAAAAAAAAGAATGCAGGGAAGAAGAGGAAGAAGAAGAGGAGGAGGAGGAAGAAGAAGAAGAAGAAGAAGAAGAAGAAGAAGAAGAAGAAGAAGAAGAAGAAGAAGAAGAAGAAGAAGAGAAGAAGAAGAAGAAAGGAGGAGGAGATGGAGGAGGAGGAGGAGGGGGAGGAGGAGGAAGAAGAAGAAGAAGAAGAAGAAGAAGAAGAAGAAGAAGAAGAAGAAGAAGAAGAAGAAGAAGAAGAAGAAGAAGAAGAAGAAGAAAAAAAGAAAAAAAAGAAGAAGAAGATGATGATGATGATGATGATCTACACCTCTTTCCTGTCGAGGATAAAAGCATCTTAAGCATCAAGATCGGATTTTTTATTTCATAAAATCAACACCGTTTTGTTTTTTTAACATGTTTATGAATATGTCCAATAATGATAGACATCTTATCACTCGACAGTTCCCAATCCGTCCCAGGGAATTTTTCCCCTGGAGTTAACATCAGTGCTCACTCCACTCTCCCCAAAAGTCCTTCGAATGAGGCTATAAACCGAGTCCCCGTGTGCCAGTGCATGCAGGACATCTTGGGCATATGTCAAATCCTGTTCCGTTTTTCGAAAGAGTAGGCCATTGTGAACCGGCGGGAACAGATGACAAAATTTACAAAACTGCATACAACCGCGAACTGGATGTAAAAAAGCACATGAATGTTTATTCCATTATCCTCGATATCAAAGAATAGATAAAGAAAATCAAAAACAGTTTTGTCTGATATCCAGTCCCAGCTGAAGACCTTTACGGGGAGGAGTTTTTGCTATTTATTTGTTATTTGCTCTTCGGCTACAGCTCCGAGGTTCATTAAAGCTGTAACATTGTGTGTGTGACCTTTTACCCGTCATTTAGTGATCCACCTGACTTCTTGTGGGATAATTACACCAACACTACACCATTGTATAGGAATATGTACTGATTTATTAATTTCCTTAGATGTAATCTATCCTTACTTATAATACCTACTCGTTTAACTGAAGATTAATGGGGTTTTGTCAGTACGTGAGCAACATTTTGTGTATGTATTTGTGTGCTAGATCTTGATCCGTAGTTACCGGAAAGTCTTGCAAGGGCGAGAACTCTTCACCTTTTTTCCCTCCCCTCTCCCACATTATTACTTAGGCAATATTCGAACCCATAACCTTTCCTATTACTTACCAATGCGCTAATCAAAATAAGACCCCAGAAAGACCAGAGTGTGTAACAAAAACAACACCCAAACCCAATAACAACACAACAATAAAGAAAATGAAATAAACGGGTTTCAACACCTCATTAGTGTTGTTATTTATTGGTCATTGTTTGTCATCAACGGCACAGCTGAAGTTTATTTTGATGGGGGACAGAAATACCATCAACCCCTGCAGGATCAGTGACGCATCAGTGCTGCAGCAGCCTTCTGCAGACGTCAAAATGTCAATACAGGCTGTGCCCAAAGGCCAACAGACGATGGAAGGAAGGAAGGAAGGAAGGCCCTGCTGTAAAGTCGATGCAGAGGTGGAGGTAACAGCAACAGAGGCATCATCAATACTCCATTCACCCCATGCATTATTCCGCCCTACTCCCCCCCGGGACGAGGAGTACCCGAGCTAAGAGAGGGATCGGGAGGGAGGGATTCCAGAGTATGGGTCTTGGTTAGCGATGGTTGCACGCGGGGACTGGATGTAAGAAAGCACAAGAGTGCTTATTCCATTATCCTCGACATAAAAGAATAAATCAATGGTTGGAGCTGGGGTACAAGATTCTGTTTCTATTCTTTTTTTAAATTTTTTGTTTGTCTTTCCGTGCTTTTACGATCTGTCAGGATAGTTTGTATGCAGGTGTGTTTGTTTCTAACTCTCCATGCACCCGTATGTG
>CM060345.1:14839560-14844905 GCA_030674155.1 Stramonita haemastoma | reverse complement strand
ACGAGGCCTATTCTTACGAAAAGCGGAACAGGATTTTTAAGTTGCGAAAGATGTTCTACGTGCGTTCACCCACGGGGCCTCGGTTACAGTCTCATCCGAAGACTTTTGGGGAAGTGGATCAGCACGATGTTAACCCAGGAAAAAATCTCCTCGACCGGGAATGAACCCGGGTCGCAAATTGCGAGCAAAATTTCTGACCACTAGCTCCCTTCCATCTTTGAACTCAGCCAACCACCAAGGCCAGCGACCTTTGATTCCAAAACCTCACACAAGTGTTAAAATGCCACAGTTTAGGAACGGATCATTTTCCAAGGGTTTGGGTTAAAAACAGTCTTTGTACTTTCTCTGTTACCCTCATAAAAGACAAACCCGTTTCTTTTCTTTGGATTTCAAAGACAAAATGGTGATTCTACCTCATCGAACTTCAACTAGGAAATTGATTTCAGTCCCAAAAAAGCAACGGAGCTTGTTAGTCTGATCGGTTATCGCTTCTCGGGAAACTCCGACAGCCCTTTTTTTGGTGTCTGTCAGTAGCGAAAATGCGTTGCACTAACAAGTTAGGCCAGGTTACGGTTTCGGTATGGGGAGAACTGTTGTCTTTTAAGGTTTTTCTTTCAGGTAAAAAGGCAAACGAATGGACCAAGAATGCGAAAATAGCCAAGGACGAGGTGACATGAAGAAAAGGGATAAACAAAAACAAAAAGAGGGAAAAAAAAGAGGAAATTCCAGCACAAAATTCCAGAAGAAAGGGGAGCTTTATAATCGAAGATTGCCGGAAATCCCTGCAGAGAAATCAAGTTACTGTCCAAAAAGGGAAAATTGTAATTCAACCATAAAATGATACCTGGCCACAAGTGGAAATTTCCCTCTGGGAAGCAAAAGCAACTTGTGCACACATTAAAACCTGTACGCTTTTCAGAAGAGTAGGCCATTGTGTGCAGCCGGTGAAACAAAGAAAAAAAATGACAAAAACTGCATACGCAAAATTTGGAAGAAGTAAAACACACACACACACACACACAAACACACACACACACACACACACACCACACAAAACACCACACACACACACCACACCGGTTGTTTTTTTCCCCTTATTCTCAAATGAAAAGAATAAATTAAAATTTTAAAAATCGCAGGTTAAATTCCTTTTAAAAAACCTGTCATTTTGCCCATCCACTAATCGAATAGTGGTCTGGGTGAAGGTGTTTTTGTTCTGAATTTTTTCGGGTAAGACGATAATAAACCAAGGTCGGTGTGCAGCATATTTAGTGCAGCAAGTGAACCTACACGTTCGGATGGAATTTAAAATCGAGGCCCCCGGTACAAACCACGCAGAACATCTTGTGCACACGTTAAATCCTTCCACTACCTAAGAGTAGGATTTGGTGCCGGTGGAAACGATGACACATTACAAAACTGCATACACAGGGGGACTGGATGTAAAAAAGCACGTGAGTGCTTTTCCATTATCCTAAATATAAACCACTCTGATAGGAAACAAATACAGTTGCATGCAGGAAAAAAAAAAAAAATGGGGAGGTGCTGCACTTGTGGCGAGGGCGCTCTCCCCGGGAGAGAAGAGCAGCACGAATTTCACGCAGAGAAATCTGCTGTGACATAAGTGGAACAAAATACAAAAATATAAATAAAATAATAAAATAACAATAATAAAAGAAAAAAAAGAAAAAACACTTCACACCCAGCTGAAAAGCCAGTGATGCGGCAGAAGCCACGCAGAAGGTGACGGGAGGCGCTTGGTCGGACAGGTGGCGCAAATTCCATCACTAAGCCAGCAAAAATTTTGAACTATTTATTTATTTATTTATTTATTTATTTTATTTTAAAAAATTTTATATCGAGAAATGAGAAAACACTCTTGTGCTTTTTTTTTCTTTTTTTTTTACACAAGTCCCCCTGTGGTATGTGGTTTTGTAACTGCCTCTTTCCCACTGGCACAAACGAACTTAAGAAGCAGAGGAGTCCTGAGGTTTTTTCCGAGTCTGTCTGTTTCTGATGTCTCCATTTCTTCCACGACTCTTAAATTAACTTTTTTTTTTGCAATGCTTCAATTTTAACGTGTTTCGACTTTAATGATACCATTTTTTGCAATGCTATCTCCCCCTTTCCAAAACCTTTACATAACACCCCACCCACCCACCCACTCAAACAGCCCAACCACCCTTCACAGCCTTTGAAACCTTTCCCTCTCTTTCTGTCTGTGTTTCTCAAATTTACTTACCATCCTTTCTTGCTTGTACAAAACAAAAATTTGTTTTTCGGCCAGCCAGTGTTCCTCTTAACAAAAACAGGGGAAAAGTCATTTTTTTTCTCGAGATCTACACAAACCACCAACGATAAGACCTGTCTCATTCACTGCGGTCTAGCCCTTCTGCGTAGTGTACGTGGAGGACATTAACCACCATCATGTATCTATGTTGTTTTTACCCGGGGGGCCTCTGTCTGCACTTGTAGCAGGATGTGAAATAAACTACCAAACAAGCATTTTGTCTTCCTTCACTGCGTCCTGGCGTCTGCATCACGTAAAGAAAACAACATACATCATTCATTGATGCGGTTTAACCTGTAAGAATACTAACTTAAAAAAAAAAAAACAAAAGAAATTCAAACGAATTTTATCAAAAGATTGCTGTAAATTTTGATTTGTTTTTATATTCTTTTTGTGCAAAAAAATTTTACAGTGTTTTTCTCTTTTGAAAATTGTTTGGCTTTTGTTTAAAGTTTAGGGGTAGAAAATAATGGGGTTTGATTCAAATAGCTTAATTTTGGAGTTTATCTTAATATTAAACAGAGAATGTACCATGCAGTACTGAAAAAAAGATAACTACTGGCCTGGATAATCAAAGGCCCCAAAGTAATCAAGCGTTATACTTTCTTCTCACTTTAATGTCTGTCTGTTTGTGAGTCTGTCTGTGTGTCTCTGTCTGCGTCTCTGTATGGATTACAAATGCTTGTCTGTTTTCATTCTCTCTCTCCTCTCTCTCTCTCTCTCTCTCTCTCCTTCTCTCTCTCCTCTCTCTCTCTCTCTCTCTCTCTCTCTCTCTCTCTCTCTCTCTCTCATTTGTGTCGCCACTTTCTCCTGTCTGATCTCCCCTCACCTCTTCTGTCATTTCGTTTCCTCTATTTTCGTTCTGTCACTTTGTCCAACACGATAATTTCACGAGAGAAGTGGTGTCTTCCTGTCCGAACTCTTCAAGTTGGTGAAGTCACTGGTCCCTACGGTATCATTGGAGAAATGGAGAAATGTCAAGGTGTGTAAGCTATTTAGTGTAAAATGTCTTCTGAAAGCGTCCCACGGTTTGATTGACAGTAGCCTCTTTCCTCAGACTGGGTCAGGAAACATCATTGTCTCTCTCTTTGTAATGGGGAAACAGTTCTTAAAACGTACACGGTAAGAGCAATTTCCTGGTAAGAATTTTGCTATGAACAAAAGGCTACATACAGATTCGAGCTGAACATGCCAGGGTTGAAAAATATCTATTTTTTAATTAAAAAAAACAGCTTCTTATTTTCTTTTAATCGTCCGTAGTCTGAACCAGTTTTTGTTGAAGAACTGTTTGTTTTTAGACAGGCAATTGTATACAACAAATTGTATACAACAACTATAATGCTCATTTAGCATATAATTCTGTATCAGCAAAACGACCATAGGTTGTTACTTTAAAGAACATATATGATCGATTAGGCGGAAATGGAATCTTTAGGAATGATATCATTCCACTTAATGTGTGTTGTATTTATAGATTTGCAAACTTGTCACTAGTAATAATGATATGAATCAAATAAAGACATGGAACATTGTATTAATGTTCAGATATTGATAACTTTTCACTTGTAATTAATGTAAGCTGCGTCATGTTGTTATTTTTTTGCTCCTCGACTAGAGCTGTGAGTTCACCAATGGTGAGATTTTGCGTATGGGACCATTAAGCGCTTTGATTTGTGTACTCTGCAAGATTCAGCGCTGTATGAATCCCATATATTATTATTATTTATTATTGTTTTATTATTGTTGTTGTTGTTTTGTTGTTGTTGTTGTTGTTATTATTATTATTATTATTATTATTATTATTATATTATTATTATTATTATTATTATTATTTATTATTATTGTCGTCGTCGTAGTCCGTCGTCATCATCGTCATCATCATTATCATCATCAACATCATCACATCATCATCATCATCATCATCATCATCATCATCATCATCATTATTATTATTATTATTATTATATTATTAATATTATTATTATTATTATTATTATTATTATTATTATTATTATTATCTTCATCATCTTCATCATCATCATCATCATCATCATCATCATCATCATCATCACATCATCATCATCATCATCATCATTATGTGGCTACCTTGAAGGTAGAGACCTTCAGACTTCGGGGAGGTCATCACAGAGTAAAAACTGTGTTTCAGTCTGTAAAATGTCCATGTTCTCACTTAGCACAAGAAATATAAATCATTTTTAAACACGAAAAATTCTAAATAAAAACTATTGAAACCAAAACCCGAAATGTTGCAAAATGTATACACAAGACGTTTCGAAATAAGAAATAAAAGGTGTGATTAAAAACAGCGAATGCTCTTTCAGAAAGGTGAAATGTGATTTCTACGTAGAGTTTGTTTGTAACTGAGGCCAAAAAAATTGGAAAGATTTGATGTATTCATCTGCGTACACTAGTATTTCAATAGCCATTGTTTATTGTTTTGAATGTCGTGAATACGGCATACAGGGCTACAATCTTTCTTTTGTCAATGTTAAGTATGTATATATATATAATATATATATATATATATATATATATATATATATATATATATATATATATAATATATAATGCACACCCACAAAGAATACAGAAAAGAATTATTGTGTTCAACCTAAGTAGGCCGAACATAATGACACAGTGACATACCCATGGAAGTGTCTGAAACAGACTGCTCTGCTGAGTGCATAGAGAGCCTGCTGCTAGGTGACCAACAATGACCACTAAGTCAGTTATCTGTCTTCACTCCTTCTGCCATGGGGGGGGGGGGGGGGGGGGGGGGGGGGGGGCGGGGGCTGACCAATACATTTCTTGAGGTGTAGCCTTTCAGTCGGTGGAGTGGTGCACTGTGTTTGGATCTGTCTATCTATGTATCTATCTGTCTGTCTGTCTGTCCGTCCCTCCCTCACCCCCCCCCCCCTCCCCCTCCCTCCATCCTTTCACCATCCATCAAATATGCTGTTAATTAATGTGCCATGCATTTTTCCTTATTTTTTTTTGTGCTAGTCAAATTTTTCACGTTCAAATGTAATCTATT
>CM060345.1:14819560-14829560 GCA_030674155.1 Stramonita haemastoma | reverse complement strand
GTGCGTGCGTGCATGTGTGTGTGAGTGTGCATTCGTACGGTGTCTGGATGTAAAAAACCACATGAGTGTTTACTCCATTATTCTTGGTACAAAAGAATAATAAAAGAAAAAAAAACACCGCTGGACTGCTGTCATTCTCTTTTGGCTAGAGTGCACTGTCCATACACAATTTTCAACGCATAAACCATATATGTAACTCCACTGATTCTGAGAATATACCATTCCGAACACGTCTTTCCACTACTTGCAATCTCTTCATTGGCTGCCTGCCTAACAAAGAGTGAAGTTTATGATTGGTTTCCGCTTTTGCAAAATGTCTCCATAAAACTACATGCTCATATCCCTGTTACTGCTTTCACACGCTCCCTCCATGATGCTACAGATGCCTTAGGCTTCCAAACACCCAGATTCAAATAATCCACAGTTGGCCGTGCTATTTCTCTATTTCTGGTCTGTCCGTCTGAAATGACCTCCCTGTCTCACTTAGCTAAAAGCAAACATTTGCTACTTTCAGAACAATTTCAGCCTGAACACCCAGTTATTTCTGACCTAGGATCTTCTCCTATAGCTGAACTTCATAGCTGTGCCTACTTTCCACAGGCATTTCCAGCTTCATCAACCGGCCTACGCGTGTCATGAATGTGTGTGTGTGCGTGCGCGCGCGCGTGCGTGCGTGAGTGTGTGTTTCGTGTGTGTGTATGTGTGTGTATGTGTGTGTAAGTGTGGTGTGTGTGTGTGTGTGTGTGTGTGTGTGTGTGTGTGTGTAAGTGTGTGTGTGTGTATGTGTATGTGTGTGTGTGTGTGTGTGTGTGTGTGATGTACTACAGAATACATATGCAGAGAGTACCTCCATTTTTCATCATGCCCAAAAAGCTTCTCATGCAGACTACCATCCATGATCTGGAGGTTAGGAGGAAAAAGTCACATTCTGTGGAAAATTGTTGAGCCATAAACTCTGTTCTCCACGGGCGGGTTACTTCTAAAATACCAAACCAGTACAACAATTGAGCATAGATCTCCGAAGCTGGAGTAATCACTTTGTTTTTTTTAGACAGACTACTAAAAAAAGACAAGAATAAGCAAATCATATACTCTCACCCACTGCCTTATCACAATATTGCCAAACTACCATATAGGGTACTCTGCCAAGAACTTTGAAGAAACTCACCCCCAGACTTCCCCCTTAGAGAAATAGAGCGTGGGAGGGAGAGGAGATTGGGGAGAAAGCTTTTCCACTGAATAGGAAGAAAGCCACAGACCTGCTCCTTTCACTTTGTGTGCTGAGAGACCAGGAACAGGTGGAGGAACATTGATCACAGCTGTGTTTCTGTCTGGAATGGAAATGAAACCACAACCTGTGTCTTTCTGTAAACATATGGTCACTGGCAGTGATACCATAAACTGTGTCTTTCTGTAAACATAATTTATGGTCACTGGAAGTGATATCACAAACTGTGTCTTTCTGTAAACATATGTTCACTGGAACACATACTACAAACTGTGTCTTTCTGTAAACATATGGTCACTGGAAGTGATACCACAAACTGTCTTTCTGTAAACATATGGTCACTGGAACACATACCACAAACTGTGTCTTTCTGTAAACATATGGTCACTGGAAATGGTACCACACATTGTGTCTTTCTGTAAACATATGGTCACTGGAAATGATACCACACACTGTGTCTTTCCGTAAACATATGGTCACTGGAAATGGTACCACACATTGTGTCTTTCTGTAAACATATGGTCACTGGAAATGATACCACACACTGTGTCTTTCTGTAAACATATGGTCAAGTATATGTGGTGATGACGGTTGTGCTTGTCTTTGTATGGTAATTTAGAAAGACACGATACCTTGATTTTTTTAAATAGTATTTTCTGAGACGTCTATAATTTTACTCTATCACTAACATCAGCTAAAAGTTTTACATATGGTGTACTCCAAGGCTCAGCACTTGAACTTGTGTTTTTTTTCGTCATGAATCATGCAGCGCCTTACCTCTCTTATCCTGTTATATTCCATCTGCACTTAACTCCTACGCCAATGACACACAGCGTTCTCACTCAAGTTTTCTCGTCAATCAAACTTAAGCCACTGCCTAAGGTATCGGTTCAGCTTCAGATATGTCAAGATATGGACGACTGTTAAGTTTAAAATTCAAGAGAAAAAACAGGGTTTTTTTAAATATCAAGTCAAAGAGAAAGGTGGCAGGATGGTTAAAACATGCACCCGCCTAACAAGCGCTACACGAGGTTCTGGGTGTGATTCCCACCCTTGCCCTGTCATTCCAGCTTGACAAGAAAATGGAACTGAATGTCCATGTCCTTCAGATAAGACTACAAACAGAGGTCCGGAAGAGTAGGCTCTTTTGTGTCGATAGGAACAGAGTACAAAATTAAAAACAATAGCATACACACAGGTGTCGTGTTTAGACACCAACCGTGAAGTTGGAACAGGATCACCTAAAAGTGGGGGTGAAAATGATCGCATTCGCAAAATGTCACTATGGGTGAACCTCGGAGCTCCAACTGAGGAACGGGAAAAAAATGGAGTCAAAGAATGACTGTCTGCCAGAACCACCAATCAAACCTATTCAAGTTGGAGTTTCAGATCTATTATTTTAGTCATTAATTCATTTTATTTCATACCATTTTATGTCACAGCAGATCTTATTTGCGTGAAATTCGGGATGCTCTTCCTGGGAGAGCACGGGCCACTAGTGCAGCGCCTACCCTCTTTCTGCACCACCTCTACTAGAAATGCAGACTGATACCACGTTTCTAGATAAACATCTGTCTAATACTCTGCCACTCCACCTACACACACAGACAGATCATACTCTGGACTGATGCAGCACTTTTCTTGCTAGAAAAATAACCCATGGGGAAAAAACAACCACCCTCAAACTCTCCGTGGATGCGATACCTTCGGAGCTGAAAAAAAAAGTTTTGATGGACCAATTCTTCGGAGATTATCATTTACACTGTTAATGTCTACAAGGGATAGGAGTGTACTGTGGCTGCATAATCACCATGTCTGCAAACTTTCTGAAATTTAGTTCAGAAGACAGACATAAGAGAGGGCTGGTTTTATTGCTTATGCTTACACATCTACTACTGTTGTTTATACTAATGCCCCGATTATCGTTGCAAGTACTATTGCTGATAGTGCTGTTTCTGCTGCTGCCTCTACTACTAGTACTAGAACTAGTAGTAGTAGTAGTAGTTAGTAGCTAGTAGTAGTAGTAGTAGTATAGTAAGTAGTAGTAGTAGTAGTAGTATAGTAGTAGTAGTAGTAGTAGTAGTGTATGCTTGCTACTACTCTACTACTACTACTACTACTACTACTCTACTACTACTACTACTACTACTACTACTACTACTACTACTACTACTAGCTGCTGCTGCTGCTGCTGCTGCAGCTGCTGCTGTTGCTGCTGCTGCTGTTCTACTACTACTACTACTACTACTACTACTACTACTACTACTACTACTACTACTACTACTACTACTACTACTACTACTACCTGCTGCTGCTGCTGCTGCTGCTATGCTGCTGTACTGCTGTACTACTACTACTACTACTACTACTACTACTACTACTACTACTACTACTACTACTACTACTCTCTACTACTACTACTACTACTACTACTGCTACTACTACTACTACTATATACTACTGCTGCTGCTGCTGCTGCTGCTGCGCTGCTGCTGCTGCTACTACTACTACTACGGTACTGTACTGCTGCTGCTGCTGCTGCTGCTACTACTACTACTACTACTACTACTACTACTACTACTACTACTACTACTACTACTACTACTACTACTACTACTACTACTTCTATGGATGCTGCTCCTAATTGTAGTTCACCTACAGAACATTTCCGAGATAAACCTTTTTTCTGAAACTAGACTTCTTCCCTTATAATCATTACGATACGCGAGTTCTTGTTGTCAGTCAAATTATCCTCCAAGCCAGGAAAAAAAACAACCTCTCTTCCAAAAAAACATGCAACCCACATTTCCTCAGCCCTTTCCGTTTAAACATGGCAGTGCTATTTTTCAGGAATCAGCTGAATTTGTTGGCTGATTCAGCGGTTCTGCGGTCAAGTATTATCAACGGTAATAGTAGCGGCAGAGAGACACGGGCAGAATGTAGTGCTGTCCCAGGGGTAGGAACTTGGCTTCATATCTATTAGCAGACAACTCGCCTTCACCTTCCACCCACCCCCCACTCTCCTACTCAATTTTTCGTCTGCACTTATCTTGTCGTCTGCTGGCTCCATTCAATTAGATGCTTATTCATAGTAGTATGTCCTCTGTCCTTTCTGGATAAGGTGTATTTTTCAAGTTATGGTATGACACACTGAATTATAGTTTTGCTGTGTTGGCTGTACTTCTAGTGTTTTTTAAATACATATTTTGCTTTCGTGATTTTAAACAAACACTATGTTTATTCGAAGAAATAGATTTGGCTCGTTCCAGTAAAACGAAATACGGTTAATTCAGATTTTTAAGGGAGAGATCGACAGACAATATCGTAATACAAAGATGAATTCCTCCATATATGGTAAAGTATCTACCGCTGTAATCCACTGCCTAACACTGTATTTGTTCATCGAGCCTGTTCCTTTTTCCATTATCCAACTCTTTTTCAAGAGCCCTCAGTCATATCCCTACCCTTTTCTTCCCTATATGCAAACACGCGAGTACCCACGTGGGTGTATAGACGAGTGCATGCATGTACATAACTTGTACAGCATTAACATATGTGTGACTAAGGAAGTACAGGCTCACATGTAATATATCTCCTCCAACGTTAAACTGTTTATAAATCGGCATAAGACCACACACACACACACACACACACACACCCCACACACACACACAACACACCACACACACACCACACACACACACACACACACACACACACACACACAACGTGAATACACACCACACGTACACACGCATGCAGACATACACAGGTTTCCCTCTCTGTTCTCTCTGTCTCATCTGTCTCTCTTCTACTGTCTCTCTGTCTCTCTCTCTCTCTCTTCCTGTCTGTCTGTCCTGTCTGTCTGTCTGTGTTTCTGTCTGTTGTCGTCTCTGTCTGTCTGTCTCCATCTCCTCTCTCTTTCTCTCTCTTTTCTCTAATCTCTCTCTTCTCTCTTAATCACTCTCCTAATCTCTCTTCTTTCTTCTCTAATCTCCTCTCATTCTCTCTGTCTCTGTCTGTCTGTCTGTCTGTCTGTCTGTCTGTCTGTCTTCTCTCTCTCTTCTTCCTTCTGTCTTCTCTTCTCTCTTTCTTCTCTTCTCTCTCTCTCTCTCCTCCTCTCTCTACTCTCTCAATCTCTCTCTCTCTTTCTCTATCTCTCTCTCTCCTCTCCTCTCTCTCTCTCTCTCCTCTCTCCTCTCCTCTCTCTCTCTCTCTCCTCTCTCTCTCTCTCCCTCTCTCTCTCTCTCTCTCTCTCTCTCTCTCTCTCTCTCTCTCTCTCTCCTCTCCCTTCTCTCTCTCCTCTCTCTCTCACTCTCCTCTCTCTCTCTCTCTCCTCTCTCTCTCTCTCTCTCTCTCTCTCTCATCTCTCTCTCTCCTCTCTCTCCTCTCTCTCTCTCTCTCTCTCTCTCTCTCTCTCTCTCCTCTCTTTCTTCTGATGTGAAATGGAATGGAACTTTGATTATTAACTCATTCAAAAAAATAATAAAAAAAGCAACAACAACAACAAAACCAAAACAAAAACATACAAAGACATACCATTAAGCCTAGTTTGGTGACTGACAAATTTTGCACGGAATGGAAACATCCATCCTCCTGCCTTGTAGACCATGAAATACATTCAGCACCTCACCATCACTGTACTGCAACACAAGGGCATCAAAAGTCTTCCAAGTCTGATGCAGTACCACTACGCCAGTAAAACCAAAAGAAGAACAGATAAAACAGTTTAACCACTTTCCCCACATACAGTGAATACTATCAAACTATAGTAGATGATCTGCATGCTGTAAAAAAAAAATCCAGACAGATACTGTAGCTCTTCCATCAAACTATCTGGATGCCAGGAGAAAGGCGGTGGTGTAGAATTTACGTGGACTGGTATGCAATTCAAACCTACTCCGTTTTCCAAATGTTTTTTGCGGAATGTTTCTGAGCAGTGGTAAAAACATTGATTAAGGCTGTCTTTCAGTATACCACTACCACCACCACCGCAGCTACCACCATCACCCACCACCACCACCACCACCACCGCAGCTACCACCATCACCACCACACCACCACCACCACCACCGCACTACCACCATCACCACCACCACCACCACCCACCACCACCACCACCACGCATCACCACACACCACCACCACAACACCACACACACACACACAGCACACGCAGTCATCATATCAGCAGCAAGCAGTGCAGCAGAGCACAGCAGTTAAGGAATTGTATAGCGCAACAGCAATCAAAACGCTGCAGCACAGCCACAGATCAGCTGCACAGCGCAAAGACAGCACGACACGAGATAATGTGTTGCTTGCGATTGAGGCAACTGATGTTGTCGTAATAAAAAACTATAAAGCACTATAGCAAAAGAAGAGAAAAAGTGACATAGTAGTAGTAGTAGTAGTAGTAGTAGTAGTAGTAGTAGTAGTAGTAGTAGTAGTAGTAGTAGTAGTAGTAGTAGTAGTAGTAGCAGTTGCAGCAGCAGCAGCAGCAGCAGCAATAGTAGCAGCAATGGTATTTATAGTGCAAATACACCTCTGTGCACAACACTTGCGTACATGCAGACACAATATTTAAGAAAACACACAAACACACAGACTGATGACTGACTGACTGACTGACTGAAGGAAACAGAAAGACAGAGACACATTAGCAGCAGCAGTAAGCAGCAGAGCAGCAGTACAGTATATAGTAGTAGTAGTAGTAGTAGTAGTAGTAGTGTAGTAGTATAGTGTATGGTAGTAGTAGTAGTAGTAGAGAGCCAGTAAGTAGTAGTAGTAGTAGTAGTAGTAGTAGTAGTGGTATGTAGTAGTAGTAGTAGTAGTAGTAGTAGTAGTAGTAGTAGTAGTAGTAGTAAGTAGTAGTAGTTTGCCGACAGTAACAGACATACTGACTGATTGACTGACTGAATGAAGAAGGAGACAGAAAGACAGAGACACAGTGTCAGTCTACACCAAACCATCACTCATCATCAGTCCATGCCTCAAACCGCCAACTACCAATGTCTTTGGTGCTGAAAAACTTCTGAGGACATCAGTATGTCTGGGTTTCCATTTATCATCTGTGGTTTTTTAGATCGGGAGGGGGGGGGGGGGCATGATGGTTAAAGTTGCCTGCCAACGAGTAAACCATAAGATTCTGGACTCAGTTCTTAGCCGTGCCTTCTCTTTCCACTTTGAAGAAAAGTTTGAACTGAACAAGTCTTTCGAATGAGACAATAAACCCGGGCCTGTGTGTATACGCACGCAGAACATTTTGCGCCCACGCAGAAAACCATTCCGTCTGTCGGAAGAATACTAGGTCATTGCGTGTCAGTAGAACCAGACGACAATACCCCCCGCCCCTCCAGCATACACACAGGTTTTGTGTTCAGACATCCTCCCCAAAGTCGGAATGCGGCTATCAAAATGGTGGAAGGGGGGTGTGGGGCGGGGATGGTGGCATATGCGAAAATATTACCATTGGTGAACCTCAGAGCTGTAAAAGAAAAACGAAAAAATGACCATTTGAGTGACTGCATCCGATAACGGTGGTGTACTGTGGCCAGGTATTGCTGTATTTGAAAACTCTTTCTGAAGTTCAGATTAATTAGGATGGAGAACAAGACTACTACTACTACTACTACTAACTACCTACTACTACTACTACATACTACTACTAACTACTACACTACTACTAACTACAACTACTACTACTACTACTACTACTACTACTACTACTACTACTACTACTACTACTACTACTACTACTACTACTACTAACTACTACTACTACTACTACTACTACTACTACTACTACTACTACTACTACTACCAACCTACCACCACCACCACCACCACCACCACCACCACCACCACCGCCGCGCTACTCCAGCCTGCTGCTGCTACTGCTGCTGCTGCTACTGTTGCTGCTGATGCTGTGCTACTGCTGCTGCCACTACTACTATACTATTACTACTACTACTACTAACTACTACTACTACTACTACTACTACTACTACTACTACTACTACTACTACTACTACTACTACTTTTGCTCTTGCTGTTACTGATCCTGTTGTTACTACTTCTACTACTACAACCACTGATGTTGCCACCACTGCTTCTTCTACTTCTATTCCTACTTGATCTACTTCCATTACTACCACCTATACTGCTACTGCTGCTGATACTACCACCCACAAAATGGTGATGAACCACCACCAACACTCCTACTACTGTGAATCTACAAAATAACGTTTCAGGGATAAACTTTTTCAGAAAAAAGGAGACTTAGAATTTTCTCCCATCTTGAAAAAATGCCACTTTCTTGTGTGGTTGAGTCAATATGTTTTCTTGGCATGGTTTTTGGTTCCCCAGCAATATAAAACTTGTATTTGCAGTCCCATCCATCAAAAGAGTTGGCTTGCCATTCACCAGAAAATGACATGAGAAGTTGGCTGATGCTGCGGTTCTGCATCCGAGTGGTATCAGTGGTAATAACAGAGGCAGAGAGACACGGGCAGAGAGGAGTGTTGCCCCAGGAGTTGGGACTTGGCTTCATTTCTATTAGCAGACAACTGTCTGCATTCCCTCCCTCTATCTCCCTGCGCCTACTTCGTCTGCACTTGTCGTCTGCTCCTGGCTCTATTCAATTAGATCCTTGCTTGCAGTAAGTCCTCTGATTCTTTTGTGTAAGGTGAATTGTTTGTAACAGAATGTAAAAAAAAGTTGAAATTTTTCATGATTCTCTCTTCTGAAGTATCTTTGTTGTTTGTTTTGTTAATTATTTATGTGTTATTTTATTTTTCTTTCCTCAGCTAGAGCTCTGATGTTCACCATAATGCCTTCCACTCCCTGCCACCATTAGGTAGCGTACTCCGACTTTCGGGAATGCGTTCCAAACTGAATTTACCAATATGCCAGGACAGTCAGAAGGTGCCACCTGCTCTTTTTTGATTTTCAACTGTCATGGGTTCTTTTGACATGAACAAGTACGTAACAAACGGGTGTGACTTGTTTAAGACTACTTGAAAGACTTCACATTGATTTGATTTCCCAATCAAACTGAGATGAAAGGGCAAGGCGAGAATCGAACACAAAACCTCACAGTTTACTTGTTAGCAGCCGAACATCTAAACCATCGCGCCAACTTCCTTTTTATCCCTTTTTTGGAAGTTTTTAGTTGTTTTTTATGTTACTGTGACTAGTTAGATTGAAAAGTGCCCTTAGAAGTATTTCTTATTTCAGAATGAGATACAATCTTTTGGATGAGATGAAATCGTGGATGTCCCGTCTGCACCACGAATTTAGCACACGTAAAAGAACCAGGGGAACAAGAAAGTTGTCCCTGGCAAACACTCTGTAGAAAACACCGCTCCGCTAAGGGAAACAAATGCAGCTGCAGAGAGGAAAGAAGAATGAAAGGTGGAGTAGCTCTCGTGACAACACACACACCCTCTCCCCGGAGAGAGCAGTCCTTAGTGTCACACAAAGAAACCTGCTGTCACTTATAATAGTACAACATCTACGAATATATTTTAATGAACACCTTTGTGTGATACGATTTTTGGAATTTTAGCACATTTTCATTTTGGTTAAGATACATTTTTTGGCAAACTGATGCAGATGTCTGACATATCTACCCATTGCAGACGTGTTGCTTTAATTTCATCTGTTTATTTGTTTGTTTTTTGTTTCTTTTTTTCTTTTATTTCGAGGATACACATGTATACTATTTGGCATAATATAATTATGAGCTTATATGAATTTTGCATTTGAACTTGTT
>CM060345.1:14812060-14814560 GCA_030674155.1 Stramonita haemastoma | reverse complement strand
AAGCAACAAAACAATTCTCAATACGTACAAATAAAATCTTTACAACAAAGAAATACAAGCCAACAAACAACAAAACAATATCAAATCACCAACAGACAACAACAGCACGCAAAACTGCTTTAGCTGAAAGCCGCGCATTTGGCTTCCCATTTCTGCTAAACATTTTGTCGTCATGCAGTGTTGGGTTCATTTTTTCCAAATATTGTGTTATTCTTGTTGCCCACGCTGGAATCCTGGAGTCAGTATCAATAGTATTCCCAGCTTATGAACATTTATACTAGGTAATCCTTATTTGTATCATTTTTTTTGTTTGTGTCTTGTTCCTTTTCTACTTAGGATCAACTCCTTCTGGTTTATTTTCCTCCTCTTTTTCCGTTCTTCTGCCTGTTTTTCTAGAAATTGTAATTTCCCTTCAGGGATGATTAAAGTGTTTTTGACTTGAATTTGACTTGATTTTGACTTGACTATAAAGGCTTAAGAGATAACAATTTGTCCCATGTCAAATTCGGATGCATTTGGCCCAACTTGTCAGGAGCTTTATGACAGTTCAACACATTAATTTGACGCTTGTACGCAAGTGTTTAACGGCAACGCGACGTATGTTTGCTTATATAACAGACACTAGTTGCTATTTGAGGGTTTGACGACGAAGACAACGACAAGAAGAAGAAGAAGAAGAAGAAGAAGAAGAAGAAGAAGAAGAAGAAGAAGAAGAAGAAGAAGAAGAAGAAGAAGAAGAAGAAGAAAGAAGAAGAAGAAGATTGAAGAAGAAGAAGAAGAAGAAGAAGAAGAAGAAGAAGAAGAAGAAGAAGAAGAAGAAGAAGAAGAAGATTGAAGAAGAAGAAGAAGAAGAAGAAGAAGAAGAAGAAGAAGAAGAAGAAGAAGAAGAAGAAGAAGAAGAAGAAGAAGAAGAACAACAACAACAACAACAACAACAACAACAACAACAACATCAACAACAAGAAATTCAGTGCATTGTCTCAACAACTCCTCGATGAGTTAAAAGGAAGGAAAAGATTGTAACTATGAGAGGTACCATCATCACTGTGTAGGAGGCTTTAGAAAACCTCCACTGTTGATAGTAAATCTGTTCAGCTTTCTGCATAGCTATCAACAAAGGCATTAAGCTTGTACCACAGGCACTCGGGTCTTCCACAGATCTGTATTTTAAAAGTTCAGTAAAAAATAATTCAAACAACAACAGGTACAGCAGAAAAGCAGAAAAGCAACCAGATTGTACTTGTGAACGAGTTTAGCTGACTCCAGTGCCAGAACTACAAACTACTCTTCTTTTCGCTGAGTAGGTCTGTGCAGTGTTTTTGTTTTATCAATGGAACACCACCTTGGAACAAGTAGGGCAACGTTTGTTAAAAATGTATTCTGTGCATGCAAACATAGCCAAAGTTTCCTTACCCCCCACGGCTCGCTTAAAACAAAACAAAACTGGTTTCAGAAACAGTCCTATGTGTTGCTGAGTTGATAAAATGTAAAAGAGAGTATCTTTAGTATTCTTGCTGGATTGGTTTGCACGAAATTACTGTTCACATCTTGCATCCATTTGCATTCTACTGTCTTCCCATGAGAGACACTGCAGACTTCATTGAAAGGGAATATTCCTCGTAACTCTGCGCTTAAAAAAAGTTATAGTTTCCTTTTTCTTGACAGTGTATGCACTGTGTTTCCGTTTTCAATGGCTTTCTTCCGCACTGTAGGGACGGGCAGCCTAGTGGTCAGAAGATTGCACTGGCAATTTGACGACCCGGGTTCCAGTCCGGTCGAGAAGATTTTTCTCCTCGAGTTACCATCAGTGCTGACTCCACTCTCCCCAAAAGTTCTTCGGAAGAGGCTTTAAACCGAGGCCCCGTGTGCGAACACACACAGAACATCTTGCCACACGTTAAATCCTGTTCCACTTTTCGTAAGAGTAGGCCATCGTGTGCCGGTGGGAACAGATGACATTTACAAAACTGCATACACACGGGGACTGGATGTAAAAAAGCACAAAAGTGCTTATTCCATCATCCTCGATATAAACAGATGACATTTACAAATCTGCATACACACGGGGACTGGATGTAAAAAAAGCACAAAAGTGCTTATTCCATTATCCTCGATATAAAGGAATAAATCAAAAAAAAAAATTCAAACTGTATGGTCAGAAAGAAGGTATTCCTCAGTAATACTTTTAGGTGAAATGAGCGCATTTTACAAAAGAGATCTTAGTATACCTTTTCTCCAGAAGACTTAGGTTTAACCTATACGAAGAATAAACAACATATAGAGTGTGCATTAAGGGGACTGACTCTTAGGTCGAAAAGTGTGTTTCGAAAGAAATAGGTCCCTCTAGATTTTCATTCCCTATGTTTATAAATTGTTTCATACTGAAACAGCTAAATGCAAATTTAGAATATTCAGGTTTTACAGAGAGAAAGTAAAACGGGGAGATGTAATAGACATTCAATAAAAAGGAGCTAGAGAGAGCTCGTGTGTTCACACACAC
>CM060345.1:14792060-14804560 GCA_030674155.1 Stramonita haemastoma | reverse complement strand
TATCTTTCCTTTTTGTTCTTCCACTTGCTTTTTAAAAACAAATTTCGGTTCTTTTTTTTTCTTTGTGTATTAGCGCAATGATCTAGGTCACAGAGTCTTGGGCCATATAACCCAAAGACCGTGCAAAGTTAAATACACGTTTAGGGGGGTGTTCTCATGGAGTAAGTACAGAAGAAACAATTACTCTTAAACAGTTGTAAAAGAAAAAGCGTATGTGCATCCGATTTTTTGATTGGTCGAGAGGAACAGGGCGTCAGAAAAAAAGATGGCTTCATGAAACGATGTTCGATTGAACCAATCATGCCTCTACTACAGCTAACTTCTGAACCGTCATATTTTTTTCATTCAATATTTCTGTCAAAACAGAGGATAACGTGGTCAAAAGTATTTACTTGAGCACCATTCTCTCAAACAAGATAAAAAATGTCAAAGTATTTACTTGAGCACCATTCTGTCAAAACAGAGATTGAAAAAGTCAAAAGTATTTACTGAAACATTTTTTTTTTCAAAACAGAAATCAAAATGGTTGAAAGTATTTACTGGAGCATTATATCTGTCAAAATGAAGATTGGAATGGTCAAAACTATGGACTACATGGCATCAGAATGGCTGAAAGTATCTACTGGACCATTATTTCTGTCAAAATGAAGATTGGAATGGTCAAAACTATGTACTTCATGGCCGGTGAGCAGAAGTAATAACCTTAGAATGTTGCTCTTTGGGCTTAGGTAGAACTGCAGAGGGCACGTGGTGGGGCGACACCATGACTGTCAGGGTGGTCTGTGAAAGAGTCCAAGCTGATGAGGAATCCATGGTCATTCTTCATTTTGGCAGTGGGGCTGGCAAAGGGCTTGCTAGTATTTATTTATTTATTTATTTATTTATTTATTTATTTATTTATTTATTATTTATTCTTGTATATCGAGGATAATGGAATAAGCGCTCTTGTGCTTTTTTACATCCAGTCCCCGTGTGCATGCAGTTTTGTAAATGTCATCTGTTCCCACCGGCACATGATGGCTTACTCTTACGAAAAGCGGAACCGGATTTAATGTGTCCGCAAGATGTTCTGCGTGCGTTCGCACGGGGCCTCGGTTTAAAGTCTCATCTGAAGGACTTTTGGGGAGAGTGGAGTCAGCACTGATGTTAACTCCAGTAGAAAAATCTCGTCGACTGGACTCGAACTGTTTAGACTGACAGAGGAAATTCATGGTTGTATCTGGCTTGGTGCCCAGCTGAAAGTCAGTTACGTGAACTCCGAACTCCCTACGTCAGTGTAGGGATATTTTGAGATGTAACAGCTACATGATTATAGAGTGACCGAGATCTATCCCTGAGAATCGTGTAATCTTGGCAGCAGGTGGTGAATGGAGTTTAGGAAGTTATATGTTTTATAGGTCAACGTTTTGCAGTTCTACCAGTGTTTCACTGCCATTCCTGTATACAGAAATATATCTATCCTTCGGATGAGACTATAAACTGAGGCCCCGTGTGTGAGCGCACGCAGAACATCTTACGCACTCGTTAAATCCTGTTCCGCTTTTCGTAAGATTAGGCCATCGTATGCCGGTGGGAACAGATGACATTTACAAAACTGCATACACACGGGGACTGGATGTAAAAACACACGAGTGCTCTTTCCATTATCCTCGATATAAAAGAATAAAATAAATATGAAAAGAAAAAAGTATACATGTATCGTTGTTGTTACTCCTCTTCTGCTTACACCTCTTCTTCCTTTTTCTTGTCCTCCTCCTTCTTCTCTTGCTTTGGCGCCGTCGTCTTCGTCGAACGTTCAGACAACAAGTACTCTTGTCTCTCATAATTACAGACGAAAATACGTTGCACTGCCGTTAAGCGCCTGACAAGTCAGGCCCAGCACATTCGACTTTTGTGTGGGAGGGAACTGTTATCTCTTTAGTCTTTCTGGAATACAGGCAGGAGAATGGACCGAAGAGACAAGAAGGAGATGATAGGAAGAACAATAGAAAACAAGGCAGAAACAACGAAGGAGACAGAAAAGAGGGAATTCCTAGCACAGGGTTTCCAGAAGGTGGGATGCTGTTTATGGTGACAGCCCTTCCCTCCTCCCCCCCCCCCCCCCCCAGGCAACTCCACGGGGTAATACTATGCAGGTATGAAGGACAGCGGTTGTATGTTTGAGTTTGCAGGAATGTGGGATGCACACACTAGAAAGCGTACTCTTGGAAACTTGTATTTTATAGAAGCACCCGGTGGGAGGGAGGGGGTGCATCTATAAAACACAAGTTTTCAAGTGTACTTTTCAGTACACCCCACCCCTACTTTGACAGCGGGCAAAAACATGATCGAATACGGACACCTCTTCCTGAGCTATAGAGGGAAGACTCTCCCATCTCCCTACACAGCTGCCCTGGGGGGGGGGGGGGGGGGGGGGAGAGAGAGAGAGTAGCCTAGTGGTCAGAACATTGTGCTCGCAATTTGACGACCCATGTTCGATTCCCGTTCGAGGAGACTTTTCTCCTGGAGTAAACTTCAGTGCTGACCCCACTCTCCCCAAAAAGTCCTTTGCATGAGACTTTAAACCAAGGCCCCGTGTGTGAACACACGCAAAACATCTTGCGCACACGTTAAATCCTGTTCCTCTTTTTGTAAGTGTAGGCCATCGTGTGCCGGTGGGAACAGATGACATTTACAAAACTGCATACACACGGGGACTGGATGTAAAAAAACACACGACTGCTTATTTCATTATCTTCGATATAAAAGAATGAATTTTGTTTTTAATGGAGCACACAGAATCTGCACAACGTATTCTGCTGTTTTGGAGTTCCTACAAAAATAGGACAGGGCAGATGGTGAAGAGAGACACCCTGAATGACTGGCCTGTGGATACTTAGCCGCTACACTGAAGTCAAACAGGGCAGTTTCCTTTGGCCACAGGCCTAATGGAGCTATTGATGGTGTGTGCACTGACAAACATCGTTAACCGCTGTTGCTGGCACCATGCCCAGCTTAACAGTGCACAGATGCAAGGATGTTTCTGTGTGTTGAGTGCATAAGGCAGTAAGATTCTAATGTGACGCTCCACCAAGAAATGAGTCGCTTAGCACATTACCCAAGTTTGCACTAGAAGCCATTAAAGGCAGGGGGGGGGGGGGTCAAGTTGTCAATTTTGAGATTTTGATTGATTATTAAACTATATCCGTTTATCTACCTTATAATGAAATATAAATGCAAAATTTGTATTTCTTTTGCCTTAGATGTGTTGAAAATACCAAGCCTCATTCTGACAACCTGTTACGAAATAAACTTGCCCGTTTCTCATTTGTCACATCCTGCAGTCTATCATTTTATTTTGTAATAACTTTGCACAGAATTGTCCGATTTTCAATCTGTTTTTAGTATTGGATAGCCCTTTTATTGCATATCAATAACTCGTCAATAACTAAAAATTGACCTCTGGTGCAATGCGACTCCTTATGTGGTGGAGCGTCACTCATGGTCCTCAGATTACAAGTAGCAGGCCTGAATTTCAGCAGTGTCTGGTTGACTGACTAAGAGCAGGAATTTTGTTTCTGACTTCTGTCATCAAATTAGAAAAAACAACAAAAAACTTCACTTAAAGACAGAAACAGAAAAAGCGATATCTCTTATAGAAATTCTATAAAAATAAAAGATTGGTCTCAAGTAATTGTATTTTGACGCAGTTTGTCTGATCTGGGAGTGTATGATTTATGAGAGAGAGGGAGAGAGAGAGAGAGAGAGAGAGAGAGAGAGAGAGAGAGAGAGAGAGGAGGAGAAGGAGAGAGAAGAGAGAGAGAGAGAGCAGACAGACAGACAGACAGACAGACAGACACAGACAGACAGACAGACAGACAGACAGACAGACAGACAGACAGACAGACAGACAGACAGACAGACAGACAGACACACTAACATTGAAAAAGACACAGACACAGACATACAGACATACAGACATACAGACAGACAGACACACATATACACACACACACAACACACCACACACACGCACGCACGCACGCAAACACGCACACACGCACGCACGTACACACAAACGCAACTTCATAACTATACTCAAAAATCCACATGCACCCTTTTAAATGCATAAAGAACCAAGACCCACTCAAGCCAAATTGAAGGAGGAAAAAAATCAACTTTTATTTTCAAGACACAGAGCAATTGCAACAATAATCATACGCATACACACACATACACACATATATGCACACTATTATTTGCTTCAAATAACAAGACAAAAAACAACAACTAGAACTTCTGTATATACATACACGTCTTAGCACTTCATTTTACTGGGGAAAAAAAGAAAAATAAAGAGAGAGAGGAGAGAGGAGGAGAGAGAGAGAGAGAGAGAGAGAGAGAGAGAGAGAGAGAGAGAGAGAGAGAGAGAGAGAGAGAGAGAGAGAGAGAGAGAGAGAGAGAAGAGAAGAGAAGAGAGAGAGACAGAGAGAAGAGATAAGAGGAGAGAGAGAGAGAGAGAGAGAGAGAGAGAGAGAGAGAGAGAGAAGAGAGAGAGAGAGAGAGAGAGAGAGAGAGAGAGAGAGAGAGAGGAGAGTCCGTTTAAGAAGGAAGAATAGGACTAGAACAGACAGTCACACACATAAGACATATGTTGAAAATGTCAAATTACTGATCAGTATTACTGTATCTATAACACGTTTGCGTTAACAACATAGTAGATATATTAAAGAAAAGAAGAAACAAACGAAAGAAAGGTGGCAAGAACAAGAAAGAAAGACAGAAAGAAAGACAGAAAAGACAGAAAGAAAGAGAGATGACAAGAAAGAAAGACGAAGATGAGGAAGAGTAGAGATGGATAGAAGCGAAGGAAAGTGGAGAAGGAAGATGAGAGAGAGAGAGAAGAGAGAGAGAGAGAGAGAGAGAGAGAGAGAGAAGAGAGAGAGAGAGAAGAGGAGAGAAGAGAGAGAGAGAGAGAGAGACAGAGAGAGGACAGACAGACAGACAGAGACAGACAGACAGACAGACAGACAGACAGACTGATAAAAATAAACACAAAGACAGCAGACTAAGAGACAGAAACGATAAAATGCTTGCACACTACACACACAACACACGCGCGCGCGCGCGCACACACACACTCACACACACACACAACCACACACACACGCACACGCACACACACACACACACGCACACACACACACGCACACACACACAAACACACACGTGCTCGCACGCACACGCGACGCACGCACACACACAGGCACACACACAGACACAAATACACAATACACAGACATACACACACTACACATACGGCGTCGCACACACGCACACACACACACACACACACACACACACACACACACACACACACACACACACACACACACACACACACACACACACACACAGGTTAGAAAGATACACGAAGACAGAATGAGATATGAGGGAAAAAAGCACTTCACAAAACTGACAGGGTTTAAAACGGTTCTGATGACAACGACAAAATCTATCTCTACAAAATCACTTTTCATAAAGTCAATAACAGCAACAACAAGAACAGCAGCAGCGGCAACTGCAACAACAAGCAACAACAGCAACAACAGCAACAACAACAATGACAACAACAACGATTGCAAGACGAATCTCACGAGGTTTCCCACATTAGGTTACAGGCAGGGTAAAACGTATTTTTACAATCATAACATCTCAAAACCATGTCAAAGTATGTACACGATAGTTTACCAACAAATAATAGCCGCAAAAACTGTTTTTCAAAAGAGGTTCTCACCTATCCCAGATCAGTGTAAACATGTTTTTTTTCTGTGAAACAGAATGTCGTGTTCTTGGTGTCATGAAGATCGTTTCCAGGTACACATGTCAAAAGTCACGACAGCAATTTCCATCCTTATAATTTTAGTTTATACACACATTATTTGCAGTGTTGAACATATACGTAACATGATACTAGATCCTAGGATAAGCAAAACAAGGAATATAATTATTCATAATAGTACTGACAATAGTAACGAACAAAGCAGACTGTACAATATTGCTAAAACAGGTTCTATTAATATGAAACAGGACGCGGAAATCTTGGTTCTGGAAATTATTTTGTGCAAGTTGTTCGTTCACACAATACACTGAGAACAATGAGCAAAATTCCGCAAAACAGCAAACACCATCTTAAAGTCATCATCAGAGGATAAATACACGATGAAATAGTCATTGGTTGACAAAAAAATGACATAATGTAAAGCAATTCAGACATATATGAAGGATTGTGGACATGCAAAAAGGGACATGCACAAGTGTATATACATACGGGCACGCATGCATGATCAAGACCCTGAACACACACGTCACATAAAAAAACATGTGAATGTGCATGCGCGCGCAACACACACACACACACACACACACACACACACACACACACACACACACACACACACACACACACACACACACACACACACACCACACCACACACACACACACACACACACAGGAGAGAGAGTGTTAATTTACAAAGTAATGTGTATTCACATGCATCATACACTAAACAAACTAACAGACCCAACATTTTTTTTTTTCATTTTTCAAACCACACCAACTCTCTTGTGCCATCTCGACTTCCTTGCCAATCAAAACTTGAGATTAAACAAGCAAAGTACGAGATGGTTGAAATGCGACATTTGACAACATGAAAAAAATGTGCAGTGTATCTTATTTAGACTGGTTGTCAAGTCCTCTATTCTACCACGATACAACTTCCAGCAATAATTTCAACTTCTCAATATGATCACCTAACAAAAACATGTTTTATCACACATAAGAATCACGATAAACGATACAGGATTATTTACAAATGAATATTTTAGGCAAAACCCCTAACCCCCTCAATGTTCTGATAACGAACTCAAATCAGTTTTACAGGCAATAGACCAACAATAATGTGGGTTTTTTTAATTTTTTATTTGCCATGCAATAACTGTTGCCATTGACCACCGTCACCATCATTATCATTGGCACCACCACAATTATGGTCATCCCCCCCTTCTCCTCATTATTACTATTATATAATTATCATCATCATATACTATTATTATTATTATTATTATTATTATTATTATATATTATTATTATTATCATTATTATCATTATTATTATTTTATTATTATTATTATTATTATATTATTATCAATTGACGCTCCACTATGACGATCATGAGTCAAATTCATTATTGACATTATTCATTCATAAATGGCTATCAATACAAAAACAATTGAAAATGACAATCTGTGCAATGTATTACAGGTGAAATGATAGACTCAGAAGTGAAAATGAAACGGCAGTTTATTTCGAACTTGTCAGAATGAGGCTTGGGATTTAAAACATTTAAAGAAAGGGATAAATATTATTGATATTTCATTATAGTAATAAACGGTATATTTAATAATTAATCAAAATCTCAAAATTGACAACTGACCCCTACTCTTAATGCTCAGAGCAAATTGGGTAAGTCTAAGCGTCATTCGTGGGGAGTCACATATTTTTATTATATATTATGTTATCAGTAGTAGTAGTAGTAGTATAGTAGTAGTAGTATGTAGTAGTAGTAGTAGTAGTAGTAGTAGTAGTAGTGTAGTAGTATAATGAAGATGATGATGAGGATGTGGATGACGATGACAATGATGATTATTAACAATATCAATACCGTCGTCGCTGATAATCTTATTTGCTTTTGTACCTAGAGCAAAGAAAAACAAACAATCCAAAAACATTCCAATAGAAAATAAATATTCTGAGCTCGTGCAAAATAGCACAGAGCCGCTAAAATATGTACCAGAAGGCAGAGACAAGAGACAGAGGGATCTCAGACACTGTCAGTATTGCCAGAATACCCCCCCCCCCCTCCCTTCATCCACAAGAGGCCACGGCAGCATTCTGAACAGAGACAGAAGCCAACAGAGCGTGGCCTAAAACACCTACTGTATCCACACCACACAAAAGCAAAGACCGCTGGCGATAACAGATGGCTAGAAATGAATTGCGAACCTTTTCTGAATGCAACAGCCGCCCAGAAAAGAGATAAATAATTAGAAAGAATAGCATGAGATGAGGATACAGAATTCTCCGCGCGTGCTCTGTCCTCAAAACGGACGCTCCTGATTATGCTCTCAGCACTATATAAAAAAAAATGAGAAGCAAAGCAAAAACAAAGCTGACTCACTTCAAGTTAATGGAACACTTCCTAAACCCCTCTCTAGAAACTTTGTTTTTACCTCCCTCACCCAACAAGCCCTCACCCTTCCACCAAACCGTCCCGTCCCGTCCCACCCCCACCTCTGAACCCCCCCCCCCCCCCCCCCCAACACATTTAACACACCATCACAACCACCACAAAAAAAGCCAAATAACAACGAAAAACAAGCCACTTACCAATTCCACCCGTAGCCCCCTTCACTTCCAAGAAAAAGAAAACATTAAAACACGATGTGCTAATCTTCTTTGTGGTGATGTATCAACCGAACCAAACTTAACCCCTTACCCTCTAAATGATATGTTCTGGGGAAGAAGTGGGGTGGGGAAGGGGTTAATACCAGACAGAAGCTGTGTAGTACTCGTTCGGCTGTTTCTGATAACTGGTTCTTTCTAATCTGCAGTTGACAGGGTCAGCTATTCATCTGGCCTAGTCCTAAGCTGGGCCAAAAAGGATTTGCTTTTTGTTTTGGTTTGTTTCTTCTGCTTTTCTGTTGTTGGTTGGGGGGTTGTTCTACAGCAGGGAGGGAGATCAGTTTCGGTTGTTGTTGTTGTTGGTGGTGGTGGTGGTTGTTGGTTGTTGTTTTTGATATGGTGTGCAGGAATTGTGTTGTTCTTTTTGACATAACAGAGAGAAGAGAGAAAGAGAGAGAGGGGGGGGAGAAGAAGGAGGAGAGAGAGAGAGAGAGAGAGAGAGAGAGGAGAGGGGGGGGGTGAGTGTGTGAACAGCGTTTGGATGTGCGTGCGCATGTCTGCACGTGTGTGTGTGTGTGTGAGAGAGAGAGAGAGAGAGAGAGAGAGAGGAGAGAGAGAGAGAGGAGGGGGGGGGGCGGGACTACACAACTTACTATGTTTGCGTCAGAATAAAGAAATACTTATGTAACATCCATCCACAGTAGTGATATTAGATGGGGGAGATTGTGTAGAATAAAGGCAAAAAAACCAAAAACATTCTGGTAGGAGAAGTTGGGAAAACTGAACAGTTTATGGGAAAATGGGTCTCCTGCAAAACAACACACACCCATCACAATTGCCGTGTACACACTCTGGGGACGCGATAGCTCAGTGGTCACAGCACTCCCTTTCCCCAAGCTTAAGGTGAAGCAGCTTTGAGGCGCAGATACCAAGTGGCAGTGGAAATTTGCGTGTCTTGGCTTCATTACAGTCCCCAGCCAGCCGTTATAAATGGGTACCTGCCCTCTTTAGGGTCAGGGAAGGTAAAAGCACCGCGCGAGGGAGAGGAGAAGGTGCCGCATTCAATATGCTGGTCCTAGGAGAGGGAGGTCTCCGACTCCTCGCTCCACTATGACCACATAGGTGACGGGAACACCTTTACCTTTCACGTGTACACTCTCCAGAGGTTTCATGTCATGCACTGTCATCTGTACACTCTACAGAGGTGTCATTCATGCACTGTCATCTGTACACTCTACAGAGGTGTTATGTCATGCACTGCATCTGTACACTCTACAGAAGTGTCATGTCATGCACTGTCATCTGTACACTCTACAGAGGTGTCATGTCATGCACTTCTTGTACCTGTTGCATGCACGACCTGGGAGGAGCCCACAGCAGGAATCATCCTACAGACTGCCTTAACAATAATTTATAACAAACTAGGAGAAAACTGGACACAGGTTTGCTCATCATTCCTATGATAAAAATTATCAGATCCATGTTTGAGTCTAAACAACAGGATAAGATTGAATTGGATATTCGATTTGCTTCTTCGCAATGAATGCTTAAGGTACCGTACAGGTTTGAAGTTATTAAGTCCACATTCGTATGTTTGCTTTCTCTTTTCTTTTTCTTCTTTCTTTCTTTCTTTCCTTCTTTCTCTTTTTTCTTTCCTTCTTTCTCTTTCTCTTCTTCTTTCTCTCTCTCTCTCTCTCTCTCTCTCTCTCTCTCCTCTCTCTCTCTCTCTCTCTCTCTCTCTCTCTCTCTCTCTCTCTCTCTCTCTCTCTTTTCCCCCTCTCTCTCTCTCTCCTCTCTCTTTTTCTCTTTCTCTTTCTCTCTTTCCTATGAATTCTTTATCACACTGTCATTTTTTGGCTTTCTTTTTTTTCCTTTCCTCTTTTTTCCCATCGATTTGCTGTTTTGCCCTTTCCCTCTCTCTCTTCATCCATCACTCACCAGGAGCTGTGATCAGATCGATCACTGTCTAACTTCTTTCCAAGAAGAGCATTAGTGATGTGCACATTTCTTTTTTTTTCTTTTATTTTGACTGTTCTGTACCAGAATTCTTGGCCCAGCCCCTACGGATTTGTTTAGTTAACGATAACAACCTAGCGCCACGATTCAGTTATACTTTGAAGGGTTGTGGTGGATTTTTTTTTAGCCAGGAGACACTTTTAGCATTAACAACCTGACCTCTGCATAAAAGGAGAAAACACTCTTCTGACAGCAGAACGGGGCTGCTGCCTATATGGCGAGGTGTTTGGCGACATTCACAGTTGCAAACTTCTCATCCAGTGAGTGTTTACAGTAGTATCTCAGTGCAATGCAAGGTGTCATGAATGGGATCAAAGCTAAACAAGGTGGGAATGTCCCATAACCTCAAGGTGTCATGAATGGGATCAAAAACACAGTGCTAAACTCAGGTGGGAATAATCCCATAACCACCTCAAGGTGTCATGAATGGGATCAAAGCTAAACACAGGTGGCAATGTCCCATAACCTCAAGGTGTCATGAATGGGATCAAAGCTAAACACAGGTGGGAATGTCCCATAACCTCAAGGTGTCATGAATGGGATCAAAGCTAAACACAGGTGGCAATGTCCCATAACCTCAAGGTGTCATGAATGGGATCAAAGCTAACACAAACAAACCCCAAAGGTGGGAAATCAGTTCACCATAACCTATGTGGGGTTGAGGACTGAGGTGTCAGAGATTCAGCTTCTCTGAGGGCTAGCGTCAGAGGGTGGCGCCTATCCCTCTGACCTCACTGTTTTGACCTTTCCTGCCATTAAGAGGGCAGGTACCCATTTACAACCGGGTGAACAGGAGGGCTGTACTGAAGCCAAGACGCAAAAAGGTCTCCCATCTACTTAGTAACCACGCTCAACCTTAACCTTAACCTTAGCTTGGGGAAAGTGTGTGTTCTGACCACTGAGTTATTCTTCCCCTATGAGTGAGACAGTGTGCCTGTTCTGTATGACACCCGGGGTGTTATGCTGGGAAACGCCCAGCGACAACAGCATAAAAAGGGCAGAGAAGAATAGCTTGAACATTATCAACATTTTCCTATCAAAATACAATATACACTAGTCTAAAATCACTTGTTAGTAGATAGTCGTTAAAACGAAGACACACACATACAAATTATACACATCCTAGAGTACAGGCACAGATTTCACACGTTCCTTTCCCCCCAAGTGTAAGGATGTGCAGACACACGCCGTAATATCGCCCAACCAACAGTGTCGCTGGTGCCGACTTTCCCCAGGGAATGAATGCCGGGGTGCTGTCAGTATGAATACTCTCCCCACATTCTGCAGACTTTAGTCCAGAAATTCACTTTTTTTCCTGTGATTTTTCTTGTTTATGCCTCGCGCCTTTCTCTCCGGTCACCTTCTTCTTGCTTACGCTTCTGCCTTTTTGGTCCACTATCCTGCCTTGTTTCCAGAGAGAATCAAACGACAATTCTCTCCCAAACCAAAGTCGGCTGCGCTAGGCCTGATTAATCCCATCGGTGAACGGCAGTGCAGCTCTCTGTCACTCCTATAAAAGACAACAGAAGTTTCTGTCTGAGCGTTAGAACAAGAAGAAGAACCGAGTGTGCATGTCTGCTATATGTGTATTTCCCAAAATGATTTGAAAATTTATCTTTAAAAAAGATAGATTCTTAAAAGGAAATGCATTTTTTTCTTCCACACAAACAGACACTGGCAGAACTGCAGTTAAATTCAATACAACTTGAAAGATGAAAAAAAACGTGCTTACTGTTGATCGACACATACGGGAAAAAGTGATTTTGTGGTTGATGCCTGTCCTTTACTCTGTCTAGTCTGCAGAGAAAACGATAGGAACACAACATCAGAGAGGGGATTGGCCTTAAGCGGAACGATTTCTTACAGAAAGTAGAGGACCGTTGGGAGTGGAGGAAGCTGGTTGCACAATCTTTAATGATGCTCCAACTATCTACAGGACTTCATGATAGGTAAAGGTGCAAAAGTTTTCTTCCTTATTTTTTATTTCATTCGCTTGATTCATATTCAACATTACAATTATTACTTGATCATGTCTATCA
>CM060345.1:14774560-14787060 GCA_030674155.1 Stramonita haemastoma | reverse complement strand
AAAAATCTCTGCAAAATACTGACAAAACAGCTTTAAACTGTAGCTCTTGTAATGGAAATTTTCATTAAATGTCGGATTAACTATTTGTATCTAACTGTGCCTTATTTTTAAAACCTGCACAGTACAGTGGGTCTCAAAAGAGAACACCAATACTGGTTTTGAGGATGTCTGTGCCTGTTCAGATTTGAGAAGTTTCAGTTCTGTCCGTGGTGGTGCGAGCTGGGAACAGCTTGCGAGCTTCATCCCGGCAGAAGTTGTAGCGTAAAGCGGCATGCCGATACTGGTTCTGGTTCCGTCGCATCATGTGATGGTTGTGGCTGTCTTCAGAGTAGTAGTCGGAACAGTAGTCCTTCGCTGGCTTGGTGACGCAGCGACAGGGTAGCATGGAGAACAGCTGGCGGAATTCTCGTTTGAACTTGGCCTGTAAACGAATTGTACACACAGGATAGGTTGGTAGATAGAGGCGTGAGTTGGTAGGAAAGATAAGCCATTACTAGTAGCCAAGAGATCAGGTAAAACACAGGCTGGCTGCTAGACAGGTAACAACATGTTATGGTCAGCTAAAGAGGCAATCTGTGAAAATTCGGAACTGTACTAGGCTCCAAGACGTTAAAAAATGGACACGTTGTCGTGATCTATGTCATCATGGCGGCTCACTACCGATGGCATTGCCACTGACACTGTCAGCCCTACCTTTGTTATTGTCAGTAATATCGTAATGTCATTATAATCTACACCAGTTTATAGTTTCATTCATTTTATCCGCGAAGTCGGAATGTAACTTTCTAAAAAAAAGAGTGAGCTGTCCCAGACACAAAACCACACAATTGTTGAACTTTGAAGATCTAGCATTATTATTATTAACATTATTGGTGTCATCACTAGGGCATACACCTTTTTCATTAGAATGCTATTGTCATCATTGCCATCATCATCATCATCATCAGCAGCAGCAGCAGCAGCAGCAGCAGCAGCAGCAGCAGCATCGTCGTCGTCGTCATCATCCTCAGAAGCAGCAGCAGCAGCAGAAGCACAGCAGCAAGTCCCTATCACCGTGTTAATCTGGTCTAATCGTCATAAATATCACCCATTCATCACATCACTACTGCCAGCACAACTGCTCCCCCCTCCCCTCCCCTCCCCCTCACTCATCTCTGAGAACTGGGGAAACTCAATGCTCGCCTGTTTACAACAGTAGACAACTGTTTTCTTACATTGTGTGGCACGCATTCAAAAGCAGTTGAGAATGGCGTCATTTTAGTTGTGTCCCAATCTATTGACTACAAAACCATTATTGTCCTAGTTCATTGTTATGCCAAACTAGTTACTGCTGTTTCATTGGTGTCCTAGTTCATTGTTATGCCAAACTAGTTACTGCTACTTCATTGGTGTCCTAGTTCACTGTTATGCCAAACTAGTTACTGCTACTTCATTGGTGTCCTAGTTCATTGTTATGCCAAACTAGTTACTGCTATTTCATTGGTGTCCTAGTAAAGTGTTATGCCAAACTAGTTACTGCTACTTCATTGGTGTCCTAGTTCATTGTTATGCCAAACTAGTTACTGCTATTTCATTGGTGTCCTAGTTCATTGTTATGCCAAACTAGTTACTGCTACTTCATTGGTGTCCTAGTTCATTGTTATGCCAAACTAGTTACTGCTACTTCATTGGTGTCCTAGTAAAGTGTTATGCCAAACTAGTTACTGCTATTTCATTGGTGTCCTAGTAAAGTGTTATGCCAAACTAGTTACTGCTATTTCATTGGTGTCCTAGTTCATTGTTATGCCAAACTAGTTACTGCTATTTCATTGGTGTCCTAGTTCATTGTTATGCCAAACTAGTTATTGCTGCTTCATTGGTGTCCTAGTTCATTGTTATGCCAAACTAGTTACTGCTGTTTCATTGGTGTCCTAGTAAAGTGTTATGCCAAACTAGTTACTGCTATTTCATTGGTGTCCTAGTAAAGTGTTATGCCAAACTAGTTACTGCTGTTTCATTGGTGTCCTAGTTCATTGTGATCTTAAACCATTAATATTGCCATTTCATTGGCATCTCAGATCATTGTGATGTTAACATTTGAACTGCCAGTCCATTGTTAACCTAGTTCATTGTTGTTCCAATTACAGCTCTCCTCATTTCTTTCGCCAAAGTTTACAGTTGTCTCAATGTGTTGTAGTTCTGGCGCTATCAGCTATAATCATGTATCATAAATTATTTTATTTCCCCATTCAGGTTATAGACAAATTAAAAAGAAAACTAATAGGATTAACAGTTTTATCTATATTTTTACTAACACGATCATTTTGAAATACTAGCTGGCACCTATAATGACATTAAAGCTCAGACAAGCGAACATTGTTGACCAAACTAAACATACATACGGGTATTTGTGGGGACGAATGGACATGCATAACACTAAACTTCACCACCAAAACACAGAAACCCTGTAATTCCGGCAATAGAAATACTGTAGGTCAAGCAGGGATAAGTGGAATCGAACAGGAATCCTTCACATTTAGACACTGGCCCTCCGCCAACTCACTTTCACAGAAGGGTCCCTCAAACATAGCTACAGCAGTTACACCCATTTTACCCATAAACCCCTCACACAGCCCGTCTAATCACTGGCCAACTTCCCCAATGGCGCATCGCCAAAACAAAATAAGAGAACGTGGACCCCAATCCATCTTTGCTCTGTTCTGGAAGACCTGTTGTAAGTGTCCCTGCCTTGTATCGACTGATCTCATTTTGCCCTGACCGCCAAGCATGAACACACACAATCAGACCAGCCCTGTGGGGAATACTCCTGCTCGAAACTAAGTTCCAGATTCGCATGACCTCTCTTGTTCCGGCACTGAGAGAGGAGGACAGTGGTGAATGAATCCCTATTCTGCAGAGAGGACTACTGTAATTGGCACTGTTTGGTATGGGGGTGTGGGTGGATGTTTGAAAGCAGAGAACATTCAATTGGGTTCCGTTCTTTTCCTTTTTCATGACTAGTCCTGGTTTCGTTGACATAGAAGTTTTAGTATCCAGAAAAGGAATATTTGTGGGTATTTTTGGGACTAGAATGGTTGACTGTGTAAATGAAAATCCTGTTTGTTTGAACGTGTTTTAAAACGTCACGAATTCCCCTTTCCGTCTTTAGACATCGTCTGTTATCACCAAGAAAATAAAACCTCACAATAACAAATATTTCGGTTAACTGTATTCACCACTGAAGGTGTAATGGGAACTTTGAATCAGATCACGGTGTCATTTACGAACTAAATTGCTTCAGGGACGATAAAATGATATTGTGAGTCCTTCAAGAAAAGATACCCCCCCCCAAAAAAAAAAGACAAAAAAAAGACAGTCCGATTAAATGATCAACCGACCAAAACATCTATAACACAGGTCGAAGACAAAGCAGTTCATCAACGAGGTACACAAAGCGATAAAGATAGCAGCAGCAGCAGCGGTACATGCAGAAGCAGCGTTACCACATCATTGCTGCCATCGTCATCGACATAACCATCATCATCGTTATCATCGTCATCGTCGTCATCATCATTGTATACGTGGTTGTTACTTTTACCATCACCACAAACACCATCACCATTGTCGTTGTAGTTATCATCATCATCATCATCATCATCATCATCATCATCATCATCATCATCATCATCATCATCATTTGTAGATACACACGTTGAGGGGGGGGGGGGGGGCACTAGGAATAAATTGCAGATGGGGGGGAGGGCACTAGGAATAAATTGCAGATGGGAGGGCACTAGGAATAAATTGCAGATGGGGGGAAGGCACTAGGAATAAATTGCAGATGGGGGGGAGGGCACTAGGAATAAATTGCAGATGGGAGGGCACTAGGAATAAATTGCAGATGGGAGGGCACTAGGAATAAATTGCAGATGCGGGAGGGCAATAGGAATAAATTGCAGATGGGGGAGGGAACTAGGAATAAATTGCAAATGGGAGGGCACTAGGAATAAATTGCAGATGGGAGGGCACTAGGAATAAATTGCAGATGGGAGGGCACTAGGAATAAATTGCAGATGGGAGGGCACTAGGAATAAATTGCAGATGTGGGGAGTGCACTAGGAATAAATTGCAGATGGCGAGGAGGGCACGAGGAATAAATTGCAGATGGGGGGAAGGCACTAGGAATAAATTGCAGATGGGGGGGCACTAGGAAGAAATTGCAGATGGGAGGGCACTAGGAAGAAATTGCAGATGGGAGGGCACTAGGAATAAATTGCAGATGGGGGGGGGGGGCACTAGGAATAAATTGCAGATGGGTGGGCACTAGGAATAAATTGCAGATGGGGGGCACTAGGAATAAATTGCAGATGGGGGGCACTAGGAATAAATTGCAGATGGGAGGGCACTAGGAATAAATTGCAGATGAGGGGGGCGGGGCACTAGGAATAAATTGCAGATGGGGGGGCACTAGGAATAAATTGCAGATGGGGGGAGGGCAATAGGAATAATTTGCAGATGGGGGCGATAGGAATAAATTGCAGATGGGAGGGCACTAGGAATTATTGCAGATGGGGGGCACTAGGAATAAATTGCAGATGGGGGGAAGGCACTAGGAATAAATTGCAGATGGGGGGGCACTAGGAATAAATTGCAGATGGGGGCACTAGGAATAAATTGCAGATGGGAGGGCACCAGAATAAATTGCAGATGGGGGAGGGCACTAGGATAAATTGCAGATGGGGGAGGGCACCAGGAATAAATTGCAGATGGGGGCACTAGGAATAAATTGCAGATGGGAGGGCACCAGGAATAAATTGCAGACGGGGGGCACTAGGAATAAATTGCAGATGGGGGATGGGGAGGGCCCAGGAATAAATTGCAGATGGGGGGCACTAGGATAATTAAATTGCAGATGTGGGAGGGCACTAGGAATAAATTGCAGACTGGGAGGGCACTAGGAAATAAATTGCAGATGGGGAGGGCACTAGGATAATTGAGATGGGGGCTGGAATATTGCAGATGGGGGGCATGAGGAGTAAGTTGGCAGAGGGGGCACTAGGAATAAATTGCAGATGGGGGGGGCACTAGGAATAAATTGCAGATGGGGAGGGGCACTAGGAATAAATTGCAGATGGGGGAGGGCACTAGGAATAAATTGCAGGAGATGGAGGGCACTAGGAATAAATTGCAGATGGGGAGGGCACTAGGAATAAATTGCAGATGGGCGGGCACTAGGAATAAATTGCAGATGGGAGGGGCACTAGGAATAAATTGCAGATGGGGGGAGGGGCACTAGGAATAAATTGCAGATGGGGGGCACTAGGAATAAATTGCAGATGGGGGAGGGCGGGGCACTAGGAATAAATTGCAGATGGGGGAGGCACTAGGAATAAATTGCAGATGGGGGCTAGGAATAAATTGCAGAAAGGGAGGGCACTAGGAATAAATTGCAGATGGGAGGGCACTAGGAATAAATTGCAGATGGGAGGGCACTAGGAATAAATTGCAGATGGGAGGCACTAGGAAAAATTGCAGATGGGAGGGCACTAGGAATAATTGCAGAATGGGAGGGCACTAGGAATAAATTGCAGATGGGAGGGCACTAGGAATAAATTGCAGATGGGGGGCACTAGGAATAAATTGCAGATGGGAGGGCACTGGAATAATTGCAGATGGGAGGGCACTAGGAATAAATTGCAGATGGCAGGCACTAGGAATAAATTGCAGATGGGGGGGCGGGGCATAGGAATTAATTGCAGATGACACATAGAATAAATTGCAATGGGAGCACTCAGAATAACGTATGCAGATGGGAGGCACTAGGATAAGTGCAGCATGGGAGCACTAGAAACAATGCAACCGCACTAGATAAATTGCAGTATGGCGCAGCACACAGGACATACACATCATACTCACACTTAAAAATGCCGGAACAAACATGTACACACGAGTACACACACTAACGCCAGACCAGTCTACAGCAAAACCACATGATGAATGCTCACACATAATTATACACACACACATACAACACATCACAAACACACACACACACAACACAACACACACACACGCCACGCACACCCACGCAGACACACACGCACACACACACATACACGCACACACAGAGTTATAGAAAACAACATAATACCTTTTCCTGAATACACAGCAACACCACACTTACCCCCACCTTTCACAACAGCTTACACATACACACGCGCGCGCGCCAACACACAACACGCTTACACACATATACACAAACACACACAGACACAAACAAACGCACACACATATACACACGCGCGCACACACACATACACACACACACACACACACACACACACACACACGCACACACAACACACACACACACACACCACGCACACACACACACACACACACACACACACACACACACACACACACACACACACAGAGCTGAAAATAGTTTATATGGAATGTCTTGTCTAGCGTAAATAGCTTGTTACCAGCAGTGGATGAGTATCGGTATGCTTTGGTATTGCTTTCAATATCTCTGTTGTTCTGTTTGTCTATGTGTTGTGCCCTTTCTTTTCATATGAAGACTGGGGGTCAACACTCCTGCTTTATGTCCGTTTTCATATCTGACATTGATTACATATTACACGAAACAAGTCAGGACCTTTGACCCAAAACGGTGTCTTTAAAAAATTGTTAAGCAAAGCAATGATATTTTTAAAGTACACATCTTCAGGGGGATGGGGTAGCCTGGTGGTCAGAGTGTCGCGCTCGTGATCTGTTGACCTGGTTCGAATCTGCTTCAAGATGATTATTCCTTTAGAATTAACAGCAGTGCTAATCCGTTCCCTCCCCCCAAAAAACAAAATCCTTCGGATGAGGCTATAAACTTAGGTCCCGTGTGTAAACGCACACAGAACATCTTGCGCACACATTAAAACCCGTTCCGAATTTTGGAAGTGTAGGCCATAACGTGTCGGTGGGAACAGAAGACAAAAGTTAGAAAACTGCATACACACGACGACTGGATGTAAAAAAGCACACTCATGCTTATTTTATTATCCTCAAAATGAAAGAATAACATCTAACAAAAATCAATATGACTCATTCTGGAAAAAAATCAAAGTGTTTTTTTTTTTCAAGTTTAGAAAAAAGAAGGTACTGATTCATTTTTTCTGTCTAGGATATTTGTCTTGTTTATTGACCTCGTGCTCTCTTTTCACTTTCGATCGAAGTAGACGCTCATAACAGGATGGTTGTAAGAGTATAGTGTAGAAGTAAGAGCAGAACACGTGTAGCTGTCTGTCTGGCGGAAACAGCGGTATCAGAGACTGTCAGGCTGGTTCTGGTCTGCATGGCTATTCCAAGTACAGGCCATTTTCTTACTTCCGGTTGGGACTGTCCAATAGAATTCAATGGAGAATTTTTTTTTTTTAACTTTAGCTGTTGCCGTATTTTTCTTGTTTTGTCTGAAACTTTTTTTCTTTTTTTTTACAGGTCTTTTCTTTGGACATATAATGGTAGATTTTAGAAGATAAAAATAAGACATAGTATACGAAATACAACAAACGTGTGTGGTTGTAAATAAAATATAAAGCAAATTATTTTTCTTTCTAAAAATCACACAAACATGTTCAAAGCTACAAACCCACAGTAACCTTTCTCTAAAATAAGATAATACAATGGTGGTGGCTACAACAGGCTTTATAGCATTTACAGTAACTACAAGAATCGTAACCCAAAAGTAATGTACACTGAGGGTACTTTTCATTCTTGTTTGTTAAAAAAGTATACAGCTTTTGAGGATTTTACTGTTCAAAAACTGCAAGTTATATGTCTGAATTATGTCGTTTTATAATTTTTATGCCAACAAGGTAGATGTGTTCTAAAATGTGTTTGGGCTATTTTTTGCCCATTTCTGTAGATATTTTTTCCATGCTCTTTCCTGCTATTCAATTTATATCAGATACTTAGACCATAGTCTGCATCAGCTATCCGGGCTGTTTTTGATGACTGGTTACAACGAAGTAGACACTTTACTATGGCTTGGTGGTTTCTTTTGTGTATTTCTATAGTGTGTCTCTCTCTTTCATCTTGGGGAGGGAAGGCCCCAAACCATGGTTTATATTGCACCATTCCGTTTCGACATCATCAATACATGCCTCAACAATAAAACTAATTATGCTTGTTAGCCTCAATGACGTATAGATTTACAGCAAAGAGGGCGATAACTTAGCAGAAGCACAACTGGCCCTACACATGAATAGCTCTGAAGATTTCCACATTCAAACTTTCCTCAAGTTATGTTGCAAAGTTTTTTATCCAGTTCATTTTCCCCTCTGGCGTTTTCCCCCCTTGTTATTGACTGAAATGATGTCCTTATTGTTGCTCCGAATGTAGGTCTTTTACAAGATGGCTAGGTGAATACAGAGTAGAAATGGAAACAAAATAACCCAATTCTCTGCCTGATAGAAATAGCAGTATCATAGACTATGACTAGCTGGGTCTGGCCTACATCACACTATGTCAAGTACAGGCCACTTCTGGACTTCTGGCTACTGTTTTTCAATATGATTTAACCAATCAAATATCACTTCTGCTCTGCTTTTGCTATATCTGTCTTATATTTGTTAAAAAAATCGCAGAAAGATACATCGTTTATCCATGCATGGAATATTATGGAAAAAAGAGATACAATATAACAAAAAAAGCATAAGGATATGTTGTAAAAAAAGTGAAGCACATTTTTTTTTTCAAAAACCCCAAACAATCTTAGCAGTAGCAAACCAACAATACCTGTACTCTAAAAAAGAGAGATAAAACTCACAACAGTGATAGCAACAACAATCTTTAAAGCAACTACAACGACGAAAACTATCATAAAACAAAACAAATGTGTGCTGAAATGAATTCTAGTTAATGCTTGAAGTCAAGACGCGGGTACCTTAAGGTGGGTAAAACAGCAGCATAATTACGCAGAACCCCATCAATGGGGAATTTCATAGCTAAAGCTGAGGAAAGGGGAAAACATCAGTACATAGTAGAACATTTCTAGGAAGTTTATGAAGTTCTATAGCTGCCAGTTGGCAAACATTGTTTTATTAGCAGTTTATTCGCAAAAAGCTAGATGTGTTCACATATGTTTGTATCTTGCTGTTTCCCATTTCCTTAGTTTTTTTTCAGTTTTTTCCTGTCATTTAATTTGCATGAGAGATTCTTAAACCATGGTCCATATCAACTATCCTAGCTGTCTTTGATGACAAATCGCAAAAGACATAGACAGTTTGTTATGGTTACACTGTTTTATTTAGTTCATATCTTTCTGTTTCTATCTCTTTTCGTCTTGGGCATGGAAGGTCGCAAACCATGGTTTACATTTCACCTGCAGTTTTGACGTCCTTGCACATCACACATCAACAAGGCCAATTAGGGCTGTTAACCTGAATGACGTGAAAGTGTATAGCTAACAGGGGGGGGGGGGGGGGGGTAAGCAGAAGAAGCAATGCTGGCATAACACATAAATCATTCTATACAGATATTGTCATTAAAACTTTTCTTATGTTCTATTAGACAGGGGTTTTTTTTGGTCCAGTTTATTTTTCTTTCTGTCAATTCTTTTTGTGCTAATGACTAGATTCGTGTCGTTGTTTTTTTTTCTTTGCTTCAAATATAGATATTTTACAAGTTGGCGATAGGAATACGTTGTAAAAATGGAAACAAAATAAACCTGATTCTCTGCCTGGTGAAAAAGAAAATCAGCATCAGAGACTATGACAGGCTGTTCTTGGCGGCCTACAATGCTATTTCAGGTGGAAGTGTAGGTGTGCTGTTTCTAGTGTACGCCATTTCCTGACTTCCTATTACACTGGGCAATAAACTGCAATTGACGAAGTAGAATAATGTCATTTTAACCTTTACAGTATTTTTGTCTTGTTTTATCTGAGATACATTTTTCTTATACAAAAGACCAATTATTTGGCTACGCATGGGCAATTTACAATAAGCAATAAAACATAGCATAGCAAATGAAATATAAACAGTGTTGTTGTAAAGAAAAAGGAGCCCTATTTCTTTGAAAAAACCTGAACAATCTTAACAACAGCAAAGTCAAAAAAATTTCCTGAAATACTATGATGTCAATACAGTCTTTATAGCAAATACAACTTTAATGGTTAAAAATAACTTTCTACTTAATGCCATGTTTATTTTCTTGTTAACTACTAAACAGTTCCTGAGGTTTTTGCTTAATTTTGACCCTGCAAGTATTATCTCAACATTTTTTTTTTAATTTTAAAAAGCATGACAAAAAGATAAGTGTTTTCAAATACATGTTTAGTCTGTTTCTCTTGCTCATTTTCCTAGTTTTCTTATGTCCTTTCTCACTATTCAACTTGAACAGGAGACTTTTATATCACATGGTCTAAAAAAGACATGGTCTATAATATCAACTATAGTTGCAGTTTTTTATGATTGGTTACAAAATGATACTATATATATATATATATATATATATATATATATATATATATATATATATATATATATGTATATATATATATATATACATATATATATATATATATATATATATATATAATATATATATATATATATATATATATATATTAATTGACTGTTTTCTTTGTTCAGTTCTGTAGTATTTCTCCCTTTTTCATTTTGGAGATGGAAGGTCAAAAATCATGGTTTATATTGAACCTGTCGTTTTTGCCATGGCTGGCACATCACACTTCAGCATAGCCAATCAGATCTGTTAACCCGAATGACGTCAGGCTGTACAGCTAATAGGGGGATGACTCAGAAGAAGCAATAATGGCAGAGAACATGAATAACTCTTAATAGTGTCATCACTGAAACTTTTCTCAAGTTCTATTGGAAAGTTTTTCTAACCAGTGTTTTTCTTTCTGCCGATTTGTTTCTGTTATTGACTGGATTCGTGCTGTCTATTTTTTTTATGCTTCGAATATAGGTTTTCCTAAGATGACTTTGTTAATACAGTGTAGACATAGAGACAAAACAAACCTGATTCTCTGCCTGGTGGAAAAAGCAGTATCAGAGACTATGACTAGCAGGTTCTATCCTACATCAGTATTTCAAGTACAGGCCACTTTCTGACTTCCAGTTACAGAATACTACTGATCAAGTTGTAATATCTATTTTGGCTGTTGTTATATTCATTTTGTTTTATCTGATATATTCTTCTGAAATATTCTTTAACTAGTGTTGCTTGAAAGATATTTTTAGGAAAAAAGACATCTAGAATAACAGAAACGGAATAGCACTGTGCTGCTGTAAAAAAATAAAGTCTATGTTTATTTTCAGAAACCCCAGCATTTTTTGAGATAAAATTAAGAAACCATGGTTTATATTGTACCTGTCGTGTTTGACATTATGGCATTTCACACATCAACAAGGCCAGTCATGTCTGTTAGCCTCAATGACGTCAAAGTTTACATCTAAGTGGGTAATACTTCATGGAATCAGAACTCTCATTACTCGCCATTAATTCTGAAAAATTTCGTCAGTCAAACTTGTAACCAAGTTCTATTGCACAGTTTTTTTAATCCATTTTTTCTAGAGTATGTCTTTACTTGTTTGTATTTACTGACCTCTTGCTCTCCTCTCATTTTCGCCTCAAAATTTAACGTAGATGTACTACACTGTGGCAATATAACGGAACAATCTTCAGGCAAAGAGCAGAATCAATCCAATTCTATATTTGGTGGAAATAGAAGTATCGGAGATTATAATTGGTTGATTTTCACGGACATAAGTATTTGAAGTTAAGGCTACTTTATTTTTACTTCCGGTTGAGACATCCAATAGAATGCTGGCAATCAAATACAGCTAGTTCTGTATGCTTTATTTTTCACAATTTACTGTAATTGTGTATTTCACACACACATACACACAAACAGACAGACAGACAGACAGACAGACAGACAGACACACACACACACATAAATACATACACACACACACTCACACACACACACACACACACACACACACACACACACACACACACACACACACACACACAGAGACACACACAGACACACAGAGACACACACAGACACACAGACACACACACACACACATACACACACACACACACACACACACAACCCCCCCCCCCACACACACACACACACACATACACACATACACACACGGCAAGGTGACGGAGATGGAGGAGACTGATTGAAAGTACTAGGAACAGATGTGAGGTGTTGCAATGGAAGAAGAACCTAGGCAGGAAATGAGTGTGTCTTTAGGCTGAAAGCAGGGAGGTGTGTGCTATTGGAAAGACTAGCACACACATCACCACTCACAGACGAGGCAGTAGACTTAGGAAAAAGTTCTGCTTCTGCCTTTTTTGAATCACAGATTTTGTTTTTCTAGACAGGTGTGATGCTTACCCTTTACCCTAGCAATCAACTGGATGGTTGAAATAATGCTAGAGTAACAACAGCAATAACAACTCACACGGGCGCACACACGCA
>CM060345.1:14734560-14747060 GCA_030674155.1 Stramonita haemastoma | reverse complement strand
TCTTGCTCTTCTCCAGCTAGGCCGTCGATATCGTCGGCAAAATGTCAGTTTGTAGTCGTCCTGCCTCCAATACTGACTATTCCCTCATGATTTTCAAGTGAGTCAGCCACTATCCTCTCTAAGAAGACGTTGAAGAAGGTGGGAGAGAGCAGACATCCTTGGTGTACTCCAATTATTGTGGTTCGGAACCAATCACCTATGATGTTGTCATAGAAGATTTCCCTGGTTGTCTTGTTAAAGAGGCAATCTTTAGTTCTCAGTAGGTTGGCATTGGTGTTATGCAACCTCATGGTTACCCACAGAGCTGTATGCCAGACACTGTCGAACGCCTTCTTCAAGTCACAAAGACGTGGTAAAGATCTTGTTGATTTTGTAAGTATTTCTCACAGAGTATTCTAAGATTGGAACTTTATTCTGTTGTGCTCCGTCCTGCTCTGAAACCTTCTAGCTCTTCTTTGATGATTCCTCAGCTTGAGGCTTAGTCTGTTCAGGAGGATTCTCAGCATCACTTTGCTTGGATGGCTGATCAGGCTGATGGAATGATAATTTGGGCAAAGCTGGAAGTTGCGTTTTGTCAGGAGATTGGTTATAATCAGAGACTGTGTCCAAGGTGTTGGCCCTGTCTCCCAGATCTTATTACTGATGGTGACACCTCCCTTATAATATCTTCTCCTGGCTGTACCAGTTCTGATGGAATGTTGTCCACTCCTGCTGACTTCCCTCTTTTCAGTGATTTTATTGCGTTTTCAACATCTTCCCGTAGGATGAGGTAGCTGCTGTTGTTGGTTGGTGGTGGTGGTGGGGGGGGGGGAACATCTGAAACTTTATGCAGCAAAAATAGTAGGAACGCAAAACAAATGTTCCAAACTAGATATTAACATAAAAATGTCAGCTTTTAAAGAACTTTTGTCTCTCTCTAAAACAACTGACCGAAAGAAAAAATAAAAATAAAAAAGGAAGAAAAATGATATATGGAAAGGAACAACTGCAACAAAATTTGAAAAGATGAAAAAAGAGAGACGGGTAGGCTACAGAAAAAAAACATGTATAACAAGAGAGAGAGGACAGAGACAGCGAAACAGAGAGACAGAGAGAGGCAGGCAGATACAGACACAGAAACAGAGATAAAACACAACACCAAACACAGTACTCAACATTTCCTATAAGCGGCCAAACGATCCCAAATCACCACAGTCCTCCTGCAAACAGGAACGTCTAAACCCTTAACGACATCTTCCCTACAGCTTTTCATCGCTTCTCAGTTTGATGGTCTTAATTCCAGAATAGAAAACATCATACACTCCCAGACAGAAATGACCCACACTGTGTACTGTATGTTGTGTGTACACCGTGCCGTCTGTGAATGGGGGCATAATCGTGAGGGAAATGTTCCTTTTACTTTGAGATGTCCATTTTTCCTCTTTTCAGACAGTGTGAGTCACACGCAATGAAAACCAGTGTGTACAGTGTTATTCACTCTTTTCTTTCCCAAGCTTTCTGGGTGTACAAAAACATACTTATGCAAAAGATTGATGCACACATACGTGCGTGCGCACGCACGCTCGTGTATTTATGTGTGTGTGTGTGTGTGTGTGTGTGTGTGTGTGTGTGTGTGTGTGTGTGTGTGTGTGTGTGTGTGTGTGTGTGTGTGTGTGTGTGTGTGTGTACCCTTCTTTAATTCATTCTTCGGTTCATTTTATACAGCCTTTCTTTTATTCTTTCTTCTATCTTTCATTATTTTCATACAGCCCTTCTTTCATTCCTTCTTCTTCCATTATTTTCATACACTCAGCTTTTCTCTCATTCACTCTTCTTCCATTCAATTTACACAAACTTTCTTGTATTCATTTTTCTTCCAATCGTTTCATACAGCCCTTTTTCTCTAAGTCTTCTTATATAAATTTCACACAGGCCTTCTGTTTATCCTTCGTCCGTTCATTTCATACAGTATTTTTTCATTTCAGTTTTTTTTTTCTGTTCATTCATTCATTCATTCATTCATTCATTCATTCATTCATTCATTCATTCATTCATTCATTACTGCATTCTTCTTTCCTTCATTTATATACAGCCCTTTTTTTAAAAATTCATTTGAGCAGGAAGCAGGAAAATGTACCAAGAAAGCCAAGAAAATAGACAAAGGAGGTGACAGGAGGAAAGGGGACAAGAAAGAAACAAAAAGAGTGATAACAAAAGGAAGGTGGGGCGGCCCTTCTTTAAGCTAACAGGCACCTGGCATACCGACAGGGGAGTGTAGGGTTCACTGCTGGACCTGTGACACTGCTGTTCATCGCTTCTTCTGACACCACCAGCAAACACAGGCTCTGAATGTGTATAACGTCAGTTTGCCATTCAGTTTTTCATAGTGTGCTTGCGTGCGTTTGCGTGTGTGTGTGTTAGTGTGTGTGTTGTGTTGTGTCTTCTTTGTTGTGTGTGTGTGTTGTGTGTCGTGTGTTGTTGTGCTGTTTGTGTGTTGTGTGTGTGTGTGTGTGTGTGTGTGTGTGTGTATAGTGAGCGCGCATTGTGTGTGTGTGAGTATGTATGCGTGTGTGTTATGTGTGTGTGCGTTAGTGAGCGCGCATCGTGTGTATGTGTGTGTATGTGTGTGTGTATGTGTGTGTGTGTGTGTGGTGTGTGTGTTGTGTGTGTGTGGTGTGTGTATGTGTGTGTGTGTGTGTGTGTGTGTGTGTGTGTGTGTGTGTGTTGTGTGTGTGTGTGTGGTGCGCGCCCTCTCGTAAATCTCGGTGAGTTTTGCCTTGTGATGTGTTGTAATGTGTTGTGTTGTGTTGCCTCCCACCCCCTTAAAACAAAAAAACCAAACAACAAATATCCCAGAAAAACAAGAGTAAAGTGAATCACCTAGTTCTGTTTCCAAATGTGATCGTATCCAGCTTGCCATACATTACAAAGGCAAAAAATGGGCATCTCTAGCAGAACAAGGAACATCTCCGCTGTAATTCTGAGCCTAGCCAGTCACAGGCAGCAAGTGTATGCACATACAGCAAGTGACGCTGTGTAAAATCGTACAGGCTGTTAACAATATTTCACATTCTGGAATCAAGACCATAAAACTGAGAAGCGATAAAACATTGTAGGCATGATGTCGTTCTGCATTTTTAGAGTTTCTCGTTTGTAAGTTAACTGTTTTTATTTCGAGGAGTTTCGTCAGGTTGGAAAATTAGAAATTCGTGTTGGATATTATATATATATTTTTTATATCGATGTGTGTTTGTCTGTCTTTTTGTTTCTGTTTCTGTTCTCTCTGTCTCTCTCTGTCTCTCTCTGTCTCTCTCTGTATCTCTCTGTCTCTGTCTCAGTCTGTCTGTCTTTCTGTCTCTCTCTGTCTCTCTCCCTCCCTCTCTCTCTCCCTCTCTGTCTTTCTCTGTCTCTCTCTGTCTCTCCCTGTCTGTCTATCTCTCTGTCTGTCTGTCTGTCTCCCCCCCTCTCTCTCTCTCTCTCTCTCTCTCTCTCTGTCTCTGTCTCTCTCTCTCTCTCTCTTGATTAGTTTTGTTTACTCCAGTGTATCCAGTTTCAGTTATTTATAAAAAAAGAAAAAAGGTGGTATGAAAAAAAGCTTCAGGCACAGAATATGACCTTCAAACACGTGACTGAATTAGTCATATAGTCAGGCTGTTGGAGGAAAAGGACATGCCAACGTTGCTTTCCAAACAGCAAACAGTGTTCGTGATACCAATCCATTTTCTTCGTATCATTATGTTTGCATTGACAAGTTTGGGGTTCACTTTTTTTTCTTGTTAAAAACAAAACGAAACCATATTGACTGAGTTCACTATATGTGTTTTATCTATTTTTAGGCTATCTATTTTTTTCAGTCATGACTATTTACGGCAATGTGCACGAAAGCTGTGTCTCTGGGCACTTTTAGATATTAAAAACTGAAACTTTTGACTTTTTTTTGTTTTTAGGTTGAAGCGAGAGGAGGTTCACCAGAGAGATTTGTGCATACGCGACCATTTTGTCTACCGTTTTTGCTCACCAGGATTTATTCTACTGCTTTTATTTCGATGATAATGGAATAAGCACTCACGTGTTGTTGTTTGTTTTTACATCTAGTTCCCTGTGTGTGCGGTCTGCTGTTTTGGCAAGATGGGGAAAAAACATATCTTCAGCTTTCCAACTAACACTTAAGCAGTTGAGATCAATTAGGCAATCAGTCCCCTGCCTCTTGTCTTGTTTTTATTTCTTGACTTAAAGACTTAATTCAACAGCCACCACCCTCCTCTTCCGTACAAAAACAGAATGAAAGAAAGAAAGAAAGAAAGAAAGAAAGAAAGAAAGAAAGAAAGAGAGAGAGAGAGAGAGAGAGAGAGAGAGAGAGAGAGAGAGAGAGAGAGAGAGACAGACAGACAGACAGACAGACAGACAGACAGACAGACAGACAGACAGACAGACAGACAGACAGACAGACAGACAGACAGACAGACAGACAGACACAAACACAGACACAAACACAAACACAGACACAGACACACAAAAACAGAGACAGAGCGATAAGAGCGATAGAGCGATATAGCGACAGAGACCAGAGACACAGAAACACAGAGAGTCAGACACAAACAACAAACACAGACTATCAGACAAAGAAACAGACAAGAGCCTGTGCCGCTAAGAAGAGGGTCGCTGGTAAGAGTCTTCACTCCAGGCTAGGCTAGTTCAGTGTTTGCAGTGCCAGACATCAGGCAGACTGATGACAGGAATGAAGCAGTTCCGCTCTGCCCAGTCCACAGAGGCCCCACAATGAGATGTCCCTCAACTGCTCTCTTGAGGCTGTAGAGGGAATGGGAGCCGTGTGTGTAGAGACCATCACGAGCATCTTCAAGTCGGCATCTGATAGTGTTGTAGGAAATGAACGAGGGAAGGGGGGGGGGGGGGGGGGAAGGGGGGGGGGGGTAAGTGTGCGCGCGCAGGCAGGAAGGACAAGGGCAAGTAAAAAATTGGTAGGCAAAGGAAGAATGGGAAGACAACTGCGGAGGTAAAGAGGGTTTGTTCTTTATGGCTTTGAAGTCATTTCACCCTAACAGTGGAAGTAGAAAATGAGAAGGGGGGGGGGGAAATAAAAGGAAAAAGACATGAATTTAAAATGGATGTTAACCAGGGGGGGGGGGGGGGGGGGGGGGGATGCGTGAGTTGTAAAATTAAGCGTGTAGTAATTCATAAAAAAATATCAGAAATACACAATTACAAAATAGATTTAGCAGAAATCTGAGAAACTTTACGTAACTAACGCACTTATTTGAAAAAAAAACCAAATAAGAAGAGAAAAGAAAAGCTGAAGATGATACTGATGTTATGAAAGATGGGTAAAAGGTAAAGGTGTTCCCATAACTTATGCGTTCATTGGGGAGAAAGATGTCAGAGACCTCAGCCTCTCCAGGGGCCAGCATATTGAGGGTGGCGCCCATCTCCTCTCCTCGCTTTTTATCTTTCCTGTGTGATTTATCTTTCCCGAAGAAGAAGAGAAGAGGAAGGAAGAAGAAAAATTGGTGATAATGACGATGACCATTTTATCCAATGTCTACAGATGACCATTCAAACACTTGTTTTCATCCCGGTTTGCAACTAACCCAGACCTGCAGAGAGAGAGAGAGAGAGAGAGAGAGAGAGAGAGAGAGAGAGGAAGAGGAGAGAGAGAGGAGAGAGAGAGAGGAGAGAGAGAAGAAGAGAGAAGAAGACAGAGACAGAGACAGAGCAGAGACAGAGAGACAGAGACAGAGACAGAGAAGAGAGACAGGACAGACAGACAGACAGACAGACAGACAGAGACAGAGACAGAAACAGAGACAGACAAACAGACAGACAGACAGACAGACAGAGACAGACAAACAGACAGACAGACAGACAGAGACAGACAGAGAGCGAGAGACAGAGACAGAGAGAGAGAAAGAGGGAGAGAGAAGGAGGGGGAGGAAGACATAGACAGACACAGAGAAAAAAAAAGAAAGACAGAGACAAACATACAGAGACAGAAACATTCATAAGGACAGTGCAAACAGAGACATTCACAGAGACATAAAAAACCAGAGACACAGAGAAAAAAACAACACATACAGACACATATCGTCAGAGAAAGAGACTGCAAAGAGATGAGGGATATAACGAAGATTTTTGAAAAACTAAAAAAAAAACAATAAAATAAACAAATGCCATCATCCCTACTATGCCCCAAGAGAGCCCCCTACCCCCCACCCCTACCCCCACCCCTGACCTTCCTTCCCTTTCCAGAAACCTTCAAAAACTGAGAGAGCCTGTGCCAGTGTTTACTGAGAATATCTATCTGCAGCCAAATGAAATATTTCTCCCCAGGGGTGTCAAAGCCAATGATCACACCTCCAGTTTCCAATAGGGAAGCTGGTGACACGGAGGCAATCTGGATGCATTGCAACAGACAGCAGAGCTGGGGTGACCTAACACACTCCGCAAGCTACTGGGCAGGGTTACTGTTTATTGCTCTATCTAGGAGGCGGTGGTGGTATTAGAGAGTGGCGGAGATGGGAGGGAACGTATTGTGGAGAAAAAAAGAAAAAATAACGGTAGGAAGTCAGGATTGTAAATTGAATATGTGTATGGATGATTATTTTTGTTGTTTCTTTTAAGTGGTTAAGATTTGTAAAGAAGGGAAAATAGAAGGGGAGGAGGGAGAGAGAGAAAGAGTACAAGAGAGAGAAGAGAGAGAGAGAGACAGAGAGAGAACAGAGAGAGACAGAGAGAGAGAGAAGGGGGGGGGGGGGGGTTCAGAGCTGAAGAAAAAGAAAAACAAGAAGTAGGGTACTAGAGAGAATGGAGGTTTTCTTCTTATTTTTGAATAAATTTCCCAGAGGAGAGAAAAGTTTGGATTGATATTGTGTGAATTTTTGTGTTTACTTTGTGTATACACACACACCACACACACACACACACACACACACACACACACACACACACGAAAATATATATATATATATATATATATATATATATATATATATATATATATATATATATATATATATATATATATATATATATATATATATATATATACAAAACCGTGAAGCAGAAGTGGACTTCCCTAGGTATTATTTTCTTCATTCGTCTTTTATTTTGTAAATATGCTTGAAAAAAACTACTCAGAAATGTAACATGCGTAAAATGTTACCTCTGCGGCTTTTCTCTGTAAGTATCTATCTTTTCGTTTATTAAATTCACTTTTTACATGCTACATGAAAGATGCCTGAACACCTTTGTTAGATCTGCTTGGAAAAAAGGCAAGAATAAAACGGTAGGAGAGTGGATATTGGAGGGCAGAAAGTAAGACCGCTTGAGAGAGAGGATTGAAAATAAGGAAAAAAAGACAAAAAGAAAGCAAAGAGGATTTTTTTCAGTACAGTTTCCTAAAGGTGGGTATGCTTTTTCATACTACAAGAGACCCTAGCATCCTGCACTTTGAACAATGATGTGAACTGGTTGAATAGTTGTTTTACGTTAAGTGTTTGACGTTCGTGTGTTCAGGGCAAAATTAACTAATTATCAAAATGAATGTCCATGTAAATCCTAAATGCAAAAAAAACTAGTAAGCAAGAAAAAATAGAGAGAAAGAACAACCCACCAATCCTTCTCAAAAACAGGATCAAACAAACATAAAAAGCCGAAACCAGAACCCAGACAAAATAAAGCAGCACACCACATTCCAAAACAGAAAGCCTGTACAATATAGAATGGAAAAAGGAATGTGACGGTAAAGACAATTCATGATGCCTTAGCCATTATTAAACAACGTTCGGCTGGCAGTTTCAAGCCATCAAATAACATGTTTACTTGTTGTCCTTTTCTTGAATTTTTTCAATGTTATTAATCCCCAAACAAATAAAATCGTGAATGTCTCCCGAGCGGGTAGACTATGTGTTTGTGGTTAGTTTTTGTATTTCTTTTAGGGTTAATAAAAATATTTGCGTCTGTTAAGATGTCTGTGTGTTGCATGTCCACTGTTCTGTCACTCTTTCAAAATGTCTGTGTGTTGCATGTCCACTGTTCTGTCACTCTTTCAAAATGTCTGTGTGTTGCATGTCCACTGTTCTGTCACTCTTTTAAAATGGCTGTGTGTTGCATGTCCAATGTCTGTCCCTCTTTTAAAATGTCTGTGTGTTGCATGTCCAATGTTCTGTCCCTCTTTTAAAATGTCTGTGTGTTGCATGTCCAATGTCTGTCCCTCTTTTAAAATGGCTGTGTGTTGCATGTCCAATGTTCTGTCCCTCTTTTACAATGTCTGTATTTTGCATGTGTCATGTTCTGTCCTCTTTTACAATGTCTGTGTGTTGCATGTCCACTGTTCTGTCCCTCTTTTACAATGTCTGTGTGTTGCATGTGTCATGTTCTGTCCCTCTTTTACAATGTCTGTGTGTTGCATGTGTCATGTTCTGTCCCTCTTTTACAATGTCTGTGTGTTGCATGTGTCATGTTCTGTCCCTCTTTTACAATGTCTGTGTGTTGCATGTGTCATGTTCTGTCCCTCTTTTACAATGTCTGTGTGTTGCATGTGTCATGTTCTGTCCCTCTTTTACAATGTCTGTGTGTTGCATGTGTCATGTTCTGTCCCTCTTTTACAATGTCTGTGTGTTGCATGTGTCATGTTCTGTCCCTCTTTTACAATGTCTGTGTGTTGCATGTGTCATGTTCTGTCCCTCTTTTACAATGTCTGTGTGTTGCATGTGTCATGTTCTGTCCCTCTTTTACAATGTCTGTGTGTTGCATGTGTCATGTTCTGTCCCTCTTTTACAATGTCTGTGTGTTGCATGTGTCATGTTCTGTCCCTCTTTTACAATGTCTGTGTGTTGCATGTGTCATGTTCTGTCCCTCTTTTACAATGTCTGTGTGTTGCATGTGTCATGTTCTGTCCCTCTTTTACAATGTCTGTGTGTTGCATGTGTCATGTTCTGTCCCTCTTTTACAATGTCTGTGTGTTGCATGTGTCATGTTCTGTCCCTCTTTTACAATGTCTGTGTGTTGCATGTGTCATGTTCTGTCCCTCTTTTACAATGTCTGTGTGTTGCATGTGTCATGTTCTGTCCCTCTTTTACAATGTCTGTGTGTTGCATGTGTCATGTTCTGTCCCTCTTTTACAATGTCTGTGTTTTGCATGTGTCATGTTCTGTCCCTCTTTTACAATGTCTGTGTGTTGCATGTGTCATGTTCTGTCCCTCTTTTACAATGTCTGTGTGTTGCATGTCCACTGTTCTGTCCCTCTTTTACAATGTCTGTGTGTTGCATGTCCACTGTTCTGTCCCTCTTTTACAATGTCTGTGTGTTGCATGTCCACTGTTCTGTCCCTCTTTTACAATGTCTGTGTGTTGCATGTCCACTGTTCTGTCCCTCTCTGTGTTCCAGTGGACAATATCAGATCCACTAGACTCGCAAAAAGATGCTCGTGACCTGGACATGTATTTTTGCCAGAATCCATCCTTTTATCGTTTGTATTTGTTCCTCAGTAGAGCTCCAGGATTCACTACTGGAGAGATGTGCGTATGCAACCGTTTCTGCACCCTTAAAACAGCCACAATCTGCCTTCCGGGATGATGCCAAAACTTGACAACTGTGTACATGTGTGTTTTAAAAAAATAAATCACCCGTTCCTACCGGTACGATGTTGCATTCTCTTCGGAACAGCGGAACAGGTTTTTGAAATGTGTGCACAAGATGTTCTGCGAGCATTCATATTCCGGACCTTAAGGGGGAACAGGATAGCCTAGTGGTCAGAACATTACGTTCGCAATTTGACGACACGGGTTCGATTCCCGTTCGAGGAGATTTTTGCCCTGGAGTTAACATCAGGGCTGACTCCACTCTCCCCTAAAGTTCTTCGAATAAGACTATAAACCGAGGCCCTGTGTGCAAATACACCAGAACATCGTGTGTACAGGTTAAACCCTGATCCACTTTTCGTAAGTGTAGGCCATTGTGTTCCGGTGGGAACAGATGACATTATCAAAACTGCATACACACGGGGACTAGATGTAAAAATGCACAAGATCGCTTATTCCATTATCCTCGATATAAAAGAATGCTCTTTTTCATAGTCATGTTTTTTTTTTTACTTGCAGTGGTTAGATAAACACACGGAAGCTACAAACCCCATAACCATAACTAGGTGTTATACTATAAATGACAGCAAACAAGACAACTGAGAGATAGTTCCACATGTTAGCATCAGGTGATCAATACTTCCGTGATCAGTAGCTTTATAAATTCAGGTTTATAAATGAGTGATAATTCAAAGTGAAATTATTTACATTTCCAAATGTGCAAGCGTATGTATGAAGGATGAGGGTGAGGGGTGAGTACAGGTATGTATGTATGTATGTATGTATGATGTATGGATGGATGGATGGATGGATGGATGGATGGATGGATGGATGGATGGATGGATGGATGGATGGATGGATGGATGGATGATGGATGGATGTCTCTGTCTTCCTGTTTACCTGTCTCCGTGTCCCTGTCTGTCTGTCCGTGTGTCTGTCTGTCTGTCTGTCTGTCTTGTCTGTCTGTCTGTCTGTCTGTCTGTCTGTCTGTGTCTGTCTGTCTGTCTGTCTGTCTGTCTGTCTGTCTGTCTGTCTGTCTGTCTGTCTGTCTGTCTGTCTGCTCTCTCTCTCTCTCTCTCTCTCTCTCTCTCTCTCTCTCTCTCTCTCTCTCTCTCTCTCTCTCTCTGTGTCTGTCTGTCTGTCTCTCTCTCTGTCCTCTCTCTCCCTCTCTCTCTCTCTGTGCATGTGTCTCTTTCTCAAATACACACACACGCACACACACACACACACACACACACACACACACACACACACACACACACACACACACACACGCTCCACGCACGCACGCACGTACGCACGCACGCACGCTCGCACGCACAAATACTCACGCCATCATTTGTGCACTCTCTTAACAACGGTTATTCCCCGATCTTTTCAATTTCTTCCTCTGGCATTTTAATTTGTGTGTGTAAGCAGAACTCTATGAGATTGAAGCATCTTAAAATGAATGCAGCATGATTACAGCAATCAACTAAAAGTGCAAATATAGCCGGCCTGCAGCTTCATATATTTCATCTATATGGAAAGAAACTAAAGTAAATATTATAAAAATTTTTTAAACTAAAAAAGCAGCATGAAAGCAAACAAAGAGAGGAAAAGACAAAAACGAAATACAAAGAATCTAAAAAGTTTAATGTTTGTCTTTCTACGTTTCTCTCGCCATCGCATAGTTCCTCTTCCCCTTTCACATTTTGTTTTAGAACTTACCTCACACCATCAGAAAAATGGCATCCAGAAGTACACAAATAAAAACAAAGATATCCTACCATTCACGTTTCTTTTCCATCGAAAGGGACTATATGAGTCTAGCCGTAAGCTCTCTGATGACAAGTATAATTATGACTCATTCTTTGGTACTTGGAGATGGGTATTATTTGCTCGTAATATAAATGAATTTTTTTGTTTAGAGACAATGAAGCAGTTGATATTGGAGTTGGGAATTAAGGGGAGGGGGGGGAGGTTGCAATACTCTGCCATTTGTCTCAAATTTTAATCGTGAATTTGGCCAAATCTGGTGCTATTTTTGCGATACATCGAGCTGTTTCCTCGCAACCTGTCCCCAACAAAACCGATTCGCGAGGTCGTTGGTTAAACCCCAGGTGGTGATATCCATTTGGCTCCAGGTACAGCACACTGTCAAATCAGACAAAGCGTGAAGCTTGGTGGAGAGTTAACGAGATACGAACCAGCAGACATGGCGCTACACACTGAAAGATAGCAATGAACTGGTTTTCTACATAATTACCCCAACTCTGTGTCATCATTTGTCTTTTGTATCCCCATCTTCATTCTACTGATAGAACTTCATGATGATGCAAACTTATTAGCTTAGTCTCTGGTTAGTATTGTTTTTGTTATCAACGTGGTCTGCAATCAAAACCTGTGTATTATATATGTTAAGACTGTAACCGGTATTATTTTGTATTGTATTTCACTGTACTATAATGTACTATAGTGTATTGTGATGTATTGTACTGTACTGTCTTCTATTATATTTTATATACTATTGCAGTGTATACAAAATTGATTTAAGTCACTGCCAAATTTCTCCGCGTGACATTCGGGCAGGTCTGCTCGGGTAGGGCGCGTCGCCACAAAAGCAGCGCCACCTTTTTTTTCTTTTCATGTTTGTATGTGTGTTTGGCTATCTCTAAGAGTGTCTTTTTCCTACTACATGTTGCCATGAACAGCTCTCTTGTTGGTGTAGGTCTTTTTCCTACTACATGTTGCCATGAACAGCTCTCTTGTTGGTGTAGGTCTTTTTCTTATATCTGTTGCCATGAACAGCTCTCTTGTTGGTGTAGTCTTTTTCCTACTACATGTTGCCATGAACACTCTCTTGTTGTGTTAGGTCTTTTTACCTACTAACATGTTGCCATGAACATGCTCTCTTGTTGGTGTAGGCTTTTTCCTACTACATGT
>CM060345.1:14719560-14727060 GCA_030674155.1 Stramonita haemastoma | reverse complement strand
ATCAAACTTGAAAATAATGATCCACTGCTTACAATAAAAATCATGAAAAAGAATCACCTACCATGGCGCAGTGGTTAGTACCATTAGTTACCGGCTGGGAGGTTGCAGAGCCGAGTCCCATAACTATAGAATTTCTTTTTACTCTTGCCGGCTTCTGCCCAGAATGAGATTGCTATGGGCTCATTAGGAAGACTGGGACCTCGCAGTCAAGCTTCATCCAATTTATGGATGCAATTTTGAAAGCGCTGCTAAAAATGGACCTGACAAGCACTGCAGGTGTATGCACTTCTCGGGCCTGGTTGACACCAGAATATAATATCATGACAGGAAGCATAAAGCACAGTGCTGCCAAGTAGCCTCAAAACACACGACAATTCCATAGCAGCAACATTACATCGTTTTCGGCTCCTCCTAGCTGCTAACTAATCCATCCCCTCCCAACCCAAATGGGGCCAGCTGGTGCTAATTATAGCAGGAACAAGCCACAATAGGGGGACGGATAGCCTAGTGGTCAGAACATTGCGCTGGCAATTTGAAGACCCGGGTTCGAGTCCGGTCGAGGAGATTTTCTTCCTGGAGTTAACATCAATGCTGACTCCACTCTCCCCCAAAAAGTCCTTCGGATGAGACTTTAAACCGAGGCCCCGTGTGCGAACGCACGCAGAACATCTTGCGCACACGTTAAATCCTGTTCCGCTTTTCGTAAGAGTAGGCCATCGTGTGCCGGTGGGAACAGATGACAATATTTACAAAACTGCATACACACGGGGACCGGATGTAAAAAAGCACATGATTGCTTATTCTGTTATCCTCGATATAAAAGAATAAATAAAATAAATAACAATTGGACTAGGTAAGAAAAAACAAAAAAGGGCGCGCTAAAATCAAGCACTCTTCACTGAGCGGTGTTGGATTAGTATTTATGCTGTGGTCATTAAACACCGCCACACTGACCCAGCAGCAGTGCAGGGCCCCTCTGCTAAGTGGTCCCGCAGCTGCCTGGCATTGGCTAGCTTCAAATAATCCTCTGAATTAGAAGATACTGCACAACAAATCTAGATATGGCTGGGAGTGGAGAGATTTTGAAAAAATACAGACATGGAAATAGCAGGATAGAAACGTCACATAAAATGAGGTAGGACAAAAAGTATGTGGCACTAAAATGTACAGTATAAGTTTAAATTGAATTCAAAACCTAATTTCTCTTCCCACGTTCTCTATTATTTTTTGTTGTTGGCTGTAAATGTTCTGGATTCAGACCAAAAAAAAACCCTCAGTGTGTAAGAAAAAAAGAAATCAAACCCTTATTACATGTCTTGTTGTCTGTCCCCTAAGAGAGATATTCTTGCAATTGGAGAGCAAGGAAAACAGAAAAAACACAGACAAATGAAAGCAGTGCAGCTGTCTATCGTTATGTCCCATTCTATGAAGTGTCTGTCACAGGCAAAAGAAGAAAAAAAAAAGCTGTGTTCGTAAATATCTTGTGGCGTGCTTAATTACCTGTACTGAAGGAGAAGGGTGCAGCAAAGAGAAGAAGGAAAAATGTGGGGGGGAGGGGTGGGGGGAAAGAAAAATTATGAAAGTCCAAAGACAAAGGAAGGACAACTAAAATGGATGACTGGGTGATGTGAATCTATAGGATGCCGAACAAGGAAAAGAGAGAGAGAGAGAGAGAGAGAGAGAGAGAGAGAGAGAGAGAGAGAGAGGAGAGAGAGAGAGAGAGAGAGAGAGAGAGAGAGAGAGAGAGAGAGAGGTGGGGGGGGGGGGAGAGGGAGACAGACAGACAGACAGACAGACAGACAGACAGACAGAGGGGGAGGGAGAGAGAGAGAGAGAGGGAGGAGAGAAGAGAGAGAAGAGACAGATATTAAGACATAAGCAAAACTATACATAGAGGTAGAGTAAGAAAGATTACAAAAGACCCAGCAAAAACCTAAAAAAAATTAAAAAAAATCACCAAAAAAACAAAAAGAAAACGGAAACAAAGACATGCCAATGACAAAAAACCCCTTCAAACAACAAAAAGGTTGTTTTTTTTTAAGTTAAAAGACAAAAACTTAAAAAGAAAAACCAAAAAAGGACCAAAACATCAATCCCCACAAAAAAACAACTAAAAAAATGGTAATCGAAGACAAGACTTCTGTAAAACAAAACACAAAAAGGTAACAATAAAGAAAGAAGAGGAGGAAACAAGAACCAAGAAAAGGAAAAAGAAGAACACCAAACATAGACACAAACAGAATTAAAACAAAGATCAAAGGCTGCTTCAAAGAGAAATCAGCTCAAGCAATTATGATTCTCAAATAAAAAAAATGAAAAAAACATAAGTAAAAGTCTCTTAAGAAGAAAAAAACATGTTACTCTAGTTTTTGTGCATATTTTATATTTTCTGCTGCATTGTAAAGGACAAGAACCCTACCAACATGAAAAGAGAACTATAAAAAAGAGGGGGAAAACCTGAAAGGAAAAAAAACAAACAAACAAACCACGACACACAAAAAGACAGGACCAAAAAAGACAAAAACACAGATGTATAAAGCAACAGAGGATAAAAGGTAGAGAAAAAAAAGAAAATAAAGAAGCAAACACAAACAAAGACAGGAAACAAATAATAAAATACGGAAAGAAAGAAAAGAAAGAAAGAAGAAAGAAAGAAAGAAAGAAAGAAAAAGAAAGAAAAAAAGAAAAGAAAGAAAGAAAAAAGAAAAAAAAAAAAGAAAGAACGAAAGAAAGAAAGAAAGAAAGAAAGAAAGAAGAAAGAAAGAAAGAAAGAAGAAAGAAAGAAAGAAAGAAAGAAAGAAAAGAAAGAAAGAAAGAAAGAAAAAAAGAAAGAAAGAAGAAAGAAAGAAAGAAACAAACAAAACAAAAAACAAGAAAGAAAGAAACGAAAGAAAGAAAGAAAGAAGAAGAAAGAAAGAAAGAAAGAAAGAAAGAAAGAAAGAAAGAAAAGAAAGAAGAAGAAAGAAAGAAAGAAAGAAAAAACAAAAGAAAAACAAGAAAGAAAGAAAGAAAGAAAGAAGAGAAAGAAAAGAAAGAAAGAAAGAAAGAAGAAAAGAAAGAAAGAAAGAAGAAGAAAAGAAAGAAAGAAAAAGAAGAAAGAAAAAAAAAGAAAGATATAAGAAAGAAGAGACAAGAACAGAAAAAGAAAGAAAGACTTAACAAAGAAAGGAAACATAGACATGACAAAGGAAAGACAGAAGATATAAAGAAAGATTTAGCCTCAAACAACCCTCAAAAATAAATTAAAAAAGATAAAGAAAAATAACAAAAACGAACAACCTATGAAGATGCTTAAAAGAAAGAAAAAGTATAACGAAAGAACATAGTCTAAGACTGGCTAGGTACTGCAGATATGTGGATTCCTTTATCATCTGGCGATGGGTGTGGGATGGAGTTAGGCTACTGTGCTGCTCTGGTTTTCTGGGATGATAATAAAAAACGCTTTCACGTCGGCTGTTTTTTTTTTTTTTTGTATTGTAACCGACCTCATTTTGGGGGTCTATTTTGGAGATAGTAAAGTTTTTAAATTGAAGTGGAGAAAATATACGAGAATAAGGTAAAATAAACTGTATCATTTGAATTCGAAATACACACACACACAGACACACACACACACACACACAGACACACAGACACACAGACACAGACACAGACACAGACACAGACACACACACACACACACACACACACACACACACACACACACACACACACACACACACACACACACACACCCCACATGCACGCCCCCCTACCCCCGTCCCCCCCTCACACACATATCTAACATTATGGCGTTTTAGATTTGTTTTTCTTTTATTCTGGTTAGTATTGCTTTACATCTTGTGCACACGTTAAATCCTGTTCTGCATTTCGTAAGACTAGGCCATTGTGTGCCGGTGGGAACAGATGATAAGATTTACAAAACTGCATACACACGGGGACTGGATGAAAAAAAGCACATGGATGCTTATCGCATTATCCTCGAGTTAAAAAAAAGAAAGAAATAAAAATATTACTTGATTCTCACTGACTGGAAATGCAACGGGATTTCATAAACAGCTTGTGACGCTGACGTCAGGCCTGTCCTGTAACGTCAGTAGGGCAAACTGAAACGTGTTGTGACAATGGAAAATAGTCAGTGCATGCTCCGAAAGAAGGAACTACCCAGTTTTACTAGGTAAATAACTATACACATCCGAACAATCTGTTTTGCGTTGGTGCATGCTGGATAGTTATGTGTGGATCTCTGTATAAACTGAGTGCTGAAAATGATAACAGCGAGATATTCCCCATGCATATTATGTTACTGTCAGGCTATAAGCTGAGGCCCCGTGTGCGAACGCACGCAGACCAGCGTGTGCTTTATGTTAACACATGTACCACTTTTCGAAAAAGTCGGCCATTGTGTGCCGGTGGGAACGGATCAGAAAATTAAATAAAAACCTGCATAAACACGGGGACTGGATGTAAAAAACGTGAGTGCTTATTCCATTATCCTCGATATAAAGGAATAATAAAAATCCACATACAGGTGCATGGAGAGTTAGAAACAAACACACCTGCATACAAACTAACCTGACAGATCGTAAAAACATGGAAAGACAAACAACAACATAATAGAATAGAAACAGAATCCCCTAACCCAGCTCCAACCATTGATTTATACTTTTATGTCGAAGACAATGGAATAAGCACTCTTGTGCTGTCTTACATCCAGTCCCCGTGTGCAACCATCGCTAACCAAGACCCATACTCTGGAATCCCTCCCTCCCGATCCCTCTCTTAGCTCGGGTACTCCTCATCCGGGGGGGGAGCAGGGTGGAATAATGCATGGGGTGAATGGAGTATTGATGATGCCTCTGTTGCTGTTACCTCCACCTCTGCATCGACTTTTACAGCAGGGCCTTCCTTCCTTCCTTCCTTCCATCGTCTGTTGGCATTTGGGCACAGCCTGTATTGACATTTTGACGTCTGCAGAAGGCTGCAGCAGCAGCACTGATGCGTCACTGATCCTGCAGGGGTTGATGGTATTTCTGTCCCCCATCAAAAATAACTTCAGCTGTGCCGTTGATGACAAACAATGACCAATAAACAACAACACTAATGAGGTGTTAAAACCAGTTTATTTCATTTTCTTTATTGTTGTGTTGTTATTGGGTTTGGGTGTTGTTGTTTTTACACACTCTGGTCTTTCTGGGGTCTTATTTTGATTAGAGCATTGGTAAGTAATAGGAAAGGTTATGGGTTCGAATATTGCCTAAGTAATAATGTGGGAGAGGGGAGGGGAAAAAGGTGAAGAGTTCTCGCCCTTGCAAGACTTTCCGGTAACTACGGATCAAGATCTAGCACACAAATACATACACAAAATGTTGCTCACGTACTGACAAAACCCCATTAATCTTCAGTTAAACGAGTAGGTATTATAAAAGTAAGGATAGATTACATCTAAGGAAATTAATAAAGCAGTACATATTCCTGTACAATGGTGTAGTGTTGATGTAATTATCCTACAAGAAGTCAGGCGGATCACTAAATGACGGGTAAAAGGTCACATACACAATGTCACAGCTTTAATGAACCTCGGAGCTGTAGCCGAAGAACAAATAACAAATAAATAGCAAAAACTCCTCCCCGTAAAGGTCTTCAGCTGGGACTGGATATCAGACAAAACTGTTTTTGATTTTCTTTATCTATTCTTTGATATCGAGGATAATGGAATAAACATTCATGTGCTTTTTTACATCCAGTTCGCGGTTGTATGCAGTTTTGTAAATCTGTTCCCGCCGGTTCACAATGGCCTACTCTTTCGAAAAACGGAACAGGATTTGACATATGCCCAAGATGTCCTGCATGCACTGGCACACGGGGGCTCGGTTTATAGCCTCATTCGAAGGACTTGTGGGGAGAGTGGAGTGAGCACTGATGTTAACTCCAGAGGAAAAATTCCCTGGGACGGGATTGGGAACTGTCGAGTGATAAGATGTCTATCATTATTGGACATATTCATAAACATGTTAAAAAAAACGGTGTTGATTTTTATGAAATAAAAAATCCGATCTTGATGCTTAAGATGCTTTTATCCTCGACAGGAAAGAGGTGTAGATCATCATCATCATCATCATCATCATCATCATCATCATCATCATCATCTTCTTCTTCTTCTTTCTTTTTTTTTGTTTTTTTTTCTTCTCTTCTTCTTCTTCTTCTTCTTCTTCTTCTTCTTCTTCTTCTTCCTCTTCTTCTTCTTCTTCTTCTTCTTCTTCTTCTTCTTCTTCTTCTTCTTCCTCTTCTTCTTCTTCTTCTTCTTCTTCTTCTTCTTCTTCTTCTTCTTCTTCTTCTTCTTCTTCCTCCTCCTCCCCTCCTCCTCCTCCATCTCCTCCTCCTTTCTTCTTCTTCTTCTTCTTCTTCTTCTTCTTCTTCTTCTTCTTCTTCTTCTTCTTCTCCTTCCTCCTCCTCCTCCTCTTCTTCTTCCTCTTCTTCCCTGCATTCTTTTTTTTCTTTTCTTTTTCTCCTCACGAAGTCTTTCCCTTTACGCAAAAGTACTGGCCCCCTCCCTCCCTCTGGAAACTAAAGCAGTCTCCATTTCACTGTTCTCTTGCCCTGCAGTCCTCTTGGCTTGGCTTGGAAAGACACTGTGGGGTTATTTTAGGTGGTCCGGTCTGCTGTAACGCATTGATCTCCGCTACAAGGGTCACCTCTCTGACATTTTCTCTCAGACGGAAACAAAGGTTGAGAGATTGAAACAAGGAGTGACGCAGACTGGAAGACAAACAGAGAACAGAGAGAGAGAGAGAGAGAGAGAGAGAGAGAGGAGAGGAGAGAGAGAGAGAGAGAGAGAGAGAGAGAGAGAGAGAGAGAGGAGAGAGAGAGAGAGAGAGAGTTGCTTACTGAAGAAGCCAACTACAAAATTAGGATTTCATGACGTCATGGCTCCTCTCCTCTATCCTCCTCCACCCCACCCCTAGCCCTCGTCCTCCCTCCCCACTCCTTTTACACCCCACCTTCACCCCTGCCCCCGCAAAAAGATCGTTTTTTTGGTTAAAACTTTAGCTGGATCGCCTTTTAAAGGGATAACTTACATTTTGTTGAGTGCCACACATTTAGAATAAATTCTTCAGGCATTAGGGAATTTCTTGGTCTTTTGTCATTTTCAAGGAGGCATTTTGACCTTTTCTTTCTTTATTTATCTATTTATGCATTTATTTATTTATTTATTTATTTATTTATTTATTTATTAATCTATTTATTTTATTTTTTATATCGAGGATAATGGGATAAGCACTTATGCTTTTTTCATCTAGTCCCCGTGTGTATGCAGTTGTGTAAATATTGTCATCTGTTTCCACCGGCACACAATGGCCTACTCTTACGAAAAGCGGGACAGGATTTAACGTGTGCGCAAGATGTTCTGCGTGCGTTCGCACACGGGGCCTAGGTTTACAGTCTCATCCGAAAGACTTTTTTGGGGAGGGTGGAGTCAGCACTGATGTTAACTCCAGG
>CM060345.1:14692060-14714560 GCA_030674155.1 Stramonita haemastoma | reverse complement strand
AGGATGTGGGGACAGTTCCTGCCATTATCTTAAACATCAGGATGCCCTTGTTATATTTTAGTCTTTGTTGTAGGGGGATAATACTTAACTGAGTATAATCCACGTCAAGTAATGTTGTTTTCTTCAGGAGGATAAGTTTGAGAGCACGTTTATACAGACTTGATAAGGGTTTCATAGTGTTTGCACTGGCAGAATCCCATAGGGTTGAGGCATAGTCTATTGAGGATTGTATATAAGCTTGAAAGAATAATTTCCTTGAATGGTAGTCAAGGAAGTGTTTAATTTTAGTCAACTGGTATACTCTTTGGGACAAGTATTTGCATAGGTGAGATATGTGGTAGAACCAGCTGAGATTTTCATCAATTGTCACTCCTAGAACTTTGTGATGAGAGGTTTGTTCGATTGCTTCCTTTTTTATATGTATTGGAAACTGATTATGAGGTGAATTTTGTCGCTTTTGTCTGGTGGTGATAAGCATGCATTTTGATTTTTGGGGGTGAATAGACATGTGGTTCAGATCTGTCCAATTGACAAGATCATTACAGCTTTGTTGTAATATGGTTGCAAGAGAGTCAATGTCATTATGGCTTGTATGTATGGTTGTGTCATCAGCAAATAGTTCACATTTAGATGCAATATGTAGAGGAAGGTCATTTATGTATAAAGAAAAGAGAATTGGTCCTAGTATAGATCCCTGTGGTACTCCATAATGAATGGGTTTTAGATTGGATGTGGATGTAGTTGTTGAAACACACTGTTGTCTGTTCTTGAGATAAGAAGCAAGTAGTTCTAGATTATTTGAAGATATATTGTACAGGTCTAGCTTTCTGATGAGAAGTGTGTGGTCAATTGTATCAAATGCTTTTTTGAAATCTACAAATAATACTCCACAAAATTTATTTTCATTAATGTTTGTTAGCCAATTGTCTATGAGACTAGTCAGTGCAGTATGACACGAGTGATTTTGTCTGAATCCTGACTGATTAGGGTGGAGTAGGTTGTTAGTTTCTATATGACTGACTAAGTGTTTATTTATATTTTTTTCCAGGGGTTTTGAAAGAAGGGATATAATAGAGATTGGCCTATAATTTGAGGGATCTGAAGTGTCACCAGATTTGTAGATGGGGATCACTTTAGCAGTTTTGAAGGCATTGGGAAAATAGTTCTTTTCAAGACATTGGTTATATATATATATATATATATATATATATATATATATATATATATATATATATATATATATATATATATATATATATATATATATGTGTGAGAGTGTCTGTGATAACTGGAGCTGAAAGTTTTAGAATTCTGCTGTCTATTCCATCAAGACCTCGTGTCCTTGACTGTTTGAGGTGAATCATGTAATTATGGACCTCAAAAACAGAAATAATTGGTATGTGGAGTTTTGAGGGAATATGCTTTTCTTGGCAGTATTGTTTTAATGTGTTTAGGTTATTGGATTTTGAATTGTCATTGCTAACAACATTAGTAGAAACGTTTATGAAGTGATTGTTGAGTTGTTCAGCAGTAACATCTTTGATTACATTTGATTTGGAAGATGATTGTTTGTTTGTTATTTGATTAATGGCCCTCCAAATGATTTTTGAGTTTTGTTTGGAGGATAGTAAATCTTGGAAATATTTCTTTTTTTCTCGACGTTTCTGTGAGTTTATGGCGTTTCGTAATCTTTTTGACTCTTCATGGTATTTATGTTTTTTAAAGAAATCTCTAAGATAGCATGCTTCTTCTAGTTCTTTTGTGAGCCAAGGCGGTTTGGGGACATGTTTGACCCTTATGGTTTTAAGTGGAGCATGTTTTTTGTAAATTTCAGTGAAAGTTTTTATCCAAAACTCGATGGCCAATTCTGGATCAGTAATGTTGAATGTTTCTGAGAGCATCGAGTTACTTAGTTCGAGAAGGAACAGCTTTTCATTAAATTTTGCAAAGGAACGATATGTTATGTTTTTATGGCCAGGTTTGGGAATTTTTGTTCCTTTTTTTGACCATGTAGTACATACTGGGTAGTGATCACTGCAGTTATAGACGGGGACACATGTTTCTATGATGTTTTTAGGATTTGATACGTAGATGTGATCAATTATTGTGCTTGAGTTTTGTGTGACTCTCGTGGGTAAACTAACTAGTTGGTGAAGGTTGAATGAATTAGTAATTTGCGTCCATGCATTATTTACTTTTGTTAGATCAATATTAAAATCACCTAGTAGTATTACTTCCCTGGATTCTAATAAGACTACGTTCATCATTGCATCAAACTTGTCAATCCAATTTTTTCTTTCTGCTGGATTCCTATAGCAGAATCCCATTGCAATAGGTGGTGAAACTTTTATGGACACTTCAAACCAGACAGATTCTACATCATAATGTTCTAGATGGATGAGACGCTTGAATGTTATAGATTCACTGATGTATATGATGATTCCTGTTTCTTTTTGCTTTTGTGGATCCTTTCGTATGAATTTATATCCAGGGATATATAAATCAGTGAGAGAGAACGTGCAATTTTTGTCGTGGTACTTAAACACTGTTTTTGAATTTACTTATTGTTCCTGTCGTATATTGCATATACTCTTTTTTTTAAACTCCAATAAATTATGAAATTCCATGTGTAGTGAATGATTTGTGTTGTGAATATTTTCAAACACCCCCATCTGCAAGCTGCGGTGGTGTTGAATGTCATGTACCCATGAGGTTTTTCTTCCTTAAAATAAATCTTGAATATTGTTTCATTGTATATTTTATTCTTGTTCTTGTATCTTTGGAGTTTTTTTTAAGTCTTTTTTTTAAAAATGTGTTTTATGGGGTGGGGGGGGGGGGGGGGGGGGGGAGAGGAGAGAAAGAAAGCGGAACTGGAAATGACATCCAGTATTTAATTCACTTCCTTTATCGTGCTTGTTGGGTTGACACGTTTCTTCATGTTTTACGATTCTGGCCACGAGAAAGTATGTATGTATTAAGAGCATGTATGTATGTATGTATGTATGTATGTATGTATGTATGTATGTATGTATGTATGTATGTATGTATGTATGTATGTATGTATGTATGTATGTATGTATGTATGTATATATGTATGTATGTATGTATGTATGTATGTATATGTATGTATGTTGTGTGTGTGTATGTGTGTGTGTGTGTGTGTGTGTGTGTGTGTGTGTTTTGTGTGTGTGTGTGTGTGTGTGTGTGCACGTGCGCGCATGAGTGTGTGAGTGTGCCCTTGTTTGCTTGCATTAGACCTGGCCGTGTTATCAGACATGTATTTTCAGCACACTCTGAAATAAATCAGCCAACTTTTCTTTGTGGCATCCTGCTTTCTTCAGTTTGATCGTTGAAACAGCGAAAAGAAAAGAAAGAAAGAAAGAAAGAAGAAAAAGATTTAAAGGCGGATAAAGAAAGAAAGAAAGAAACAAACAAACAAAGAGTGAAAGAAAGGACAGACATACAGAAGGAAAGAAAGAAAGAAAAGAAAAGAAGGAAAGAGCGAAAGAAATTAAAGAGAAAGAAAGTAAAAAAGAAAGGGAAAGAAACTAAGAACCAAAAAAAAAGGAAATAAAAAAGAAATAAAGTAAGAAAAAAAAAGAAAGAAAGAAGACATGAAAGAAGGAAAGAAGTATATGAATGGAGTTAAGGGTAAGAAAGAAAAAAGAAAGAAAGAAAAAAGAACTTAAAGAAAAAAAAAAGAAAGAAATGAAGAGAAAGAGAGAAGGAGGTAAAGAATAAGCGAGAGAGAGAGAGAGGAGAGAGAGAGAGAGAGAGAGAGAGAGAGAGAGAGAGAGGAGAGAGAGAGAGAGAGGAGAGAGAGAGAGGAGCAAAATAAACTCAAATGAATGACTTTAGGGGACTGGATAGTCAGAGCACTCGCTTTCCCCAGCCAAAGTCAAGCAGCATAGCGTGGTTACCAGTTGGATCGGTGACCGTATGTGCGCTTTGGCTTTAGTAGAGTCCCCCAGTTCACCCAGCTGGAAATGGGTACATGCCATCTTTAGGGTCAGGGAGGGTAAGGCAGCGAGGGAGAGGAGATAGGCGCCGCCCTCAATATCCTGGCCCATAGAGAAGCTGAGGTCTCTGATGCCTCGCTCCCCTCCAACCACAGGTTATGGGACATCTTTACCCTTTTTTTAAAAGAATGGCAAAAAGCCAGAAGTCCGAATTCAAAAGGAAAGACTAAAAAAACTGATTTGTAAAACAATGTACAAATAGCACATTATAAAAAACCCTTATTGATTGATTGATTGATTGATTGAGTGAGTGAGTGAGTAAAGTGAGTGAGTGAGTGAGTGAGTGAGTGAGTGAGTGAGAGAGAGAGAGAATGAGTGTAGGAGTGAGTGAAGTAAGTGTGTGTGTGTGTGTTGTGTGTGTGTGTGTGTGTGTGTGTGTGTGTGTGTGTGTGTGTGTGTGTGTGTGTGTGTGTGAGTGAGTAAGTGAGTGAATGAGTCAAGCAAATAATAAATGAAGTGATAAATGCCAATATCAATGAATTAATGGAATGACAAACGAACGAATAAATTAACAGCCAAAAAAGGAATGAATGAATAAATACATGAGTGGATGAATGATTCAATTAGTGAATGCATGAACAAACAAACAAACCATCAAGATAATCAATGAATTGATAAAATAATCAATCGAGTAATCAATCAACAAAGAAAGAAAGAAAAAAACAAAACAAACACAAGAATGGAGAAACAGATGATTAAATAAAAGAACAAGTAAACGAGACAAAAAATGAATTGGTGACCAAACGAACAAACAAAAGGACAAATGAGTAAACGAATGAATGAATGAATGAATTAATTAATTAATTAAACAATCAATCAATCAATCAATCAATCAATCAAACAATAACTGAATAAGAGCAGAAACCAGACAATAAAATGGAATCTTCGACAAAAACGAACAAATGAATTAATGTCCAAACAAACAAACAAACAAACGGACTAATAACTGACTGAGTGAATGAATAAATGAATGAATGAATGATTCAATCAATCAGTCAATCATTGAACAAGAGCGGAAACCATACAATAAAATGGATTCCCCTACAATAAGCAGCCACCAATTGAAATCACTGATAATTGTAATTATAGAGCTGCCCCATTCACCGGCAGAAAAGACAATTGATTCCGGTAAATGGATAACGAAGAAGCCACACCACTACACGTATAAGGCTTGTGATATTAACGGGCTTGTAACTCGGAGATTGATTCCGATATGAACTGATGTCTCATTTCATCATTTCATTTGTTTTATTTTCTTTCTCTCCCTAGCACGTTCACGTAGAAATCAAGACATAGAGAGGAAAGACAGCTTCATTGATATGACAACTGAGGGCTTCAGCAATTTTTTTCCTTAGCATGTGTCTTCATTACTTTCGATGAAAATAATGGTTCTTTCTTTTGTTTTCCCGGATGAGAAGAGAGAGAGAGAGAAGAGAGAGAGAGGAGAGAGAGAGAGAGGAGAGAGAGAGAGAGAGAGAGAGAGAGAGAGAGAGAGAGGAGAGAGAGGAGAGTGCAGAATGGAAAGAATAAGGTAGTTAACAAAAAAGATAGGTTACAAGAGATCTCCATTTTTGTCCTGTTTACCCTCTCAATTCATTTGTCTGAATATTTTTTTTCTTTTGAATTAGGCCTTTATGTGTGAAGTTTTCTGTATTCAGATCCCTGACATGTATTACTATCTGCAATTTGGTATAGGATTATAATTTTTGTGATACACTATGCCAAACACAATTCTCTTCCCTAGATCCAAATGCAACTCAACGCAGAGCCATTGTATTCATTCACATAAATGATGTATAGATAAGAATACTGCGACACCAGTAGGACACTTCATTTGATCAAAAGAAGAAACAATGCAATAACGAATATGAACGAGGACCAGCCCACACTATCCCACTGTAGATGTAGTCGCATATTCAGTTTTATCAGTTTCCTTTCATCCCACTTTCATTTTTCTCGCTTTTTTGACTCTTTATTTTCGTTTGTCTTTGAGGTAAGAAGGACAAAAAATCATCTCCGATGCCAAAGTTTTTAAAATGCAGACAGAAGCTGAGGAATGCCACGCTATTGCAATGTTCACTTCCCGTTTTCTTTCAGGGGAGGGGCAGCAGAGGAGGAATCGGAAACGACGTCACGTGGCGTGTTTCGTTATGCATGGAGCCAAGAACCGTGCTTTTTCATACCACTGTCGCACAGGGCAGTTGGGGGGGGGGGGGGGGGGGGGGGGGGCTGCAACTGTATCTTTGTAATGGAAATTAAGAAAAAGTCTCTCTCTCTCTCTCTCTCTCTCTCTCTCTTCTCTCTCTCTCTCTCTCTCTCTCTCTCTCTCTCTCTTCTCTCTCTCTCTCTCTAAGACAGACATTATATACTCAGTAGGCACAGTTTTCTAATAATTATGGTAACAGTTCTAAAAATACAATAAGTTATGAAGGATCTCAGCCATTAGATGTACACTGCGCTTGGTGTTTGAATGCTTGTGTTGACATTGTCAGGTTTAACTCGATTACCAAGTTAGGTCCCAGTTGGATGTTTTAGCTGTGTTTTGTTCTGTATCTTTGAACTGAGATTTGTTTGAGTTGTTTGGTCTAAGTTAGCACTTTTTGTATGATTTTAGAATATGCATTTTCAGGAGCACAGTTTTGGGTACATACCAAGTGTATAATTATGGCAAATTCTTATCAACGATTACGTGTAGTTATATGTCATTTTCGTTACTTTTTTTTATTCACTTTGAATTGTATTGTGGCCCAAAGGCCGAAGTACAAAAAAATGATTTCAGTGTTCAGTGTTCAGTGTTCAGTGTTCTCTCTCTCTCTCTCTCTCTCTCTCTCTCTCTCTCTTCTCTCTCTCTCTCTCTCTCTCTCTCTCTCTCTCTGGATTTGTCTGCTAGGGGGGGGGGGGGGGGGGGGGTTGGTTGATGGGTGCATAATACAAAAAAAGTAAAATGTATAATCTTCAAAGTTGGGATTGGTTCCAGGATTGGAATGGGTGAAAGAGAAGTGTAAACTGTACAATGCATTGGTGGATAAACTCTTCTGCTGGCTCATCCTGTCCTGCCCACTTCATTTCCTGACAGACAACAGGTTTTGCAACCTACATCCTGATTACGGTCAATGTCTTTTGGAGCGAAACAATTTTGTCGTGTGTTTTTCTTTTTTGGGTTTGGCATACTCAGTTCATTTCCTTATACACCTAGGGCTTGTAATGTTACCCGGACAGGCTCAGTTAGTTTCCTTTCGTGCTGTTGGTCATGTAATGTGTTCTGGGCAATGCCTAGTCTAGTCCTTTTACATTAAAGACTTTAACGACTTTAAATTGCCTTGCTTGGTGTGTTCCATTTTTCAGTATAATTGGCCACGTGGTCACTTAAACTAGTTCTCAGAAGGAAGGCGGCTGGACGGTTAAGACGTTCACCTGCCTAGTAAGCAAACCGTAAGGTTCTGGGTTCGATTCCCAGCATTGCCTTTTTTTTCCCAGTTTGAGGGGAAAATCGAACTGAATGTCAAAGTCTTTTGGATGACACTATAAACCGAGGCCCGGTGAGCGAATGCAGGCAGAACATCTTGAGCTCACGTTTAAAAACCCGCTCTGCCTTTCAGAAGAGTATGTCTTTTTGTGCTGGTAGGATTGGATGGCAACATGTCAAAACTGCATACACACAGGTGTCGTGTTTAGACATGTCAAAACTGCATGCACACAGGTGTCGTGTTATACATTTCAAAACCGCATACACACAGGTGTCGTGTTTAGACAACAGTTCAAAACTGCATACACACAGGTGTCGAGTTTAGACACCATTCTTGAAGGCGGTATGCGGCTACCCAAATGATGCGGGGAGGGGGAGGGAGGGGGGCGGTTTCATACGTTTACTTTCTTGGTGAGCCTCCGAGCTCCAGCCGAGCAAGGAACATAAAAACAACCGTTTTCTTTCAGCCGTTTGGCCTTGTCATCGTTGTCTTATCAGTTATTTCAATTTAATTTTAGAAGGAAAGTATTGCAATTTATTATGGTACGTTGCTGTTTAAAATGAAGAGTACAATGAAATTATGTCAGTCAAATGAATGATGTTCCATTGTGTGATCAGTCCCAGTTTTTCCATTAGATTAAACCACCCACATCACTAAGGTGGGACATAGGGGTCGAAACTAATGAAATTTTGTCTACAATCGAATGTTAGAAGTTGTACCATATATTGAAAGGGCATTTACATGTTAAGGATAAAAATCAATTAATTTATCAGTTTTAAGCACTGTTGCCACGGAAACAATTACCATACGGCCATCAATACCAAATAATTTCAAGCCTCTAAACCATTTTATGGATAATAATTTAAACATTTTTTATTGATATCTATGCATACATGTTTTCCAATCTAAGTTGTTTTAATTGACATGGAGAGATCAATCTCCACATTATTTGAACAGAATCTTTTTGTTTCTAAAACCAATCCATGATGTCGGCCATGTTCAGACCCGTGTCCTACCTTACCAAGAGGTAGAAGGCATTTTCAGACCCGTGTCCTACTTTACCAAGAGGTAGAAGGCATTTTCAGACCCGTGTCCTACTTTACCAAGAGGTAGAGGGCATTTTCAGACCGTGTCCTACCTTACCAAGAGGTAGAGGGCATTTTCATACCCGTGTCCTACCTTACCAAGAGGTAGAGGGCATTTTCAGACCCGTGACCTACCTTACCAAGAGGAAGAGGGCATTTTCAGACCCGTGTCCTACCTTACCATGAGGTAGAGGGCATTTTCAGACCCCATGACCTACTTTACCAAGAGGTAGAAGGCATTTTCAGACCCCTGTCCTACTTCACCAGCAGGTCACTGAAAGCCTGAATATCATCAGGTCAGTGGGTAAACGTCTTCTTCCTTCTTCCTCAAACTCTCAGAAACAGCTGTTGTTAAATGGAGAGATTTAAATCACAACCTTCCCGCTGTGTTATCCACGAAATTAACTTAGCGCATTTTGCATGCACTTGAAATTCAATTTGATTTACCATACTGTGTTTTCTCTCTGGTGCCAAATTACCTTCAAGTTGACGATATTTTAAATTCCCAATCAGCAGTTTAGGTTCTTTCTCTGCATACTTTAAGTTTTTGGCACTGAATATTCATAGCAATTTGACGGCAAAGTTCAGTATCGGCTGTTTGCTTGGGGTTTTTTTTTGTGCAAAAATTGGGTGTAAGATTTTAAGGACACTTTCTGGCAGTTAATTCGGTTGTAGTTTGGATGTCAGAGATCTGAGGGCGAGTTTTTATTTCTTTCATAAACAAAAAAGGGAAGTGAGTTATGGAGATATTTTGGACAAGTGGGCGGCTGTTTTGCTTTGTCAGGGGGCTTAACTCCTGTTTTCTTAGAGGGGAGGAGGAGGCTGATTGGGGAGGGGTCTATTGTGTTTCCTTTTCCTCCCCGCTACATTTTTGTGCTGCAAGCTTTTTTTATTACCTTTCCCCGAGTTATCTTCTCTCTGTTTCTGTCTCTGTTCTCTGTCTGTCTCTATCGCTCTCTGTCTCTCGCTCTCTCTCTCTCTCTCTCTCTCTGTCTGTCTGTCTGTCTGTCTGTCTGTCTGTCTGTCTGTCTGTCTCTCTGTCTCTGTCTCTGTCTCTCTCTCTCTCTCTCTCTCTCTCTCTCTCTCTCTCTCCTCTCTCTCTCTCTCTCTTTCTTTCTCTCTCTCTCTCCTCTCTCTCTTTCTCTCTCTCTCTCTCTCTCTCTCTCTCTCTCTCTCTCTCTCTCTCTCTCTCTCTCTCTCTCTCTCTCTCTCTCTCTCTCTGTCTCTCTCTCTCCTCTCTCTCTTTCTCTGTCTGTGTCTCTCCAGAGGGCTGGCTGTAAAAATGCATGTTTGCATTATGCCATAACCCTCTTTAAATACAATATTTTTTCCATTCATTTCAATTCAAATCTCTCTCTGTCTGTCTTTCTGTCTGTCTGTCTCTCTCTCTTTCTCTCTCTCACTCTCTCTCCCTGATTTGTATGTCGCCATTGTGTTTTTTATCTTCTATTCTATCTTCTTCTTTTTCGTTTTTTTTTGGCTGTGATGATTTTTTTCCCACTCTTTTCTTTATTTTCTATAGCCTTATTTTCTCTGTTTTTTCTTTCTTTTTTTCGTCTTTATGTATTGCCTTTTACTCTGAAATTCGCTTTTAACACTGAAATTTCCTGTCCATTTATCTATTGAAGCATTTCTAGATCAAGACAATTTTTCTACAGATTTATTTTGTTTTAATTTCTTTTTTGTTTGCTCGTATAGTTTGAACAGGTATTCATTTTTCTCTTCTTTTTCATTTTTAAACTATTTGCTCACTCGCTACTTCTTTAATTATTTATTTATTTATTTATTTATTTATTTATTCTTTTTTACTAATGACTTTTTAATCCTTTTTTACCGTATCTTTTTCATTCTTTATTTATATTATATATATCTATCTATTTTTCATTTCTTAGCTGGGGTTTTCTCTCTTTGTTTGTGATATTTTCTTTTCCAGTGGATAATCAGGGTGTGATAAATTAGCACCAAATTGTCTTTGAGGATCAAAGCCCCCAGTACTTACAAATGATTTGAGACGTGTTTCTCATGTCGATTTAGAATTTTGCTTGCGTGCATGGATGCTAGCGTGCGTGCGTGCGTGCGTGCGTGCGTGCGTGCGTGTGTGTGTGGTGTGTGTGTGTGTGTGTGTGTGTGTGTGGTGTGTGTGTGTGTGTGTGTGGTGTGTGGTGTGTGGTGCGTGCTGTGCTTGCGTGCGTGCGTGTGTGGGTGTACGTATGTGTGGGGTGTGTGTGTGTGTGTGTGTGTGTGTGTGTGTGTGTGTGTGTGTGTGTGTGTGTGCGCGCGTTTATGTATGTGTGTGTATATGTGTGTGTGTGGTGTGTGTGTGTGTGTGTAAGTGTGTGTATGTACGTGCATGCATGCGTGTATCGGTGTGCGTATGTGTGTGTGCGTCCATGCGTGCGTGTGTGTATATGTGTCTGTGTGTGTATGAGTGTAAGCGCGCGCGCGCGCGTGTATGTGTGTGTGTGTGTGTGTGTAAGTGTGTATTTGTGTGTTTAATAACAGAAGGAAATGCGATATAAAAATAAAAAAACAAAGAGGATGAAGTGATAAGAATGACAGTTTTTCTCTTACCCAAAGAGTGAGTGAGTGAGTGAGTGAGTGAGTGAGTGAGTGAGTGAGTGAGTGAGTGAGTGAGTGAGAGAGACAGTGAGTGAGACAGAGAGACAGAGAGAGACAGAGAGAGTGAGAGCTCAATCTATTTTCTTTTTTAGAACACTTCTTGGCTTCCTAGTTTTCTAAATGCCTTCATGTTTGCTTACTTCTTTGTTTCTTTGCTTTAGTGTTGGTTCTGGAGACTAAAGTGTTGTGTGTGCTGCCCATCTCCTCCCCATGTATGGTCTTTCTAACCTGCATGGGAGAAGAAAGGCCCAGTGGTCAGGGCGTTGAGCTCACGATCTGATAGCTTAGGTTTGAACTACCACCAAGACGCCTGTTCAAGGGGATCCCCCCAACACACACACACACACACACACACACACACACACACACACACACACACACACACACACACACCACACACACACTCAAAGTCCCATGTACGCACACACGAAAGACATCTTGAGTATTCATTGAAAACTGTACAGTATTCGGGAAGAGTAGACATCCGTGTTATCGGATAAGAGAAAAAAGCTGTCATAACTGTCATTTTCTCTAACATCAATCGTAATCGTCGTCGTCATCATCATCATCATCATTGCAGCATGCAGTAGAATATGGAACGGCACAAGGAGAAGCTACAAGTGCATTAATTTTAAGGAATGCAGACATCAGTCTTAATGTCAACCTGCCTGCAGTCTTCCCAAATGCCAACAGACCAATACATTCCTGTCAACGTCTAAGGGGCCACACAAAATGTGTGACATTGTCAAGAAAATAGACCTGTTTTGTTGTTTTTTAAAGACAAGCCAGCTGGCTTTTTGTCACTTTAGAAAGCGATCTGTTTTATTTTCGGGAAGTGACGTCATTTACATGTCGGCACTATATTTGGTTCCTCATCTGTCTGTCTGTTTCTCTCTCTCTCCCTGCCTCTCTCTCTCTCTCTCTCTCTCTCTCTCTCTTCTCTCTCTCTCTCTCTCTCTCTCTCTCTCTCTCTCTCCTCTCCTCTCTCTCTTCTCTCCATTATGTCTCCCCATTATGTCTCCTAGTCCTTGCGCTACTGTCAGTAAAACCAGAATGTCAAAGGCTCAGGATTGCAACTGCGATCAATGAGTTAGAAGAAAATGGACCAGAGAACCGGAATAGCCATACATATTCTTGCAAAGCGGACAGCATAGCTCAGTGGTCAGAATACTTGCTCTCTGCAAGTTTAAGTTAAGCAGCCTTGAGGTGGCTGGCTACTTTTGGATAGGTGACAGTTTGCGCGCCTTAGCTTCGGTACAAACCCCCAATTCACCCAGCTGTAAAAGGGTATTTGCCCTCTTTAGGGTCAGGGAGGGTAAAGTAGCGAGAGAGAGAAGATGGGTGTCACCTTCAACATGCTGGCCTTTGGAAAAGCTTATGACACCTCACACCTCAATGACCGCATGTGTGTGATAATACCTGTATCTTTATCTATTCGTACAAAGAGCAAATGGCCCTATGGTGGGAAAGCAATTAAATGGACACGGGTTGAGTTTTCCAGGTATTATAATACTTTTGCACTAGCGTAAACAGACTGATACCGTTCCCTTCTCATGTCCACATTTCTGTATGTATGTGAAACTGACCATAACAGCAGATATTGAAGTAAGGATACAGGCAATGGAGGAGATAAGATGTTGCACAAACTTCTTGGTATCTCACAAAGAGATCACAATCACTAATGAACAAGTAACATTCAGAACTAGAAACGTCATCGGGCCATATGAAGAGTTTCTGACTTCAGAAAAACACACTGAAGTGGTACAGGCACGTCACACGAACATCTGGACTGGCCAAGACAGTCTTACAGGGAACAGTAAGGGGAGGGAGACAAAGAGGCAGACAGAGAAAACGATGGGAAGACAACATCAGAGAGTGGACAGGCCTTGAGTGGTACGATTGCTACGGAAAGATAGGGCCGGGACCGCAAGGATTGAAAGAAGCTGGTTCCATACTCTTCAGTGGTTCCCCAACTGTCTGCTAGACTAGACGGGATAAGTGAGGGTAAAGAAGAAAAAAGGAGCAATAGCGAATACATTTATGCTTACATGGAAGATTATTCAGAAAAGAGTGAGTGTAGTGAAAAAAAATGTGCTTTATTCTTTTTTTTCATTAAATTTTTTTATATCGTGGATGATCAGAAAAAGCACTGATGTGCTTTTACACATCTGGTCTCCGTGTGTTATATGTATGTATGTATGTATGTATGTATGTATGTATGTATGTATGTATGTATGTATGTATGTATGTATGTATGTATGCATGCATGTATGTATGTATGTATGTATGTATGTATGTATGTATGTATGTATGTATGTATGTATGATGTATGTATGTATATGTGTGTGGTGTGTGTGTGTTGTGTGTGTGTGTGTGTGTGTATGTATGTATGTATGTATGTATGTGTGTACGTACGTAATACATACATACATGTGTGTGCGTGCGTGCGTGCGTGCGTGCGTGGCGTGCGTGCGTGCGTGCGTGTGTGCGGTGTGTGTGGTGTGTGTGTGAGAGAGAGAGAGAGAGAGGAGAGAGAGAGAGAGAGTTCGAAAATTGAGCTGGCTTATAACGATAGATAATCGTTGTCTTTTCTTACCGTCCAATTACAGCATCGTTTTATAAACGTGGATGCCCATAAAAGAGTTTCTCTATAATAAGCCATAACCTCTCTTATGATCAAAAACATACTTTCTATGAACAATGTCATAAAATTTGTTTATGATAGAAACTTCTAATTTTGCAGTTTTCTTTTCAGACTTCATTTTGTTCTTAACTGTTTGTTTTAAATGTAATAAGATACTGTGTTTTAGATTATTTTAAAATTGTAAAATCTTTAAACAAAAAAACAGGGCTTGCGTTTAAATTCAAATATTGCTGAACAAATACATATTTCAATGATTAGGAAATAACGAAGCAATAGCTACACCCCTCCCCCTTCCCCCAAAAAGAGTAAAGTTACCTTAACTAAACGAAATGAGAAGGGAAAGTGACAACACTTATTTTATCCTCCATCTATCCGTCATCATTCTTAACATATCTAGTTTTGATTTACTTATTCTATTCTTTACCTGTGGTTCTAAATACTGTTCGTTTCAAACGGTTTTTTTTCCCTCTCGACTAGAAGAAATTTACAACCTTTTGCTTGACGATTTAAAAGCTTCTTGTTTGGGGCTATTATTTTCTAGGGTCGCAAACTGATCCAATAACCGACACTTAATTATCGCATCTTCTCAGTGTGTGCCCAGAGAGAGAGAGAGAGAAGGAGAGAGAGAGAGAGAGAGAGAGAGAGAGAGAGAGACAGAGAAGAGACAGAGACAGAAGACAGACAGACAGACAGACAGACAGACAGACAGACAGACCATCAGACAGACATGCATACATACAGGACAGACAGACAGACAGAGAGACTGACCCACCGACCCACCGAGAGATATACATATATACATACATACATGCATGCTCATACATACATACATACATACATACATACATACATACATACATACATACATACATACATACATACATACATACTACAACACACACAGACAGACAGACAGACAGACAGACAAATAGACAGACAGATAGACAGTCAGAAAGGATACCAAAAGGTAGAGAGACAGACAGACAAAGAGAAACCAATAGGACAGAATCAAACAGAGAGAGAGACAGATAGGATGAGACAGAGACATATTCGGCTAACTAACGCTCTCAATAAAAGAAAAACCAGCCCGCAGTTCATCATTATTTGATTATGCATACGTGGTTAACAGGAAAGTCGAGAAGGCTTGCAATCCTGCAGAGAAAAAAACAACATACAAAACAAAAAATACAAGCAAACATTAAAGAAAGAGCGGACAGAAAATGGTGAAGGAAATGACTGACTGTGTCTCTTCCACATCGCTTCACACAATCTGATAATGATGATACATCTGTGTGGTTTTTACAGCTGGGCTTTTTGTTTGTTTGTGTGTTTGTTTGTTGTTTGTTTGGTCCATGGGTGGTGCAGTGGTATAATGGTTAAAACATCGGTATTGTTAGGATTTCTTTTAACATTCTAGATCTATGTATCACAGTTAATAAAATAACCTTTTGTGTGACAGTTCAAATCTCGTCTGTTTGTTCCAAGGGTACATTGGTATAATGATTAATACATCGGCCTTTTAAGTTTTTGGTGTTTTTACATTCTAGATCTATGTTTTATAGTTTATATCCTGTCTGCGGTAGTTGTAATCTCGCTGTGGGTGTTCAAATCTTCTCTGTAATTGTATGTGACTGTTCAAATCTTCTCTGTAATTGTTCGTCTGTGACTGTTCCTGTTCAAATCTTATCTGTGAATGTTCAAACCGTGTCCGTGACAGCCCATATTTATATCTGGTAATTGAAAGATGCATTGCTTAACGTTTTTTTTCTCTGTTCATATAATGTACACTTACACACACACACACACACACACACACACACACCACACACACACACCACACACACACACACACACACACACATACATACATAATACATACATACATACATACATACTATATATATATATATATATATATATATATATATATATATATATATATATATATATATATATATATATATATATGGGCTTTGGTATTTTCAAAACACGTTTAAAGGCAAAAGGAAGCACAATTATGCCTTGATATTTCACTACAAGGTAGAATGATGGTACAGTTTTATAATCAATCACAATCTTAAAACTGACAACCTGACCCCCACCTGCCTTTAATGGCTCCGAGCGGAAAGGTGGGTCAGGTGCTAAACAACTCATTTTGTGGTGGAGCGTCACAAATGAAAATGTTAGTGACTTCACCGGAAGGAAAACTCGAACAGTTGGCTAACTCCGGTCAGAGAACAGGAGGAGTAGTTTCTTCATGTCATCTTTCGATGGCAATCTGTGGAGTGCCAAAAAGCACTCCTCAAGGAGTTATGGGAGTTGTCAAGTCAGGTTCCTGAAGTTAATCTTCCTGCCAGAGACCTGTGGTAAGCCCCTCTGTGGTCAGCTGTAAATTGGGTTATACAGAGGGTGAAATATCTCCTGAGAAACCTTGCCCAGCTTTCTCTGCTGACCTATTGTAGCCCATGGGACATATTGTATTGTATTGTATTGTATTGTATTGTATTGTATTGTATTGTATTGTATTGTATTGTATTGTATTGTGTTCTTTTGTTTTGTATTGTATTGTGTTGTGCTATATTGCATTGCGTATTATTTAATTTCATTATATTATATTGTATTCTATTGTACGATGTTCTAGTATATTGCATTATCTTATATAGAAATGTGTTGTATGTTAATGTTTTATGATATTTTACTTTATAATATTGCATGCATTGATTCATATTGCGTTACATCACATTGTATTGTATTACATTGTGTTGGGAGTTGTACTGTATGCATTGCCCCTCATAGTCAGTCATGACAGATCACTGCGTCAGTTCAAAGTTATCTTTCCTGTGGAAAGTGCGCCGCCACAAAAACAGAGCCACCCTTATTTAAAAAGACCCCCCACCCCCCTGCAAAAAACAACCAACCAAACATCAACCAGCCAAACAAACAACCAACCAAAAAACACAAACTTATGTGTTTTCCTATGAATGGTTTTATTGAAAATAATTGTGATGCTCCACCATATAATGATTCGTGTTGCACCAGAGGTTAATTTTTAGTTATTGTCATGTTAATAATTTGCCATAACAAGGCATATTCAATAAAAAAAAAATCGGACAATTCTGTGAAAAAAATATTACAAATTGAAAAGATACCCTACAGTACATGACAAATAGAGAAATGGACAAGTTTAGTATCGTAATAGGTTGTCAGAATTTATCATTTGGTATTTTAAAAAACACGTTTAAAAGCAAAAGGAAACAAAATTATGCCTGGATATATCATTACAAGGTAGAATAATTGCTACAGTTTCATAATCAATCAAAATCTCAAAATCGACAACCTGACCCTCACCTGCTTAAAACAGCTCCTAGCAAAAAAGTGGGTCAGGTGCTAAGTGACTCATTTTGTGGGGAAGCGTCACAATGTTGCCAGGGACAACTGTGTTGTTGTAGATCCTTGTATGAGAACCCCAGTTTATCGTGTTATTCGCAAGACTAGCATCCAGATCACCACTCATCGTCTAATGGGCCGGAACTAAAGTTTTATTTTCAGATGAGATTTCACTCCACGATCCCTCTCTTTCATTACACACTTTTTGTTACCTCAAAATCACCTCTCTGCTAATCCTGATGCCACAACATCTTTAAGGGAAGGAACTTAACTGAACCCATGAAATAAGAGAAAAATCAACACAAAAAATAAACTAAACGTTCCCAGCACAACCAACAAACAAAACACAACCCTGTTAAAAACACGCCACAAAACCCTTAATTAGGAGAATTTCCAGCACAAATCAAATCGAATCAGCGGAATGGAGAGAGAGAGAGAGAGAGAGAGAGAGAGAGAGAGAGAGAGAGAGAGAGAGAGAGAGAAGAGAGAGAGAGAGAGAGAGAGAGAGAGAGAGAGAGAGACCAAGGCAAGGCAAGGCAAGGCAAGGCAAGAGAGAGAGACAGACAGAGAGACAGACAGACAGACAGACAGACAGACAGACAGACAGACAGAAACAGACAGACAGACAAACAAACAGAGACGGACAGACAGACAGACAGAGACAGACAGACACACAGAGACAGATAGAGCCAGCCAGCCAGCCAGCCAGACAGACGGACAGACAGACAGAGGCGGGCGGAAAGAGTACAGAGAGACAGTGGGTGGGGTGGAGGAGTGGAGTGGAGTTGAGGTGAGTGCAGGCAATCTGCTGGCTAACTAGAATTTATTGCGCAACGAAACGCGGGGAAATGAATAAAGATGAAAAAAAGTTACAGAGGAAAGACAAAACAACCCAAAGATGATTTCTGTAAGCTAACCAGTAGTGTCTGCATGCCTGGATAGGCGTACATCTCCAGAAAAGACAAAGGAACAGAATACCAAATGATGCTTTGTCTGCTTTTTGTGGTCTTTCTCTTTGGTGTGCTCTTCGTGGCCATTTTTGTACAGTTTAAAAAAAATGCACCAAAACGGAAAGCAATGATACAATAGGATGAACTTTTATTCGATGTTGTGAAGCCACAAGCTTTGTATTTTAAAGGTTGCACTTTTGCTTCTTCGACATTTTCTTCTTTTTCCCCATTTTTTTTTTTCCTTTTGCACTTTTTTCGTCCTCTTCTTTTTCCACATGTTCCTCCTCTTCTCTTTCAAAATGTTCTCCTCTTCCATATTTTTATCCTTCTCCATATTTTCTTCTTCTCAACAATTTGTTTCCTCTTTTGCGTTTTCTCTCTTTCTCTTCCACACTTTTCTCCTCTTTTATATTTTTTTTCTTTTCTATTTTCTTCCTTTCTGTTCTTTATTGGTCTCCTCTTCCAAATTGTCTTCCCTTCTGCTTGACATTTGATACTTCTAAGTTCTGAAAAGTGTCTTGCTGTAAGGTACCACAGCAGGTGGAGCTTCAATCACCTCCGGGACCTCTGATGAGGGCTCATCCAGGAGCCGAAACTCGAGTCAGGTCAGGCCAAAGGCATGGTTCTTACTGTAAAATGCCTGAAATGCTGCCATTGAAAGACATTTTCCGTAGATTTTTTTGTATTCTGATTATTTTTTTTATTGAATCTTTGAAAAAGTCATTTTCAAAATGATTGAGAAGTTGTAAGTGGTTACCTGCAGCTGCTTTTCCTCCACTACTTTTTCCTCAATGATCCTTCTCCCTTTCCAGACTTTTCTCATATTCCACATTTTCTCCCTTTCTATTTCACACTCTTCCTCTTCAAAATATTTCTATCCTCTGTTTCCCGTTCTTCTCCTTTTCCACATTCTTCTCCATTTCCACATTTTTCTTCTTTTCCACATTTTTCTTCTTTTCCACTTTTTTCTTCTCTCACTGCTGCGGTTCCATGGCTACAGATAAAATAAAGAATATGCACCATTAAGAGTGTGTCACTTTTTAATCGTTGATGATTCAGGTTTAATTTATTTGTTTAATAGTTTACAACTGTTTGTTTTTCCCCAAGCAATAGATGATTCAGTGAAACATTCTCCATGAAAAGTAGAGGCATATATAAAGGTTTCAAAACTCAAAATTGCAATAAAACAAAAGAAAACAAACCCAGTAATCTTCCTGTATTGATATATGGGTCAGAAGCCTGGATATTACAAACATTGAAAAGAGATCGAATTGATACGTTTTCACGGGTGACTTCAAAGAGTCGAAGGGTTTCTTTCTTTCTTTCTTTCTTTCTTTCTTTCTTTTCTTTTCTTTTCTTTCTTTTTTTCTTCTTTCTTTTCTTTCTTTCTTTCTTTCTTTCTTTCTTTCTTTTATATCGAGGATAATGGAATAAGCAATAGTATGCTTTTTTACACCCAGTCCCCGTGGGTCAGACAGAAGAGCAAGTCAAAGCGCTGTCCCTGACTCTGGCAGCTGTCCCAAGCTGCCTGTTGTGTTTGAGCGAGGTCATAATATTCCACAGCAAGAAAGACTACGTTCACAATGCAATAGCATGTCTGCCCTGGAGGCTGACCTTTGTATTTTTTTTTTATCAAGGAATGTCTCTTCCTAATCATGACAAGATTTTCTTCCTTGTCATTGTTTTTTCATCCCTTGTCAAATTATAATATTTTTGTTTGTAGGCAGATGAAATGAATCTCTCAGAAACTTGTTCTGTCCCTGTCAAAATTAATTAGGTTTGCCGGTATGTATATATATCTATATCTATATCTATATCTATATCTATATCTATATCTATATATCTATATCTATCTATCTATCTATCTATCTATCTATCTATCTATCTATCTATCTATCTATCTGTCTATCTGTCTATCTATCTATCTATCTATCTATCTATCTATCTATCTATCTATATATATATATATTAAAACGACGTGCGTTCTATTTTACAATCTAGTATGTGTCAATTCCTTTCCCGGAACCTCTACTCAAATTGCATCTAAAAACAACTTGATGCAGCATTTCTTAAATGTCTTAATTTTATCGACTATTTTATGCAATACTTACACAGGCAAGTTTTAAGAGTCAAAACACTCAGTCAGAGAACCAACGAAAGCATAGTGGATGCAAATCTTAGTGCAAAGACAAATGCTGGTTGACAGTGGTAAGTGTAGAATTATGTATGTATGTATGTATGTATGTATGTATGTATGTATGTATGTATGTATGTAGTATGTATGTATGTATGTAGTATGTATGTATGTATGTATGTATGTATTATATAATATATTATATATATTATATATATATATATATGTGTGTGTGTGTGTGTGTGTGTGTGTGTGTGTGTTTGTCAGTCTGTCTGTTCATTCACCCCCATCCCCCTTTTCTACCAGTTAATATCAAAAACAAAATCTACAAAAAATGAATTAAAAAGCGAAACCAAACAAAACTGGATCCAACAACTGGAACAAAACTTTAGACAGTTCTTGCTAAAAGTAGAAGAAGAGCCAGAGATGAAAAAAAAATCGAATGAAACAGAGCTATCCACCCATCTCCCCCCCCCACTAGGAACCTGTGGTCCCCAAACATCGCAAAAGTTTGGGATTAGGGAAAGGCATTACAAAGGTAAAAATAAAGACCTGCAGGTTTAAAAGTTTGCGGGAAGGATCAAGGACACTGGGGCAGGGAGACAACTCTGTTGCTTTTTAACACTACAGTGACGTACAGGAGAAAAGTGCATCGCCACTCAATTGTTACACGGACTTTTAAAATTGTATTTGCTTTTATATATCGAGGATAATAGAATACGCACTCATGTACTTTTATTTAGAGCCAGGTGCTTTTGTTTTTACATCCTGTCCCCGTGCGTATAGTTTTGTGAATTTTGTCATCTGCTCCCACCGGCACAGAAGGGCCTACACTTACGAAATGCGGAACAAGATTTAACATGTGCGCAAGATGTTCTGCGTGGGTTCGCACACGGGGCCTCGGTTTAGTCTCATCCGAAGGACTTTTGGAGAGAGTGGAGTCAGCACTGATGTTAACTCCAGGGGAAAAATTCCTTCGAACGGAAATCGAATCCGGGTCCTCAAAATTGCCAGCGTAATGTTCTGACCACTAGGCTATCCGTCCCCCATGGATGATAATATGCATGTATATTTACACATAAACAGTATATCGATATCCATCATGATAACACTGACAACTTGCCTGCTCTCTTTACAACACTATGAATGCTTTTTTTATGGGAGTGGGGAGGGGGTAGAGGATGGTATAGACTAGTGGGTATAGCGTTGCGCTCGCGATTTAACGGCTCGGGATTGATCCCAGGTTTCAACCCCCCACAGAAACGCCGATTCAAAGGGATTTTACCTTGGAGCTAACACTAGTGCAGATTAAACTCTCCCCATGGACTATAAACTAACGTCCCGTGTGGTAACACACAAAGAACATCTTGTGAACACGTTACAACCTGTTCCACCAGAGAGCCGCTATTACCGGAAAGAACGGATGACAAAATACAGTATATCACAGACCCCCTGCATGCACACAGGTATCTTGTGTTGACATCCTCCCCGAATTGGAATACGGCTACCTCATAATTATGGTTGGCTAAAAAAAAAATCAGAAGCATACGCAAACAAACTGCCCGAACAAACAAACTGGAAACCGAAATACATAGATTTCCATTTCCTCTGCTTCCTGTGTGCTGTCACTGTGACTGACTGCACTTCACAGCTCCGCTCTGCCTGGGTCTATACCTACACCCAAGACACATTGCCTAAAAAATGGCACAACCTGCCAAAGACTTTAAAAAAACAACTTGTTTATCGGCTCATCTCTTTTTTTTGGGTTTTGAATGTATTCATTCTTTTGCTTCACGTATAATGGAATAAGCACTCGTGTGCATTGTTACAGGGGGACGGTATAGCCTAGTTGTCAGAACATTGCCCTCGCAATCTCACGACCCGGGTTCGATTCCCGTTCGAGGGGATTTTTCTGCTGGAGTTAACATCAGTGCTGACTCCACTCTCCCCCAAAGTCTTCGGATGAGACTATAAACCGAGGCACCGTGTGTGAACGCACGCAGAACATCTTGCGCACACGTTAAATCCTGTTCTGCTTTTGGTAAGAGTAGGCCATCGTGTGCCGGTGGGAAAAGATGACAAGATGTACAAAACTGCATACACATGGGGACTGGATGTAAAAAGCACAAGAGTGCTTATCCCATTATCCTCGAAATAAAAGAATTCATTTTTTTAAAAAAATTACATCCAGTTCC
>CM060345.1:14667060-14672060 GCA_030674155.1 Stramonita haemastoma | reverse complement strand
CAGGGGCAACACAAATAGGGAAGGATGAAAAAGTATTATCAAATATCGCAAGCTTTGATAACACCTTTGCATTTTATGCCTTGGCATGTACCCAGACCTGAACTTCCGCTCCCAAATAACCACATTCCAAAAGCCTGTATAAATTAGGTGCTGGCTCGACCAATGATGATGATGATAGTAATAATTTTTTTTTTTTTTTAAATAATGATATTAATAATAATGATAATAACAAAGGCTGTATTGATAATAAGAAGAATAAGAATAATAGATGGAATTTGATTTATAATATAGTGCCATATCTTCATCCATTGTCATGTCAAAAATGTACATTCTCATATACTATTTCCTTTTTTTATTTCCTTAGACATCAGAGAAGTTGGGTTCATGGATTGGTAGATGGAGTGGGTTCAGAAAATAATAGAGGGTGGCAAGGGGGAGGGGGAGAGACAGGGGGAAGGGGGGTGGAAGGGGGCAGACGTGTGTTGAAAGATGAGTGAAAAACCTTTGTTTTCTTCTGCGTAGCTGAACACAGCAATACACATGTCGTGACGCCTATTCATGGTGGCTGCTGCAGGCTGTTCTGATAGCCTTTTTTGTGTTTGGTTTTGCTTTGTACTGTTTTGTTTTGTTTGTTTTGTTTCGTTTGTTTTTGTTTTCTTTTGTTTGGTTGTTCATTGACTGATTTGTTTGATTTCTTTTTTTGTTTTATTTTGTTTTGTTTCGTGACGTGTGTGTAAACGTCAATTTTGTCTGCCTGTCTTTTTCACTCTGTTTTGTTTTCTTCTGTTTTTCGTTCTTCCTTTTTGGTGTTTTTTTTTGTTCCTATATTTCTTTATTTCGCGTGACTCTGTTTCTTTCTTTCTAATTTTCTAATTGTTCGTGTGGCTGCCTTTTCTTTTTTGCTGTATTCATCCAGTCTTTCTATTTCCTCCGAACTTTCTTTTTTCTTCGTTGTTTTGTTTTGTTCTAATTCTTCTGTCTGATTGTCTATATGTCTGTTTGTATGTTTATCTGGATGACTGTTTATCTGTCTGTCTGTCTGTCCGTCTGTATGCATGTATGTCTATCTGTTTGTCTCCCCCCCCCTCTCTCTCTCTCTCTCTCTCTCTCTCTCTCTCTCTCTCTCTCTCTCTCTCTCTCTCTCTCTCTCTCTCTCTCTCTCTCTCTCTTCCGGATGGGGGACGGGATAGCCTAGTGGTCAGAACATTGCGCTCGCAATCTGACGGCCCGGGTTCGATTCCTGTTTGAGAAGATTTTTCCCCTGGAATTAGCATCATTGCTGACTTCCCTCTCTCACAAAAGTCCTTCGGATGAGACTATAAACCGAGACCCCGTGTGCGAACGCTAAATTCTGTTCCGCTCTCCGTAGAGTAGGCCATTGTATGCCGGTGGGAATAGATGGCAATATTTGCAAAAAATACATACAGACAGGACTGGAGGTCAAACAGCACATGAGTGCTTATTCCATTATCTTCGATGTAGAAAGAATAAATAAATCTAGATCCAACGGAAAGTGTGTGTATGTGTCCTTATCTTATTTTGAGTTTTTACTCATGGCAATTTGCATTTTTTATCTCCATTATTCTTGTTTCTTTTATACACAGCATTTGGTGCACTGCTTTCAGAGCATTCACCTTTTCCCCGTCCACAATGATCAGAGGTTTTGATGCTTGATGAATGTATACCTTTGTTTCTCTGGTATCCCTGGTGTGTGAGCATCTATATTCATGATGGGGTGTGTACAAGTGCTAGCCATTGCTAGATGATTGCATATGTCTACATGTAACACCCATTGTCATCAATCATAACTCTGTTGTTTTTCTTATATGCAGATTTCCCCTTATGAGAGATTTTCGGAGGAGAAAAAAATATGACCTGTTGCACTTCTTTGTTGTAAGCTTCTTTTTTTTGCCCGTCTGCATGTGTATATATAATGTGTGAGGAATGAGTCTGTGCGTACATTAATGGCTTTCTTTTTAAGGACTGAGAGAGAAAGAGAGAGAAGACAGAAGAGAGAGAGAGAAGAGAGAGAAGAGAGAGAGAGAGAGAGAGAGAGAGAGAGAGAGACAGACAGACAGACAGAAGACAGACAGACAGACAGACAGACAGAAGAATCAAAGTGCAAGAAGGATACAGAGACAAAGCAATAGACAGGAAAGGTAAAAGAGAAATAGATAGATAGATAGATAGATAGATAGATAGATAGATAGGTAGATAGATAGATAGATAGATAGATAGTAGATAGATAGATAGATAGATAGATGGATGGATGGATGGATGGATGGATGGATAGATAGATAGATAGATAGATAGATAGATAGATAGATAGATAGATAGATAGATAGATAGATAGAAGATAGATAGATAGATAGATGATGGATAGATGATAGATAGATGATAGATAGATAGATAGATAGATAGATAGATAGATAGATAGATAGATAGATAGATAGATAGAAATGATACAGACAAACAGACAGACAGACAGACAGACAACATACACCACACAGACAAGGGACATGATACAGACAGAGCAAGTGTCACAATCTGGGCTACTTGTAACACACCAAACGATACACATAATAACTATAATGTATACAAAGAACGCCGGGGCTTTCGTGCCTGAATGCAGGCATACAGAGCCAGCGGCCAGGTTCCCCCACGTCACTGCCCGAACATCTGCACTCCTGCCACTGGTCACTCCATCTGCCGCAGAACTCAAGGGCTGACACCAATCATCCCCAAAGAAACCTCATCGCATGTGGACAACATCAATAATTGACACCCCCCCCCCCCTCTACCCTCCAGTCTTTGAATCTCGGCCAAGCACCTTTGCCCCCAGTTTCTCACCCTTCCATCTGGGGAGCATGCATTTGCATACGAATGAGACAACAGCGCATTGATTTCCTCATTCACAACGTTCTCCGCACGGGACATAATTGACGAATGACAACGATCTAGTTCCCTTTGCTTGTTGCTTATTTTGTGCGACCTATCATAAAAAAGCAAACAAAAACCCACCACCAACCCCCATCAACAACAACAACCTGTGTTTAAATCATTGATGTATAGATAACCATTGCTGCTTGTTAAGTGTTTGTTTCGCTGGGTAATACCCTCAACACAGAAAGTGTTGTTTTGTTATATTTTTTTTGTATGTTCATGGCATTTTCTGTGGTCAATCTAGCCAAACACAATTTTGTTTAACCTTCATCAACAAAACAAGAATGATTACGTTAAAATTCAGTTTCTTGACTTTGACGATAAAAGTAAAGCTAACATTATTGTGGCATTATGATTTTAGGAAGAGTGTTTGGAAACAAATAAAAGTTACAAACTAAGTTCTGAATGAGAATGATTTTGTTTGGTCACGTTCCAAGACTAGCTAAATCGAATGTCTAAAATGAGGTAGAGACAAAAAAGAGTTATTCAAAGATTGCTTCTCATTTCTCTGTGTGTGTGTGTGTGTGTGTGTGTGTGTGTGTGTGTGTGTGTGTGTGTGTGTGTGTGTGTGTGTGTGTGTGTGTGTGTGCACAAAATAATGCCTGAAACACTTATCCTGGCGGGTGGACAGTCAAAAATAACATCAAACACCTGTGACCTGATTAGTTAGAAAAAAAGCCCCACTACGTTACGTTACGCTACGCTACGTTACGCTACACTACACTACACTACACTACACTACACTACACTACACTACACTACACTACACTACACTACACTTCTCTACACTTCTCTACACTACACTACACTACACTACACTACACTACACTACACTACACTACACTACACTACACTACACTACCCTCCCCTCCCCTCCACTACCCTATCCTTTTACTTTACTCTCTACACTGCTCCCCTGTCACATGTTATTAACCGTCATCAGATCAACCATCACTTTTATGCAGACGACTCTCAGATTCTAAGCAGTGATACACCTGAAAATCTGCCTTCTCTCTTGACAAATATGTCCTACTGCCTTCAAGATATCCAACACTGGATGATACAGAACAAATTACAATATAATGCAGATAAAACTGAATCCATGCTTGTAGGGACCAAACACAAACTGTCTTTTATCACAACAACTTCAATAGAATTTAGCCATACATCCGTCCCTCTATCCAGTGCTGTAAAGTATCTAGGAGTCGTTGTTGACAACACAACACACTCTCCATGCAAAAATTCATCACCCAGACCTGTCAGTCATGCTACTATCAACTATGGCGTATTAGTGCAATTCGAAAGTACCTGTCCACTGATGCAACATCCAAACTAGTCACTTCTCTTATTCTTTCACGTCTGGACTATTGCAATTCTCTTTTGGCTGGTCTGCCAGCATCATCTATCCACTCTCTCCAACGTATACAAAACTCTGCAGCTCGACTGGTCCTCAGAAAGAAAAAATCTGAACACATTACTCCTCTCTTGCAATCACTCCACTGGCTGCCTGTGCCACAGAGAGTAAACTACAAGATCAGTACTCTCTGTTACAAATGTCTCCACAAAACAGCACCCTCTTACCTCTGTGAATGTCTTTACGTGTACACACCTTCTCGTTCCCTCCGCTCGGCTGCAGATACCTTATCCTTAAAAATTCCGAGATTCAACCTATCTACCATTGGCTGCCGCTCTTTCTCTATTTCTGGTCCATCAATCTGGAATGACCTCCCTCTCTCCCTTCGGCAAAAGCCTACATATGACACTTTTAAATCCAACCTCAAGACACACTTGTTTCAAACCTAAGATTTTTGCCTTCTGTTTTCATCTCCTATTTGTCCCTGCCTTCAACATTTGAAATTCCATTCACCCTGTCAAAATGTATAACCACTATAAGTGTGTGTGTGTGTGTTGTGTGTGTGTGTGTGTGTGTGTGTGTGTGTGTGTGTGTGTGTGTGTGTGTGTACGTGTGAGTGTGCTTTCGAATTTGCTAAAAATTATTTATTGTCATTGGTTGCTTGTTTGTTGTGAGGGTCGAGTGCAAGCGCTTTGATTTGTTT
>CM060345.1:14659560-14662060 GCA_030674155.1 Stramonita haemastoma | reverse complement strand
CTCCTCCACTCCCTTCCCCTTCCCTCTACATCCTCCTCCCTACTCCCCTCTCCCCCAATATCTCTTATCCACTTGTCTCCCTTCCTCTTCATTCCCTTCCCCTTCCCTCTACATCCTCCTCCCTACTCCCCTCTCCCCCAATATCTCTTATCCACGTGTCTCCCTTCCTCTTCATTCCCTTCCCCTTCCCTTCTCTCCACTCCCATTTTTCTTCACTCTCCTCCTCTCCACTCCCCATCTACTCCCCCACTCCCCTTGTCTCTACTCCCTGTCTCTCTCATTTCGCTCTTCTTTTTCCGTTAACCTCCCCGTCCCCTCTTCTCCCCTCCCCTCTTCTCTCCCCCTCTCCACTCCTCTCTTATGCCCTCTATTCTACTTCCCACCCCTCCACTCTCCCTCTTCACTTCCCTCCACTCAGCATTCCTTCCCTACGCTCCTCTATTCGCATTTACATAACCGCATTCTGACTTCGGGGATGAAGAATCTAAAGCCCCTCTGAACCACCTGCCATAAACATAAACACAAATATAGTCAGACATAGAGATGACACATAAATGATAATAGAAAAAAATTGGACAACTTTAAAGGCACAATTCAGCTTAATTGCTAGTAAAGATACACACAGTCTACAATATTCGAGTCCCAAATTTTATCTGCCATCGTTTTATTTTCACTTCTGTTTCATAAAATATTAAGCAAAATCAACAATATGGCAAAAAAGAAGGAAAAAAGATTTTCCGAATTTTACATTTTCTTTCCTTTCAAACTGCTGCTATCCATTCATCAACATACCCGCTCAAGTTTCTATTTTTTTGTCTACTTCATTGCAAATTCTAATTATATGAAAAGTACTTGTCTGTCAAAGATATGTCCTTTTTATTTGTTGCTTTACTCTTTTAAATTAGACGACGTGTAATAGATACGGGCACATGTTTCAAGATGCAGCTACAATTTCATCCTTCGACAAGGATATTTTATTTATTTCATTTTATTTATTCTTTTATATCGAGGATAACAGAATAAGCAATCATATGCTTTTTTTCATCCGGGCTCCGTGTGTATGCAGTTTTGTAAATATTGTCATCTGTTCCCACCGGCACACGATGGCCTACTCTTACGAAACGCGGAACAGGATTTAACGTGTGCGCAAGATGTTCTGCGTGCGTTCGCACACGGGGCCTCGGTTTAAAGTCTTTTTTGTTGCTGTATCATCTTCCAACACTCTCTTGCACTTGTTCCATCATTCCTGCTAGTTAATTTTGAGGGGTGATTTTTTTGTGCAACGAACCGTTTTGTTGTTATTGATACCAGTTTCCTTATTGATTTGGTTTTGTTGATACCAGATTTAGATTGACAATTTAATTATCGTTTTATTTTATTTCTTTTACAGATTTTACTCTCACTCTCCATTTTTCTCTGTCTATCTCTGTGTCTGTGTCTGTCTCTGTCTCTCTGTGTCTGTGATGATGATGATGATGATGATGATGATAATGAGGAGGAGGAGGAGGAGGAGGAGAACAAGAACAAGAACAAGAACAAGAACAAAAAGAGCAAGTAGAACCAGAAGAACAAGAAGAAGAGGAAGAAGTATACGAATAAGAATAAGAATAAGAATAACGACGACGACGAAATCAACAACAAATACACCGCCACCGCCACCACCACCACCACCACCACCACCACCACCACTGCCACCACCACCACCACCAACAACAACAACAACAACAACAATAACCAAACAACACCATAACAGTAATAACAGCAAAAACACCATTGTAAAAATTCAGGCTATATTAAAATTTTGTTGTAGTTGACCCTACCGCGTTGTATTATATTGCATTACGGTCGCTCCGTATTGATGCAGCTTGTGTTTGTGATATCTCCTCGCATTGTCTATTAGCGGACGTTTCGTAGAGAGTACCGTATAACACAATACTGGTGTGCGTTGCAGCATAATGCCTCATATGAGTGATAGTATTGCTAGGTCTAACAGCGTTGTTACTAGAGTGTTGGGTCATCAAGTTGTGCCTGTTTCTATGGTTGGTGAGGCATTACCGGGATAGCGAGGCACCGTGTGTTTGTTTTATGGTGGTTTCCACAGAAATGGTGATGATTCGGAAAAGTTGGGTACTATCAGGAGTCAGTCACTCTACTCTCTATGGCGTAAGTGTGTGTGTGTGTGTGTGTGTGTGTGTGTGTGTGTGTGTGTGTGTGTGTGTGTGTGTGTGTGTGTGTGTGTGTGTGTGTGTTGTGGTGTATGTGTGTGCGTGTGCGCGTGTGCGTGTGTGTGTGTGTGAGCGAGAGAGACAGACCGACAGGCAGACAGACCGACCGACAGTCAGGCAGATAGACAGACAGAGAGAGAGACAGAGACAGAGAGAGAGAAACAGAGAGAGAGAGACAGAGAGAGACAGACAGGGAGAGACAGAGACAGAGAGAGAAAAGAGAAAAAAGAGAGAGAAAGAGAGACAGTGTGTGTGTGTGTGTGTGTGTGTGTGTG
>CM060345.1:14614560-14652060 GCA_030674155.1 Stramonita haemastoma | reverse complement strand
GATTTTCAAGGCATGCCTTCACCTCCTGTAACTTAAGGGGTGCGTTAACATAATGAGTTTGTAGGTGATCAAGAACTGGAGTGTTGTGTTTGATGCTCTTTTCGTGTTCCTCTCTAAATTTTCTATTATTTTCTGACAAGCCAGTTTTACAACTGTTGTTAGCAAACATCTCCACAAAAGCTTCAGCTTTTTCAAAATTTGAAGGTAGTTCCGAGTTCTCTAGTCTAATGGGACACTGTGGTAAGTTTATGCCATTTCTCATTTCTTTTATTTTGCCCCACACTTTCTGCAAATCTTTGTAGTTTGACACCTCTGACAAACAAAAAGATGACCAGTATTCTTTCTTTGCCTGGGCAACAATTCTGTTAGATCTATTTTTGGCTTTTTTCATTTCTATGTAGTTTGATTCAGATCTATTCCTTAGATAAGCTATTAGTTTTAGTTTTCTCTCTTCTTTTGCTTTTTGACAGTTATCATTCCACCATACATTGCCATACTGATGTTAACACGGAATGGCTCCGTACATTACAGGAAGACCATAGCAAGAAGTATATCATTGTAGGCGACTTTAATGCTCACTCGCCTTTCTGGGAGAAAGATTGTCAAATTGTGACAAGCAATCGCTTTGTAGAAAATTTAGTCGATTCCTCTCTATATCTTTTAAATGATGGCCGTGTAACACGCATACCTGACAATTCCAATCACAGGGCAACTGCCATTGATTTAACCTTGGTCTCACCTGAATTAGTACCACAATGTGAGTGGAATCCATTAACCGATTCCCTCAACAGTGATCATTTGCCAATTGTGACAAGAGTGGAAATCGAAAGATCATTATTAACAGATTCCACAAAGGATAAAGTTCCTAAGTATAATTATAAACGTGCTAACTGGGAAAAATTTGCAAATCTTTTGCTATCATGTAACATACCAGATATGGACAGCCAGCATATAGATAGTCTGTATACATCTTTTACACATGCAGTTTTATCTGCAGCTAATTATTCTATTCCTAAATATAAACATATAACTTCCTATAAAAATATTGGCAGTGTGTGTGTGTGTGTGTGTGTGTGTGCGTGCGTGCGTGCGTGCGTGCGTGCGTGCGTGCGTGCGTGCGTGCGTGCGTATGTATGTATGTATGTATGTATGTATGTATGTATGTATGTATGTATGTATGTATGTATGTATGTATGTATGTACGTCCGTACGTACGTACGTACGTACGTACGTACGTACGTACGTATATATGTATGTATGTATGTACGTATGTACGTATGTATGTATGTATGTATGTATGTATGTATGTATGTATGTATGTATGTATGTATGTATGTATGTATGTATGTATGTATGTATGTATGTGTGTGTGTGTATGTACGTATGTATGTTTGTATGTAAATGTGTATATATATATATATATATATATATATATATATATATATATATATATATATATATATATATATATATATATATTATACACACTTTTATATATAGAGCGAGATATATAGATATATATAGATCTCTCTCTCTCTCTGTATATATATATATATATATATATATATATATATATATATATATATATATATATATATATATATATATATATATATATATATATATATATATATATATTTGACCGTCGTTGTTCGACAATGATCTTCAAAACAGCGGAAAAAAAGCATCTTTTGCTTTGGAAATTGGGCAGAAATTTGAGTATAGTTGAGATGCTTTGCCCACACTACATCCCCACTCTCTCGGCCAAGAGGGCATAAGGACAGTCAGTGTTGGAGATGTTCTCCAAAGGCCAACTAGCCCCAGGGCTGCAGCACATAAGGACTGTGCAAGTCAAGCCTCCTAGTCAGAGAGTCATAGTTGGTCACTAAAGACTAGCCATAAAATGAAATTCCATGAGTGGGAAAGCCGCTGAGCATACAGCCTCTCACTTTGCTGTTGCTCCCAGCATCAATGATTTGATCAAGAACTGATAAAGACACTGATCATACAGCCTCTCACTTTGCTGTTGCCCCCAGCATCAATCGTTTCATCAAGAACTGTAATAAAGCCCGGGCGCTGGAGGTGAATGCTACCGTGGCATATAATTATACCTTGTCATGTATCAAAGTATACTCCTTAATATGCATATTCCAAAATCATGTACAAAGTGCTGACAGAGACCAAAACTACAAACAAAGCACAACTCAAAACTACTCCTTCACTTCCCTTGCTCCCTATTCCTGTCTGTTCTTTCCTTTCTTGGTCCATTCTCCTGTCGTTTTCTCCAGAAAGGACGGAAGTTGACAGGATGGTTAAGACGTTCGCCTGCCAATATATAAACCGCGAGTTTCTGGGTTCGTACCCAGCTCGCCCTTTCTTCCCAGTTTGACGAAAAAATCGAACTGAATGTCAAAGTCATTCGGATGAGACTATAAACCAAGGCCCCGTGTGCGAACGAACGCAGAACATCTTGCGCACACGTTAAAATCCCGTCCGCCTTTCGGAAGAGCAGGCCATCGTGTGCCGGTAAGAGCAGATTGCATAATCAAAAAAAAACCCAGCAAGCACACAGGTGTCGTGTTTAGACACCATCCCTGAGGGGAAAAAAATAATGGGTAGGCTGCACTTGTGGCGACGCGCTCTCCCCGGGGAGAGCAGCCCAAATTTCACGCAGAGAAATCTGCTGTGACATAAAGTGGTATAAAAAAAAAAAATAATAATATAAACGACTTAAAAGAAAAAAACACTTTCTCCCAGGCTAAAGTCGGAATCTCTGGGCCTGACTTGTCAGGGGCTTAACGGCAGTGAACATAGTTTCGCTCATATGACAGACAACAATAGTTGCTGTCTAGTGTTCCAGGACAAAGAAGAAGAAGAATATCTTTATGTGTCTCTACAGAAAACGAACAAAGCGGCGTCATTTTTCAATTAATATCGATTCAGTTCAGATCATTTCATTTAAATTCAAGTACTTTATCATCTCAGAGACGGAGAACTTCTTTAGACATGAGTGAACGCAGAAGATTGTAAACACTCCTACCCTTAATTCCTGAAGCAATATATAAGGCCACAACTCTTCAATTTAGCACGTTTGAGTTTGAAAGCGAGTTGAGTTAAGCACTCATTAAGCAGACAGACAGACAGACAGACAGACATACAAACAGATAGACAAACGCACACACCACACAAACACACTGAGAAGTAGAGACAGATACAAGGAGAAAGACATGGCAAACAGCATTACTTTTAATGCAAAATTATACCTCACTGCTTTTTCTGAAATAGAAAAGACTTTGTATCTTAGATAGAGCATTTCAAATACCATTCATTCAATCAGCCAGTCAGTCAGCCATCGTGTACACAATATTCCTTAAAACCACAAAGATCACGGTAAAGAGATGTCGGAAATTGAAAAAAAAAAAAAAAAAAACTTAAAGAACAAGCGATTGTATTTGTCAGAGACTGCGGAAGCGGTAAAAAAAGAGAGCGGGTAATTCCCTTGACCTCTTTATCGTAATTACTATTGTTCTCTCTCTTTTTTATCCTAGCTTTCTTGTTGGCTTGTTTTTCTTCTTCTTGTCGAAACCTCTCAGTAATAACTCAATTACGATCAAGCCATTGCTTTTCTGTTTTGCTCATCCTCTGTTTGTTATTTGTAGTTTTTAATTAACTTTTTTCTCTTATTACATTATTAACACTCAAAGCCCAAGCTCGTGTTTTCTTATTCTGTGCTTATTTTTGTTTTCTATTTTCCTTGCTTGTTTCAGTTTGTTCTTTATTTTGTTTTTTCTCTTTTCTAGCTCAATCTGCACGTGTTCTTCTAAAGGATCAGCCACACATGAACATGATGCAGTTACTTAAGAAAACGTGTATGTCAATAAATAGCCACCTAAATATGTGCGTTAGTAGGTACACATGTCCTCACAAACACGCACGCACGCGCGCGTGCGTACACGCACGCACGGACGCGTGCAAACACACAGATACACGTCCATACAACGCACACACACTAACATACACACACATACACATATACACTCTAACATTAACACGCACAGATAAACAAATACATGCACAAGTCCATACACGCACGCGCGTGTACGTGTTCATGCACAGACAGACAGACAGACAGGCAGACAGACAGTCACACACACACAACACACACACACAACACACACCACACACACACACACACACACACACGCGCGCGCGCGCGCGCGCGCGCGCGCGCGCGCCCCCCCCCACACACACACACTTATTCACGCACGCCACACACACACGCATGCACGCACACACACACACACTCACACACACACAACACTCTCTCTCTCTCTCTCTCTCTCTCTCTCTCTCTCTCCTCTCTCTCTCTCTCTCTCTCTCTCTCTCTCTCTCTCTCTCTCTCTGCTTGTTTCCCTTTTATCTCTTTCTCTTTACATCCTTGCCACAAAATCCATTTAGGGAAAAAAAAACAACCCTTTTTCTCTGTATCCCATTTATCCTCCCTGCACTCTGCCATCCTCCCCACTGACTGCAGTGAAGGAAGCTCAAAGGCAGGGCTGTTCATCTTTTTTTTAAATGTATTATATTTTATCTGATACCACTTTATGTCATAGCAGATTTCTCTGCGTGAAATTCGGGCTGCTCTCCCCGGGGAGAGCGCGTCGTCACAAGTGCAGTGCCTACCCATTATTACTTTTTTTTTATCAGGGATGGTGTCTAAACACGACACCTGTGTGCATGCTGGGTTTAAAAAATAATTCTGTCATCCGCTCCTACCGGCACACGATGGCCTGCTCTTCCGAAAGGCGGAACGGGGTTTTAACGTGTGCGCAAGATGTTCTGCGTGCGTTCGCACACGGGGCCTGGGTTTATAGTCTCATCCGAATGACTTTGACATTCAGTTCGATTTTTCGTCAAATCTTCCCTTCACCACAGCCAGGGGACCACACACAGCCGCCACACCACAGGCCATCTTCACACCATGGTCAGGGGTGCTCTCCCTTCTTCTGTAGCTTCTTCTCTGCCCCTTACCGGATCAGGAAAGAGATCAGGTAACAGGACAGGAATTGTGGGAGCAAAAAAACACACACACATGCACGCACGCACGCACGCACGCACAAACACACACACACACACACACATACATACATACATACATACATACATACATACATACATACATACATACATACATACATACATACATACATACATACATACATACATACATACATACATACATACACACACATTGTATTGAAGGAAGGAATAATTATATAAACAGACAAATCTTACTGATAAAAAACTTGTCATGATCTTCATTAGAAACAGGCAAACCATCGATAATGGATCAGGCAACTTATGTTATGTACAGAGATGTTGTAGTCATGAGAGGAGGAATAAACAATGACCAGAAGAAGACTATACATCTCTTTGTATAGACAGCTACTTAAAGGGAAACGCGCTGATACAAATGCATGATCTCCATGGTTTGGAAACACCTCATCACTATATATAGACACATTTGAAATGATGTCTCCAATGAAGATTAAACCTTTACTATGCTATACAATACACATAAACCAATAAATAATCACTAAGAAGGAAAGTGAATTATTTTTTTTCTTGGGGATAGAAAAGCAAACATCAGCTAATCCAATCCGATCATATTGTTTATAGCCCCGCCGACCACACAGGCCATATCGGAGCTGTCACCTCGTCACATTTTAAAACTCAGATTAAAACTGTGCAAATATATACAGATTAAAACAGGGTGTAAAACCAATTTCACTGTCCTTGACGCCCTAATCAACCATAAGGGTCAGCCCAGGACGGCCACCGCATTGTGGGAAAACCCACATCGATCACACATAAAATGAGATAAAACCAAAACCAGATTCCGTAAAACAACCTTGCCTTTAGAGACCAACTATACCACTTTCACTCATATCAGACGGGAAAAGCCAGATTATCTCAGGAAGTGAAAAATGGTGTCCGCTAGAATATCCCCCCAAAAGGATTTTTTAAGGAGTCTGCAGTAAAATGCTTAAAACACCCTCTTTAATAAAGGAAAAAAGAAGTTTAAATATAAATAATATAATAATTATGTCCTCTCCTCTGCTTCTTTAAAACATTTTTTTTAGGCTTTTTTGCTGTTTGTATTTTTTTACATACGCAAAATCTCGCCATGGGTGAACCTCAGAGATCTAACCAAGGAACGTAAAACATTCTCTTTTTTACCAAATTAGAGTGCCTGTCAAAGTACGTCAGATTTTATTCACCGCATTTTCTATATTATAAATAGTAGGTGATTTCTTCACTTCATTCGTCATTTCTTCACTGCGTTTTCTATATAGATAGTAGGTGATTTCTTCACTTCATTTGTCATTTCTTTTTCCACATCCTAACAAGATGGCTAAATCACAGCAGATGACAGATGCTGCACTGAATCAAGCTCCAATGCTGCTTCAGGGGCCACAGTGAGGTTTGTGGGTAATGCTGCACTCCTCTATCCAATCAGCGTTCAGATGACAGATGCGCTCCCCCCTGCTATTCCCTTTAGGCAGGCACTCTAACAAACTTGGTGGCTAACTTTTGCTGCTTGCCATTGATCAATAGGCCCATGACAGATGTGTGCCGCTGCTAGTGCCTTATGCAAATTTATGGGCAAGCTGAGGGCGGGATTCTTCATTCATGGATGGTGGTAGTGTCTTGTGTGAATATGGATGTCCCCACGAGGCAGAAAAAGAAAGAGCTGAGTGAATAAAGTGTGCAGAAATATAGGAACGCACAAAGACATAAAATATATATATATATATATATATATATATATATATATATATATATATATTAATATATATATAATATAATAATATGTATGATATATATACATATATAATAACAAAAACAAATGCATACACATAAACACGAACAGACAGACAGACAAACAGACTTACAGACAGATAGACAGACATACAGACAAACACACATACATGCACGCACCCACGCACGCACGCACATCCCCACCATACCCAGGCTCCTCCCACACACACACACACACACACACACACACACACACACACACACACACACACACACACACACACACACACACACATTGACCTACGCACTTCATTGATATATGGACGTGACAAACCTACTGAACAGGTGACCTGGAAATCCCGTCAACTCAGAACGCCAAAATGTCCAGCAACAGTCATGGAAGGAAATGATCATTGGTCATCATTGGGGTCTCTCTCTTCACTTCCCAAACATTCACACATGTCCCTTATAACCTAACATTCCTCTACCCCTACCCCACTCATTCATTGACATTGATTGATTGATTGATTGATTGAATTGATTGATTGATTGATTGATTGATTGATTGATTGATTGATTGATTGGTTGGTTCATTCATTCATTCATTCATCATTCATTCATTTCATTCATTCATTTATTCATTCATTCATATTTTCAATACTCCAGAAAACCACAAATGTTATGCGTAGAAGGAGTTGAAAACTAAAATAGTATAAAAAACAACACCCCCCCAAAAAAAAACAAAAAAACCCATAACCCCTCCCACCAGAAACCTAACAACCTATCAGCCAAACCAAAAGTATAATCGTTAGAGATTGCAAAATGAGAAAAAGAAAAACCAGGATGGGTAATTATTCCCTTACCCTAATTATCACAATCTTCATTGATTAATTAATTTTTGTCCCTTCATTTTCACATTTGCCTCTGCTCCTTTTTCTTCTAGTGCCAGACTAGCTGTTAGCCAGAATTCAATTAGGATTATGTTGTGGCCTTTTCAGTTTGTGTGTCTTTGCTCTTTTTTGTTTAATGACCACCTGTGCGTCATCTTTGACACTCAAAGCTTACACCTGTCCCTTTTCTTTTACAGCCTGGTTTAAACGGAATTCTATTCGTTCAGAGTAGCCTAGCTCCAGTTCATGAACTGAGGACAAGAAGCAATGCTTGCTTATAATTACGTGTACTTTTGATTTCGTAATTATTTCTCCATTCTTATTTTCAGTTTCGATTATGTCCTCCATGTTGTTCCCTCATCCAACAGGGAACTGTACAAGGAGGGAGACGAAGAAGCAGACAGGGAAAAACATGGGAAGACACCATCAGAGAAAGACAGACAGAAAGACAGAGAAAAAGAAAAAGAGAAAGTGAAAAAGAGAGAGACAGAGAGAGCTAGAGACAGTGACAGAGAACACACAAAGAAACAAACGAATAAAACGTTGGGAGGAAAATTACTGAATAAATAATGGATAAGACACACAGAAAGGAAACATGGAGAAAAAGAAAGACTTAAAAAATACAGTTGCAGTTGACAATCAGAACCAGATAACTAACAACCTTTTTTATCTTCATTCCGACACTGGGGAAATTATCTGTTTTGCATAAAGAACAGACAAAAGATCCCAGATAGACGAACACACTTACTGGAAGCCCCACAAACAAACAAACAGAATGAGAAACAGAAAGACAGAAGAAGAAGAGAAAAAAAACCGAAACAAAAAAAACAGGTATATTGACAGACGGATAGAAACAAAACAAAATAAACAAGTTTAAAATAAGTATAAAAAAAACAACAACTCAAAGACAGATAAATTTACAACCAGACAGACCGATATAAAGAAAGAAGGAAAAATAAAACAGACAGAAAGAAAGACAGGCAAAACAAAGCAAAGAAAAAACAAATAAAAAACAAACAACCATAAAAAACCAATAAGAAATCAAACAAACACAAAGAACAAAGCCGAAAGTCAATCAGTCAAAACAAAGAGAGCCACAAACAAAACAAATGAATTAGAACCGCCTAGACATGAAGAAAAAGACTGAAGTGTTGTTGACAACAAAAAAGACAAAGACAATGATATATTACCAAAAAAAAACCAACAACAAAATTTCCCATTAAAAAATCCCAAAACCTCACACTCAATACAAACCAAATAAAACCACACAAAACAAATCTTTGATAACACAAAGCCCAAACAAACAAGCAAACAAACAAACAGGCATATGAACAATAAAATAAAACAAACAAAGAAACAACGAAAGAAATGAACAAGCTAAACAAAAAGCAAACGAAAAACCTGACGTATCAAGATCGGATCCTCTGGGACGAAACTCCTACCTTCACCTAGTTTCTCCCTCTCTTACACGTACGCTGTTCTTTCTGTGAGTCTTCATGTTGCAGGGAGGAGGGGGCGGAGTGGGAGGAGTAGGAGGAAGAAGATGAGAAGAAGAAGAAGAAGAAGAAGAAGAAGAAGAAGAAGAAGAAGAAGAAGAAGAAGAAGAAGAAGAAGAAGACAAGAACAAGAAAAGAACAAGAACAAGAACAAGAAGAAGAAAGAAGAAGAAAGAGAAGAAGAAAAGAGAAGAAGAAGAAGGAAGAGAAGAAGAAGAAGAAAGAAGAAGAAGAAGAAGAAGAAGAAGAAGAAGAAGAAGAAGAAGAAGAAGAAGAAGAAGAAGAAGAAGAAGAAGAAGAAGAAGAAGAAGAAAAGAACAAGAACAAGAAGAACAAGAAGAACAAGAAGAAAGAAGAAGAAAGAGAAGAAGAAAATGCAAAGAGAATGCAAAGAAGAATAAAAGAAGAAGAAAAAAGAAGAAAGAAGAAGAAGAAGAAGAAGAAGAAGAAGGAGAGAAGAAGAAGAAGAAGAAGAGAAGAAGAAGAAGAAGAAGAGAGAGAAGAAGAGAGGAGGAGGAGAGAGGAGAGAGAGGAGGAGGAGAGAGGAGAGGAGGAGAGATGGAGAGATCAGATGAAGAGAAAGAGAGAGAGAGACAAACACAGACACACAGACAACCATACACACAGACAGGCACACAGACAGACAGAAACAGATACAAAGACAGAGATATAGAGTGGCATAAAGAGAGTGTCAGAGAGAAAGAGGAAGAGATAGACTGTCAGTCAGACAGATAGACAGACAGGCAGGCAGGCAGACAGACAGAGACACAGAGATTGATAGAACTGGGTCGGCAGAGCGACAGACAAATAAACAAGATGGCAAACAGACCAAACGTTACAGGAGAAGCAGAAATAAAGGAGACAAACACAGGGAGATTGTCACGAAGATACGAGCCACGTCATTCTAAAGCGGACATCCACTTGTCAGAAGGAGATTTCCATCTGTAATAGCTTGATTATTGGGCAGTAATTGTATGATTAACTGATACTAAACAAGTTTCAGAGTAAACACAAATAATACAAAACAGGTTTGACTTACACACACACACACACACACACACACACAACACACACACACACGCGCAGCACACACACACACACACCACGCACGACGCACGCACACACACACAAACATACCCCACACACACACACACACACACACACACACACACACACACACACACACACACACACACACACACACAACACAAGCACACACAGACATGCATACATACACGCATTATCCATTACATGAAAATACGCATTAAACAAATAAACACATACACACAAAAGCACAGCAACTATACTATCAAAACTATTCTCTCTTCTTGTTTCAAATGCTTATTTTCAAATACATCAGCTAAAAAGAGTCGAACATAATTCCATTTATTTTACTCAATAATGATTATACCCATGCGCTACGTAAATAAACAGACTAACCTCATAAAAACGGTCTTTTAATGGCAAAACGAACAAAACAACAAGCCAGAGAACAAGCTTGTCTTACTTTATTTACTTTATTCTTTTATATCGAGGATAACGGGATAAGCACTCTTGTGCTTTTTTACATCCAGTTCCCGTGTCGTTCTGTTCCCACCGGCACACGATGGCCTACTCTTACGAACACCGGGACAGGAATTACTGTGTGTGCAAGATGTTCTGCGTGCGTTCGCACACGGGGCCTCGATTTATAGTCTCATCCGAAGGACTTTTGGGGACAGTGGAGTCAGCACTGATGTTAACTCCAGGAGAAAAATCCCCTCGACCGGGAATCGAACCCGGGTCGTCAAATTGCGAGCGCAATGTTCTGACCACTAGGCTATCCCACCTCCCATGCTCATAGGCAACATCACCAAATCCTGCGGTATGAAATTGATGAGGATAGTCTCAGTGGCACTGAATGCAGTGACTAACAGTGCAACCCCGTGATGTTGACAGGTGAGACAGGTGGGGGTTTTATGCACTGATTCTTCCGCATCTAATTATCTATTTTTATCTTGAGAAAAACCAGTGGACTGCAGATTTGAAGGGTTTGAGCTGTGACAATAATTATGTTGGTATGTAAATGATCTTTGTCATCATAATTACAGTGCAAATAAAGTCCAAAATCGTGAATTGTCCATCATGGCAAGATTCCAAGGAAGATGAAACAAAAACCAAATCACAGTAAATCCCACGCCTTGCAGGAAGAGATGTCAAAGAGTACTAAGTCATCTTCCTAATCCGTTAGTTTAAGCTTTGTAGAATAAGTTCCAATGCTATCCAAACTAAAAAATAATGCTATGAAAATGATGCTGTATTTGCATGAACATGCATGAGACAGATTTTTTTTCTTTTACTTTAATTAACCAATGTATTTTTTTCTGCGAACTGAAACTCATAGCAATTATCCTTTCAAAGCAGGTTTGGCCTTGAATGAATAACATGACGTAGATTTCTAAATCTCAAAAGATGTATAAGACATTATCATTCTCTGTGCTGCACGCTATTTGGCTTAAAACACTTTTTTTCTTGCATTTTGCAAGACAGCTTTCGTCTGTGCCCCTGAACATGTATATTGCTAAAATTTTTTAATGTACGTTTTTTGCTGTCCCTCATTTGCAAGTGTCAAGGTCCTTCTATAAATCGTCTTCAGAGCTCAAGGACAAGGGAAACGAATTTGCAAGCAATCCTCCTTTGAAAAGAAATAGAGCTGATTTCATTTTATATTTTTTGCTGCATCCCTTTGCAGTGTCCGAGGTGGGCGTTTCAATCAGCGACCTGCGGTTCATTGTCTCATCTGCTACCCAATCTCCATTAAATGTGCCCCATGTTTTCAATTCTTTGGCTCTGCTCTGTCCCCTAGCCCATTCCCGCTGTCTCTATGTCTCTCTCCGTGTCTCTGCCCCTGTCTCTCTGTCTGTCTGTCTCTCTATCTGTCTCTCAGTCAGACTTTCTCGGTCTTCCTTTTCCTCTATGCTTCTACCTGTCTCTCTGTCCGTGTCTGTGTCTGTATCTGTGTGTCAGTCTGTCAGTCTCTCTGTCAGTCAGTCTGTCTGTCTCTATCTCTGTCTCGCCCTCTCTTTCTCTTGTGTTTTTTTCTTTCTCTGTCTCTGTGTCTCTGTCTCTTTCTCGCTCGCTCTTTGTCTCTTTCTTTGTCTGGCTCTCTGTCTCGGTCTCTGTCTGTCTGTCTGTCTGTCTGTCTGTCTGTCTGTCTGTCTGTCTGTCTGTCTCTTGGTTTTTTTTCTCTCTGTCTGTGTCTCTGTCTCTCTCTCTTACTCGTTCTATTTCTCTGTCTCTGTCTCTCTGTGTCTCTTTCTCTCTCTCCCTCACTCTCTCTCTCTTATTCACTTTCTCTTTTTATCTTTCTTTCTCTGTCTCTGTGTCTGTCTCTCTCTTTCTCGCTCTCTGTTTCTGTCTATGTTTCTTTCTCTCTATCTTTCTGTCTCTCTGTCTCTGTCTCTGCTTCTCTGTCTCTGTCTGACTGTCTGTCTCTGTCTGTCTCTGTCTCTGTCTCTCCCTCCCCCTCTCTCTCTCTCTCTCTCTTAAAAATTATAAATCAATATGCCGCATTTCAGTCAATTAGAGTGATATTCAGTTTATATTGATTCATCTTGTCGTTAACTTATTCTTTGAGTCGTGTCATTGAAGTTGCTGTTGAGGGTTCTGGCCACTAGTTGAAGAGAAAAACAAAGTGTCTCTGCTTCTTAATTTTGTTGATCTCAGAATTGATACCATCACCATTATCACTGTTTTATTGTTTCCGCCGCGCTCCTTTTCCTTGTTTTGTTTTCTTTTTTGTCTTTGTTCTGTTGCTTGGTTCATTTTCCTGCGTTTATTCCAGAAAGACTTACAAAACAGTAATAGTAATAGTCTCTCCCACGCTAAAGTTGGATGCGCTGGGCCTGACTTGTCCGGCGCTTAACGGCAGCCCAACGTATTTTCGCTCATATGACAGACAGCATCAGTAGATGTCTGAGCGTTTAACAAAAAATAAGAAAACTGAATTAAAAAAAACTTGATTTCGATCGAAAAATCTGCCTGACATATTTGTATCACTGATTGAGAAAGAAATTCCAGGGTTTATTTTTTCTTCAGTTAAGCATGGTTTGCGTCTTTACAAGTGTTCTTCTTTTATTTCTTTCCACATATGCCTATGTAAATCATTCTTTTTTTTCCACTTTCTTTCTCTCTTCTGATCTTTGACAGAATAAAGTGTTCTACTCAGCGAGAAATGTGCAAACAGTTGGAAATATTGACAATCTGTTTTGACACACACAACAACAGGTTGTAATGAGATACCTGTTTGAACACGTCACTGATAACAAAAATAACATCACCACAATGACATGTATGTACAAAATCAACCTAGATTATACATAATATGTATAATTCAAGGTCACAGTAATTGCATGGAAAATTATCTCTATAACTGATGATTAAGTATTAAGGAGCGCTCCTTGTAGATTGACGTGATTTCAGTGTTCTGGATAATTGTGATGTGAAACTTCTTTTTCTTCTTCTTCTTTTTTTTTTACCACGACAGCTGTTCTAAACCATCTCAAGATCTTCCAATTGGATCAGATGTCTAATTTTGATGATTTTTTTTCTCTCACTATTTTTTGGTAATCTAGAAGGAAATTGTACAGCTGACACACATGCATGTTTTCAGCCTCCTCTTCAGATAATGAGGGTGTTGTTCTCTGCTCTGGGGATGGGGATAGTCTGGTGGCTACAGTATTGCTTGCTGCGCTCGCAATGTGACGACATGGGTTCAAGCCCAGGGTCGTGTCACCTTCGTCCCATTTCTGTTTTGTGTTTGTTATTGTTTCCTCCATACATTAACCCTCTTGTTGTTGAATTCTACAGAGCCAAACTGCCTGTAGATTTTGAATTCTTTGAAAGTTTTCTACCCCAAACTGACATAGTCTACTCCTGAGACAATTGTCTGTGTGCATGACAAGCTATCAAGCTGAAATTTTGTCACAAGCTAGATATATCTTTGTACTTGCATTTTAAGGCAAGTTCACTTGTCTGGTCACAAAATGTCGTGTCATTGTCACCTTATTTGTCACCAATCACAGGTTAAAGTATATTGTATACAACAAACCAGCACATATGTATGGAATAGACAAAAATTCATACAGGTAAGTGTTAAATAAAGAACTGATGCCTAGCTAACGTGTTTATTAATGTTTGTGTGCAATTGTACTTCAAGGATGTGTCACACAATGTCCTCATAACACCTGTTGTTTTATATGTCTTGATGAGACATACTTTTTGTTTAACTGTTTGTCTTTTAAAAACAAGGCATATTCAATCAATATCTGACCTGTATACTGCATTTCAGATGTCCATGTCTTACCACATGTTTGTTAAGTGCACAGAAGTGTATTTTTGTACATAAGTGTCACATTGTCACCAGTGTCACCACACAGGTGTGACAAATATGAAACAACCAGAACTTGTGTAATTCTACAAAATTTTAATCTTGATAGCCTTTAAAATAGTCGTAGTGATGGCACAGGGACATATCACATCACAGAAAGCACAAAATGTGGATGTGTCAGGAGTGTACCTATCGCCGTCACCTGTGGCACCTTGGCAGACTGGAGACCTATTTTCTTTTCCTTCTTGTTATTTTCGTCATCAGCAAATCTGTCCTTGAGTTTCAAATAAAAAGTGTGGTAATAACTAGAAAATAGTCAAAAGGGGTCACATTTTCTGGCATTTATGCTGCAGACACCCCTTCCCCCGTCAAAACTGTAGAGTGGGTAGGACAGGTCACCGGGCTTGCAGGAATGTGCCGTGTAGTGCTTTATTTTCAGGGTCATTCTTCTCTCTAACTGCGTTATTTCCTTTCTCTTCTCCCCCGTCAGCTTTTTATTACTGACTCACTTAACATTTATCATTGAAATTTTTCTACTTCCAATGCAAACACGTTCATTTTATTGTCTAGTTAGTTAGATGAATCGTCTGCTACCAACGAAGACGCCTTTTTTTTTTCGCCACGCGCTATGAGCGAAAGGCGTTTCTATCACCAGCCTTGCTTTCTTCCTTCCCTCCCAAGTACACACTGTTAGTGGTCTAAATTTATCACTGGCACCATCTGAAACCTTCCCTGCATCGCCCCACCAAATTTCAGACACATTGTCTGAGAACGACAAGATATGTGTGTGTGTGATGGAAAAGTACTGCCCACGTGGTCAGGACCAACGGCCGGCTACAGCCGCATCGGAATCTAGCAGCTGGTGCTGTTACGGGCGGCTGCGGCCGTAACGAGGCTAAGACGCGATTGTTAAAAAGATAACCTCAAAGTCGTGGTGCGGCTACCTTAATGGTTGGGAAAAAATGTGTTACATACACACAACTATCACCATTGATGAATCTTGGTGCCCTAACCAAGGAACAAAAACAAGCACAAAAATAGAAAATGTACTGCACTTTTAACCATACTGGTCTAAAGAGTGTGGATTTAAACTTTAGCTTTATCTGCTGGCTTCAGAATGGAGATTGGTGTTTTAACATCAATGGTGGGTGGTAGTGTTCTTGATAGATGAGGTACACACAGATGATATCGGTTCAAAAAAACGTGTATGAGAAGCCATTAAAGGAGGATGCTATCTTGCATCCCTATTTCCTACTGCACGTTTCTCATTCTATGCCCCCCCCCCCCCCCCCCTCAATCAAAAGCATCGATCTTTATGTAATGGTGGGCTAGACACCAAAGACAGACACAGCACGCAGCAAAGTGTACCTGACCCACTTTCAGACACACTGGTGCACAGCATAACAATACACACATTGTTGTCTCAGTTGACCTCCCCCGCGTCCTCTCAGAAAGCATGCTCACACACTGATTTCCATCTTTCTTCATGACATGTGCAGGAATAGCTCAGCAATCACAATCAAACCACTGCTGCTCTGAGATATTTCCTTGAAAGGATGACCAATAAACTATGGAGATGGTTTATTTACAACAAGGCGATGCTGACGTTTGCCATGTGATGGATGGGGGTCAGAATAGCTTTCGACAGTTTTACGTTGAAGCTTTGTTTGTTTTTTAACATGTATGCACACACACATACACTCGCATGCGCATACACAATCACACATACAAACATACACATACACACACAAACACACACACACACACACACACACACACACACACACACACACAGACGTACACACACACAGACGTACACACACACGCACCTACGCACGCAAATATCCACCATCACCAGCCCCTACACACACACACACACACACACACACACACACACACACACACACACACACACACACACACACACACACACACACACACACACACACATGACAATATTAACAAAACTACATACACACGGGGATGAAAAAAAGCACATGATTGCTTATTCTGTTATCCTCGATATAAAGAATAAATAAATAAATAAATAAATAAATAAATAAATAAATAAATAAACAAATACACACATATACACACACAAGCAAACACACACACACAAACAAACACACACACACAAACAAACACACACACACACAAACAAACACACACACACACACACAAGCAAACACACACACACAAACAAACACACACACACACAAACAAACACACACATACATACACACACACCATCATCACCACCACCACCACCGCCACCACCACATTGACATCCTTCCCAATTCACCCGTGTCCTCCATCTTTCTCTTGATGATATTGCTCTAATTTTACTTTTATTCTCTGCCCATGTAATATGCTGTGTATTGTATGTGCATGCATTTTTTTCCTTATTTTTTGTGCTAGACAAATTTTTGACGTTCATATGTAACCTATTTAATTTGATTTGATTGTACAACGCGGTGAAACCCATGTTTTGGGGAATTCGCGCTATATAAGCCTCCATTTTGTTATTATTATTATCATTATCATTATCATTATTATTATTATTATTATTATTATTATTATTATTATTATTGTTATTATTATTATTATTATTATTATTATTATTATTATTATTATCATCATCATTATCATTATCATTATTATTATTATTATTATTATTATTAAACTCAATACAAAAATCATAATCACCAGCATCCTCCCCTTCCCCCTTATGAGTCATAACTGGCGCTCATCTCCATTTTGTTGACAGCGATCAAAACAACAACAATACCCCCCTTCCCCTTACCAATTTGATCCTTTTCTCTGCCTCATCCTCTTCACTCCAGCTTCATCCCAACCCTCAGCGTGTGTCAGGTGATGATGGAGGGTTTCTAATTCTAACCGGAGGCAGCCAAACAGCAGGGTGTCACTGTCACACTGTCATGTCAAGCTGATCACCCCCCCCCCCCCTTACCCCCCTCCCTGTGGGGTTGTCTCCACTCTCCCCAAAAATCTTTCGTATGAGACTGTAAACCGAGACCCCGTGTGCAAACGCACGCAGAACATCTTGCGCACAGGTTAAATCCTGTTCCGCGTTTCGTAAGAGTAGGCCATTGTGTGCCGGTGGGAACAGATGACAAAATGTACACAACTGCATGCACACGGGGACTGGGTAAAAAAAAGCACATGAGTGTTTATTCTATTATCCTCGATATAAAATAAAGAAGAAGAAAGAAGAAGAAGAAGAAGAAGAAGAAGAAGAAGAAGAAGAAGAAGAAGAAGAAGAAGAAGAAGAAGGAGGAGGAGGAGGAGGAGGAGGAGGAGGAGGAGGAGGAGGAGGAGGAGGAGGAGGAGAAGAAGGAGGAGAAGAAGAAGAAGAAGAAGAAGAAGAAGAAGAAGAAGAAGAAGAAGAGAAGAAGAAGAAGAGGGAGGAGGAGGAGGAGGAGGAGGAGGAGGAGGAGGAGGAGGAGGAGAAGGAGAAGGAGAAGAAGAAGAAGAAGTCCTTGCCCTCTCAGTATAAATAACATCCCCACCTTTTGGAAATTCTTTGTAAGAAATTCCCTCTTTCTTATCCTTTCGCTATGTTTCTGCCTTGTTCTGTTTCCTCGTTAATCCTCCTGCTTTTTTTCCAGAAAGACTTAAGAGGCTTGTATCACCCAGCAAGAGGATCGATTTTATGTGTGCGGTTTTTTGTGTTGGTTTTTTTTTTTTTTTTTTGGGGGGGGGGTGGTTTCTGTTCGTTTTACAGGAGTGGAACACCTGATTGTGTTGAAATGTTGTCAAAGTATGCAGAGATGGTGTAACATTCCTTCAATAAAAGGGACTTTTTATCATATGCACTATTGACTTGGCGCAAGATTTAAAAGAAAAAAAAACGTGCATAGCCTCGAAACTCCATACATTTATATCATCACTCTCTCACACTATATTTTACAAACTATTTAATGATTCAATTATCTTATGTCTGTATTCAAAATCATTGAAATAAATCCTGGTCTATCTACAAGACTGCAAAGAGAGTAAATGCTTAGTATTCAGCCCTTGAAAACAGCTTAAAAATAATCATATGTCTGTCTGTATATATGTCTGTCTGCCTGTGTTTATCTGTCTCTGTCTGTATGTATCAAGCACCTCTCCCTGCCTTGTTCTCTGTTTGTTTGTCTGTCTGTCTGTCTCTGTATCTATCAAGATTACCCGTCTGTTTCGGTCTTGTTCTCTCTTTGTCGATCTGCCTGTCTGCCTGTTTGTCTGTCTGATCTTGAATAAAAATCATCATATCGTGGCTGAAATATGGTCTGCTCTTTGATCCTCTCCTCCATCGTTCAAGGTTATCTTGGGGGCTATTGTTTTGACTAGTCGGTAAAGTGAGGTTTCGAATGAAGATTCATATCACAAAATACCTACCAGCGACACAGACACAGACAGACAGAAACAGAGATATGGACACAATGATGGAAGGGACAATCCACACGAGTGATGGACACTTCCCTCAAAAGAGGTTCAGATAGGGAAGAGGGGGGTGTAGTTCACAGCTTTAGTTTTCACACAGGATACACCCACATCATTAATCACAGAAAGAAAGGAAGGATGTACAATTCAGCAACATTGTTTGTATATAGTCTTCAGTCAAGATCAAGATCAACAACAGTTTTTGCAGTTTGTTTTATTCAATTCATCTTAGTGTGAAAAGAAAAAAAAACTTGAAGTGTTTGGAACAAGAACTCTAGCAAAAAAAGATTACTATATATTTTGCGTGAGTTTGAACAACATTTGATAAACTTGAAAATACTCTTAGGGCAAGTTTTGGTAAAAAAGAAAGAAAACTTTGGTAAGTTTTTGAAAAGACTGTGTGGAGAGTTGTGAATAGGATTTGACAAGTTTTGATTGAACCTTGTCGAGAAGAGTTGTGAAATCTAACTTGAAAAAATCTCAAGAGAGGCCAGGGGAAGAGTGCAGGGAAATAAAGCGAAGATAAGTTTTGATTCCTTGGGATTGTAGGACAAAACAATTTCTTTTTGTGCAAAACCAGTCACCCAGGTTTGACATAGTGTTAGTAGCGGGATGAAATCAAAACATCAACACGAGCAGTTTCTTGGCAACTTGGCCTAGCTGGCATCCACGCGCCATCGCTCAGACATAACTTTGATAAAAATAGATCACACTGGTGTCTTTTCCTTTCTTTCAGCATTTGAAGAATATCGACAGTGGAGCGATTCCTGATAAAACAACTGTCTGACTTTACAGAGTAGATAGAAAGATCGATCGGATTTGTTCCATACAGCAGAATGATTTTGTTAACCATAGCAAAATGAAGAAAAGATCATGCACGTAGCTCTTGTGTGCAGTCTATCATTGAAACTCTTATGTATCGTAGATGATTGTTTCCTCTCTCTCTCTCTCTCCTCTCCTCTCTCTCTCTCTCTCTCTCTCTCTCTCTCTCTCTCTCTCTCTCTCTCCTCTCTCTCTCTCTCTTGTGCATGAGTGTTTTATTTATTTTTTTTATTCTTTTATATCGAGGATAATGGGATAAGCACTTTTGTGCTTTTTTACATCCAGTCCCCGTGTGTATGCAGTTTTGTAAATGTCATTTGTTCCCACCGCACACGATGGCCTCTTCTTACGAAAAGCGGAACAGGATTTAACGTGTGCACAAGATGTTCTGCGTGCGTCACACACGGGGCCTCGGTTTATAGTCTCATCCGAAGGACTTTTGGGGAAGAGCAGAGTCAGCACTGATGGTAACTCCAGGAGAAAATTCTCCTCAACGGGAATCGAACCCGAGTCGTCTAATTGCGAGCGCAATGTTCTGACCACTAGGCTATCCCGCCCTCCTATCCCTATCCCGTCCTCTGTCTCTAACCCGTGTATGTGTGTGTGTGTGTGTGTGTGTGTGTGTGTGTGTGTGTGTGTGTGTGTGTGTGTGTGTGTGTATGTGTGTGTGTATTATGTATGTATGTAGTATGTAGTATGTTGTATGTATGTATGTATGTATGTATGTATGTATGTATGTATGTATGTATGTAGTATGTGTGTGTGTGTGTTGTGCGCGCGCACACGCGCTTGCGCGCGTGTGTGCACGTATGTGTGTGTATGCGTATGTCTGTGTGTGTTGTGTGTGTGTGTGTGTGTGTGCAGGCGATTGTGCACCGGAAGGAGCGGTTGTATCAAAATATGACCAAAATCAGCATGCACACAGGTGTTGTCTCTAGACATAATCCCTGAGAAAAAACAATCGAGGAGTTGGGGGTCCCAGGGTTGTTCGCTTCTCTATGCTTATAGAGCAAAGTTCTGGCGGCTCCTGCGACGGTACTGGAACCATGCGTATCGGCCACTTTTTTTTTAATTAGTCATTCCAGCTACGTGGAGATGTGTGTGTGTTGTGTGGTGTGTGTGTGTGTGTGTGTGTGTGTGTGTGTGTGTGTGTGTGTGTGTGTTGTGTGTGGTGTGTGTGTGTGTGCTGTGTGTGTGCGTGTGTGTGTGTGTGTGTGTGTGTGTGTATGTGTTGTGTGTGTATGTGTGTGTGTGTGTGTTACTGGGGGGGGGGCAGCCTGTTGCATTGGTAACAGTTGCCTTCGATATACATTTTTAAAAACTTTTTTTCTGCCTCGCCTTCTGTGACGCCCCCTTCCTGTTGTTCCCACGCCGCTCATTTCAATCTCCCCGCCACAGCCATACCCTGATTCGTTGTTTCATCCTCGGGATCGGCAGTCCACAGGGAGCCCATCAATATCAGGCTGCCGTGGGGCCACCAGCCAGAGGGGCCCTGCACTTCTGCTGAGTCACTTTGGTGGTGTTCAGTGGTGCCTGTTCTGAGCTAACATACACAGGACGCCACCTACTAAGCCCCCTTCTAACGACAGTATTAGCTCAGTCGCGGAGCCAGACTGAGAGAGTCACCCACCTGAGGTTTGTCTTTGATATTTGCTTACCCAGGAATTGCGCTCTAGTTTATGGAGCGTAAATCCATAGTGGTCCGTGACTAAGGGATGCCTACTTGTTTGTGTGTTATGTATGTGTGTTGTGTGTGTGTGTGTGTGTGTGTGTGTGTGTGTGTGTGTGTGTGTGTGTGTGTGTGTGTGTGTGTTGTGTGTGTGTGTGTGTGTGTGCTTGACGAGAACACAAGCTTTCTCCATTTTTGGGCGATCTTGTGCCAATGCCTGGGTGTCAGCAACGCTTTTTAAGTCCATTCATTCATGCTGCTGGCCCTTGAGTATGCTGATACACTGTACACCTTTTTCACCCACACCCCCAAAATACAGAAGAAAAAACCCCGCATCTCTGTCAAAACTGTAAACTGTCAAAACACACAAAACAAAATCCTTTATTCCAGCGCCACATTTGTTGAGCACCAACAACCACACCCCATTGCTGCAAAAAACTTTTCACCCAAACTTTGATCTCATTTCTTAACAGGAACTTTACAGACGGTGAAAGTTTCCAAAACTGCGCACTATCACTACCCCGTACCTACACCCTGCCATTTTTAGTTTGGATGCAAAGAAGGGGAGACTAAGAAAATGGATAGAGAGTGAAAGAGAGGGTCGCCAGTAGAAAGGGAAGACTAACCCTCAGATTGAAAAGCGGAGAGAAATACGGGGTAAAAAGTTAGGGAAGGAAGGGGAGAGTGAAGGCACTGAGATTCCTTGATGTATGAGCTAGGAAAAAATTCTCTGGAGAAAAATAAGAGATGACAGTTTTCGTGCCGGCAATTTGACAAAGATGCACAGACCTTTAAGGAATGGACACTTTGAAATAGGGAAAGTTTCACAGACATGTGCATAAGTGTAAGCATACACACACATGCATGCACACGCACCTGAGTGCTTATTCCATTATCCTCGATATAAAAGAATAAAATATAAAAACATATAGAATATAAACACGAACATGTACACACACACACACATGTACACACACATGCACACAAACACATAAACACAAACACACACACACACACATGTACACATACATGTGCACACAAGTGTGCACACACACACAAACGCGCACGCACGCACACGCACGCACGCACACACACACACTACACACACACACTCACACACACACATACACGACAAACCTCCCTACTTCTTCACTCACTCACTCACACACACACACACACACACACACACACACACCACACACACACACACACACTACACACACGCGCGCGCAGCACGCGCGCATACACACTCACAAACACACACACACACACACACATACACACACACGACATACCTCTCTACATCCCACCACACACACACACACACACACACACACACACACACACACACACACACACCACACGCACACACACACACACACACACACACACACACACACACACACACACACGCACACACACACACACAAACACACACACACACACACCACACACACACACACAACACACAACACACACACACACACACACACACACACACACACACACACACACATCACACACACATACACACACGGACATACCTCTCTACCTCTTCACTCACACACACGCACACATACGCTGATTACATAGCAAAGGATTCAGAATAAACATTGAATACGGGATTACCAAATCAGCTGGGAAGAAAACATCTTCAGAGATTATGGTCAGTGTCTTATTTTTCATTTTTAGAACAAAAACATACATGAGAAAGCTAAAAATATAACAAAAACAACAGTCACAAATTGAAAATAACCAACGAACCAAGCAATTCCATCAGTGCTTGTGCATAAATATGTGCATGCATAATAGTAAGCTTTTGCACACAGGTGAGTGCTCTTTCAGAAATTTCTATGCGCGTGGGAAGCAGGAAAGACACCACCCTTCATTCCTTCTTCAGCAGTGGAAGTGTTGCCAGCCCGCCTGTCAATAAATCCATTGCCCCCTTCTCCATCTTTTCCCAACTTGTCACCCAGTAGTTTTCTCCCCTTTCAGATCTTATCCTGCGAGTCTTCACTTTTCCGTTTAAAATTCGACAGACTCTATAGCCAAGTGGTCAAGATAACTCCACATCAATATCATGCGTTTACTAAGTTGTGGGTTCGAATCTCGGCGCTGTGGCGTGTGGTGAATCAAGCGTAGGGGCAGGGGTTTGTTTTGTTTTGTTTTTTTTGTTTATTTACTGTTCCGAGTTTAATGTCAAGTGTTAACGTATGAAGATACGAGTACGCAGGAAGTTTTTCATTACAAAGACAAATGCAGGCGAAAACTTAAAAGCAAATTATCATCAATATATTTTCCATGTAATTTAACCCTTAATGGTACATACTTGTTAGCAAATATGTACGTGCGCAATTGCAAATAAACACACATGAGCATGCGCAGTCCTGTTTCCCCTTTTTTACGGTCGATGTGCCGCCTCTCTGTTTTTTCCAGGGCACAGCATATCATTCTCTATTTCATTTCGACTATATCTGTTATTATTATTTTTTAATTTCTTTTTCATTCGTTTATATTTTTTGTATTTATTGTTTTATATCGAGGATAATGGAATAAGCACTCATGTGCTTGTTTACATCCAGTCCCAGTGTGTATGCAGTTTTGTAAATCTTGTCATCTGTTCCCACCGGCACACAATGGCCTACTCTTACGAAAAGCGGAACGGGATTTAACGTGTGCGCAATATGTTCTGCGTGCCTTCGCACACGGGGCCTCAGTTTATAGTCTCATCCGAAGGACTTTTGGGGAGAGTGGAGTCAGCACTGTGTTAACTATAGGGGAAAAATCCCCTCGCTAGACCATAACAGCAGACATTGAAAGAAGGAAGCAGGCAATGGAGATGAGATGTTTTCGCAAACTACTTGGCATTTCATACAGAGATCACATCACTAATGAAGAAGTGAAAACTAGAATAAAGAATGCCATCAGACCATATGATGAGCTCCTGACTTCAGTGAAAAACATGCAAACTAAAGTAGCACGGGCACGTCACACGATCATCTGGACCGGCCAAGACAGTCTTACAGGGAGCAGTAAGGGGAGGGAGACGAAGAGGCAGACAGAGGAAACGATGGGAAGACAACATCAGAGAGTGGACAGGCCTTGGGTGGAACGATCTACTACAGAGGGCGGAGGACCGTGGGAGTGGAAGAAGCTGGCCGCAAAAATCATTCAGTGGTGCCCCTACGGTCCGCGGGACTACGGAACAAGTGAAGGGGGAAAGATCTCCTGGCCCCCTAATCAACAGATCCATCCCCCTTCCCCCTTTTTACCCTCACTGTTTACCTGGTACGGTGTTTCTCTCTGCTTTCAAGTGACTCTAGTTTTCACTTCTAGTTCCACAGCTTTCGTGGACTGTTTTTCAAGTTAACTGAGACTGTCCTTGATGTTTTGAAAACAGGTGGCAAGAGTTACTGATGGCAGTAGTTTGGAAACTTTGACTTTCCTCGAATTTATGGCAACAGAATGAGTGTTTTCGTTTTGAATTGTTTCTGAGAAATATTTCCCTGCAAAACATAAATGATAGGATTCTTTTTTTTAAATAAATGTATCAATAGTAGCTTGAAATTAAAAGTTACAGTAAACATTTTTTTCAGAACCTTGTATTTTGTATTTTGTACCACCTTTATGTCACAGCAGATTTCTCTGTGTGAAATTCGGGCTGCTCTCCCCGGGGAGAGTGCTTGCCACAAGTGAAGCGCCTACCCTTTTTTTTCTTTTTCCTGCATACAACTGTATTTGTTTCCCTATCAGAGTGACTTTTTTTTACAGAATTTTGCCAGGGAAACCCCCTTCTTGCCGTGGGTTCTTTTACGGGCACTAAGTAGCGATGTGTAACACACGGACCTCGGTTTATCGTCTCATCTGAAAGATTAGCACCAAGACCACCACTCAGGGTCTAATGGATGGGGAAAAGTTTGGGGCCCAAACGTGGTACAAACCACCGCACACTCCGACCCGGACTTTTTGCTTTCTAGGCAAGGCGCGTTACCACCTAGACCACTGATCCATCATGGTATGAGCCTGTTGCATGTCTAAAAATGTCTATGTACAGATATTTTGTGCATGAAGCGTTTAAAGAAAGTTGTCGAAAGAAATCGGAATAAATAACTGAATGCAAAACACACCAAAACCCAGTAATGATATATGTGATTCAATTTCATTTGTAAGATTACTGATTATTTGTACTCAGCCCCCCCTCATTTTTTTTTATAGAGAAAACAATATTTTCCGTGTTCTTGTTGAAAAAAAGCTCAATAGAAGCTATATAATATAGATATAGATATAGATATTATACAAATTATAATTTGGAAGAAAAAATATAATATAATCTTGATACTGATAGCAGTAAGAGATATTTTATTATATAAAAACAATTTTCAATCATTCTTAACGAGCAGAGAGAATTTTAATTGTGTGCGTTAAGTATCGCAGGCACATGTCACTTGCGTAAAAAAAGGTAAAGGTTACTTTTTTATTTCGGTTTTTCCATATGATAATGCATCACCGGCACAGAACTGTCATTCCCCATTCCTCTGCAGCCGAGAACTCTTACCTCCTCCATCAATGGCACCTCTCCACCTGTCCCCAACTTCTCACCCTCTATTTCATCTCCACCTTTCAATTTCATGCAGTCCTTTGCACGAGATTTAAAGCAAGGCCCATGTGCAAACGCACGCAGACCATTTTGCCCCACGTTATAACTATTCCGCTTTTTCGGAAGAGCAGGCCATCGTGTGCCAGTGGGAACAGATGACAACATCACAAATCTTCATACCATGGGGACTGGATGTAAAAAAGCACACTGGGTGCTTTATTCCCATTCTCTGTGAAATAAAAGAAAGAAAGAAAGAAAGAAAGAAAGAAGAAAAGAAAGAAAGAAAGAAAGAAAGAAAGAAAGAAAGAAAGAAAGAAAGAAAAAGAAAGAAAGAAAGAAAGAAAAGAAAGAAGAAAGAAAAAAAGAAAGAAAGAAAGAGAAAGAAAGAAAAGAAAGAAAGAAAGAAAGAAAAAGAAAACAGAAAAAAGAGCTTCACATCGCGAGTTTAAAACCATAATCACTTTCGATTTTTTTTTTTTTCAAATTTTAGCTTAAAATCCTCTTTGATATCAAATAAGAACTAGTTCCGCTTTCACTTTAAAGTACGACTTTACTTTCAGTTAGAAATTCTAGTAATTTCCTTTGAAAATCGTCCTGTAAGTTTGAAAACTTCTTCTGGCAGTTTAGTTTAAATTCACTTTTTTCAGTTTAAAATCTTTCTCACTTTCAATTTAAATTCTTCTCCCTTTTAAGTAAAATCTTCTACATTTCAGTTTATAGTGGCATAAAATTCAATCTACTTTCTCCCTCCCTTTCGGTGTAAAATCGTTTTCCACTTTCAGGTTCAGTTCCTGCCCATGTAGTTCACATTTAACTCTTTCCTTCTGCTTGTCAAAAATATAATATATTATAGGCAACAGGGTGTGAGGTGCAGTGGTGTAGTTGTTTGAACACTTCTAATGACTCTGAATCTCATAAAAATGAAAATAGCTGTATGGGTTTAACAGCTCTGCATGACAAAGAATATTTTGTCTCTGCTCTTGAAAACCTGTTGTTGGGACATGAAAGCATTTTCTGTAGTGGATGTTCACTATGCAATAATATTATTTGTTTTTTGCCCAAAGAAAGGTAGATTTATAATCTACTTTGTAAACGACCAGTCTCATTTGACCTCATAAAACATGTATGTGAATGAGTAAACATTTGGATGAAAAACATCTCAATCATAACTTTTTAGAAATTTATTTCTGATACACCAACAATCTCACAAATAAACTTATCTTTTTCTAAAAGCACGTTTCTTCTGAGGTTTTTAATGGCATTCTGTGTTCACTGAGTCCTAACATTTCAGGAAGACAGTGTTCTGTCTAAATGATATTTTTGGTTATCAGTGTTCTGTCTGTCTGCTGGCTTGTCTTCTTGCTACCATACCATTTTGTGTGTCTGTATTTTTCTGTACGAGTGCGTTCGTGTCTTCTGTGTGTTTACCACCCCCCCCCCCCCCCTACACACAACACACATAACACACACAGCACAAGCGCACTCACACATAAACTCACACACACACACACACCACACACACACTATATATATAATATATATATAATATAATATATATAATAGATAATAATAGATAGATAGATAGATAATAATAGATAGATAAGATAGAAGATAGATAGATAGATAGAATAGATAGATAGATAGATAGATAGATAGATAGATAGATAGATAGATAGATAGATAGAAAGATAGATAGATAGATAGATAGATAGATAGATAGATAGATAGATAGTGTGTCTGTGTGTGTCTGTGGTGTGTTGTGTGTGTGGTGCGTGTGTGTGCTTGTGTGTGTGTTGCATTTGAGCGTGTGTGCATGTGTGCATGATTCTATTCATACATTCTTGTGGGATGCGCATAATCTGGTGTTTAGCCTCTAGTTATACATATGTATCTTTTCTTCTCTACTGCCTGCAGGGGGAAATAGTCATTCTCTATGACACTGCAATTCAGCTAACTCTCTGCTCCTCCCTCCATCCATCGATAAATCCATTGCAGCCTTATACAACCCTTCTCAAAACTTTTTCCCCAGTATTTCTCCCCCCACCTTTAAAGCTCATCTAACAAGTTCCCACTTCAAGTTTTTTTTAATGTTCCTTGGATGTCTCATAGTTCACTAACCCTTACCTTTTCTGCATTTAAAAAGTAAGTGCAGAAGAGCTGGTATTGGTGGCAGTTTGGAAACTTTGACTTAGCCTAAACTTCTAGCAAGAAAAAGATGGATGTTTCTTTATAAACAACTTTTTTTTAAAGCTGAACTTGTTATTTTGGGCTTGGTGTTTTTTGTTGTTGTTATTTTTTACACATGTCAAACGAGGGTTGTCGGTACATGGATACATTGTCTCATTTATGTGGTAACAAGAGGTCTATGCTTAGAATAAATGTAAAGGACTTTGTTAGGATTGTGGGGGGGGTTTTTCATTTAGAGAAACAAATTTTCTTGATTAACTTCTGACTAAATATTTTTAGTTTGGTTATTCAGAGGAAACAACAATACCCCCCCCCCCCAAAAAAAAAAAAAGAAGAAAAAGCAACCCATTTAAAGAATATAGAATAAAGAATATACATACATATATATATAGTGATAGATAGATAGATAGATAGATAGTAGATAGATAGATAGATAGATAATATAGAGTAGATAGATAGATAGATAGATAGATAGATAGATAGATAGATAGATAGATAGATAAGATATAGATAGATAGATAGATAAGATAGATAGATAGATAGATAGATAGATAGATAGATAGATGAGATAGATAGATAGATAGATAGATAGATAGATAGATAGATATCCATATACATATACATGATAATTAATATTTGTGTGCGTCTTTGTGTGTGTTTATGTGTGCATGCCGTGTGTATGTGTGTGTATGTGTGTGTGTGTGTTTACATAATGCAAGCGCTTGTGGATACATCCTCTTTTCTTTACTTGTACACCTGTGCGTCTCTCTCCTACTGTCCAGCTGAAGATTCCCTTTCCTTTTCTCTGCACCTGCATCTTTTCCCGGTCATCCCGCAATAAATCCACGGCACCTGTCTCCTCTCCCCAGCCTTTCCCTCACTGTTTCTCTCCACTATGAAATCTTGTGTAGGCAGTCCGCACATTCAATTCGAAATTTGTTTTCATTGTCATTTCAAAATCCTAGCTGAACTGTCCTACAAGTTAATGCAATATTTCCAAACTTGTTGTATCAGGAATAGGGGAGAAAGTGTGAGATGTTGTTAATGGAAGTAGTTTTGAGACTTGATTTCTCTAAAGAAAAAAAACCCACCTGTTCCTTCCAGCAATAGAGAAGATGGATGTTTTGGGTTGAAAAGTTCCCAAGAATTGAGACTGTATTTTGGCTGCCAAGCAAACTCTAATACAACTTCCATGAATCTGTTGCAGCATGTGTGATGTTTATAACCATGGAAAAGCTTTTTTTTGCAGTATTTTGAGAATTGCTGAGCAGGATAATTGTAAACCATTAAAAGTTTATTTTCAAAGACATCCCACCAAACTTCTAAAAAAAATATCCTACGAGTCAATCAAATTGCTCAAATCTGTGAGAAATAAACCAAGATAATGGTTGTTTCTGGTGGTTGGTTACAAATCTTCTGTTTTCCTATCATCACATCTTTCAGCTTTGTGCTTGATTATCTCCAGTATTCCACATGATGTACAAGCATGCGCTAGGTTTGCTATGTGCTAGTAATGAAATTCATGTTTTCCACATATTTTTTTTACAAGTGACTCCAATCAGCAATTAGGTAGCAATGGTTTTTATTACTCCATCATATTAACTAAAAGGTTTAGCTTAGTTACCAGAAGAAATAAAACATGACCAAGAACTGATCCCTGAAGTATATCACACAATACGATGGATGGCTTCGCTTCTTAGTAAGAAATACGCGGGTTATGTTCCAGTGCATGAACCAATTAGGGAAACAAAGATGAATCTTATACGCCAAAAGTATGTTCCAATTTGAGTAGCATAGCATCGTGTCAGTGGCACCAAAAGCAGCTCTGACATCAATGAAGTGAAAATGAAAACATGCATGTCTTTTAAAGCAGCTTACAGACCACAACGAACAAAGAAAAGCCAGTTTTAGTAGGCTAAAAGGAACAGTATGGAAGCTGGTACGTAAACTATAAAATGTGTGACATCACAGCATAGGTAGGACCAACCAATTCTCTTCAATGATTTTACATTACCCTACCCTGCCCTACCCTATCCTACCTCACCCTACCCTACAATGCGCTGAACTACACTACACTACACTACACTACACTACCTACACTCCACTACACTACCACTACACTACACTACACCACCTACACTACACTACACTACACTACACTACACTACACTACACTACACTACACTACACTCACGCTGCACTGCACTGCACTGCACTGCACTGCACTGCACTGCACTGCACTGCACTACACTACACTACACTCCATGCACTCACTACACTACACTACACTCCTGCACTGCACTGCACTACACTGCGCTACACTACCTGCACTACATTACACTACACTACACTACACTACACTACACTACCCTATACACTACACTGCACTGCACTACACTACACTGCACTACACTACACTGCAGTACACTACACTACACTACACTACACTACACTACACTACACTACACTACACTACCATTTTGCATTATGTTTTCAGGATAATTGAGTTTTTACTTTTCTCTCTGTCTCTCTCTCTCTGTCTCTGTCTCTCTGTCTCTGTCTCTGTCTCCTGTCCTTCTTCTCTGTCTCGTCTCTGTCCTGTCTCTGTTTTGTCTCTGTCTGTCTCTGTCTGTCTCTGTCTGTCTCGTCTCTCTCTCTCTCTCTCTCTCTCTCTCTCTCTCTCTCAACCTCCCCTCTCCCCCTCCCTCTCCTCTCCTATCTCTTTCTTTCTTTCTTTCTTTTCTTTCTGCGCCACATACTTTATTCCGCTTGCACCAATACATCTCGCCCTGATGGCAGACACGGAAGCAGCCAGTGTCCATTTTTCAACTCTTCCCTCTTCTCAAGCTCGTCCATTACTAAGTCCTTCCTTCACTCCCCATTACACCCGGGTTTCCTCACTATGGGTCTTCTCACTTTCAAATCCTGGGTAACCAACCGTCACTTTTGAGCGGGAGATGTCCAGTGCCCCATCTATCAAGGAACTAACTCTTTCCTGTTCTGGCGGGAAGATGGAACTGGAATGGCCTGTAATGGTGTCTTTTTAGGGCGGGGAGGGGAGGGGGAAGGGGAGGTTCGAAAACTGGGATGTGGCAAAGGAGGGGGGGGGTGGTGGTGGGGGAAAAGCTCAGTGGATAGATTTTTTAAAACTAGTGATCTCAGAGTTTTGGGTTTGAGCTCTCGTTTTGATAGATTCCTACTGTTGTAAGGATTTAATTTTTTGGAGTTAGAGCTAATTGTTACTTAGTTTTCATGCAAGAGTGTTGTTTATTGGCGAGACTGCATGCAACGGTTTTGTACTTAGTATAGCACGCATAAAATCTGTCAGTCTCAGTGAAAAAAAAAACACATTCATTCTTCATCTAGAATGAGCACTGTTTTGGGTGATGAAATTTTAAAAAAAAAAGGCCATATCAGCCAGCGTGCCCTCGATTTTTTTTTTATTAATTCATTAAATTACAGGAGCAGCTGAGCAATTGATACGGATGCCTATTTTACTGACAATTTATATTCTTCAAAATAACGACAAGCAAAACCTATGCTTTTATGCTGTTTGGTTTTAAGGTTTTGTGTCACATTTTCTGTTGTTTTACACGTTGTTTCCAGAGAAATGTGCAGCATAAATGAATAGCTGCATTTATTTTTTTTTCAAAATAGTAATAATAAATCTATCAGGCCAGGCAGATTCCCAGTGTCTGAAGATAGTCTAGAAGTGTGTATCTTTAGCTGAATATAACCAACTTTGATGTAAGGGAAATCTATTTTGGACTCCCTAATGCAAAGGACGTTCAGTTTTACAATTTATCATGCATTTATTTTAACTCTGGTTAAAATCCTCTTCAGATTGTCAGGATCATTTTTTGTGAAAAAGCCTGTACAAGTGTTGAATCTTTATGTAATAGTTATGGACTAACGAATAACTCAGACAGACATAGTAGACAATACACCTTTCTTCTTGCTTATGCCGTTTGTAAGCAATACATTCTCAAAAGTGCTCCCCAAAAGATAAAACCTTTGCATTTTATCTTTAAATATGACTTCTCTCTCTTCATCAGTTTTGTATGCAGAGATAAGCGGCGGTCCTATTATTCCCATCAGCATTCTATCTTCTTAATAATTTATATCCACCAGCTTTTCCCCAGTATGAAAACTAAAAAAAAAAAAAAAACCACCTTGAAGTAGGAATTGAACTTCAAACTACATTAAATGCATACAAAAAAATGTCTTTCACCACTAGACCAAACAAACCACGAACATTGATTTGAAATACGAAAAAAAAAGAAAAAAGAAGAGATGTTGATGAATTCAAGGAAGGAGTGGGCAAAACGACTTGAGTTGAGTCTGGAAGCGAACACAAGCCAGACGACATTAAGAATGGAAGCAGTCAGGCAGAAGACATGGGGGAGCAAGGAGAGAAGAAGCCCTGAAAGAATTGACAGCCAGACCATGAAACATCCCAGTTGCTGAAAATGAAAATTGGCAGTTTCTTTCCTCCTTCCTCCCTCCCCTATCCCCTTCCCCCATCCCACCCCCCTACGGCCTCTCCCTTACCCCCCCCCCCACTTTCCGCCTGCTTCTTGTCCCTGTATTTGATGAGATATTATGTCAGGTATATGTGTGTGTGTATGTGTGTGTGTGTGTTTGTGTGTGTATGTGTGTGTGTGTGTGTGTGTGTGATTGTGTGTGTGTGTGTGTGTGTGTGTGTGTGTGTGTGTGTGTGTGTGTGTGTCTGTTGTTGTCTGTCTGTCTGTCTGTCTGTCTGTCTGTCTGTCTATGTATCTGCGTCTATGTCTAATTGTGTGCATGCACGCGCGCGGGTGTGCGAGTGTGTGTGTGTGTGTGTGTGTGGTGTGTGTGTGTGTGTGTGTGTGTGTGTGTGTGTGTGTGTGTGTGTGCGCGCATGAGCAGGTGCGCGCGTGCGTGTGTGTATGTGTGTGTGCATGCGTACATGTGTGCGAGTGTCATTAACACTCTCTCTCTCTCTCTCTCTTCTCTCCTCTCTCTCTCTCTCTCTCTCTCTCTCTCTCTCTCTCTCTCTCTCTCTCTCTCTCTCTCTCTCTCTCTCTCTCTCTCTCTCTCTCTCTCCTCTCGTCATAAATTATCAGTCTGTGTGTCTTACTCTCCCACCTTCTCATTCCTACCTATTGTTGATCTATGGCCTCAACCCCCAAAACTAGAACACAGTGCATTTTTTTATACTTTAAAAAAATATGCGAAAACCAGCAAACATGATTTTGACTGGCATGCTATAAGTGTCAAAGATACTTCTTGACCATGCAAGCTAACCTTTATGTACAGCCTTTCTGTACCATGTCCTTAATAAAAAAGGGGAAAAAAGAGCACATATTCTTTGCTATGCGTGTTATTAAAATGCGAGAAATTAACACATTTTATGCCCCACATGTTTCACAAGAAAAATGAACATCCTTTGTGTGCCATGCGTGTAGTTAAAGAATCAATTACTTATGTATACGCTTGGAAGCAACTGTTGAAAAATGTACGCACGTCTGTATGTAAGAACACACGCACGCACGCACGCACGAACGCACAATTACCTGTTTTATCAAGCCTATTCATTTGCGCACGCACACACGCACGCGCGCACAGACAGACAGACAGACAGACAGAGAGATCAGAATTTTAATGTACATCAAGCCTTGGGCCACAATACATGGGCTCTGGGATGTGGTGTGATGGTTGAGACAAAATCAACATTAATATCGAACAAGAGAGACAGAGAGAGATAGAGAGAGAGAGAGACAGACAGACAGAGAGAGAGAGACTGTGTGTGTGTGGGGGGGGGGGTGAAAGAGAGAGAGAGAGAGAGAGAGAGAGAGAGAGAGAGAGAGAGAGAGAGAGAGAGAGAGAGAGAGAGAGAGAGAGAGAGAGAGAGAGAGAGAGAGAGAGAGAGAGAGAACGAAAGAAAATTTAAAACTTTGAAACTTTTATTAAAGGGAAAATAATAAACACACAGAATGATTTTTTTATATCCAGCCCTCAGTCAAAGAAAATCATAAGAATGAAAACAAATTAACAAGCAAAGTTTTGAAAACACAACCTCCCCCCCTCCCCCAGAAAACTAACATAAACAATCGTTGTAACATCATAGAAATGCATGTCAAATTGGAGATCTTGTCAGAAAAAAATTCAGAGAGAAAATCGAAAGGAAAAGGATATAACGTACACAAATTGTATTGGGTATGGAGAAGAGAACAAAAAGGAGAGAGGGAAGCGAGGGAGTGGGGGTGGGGGAGGCAGCAGGTAGGCAGGCAGCCAAGATAGATTGAGGATGCAATGAGAAAAGAGAAGATATCATGTGAATGTGCCTGCATATTCATTCATTAGAATCAAATGATACTTATGTTTAAAAGTAGGTGTTGGCCACTCACTGGATTTTGCTGCTGTTGCTGTTATTGCTGTTGTTATCGCTGATCTCGTCGTATCCAGCTTGGTGGTTTACGCCTAAATACTGACTCTGGCTGTTTGGGTTGAGCACTGGGCCGCCATATTGTTGTCAATAGGGGAGGGGGGGGGGGCTTGCCGGCTTAAGTCGTAACACTTTACAGGACAACATGGCATTGTTTGTTAGCAGGGCACTCAAGCATGTTCTACAGTCATGGAAGAAAAGAGAGAGAGAGGAGAGAGAGAGAGAGAGAAGAGAGAGAGAGAAGAGAGTAGGGAGAGATGAGAGATGGAGATGAGGAGAAGAGAAGGGAGAGAGAGAAGGAGGAGGAGGAGGAGGGGGGGAGAGAGAGAGAGGAGAGAGGTGAGAGAAAAGAGAAGTATCAGGAATTCTTATTAATAATCGAGGATATGGAAATAAGCACTTTTGTGCTTTTTTATTACATCCATCTCCAGTATGTATGCAGTTTTTGTAAAATGTTGTCTGTTACCACCGGCACACGATGACCTATTCTTGCGAAAAGCGGAACGGTTAACGCTGCCGCTAAGGAATGTTCCCTGGCGTGCTGTTCGCACACAAGGAGCTACAGTTTAAGAGAGAGAGAGAGAGAGAGAGAGAGAGAGAGAGAGAGAGAGAGAGAGAGGAGAGAGGAAGAGAAGAGAGAGAGAAGAGAGAGAGAGAGAGAGAGAGAGACTTTAGAGGAGAGGTAGTGGTAAGGGTTCACGACGATATGAGGGTTAAGTCTGGCAGATTTGGTGGTGAGAGAGAGGAGAGGGGAGAAGAGAGAGAGAGGAGAGAGAGAGAGGATAATAAACAGAAAGACAGATTTCACGATCACTCCATTAGTTCTAAAATAGTTAACCACCATCTTGAAAGACACGGAAAAAGCTTTGTGTCTTTTTTGCAGCCTCAAACTACAAAGTCTCGGTGATCAATTGTCCGGATACACTATTCGTTTTCCTTTACTCCTTAACACTAGCTGCTTGACAGGGACTCAAGGGGGCATTATTTGTCACAGGCAGTGTTAATGCCTTTTCCAGGAAGAGTCAGACTTTCTTGCAACCTAAATTAAACCGTAAATTAACACCATGTCATTAAATTAACACTATCTCATTCGGGGATTATACAACAAACAGTAAGTTTCTCAGAGGGAGCATTACATTTTAAATGCTGTTTAAAAGTAATTGTTTGTTTTTCTGAATATAATAATAAATTGAGCAATGAGTTTGTTACAATGCGCTAATCAGCTTGTTATTTTAAGAGTGCTCACTCATGTTCAATTGCACTAATCTATCTATCTATCTATCTATCTATCTATCTATCTATCTATCTATCTATCTATCTATCTATCTATCTATCTATCTATCTATCTATATATATATATATATATATATATATTTGAGGGGGGAGGCAGGATAGCCTAGTTGTTAAAGTGTTTTGCATTGCATTCGTGATCAGCCCGAGTTCGGATCCCATTCAAATAGATTGTATTCGCCTTGGAATTTATATCAGTGCTGCCTCCACTCCCCTTCCCCTCCCCCCAAAAAACAAACAAAAACCAGACAACAACAAACAAACAAACAACAACTACAAGAAACAAAAACAATGCCCTAAAAAGAGAAGTCCGGATGACACTATCAACCCCTGTGTGCAAACGCACGCAGAACATCTTGCACACACTCTAAGCATGTTCCGCTTTTCAGAAGAGTAGGGCAGTGTATGCCTGTTGAAAGAGATGACAAACTTCATCAAACCACATACACACAGTGACTGATGAAATAAAATAAAACATGGAAGCTTATATCGTTATCCACGATATATATAAAAAAGAATAAGTTCGCCAAAAAAAACAAACAAAAGGTTATGGGATAAAGATTTCTTTCAAACTCAAAAATAAGCACCGAATAAGAAGATAATAAGAAAACGAATAAAAAGACGGGAAAGAAGGAAAGAAAACAAAAGACAAAAAAACAACCACAGGAGTACGTAAGCTCTGTGCTTCATGAAATGATAAGGTGTTCAATTTTCAATCTAAAGACATTGAGCCGAAAACGCTTTAAACTGGAATTCAAACAAAAAGAAAACAAACATAAAAACCCCGACACATTTTGAAGATCTGTTATCTCACTGTCCAAGCCACAATGAGTAAATTCTAACGAAAAAAGAACCTGTTGTCATGCTTTTTTATGCGAACCATCACTGGTTTTGTTTATTGGTTTCGGTTTATTTCTCTATCTTCTGACTTTTGTGTGTGTGTCTGGTGGAGATTTTGGGGTGTGTACGTTTCCATCTCTGGGGGGAATTTTCTTTCAGGATTTTATTCCATTTTTATAAGCTAACAAAACTTTTCTTTCCTCTCTTTCTAAAACAAATTGACATATACACATACACACATGCTCATACACAGACACAGACACACAAACACAAATGCGCGCGCGCATACACACACGCACGCACGCACGCACGCACGCATACGCACGCATACACACACTCACACACACACACACACACACACACACACGCACATGCACGCGCACACACACACGCACGCATATACGCACACACACACACACACACACACACACACACACACACACACACACACACACACACACACACACACACACACAACACACGCACGCTTCAAGGCAACATTTTCCATTGTTTCTTTGTTTCTTTCTCTCATTTTTTTCTTTCTTTATCTCTGGTTTTCTCCCTGTATGAAAATTTAAGGCATAAGTACTTGTCCCGAACGGTCAGCTATATGTAATATTTCTGAAATATGGCTCTGTCTTTACCA
>CM060345.1:14602060-14607060 GCA_030674155.1 Stramonita haemastoma | reverse complement strand
GCTGTGTCAGTGATACTAGGGTCTGTGGGTACGCTGTCCTAAGATCACTAACACAGTTGCTGATATAGCGCTATATAAGTTCCATGTATTATTATTATCGTTATTATTAATTTTATCTGTGGGCACGCTGTTCACAATATTTTAATTCTATGTATCTCTGTCTCTCTGTCTGTCTCTCTCTGATTACATTCTCTCAGTCTATCTGTCTGTCTGTGTCTGTCCTGTCTGTCTCTGTCTCTGTCTCTGTATCTGTCTCTCTCTGTCTCTCTCTGTCTCTCTCTGTCTCTCTCTGTCTCTCTGTCTGTCTCATCTGTCTTCTGTCTGTCGTCTGTCTGTCTGTCTGTCTGTCTGTCTGTCTGTCTGTCTGTCTGTCTGTCTGTCTGTCTGTCTTCGTCTCTCTCTCTCTCTCTCTCTCTCTCTCTCTCTCTCTCTCTCTCTCTCTCTCTCTCTCTCTCTCTCTCTCCTCTCCTCTCTCTCTCTTTGACTGCATCCTCTCTGTCTGTCTGTTTCTGTCTCTGTCTCTCTCTGTGCCTACATCTCTCTCTGTGTCTTCTCTGTGTCTGTCTCTGTCTGTCTACATAACGAAACACCCACGCTTGGCTAAACTCCTGCCCTAGGGGGCCAAACAGTCCCCTTTCAGTTCTCCGCAGTCCTATCTCCAGTGCCCCATCTGTCAACAGTTCCACTGCTTCTTGTCTCTCGTCTTTCTGCTACTATTCCCCATTGGCTTTTAAAGCTGCCTTGACCCATTTTCGTTCCAAGTGCAAAATCTTCCGAGTTGATCTTTTCACTTGGCCAGTCTTACTTTCTAACTAGAGGTTTGATGCTTGTAATGAAGGTAGATGGGGCACTGGCGCTATCTCACTTTCACTCTCACTCTTTCTCTTTCTTTCTTTCTGTCTGTCTGTGTATCTCTCTCTCTCTCTCTCTCTCTCTCTCTCTCTCTCTCTCTCTCTCTCTCTCTCTCTTCTCTTCTCTGTCTTCTGTCTGTCTGTCTGTCTGTCTGTCTGTCTGTCTGTCTGTCTTTTCTGTCTGTCTGTCTTTCTGTCTCGTCTTCTCTCTCTCTCTCTCTCTCTCTCTCTCTCTCTCTCTCTCTCTCTCTATCTCTATCTCTATCTCTATCTCTCTCTCTCTCTCCCCTCTCTCTCTCCCCCTCTCCCTCCCCCCTCTCTCTCTCAACTCAAGGAAAACTTTTGCAAAGCTTCCTGCTAGTCAGATTGAAAACGGCGGTGGACTGGTAGACTGTTGCCAATGTGATGTAATTGTCCATGGCGGCTTTGGGTCCCTTTAAAGACCCCGATGAGTCATATCAGCACCATGTCCATACTTGGTAAGGGGGGGTGTGATTTGGAGCAAGTTAGGGCTGCATGCCAGTGCTCGTCTCTCTCTCTACAGGATGCAGATTGGCATTCAAAGTATTAGTTCTGTTCATCCTTGTGTGTGTGTGTGTGTGTGTGTGTGTGTGTGTGTGTGTGTGTGTGTGTTGTGTGTGTGTGTGTGTGTGTGTGTGGTGCATGTATGTATGTGTGTGCGTATATGTGTGTGTGTGTGTGAGAGAGAGAAAGAGAGAGAGAGAGAGAGAGAGAGAGAGAGAGGAGAGAGAGAGAGAGAGAGAGAGAGAGAGAGAGAGAGAGAGAGAGAGAGAGAGAGAGAGAGAGAGAGAGAGATCATGCAATGTGTCTTCTTTAAATAATATCTGCTTTTGTGTGTGTGGGAGTGTTTGGTCTACATTTTTCGCTGACACAGAACTGCAGACAGGAAAAGAAAATATAAAAAAGCAATAAGTGGCACTGCCCTTGTGGCAACGTGCTCTCCCTGGGGAGATCAGCCCAGATTTTAAACACAAAAAAATCCGCCGTGATTTAAAGTGGTATAGAATAAAAACACTTAAAATGTAATGCAGAACTGTCTGTCTTTATATACACGTGACATAAAAATGTTTCTTTAACTGTATGCACGAAACATATAATTGTTAAATTACATAAAATTATGCACATGACAAAGACGTATGTATTTACCATATAGGTGACATGAAACTATGTCGTCTACATAATTTCAATTTCTTTTCTCTCAATTAAATCTCTCTCTCTCTCTCTCTCTCTCTCTCTCTCTCTCTCTCTCTCTCTCTCTCTCTCTCTCTCTCTCCTCCCTCCCTCCCTCCCTCCCTCCCTCCCTCTCTCTCTCTCTCTCTCTCTCTCTCTCTCTCTATCTTCTTCTATCTATCTATCTATCTATCTATCTATCTATCTATCTATCTATCTATCTATCTATCTATATGTCCAGTTCAGAGACTATGTAATACTCTGTCCTTTTACTCATACTCTGAGACAGGACTGCCCCTTCGATTCTGTGCGGTCCAATCCCACCATCCCTTATGGCCCTCAGCCAGTCACTGTATTGCCTCCCTCCTTCCTTCCCATGTCCTCTTCAATGTCTTTCTATGACTACTGCTACTACTACAATTATTTCCGTTTGCTTTAAAATCTACCTTGACCCATTTTCGCTGTGGAGGTTTACATCTGTGGTGCTCATTTCCAGCTTGATCGATTGTTTCCTTATTTGGCATGTGGAAGGGGTTGATGTCTCTCAGAGCGGAAAAAGACCTTTAACTCCTTTTTTGGTGCAAAACTTCTGCTATCAAAATCAGTCTTGGAAACGCTATACATATACAGGGCAGATGTTTTGGGTGGAGGGAATGGAGATAGTACTTTAGGTTTACTCCAGGTTTAAACTCTTTTTTCAGTGAACATTTCTATGCTTTGAAAAGAGTTGTAGAAATTCCATTGTGATTATAGTTCTCTTCCTCAAGCTTCTGCAAGAAAATAAAATGTAATGGGCTTGTTTTTCTTTAAGCTTTAAACAGATCATTCTTTCCAGCATTTCTATGTTTAAAGAACAAACTAAGAGAAAACACTCGGGTGCCACGCCCCCCATCAACCAGAAATGAGAAGGTCCACTGCCTCCTCCTCCTCTTCCTCCTCCCCTCTTTCTGCTTGCTCTGTAATGATCTGTGCTGTGTTTTAAACCCCCTCCTCTAGTCCAAGTTTATTATATTTCAGCTTGAAAATTTCATGGATTAAGTGTCCGTTGATCAACACGTTTCCTAACTTTTGCCTGAGGAATCGGCTTGTTAGAGCAATGGGGGAGGAATCTCACCACCAACTTTTACAACAGAAAAAAACAAACAAACCACCACCAACAAAATGGAAAGACTTGACAGAGTGACCCAGGTGTAAGGTTTGTTTTTCCTTACACAGAGATAGTTGTCCATGTTTATTCAAGAGAGGCTGTTTAGCTTCGGTTCGCCACATTTAATTCACACCTAAAGGAGGCAGAAACAAGTAGGTGGACAAAGTGTTGCAAAAACATTGAATGGTGGCAGTTACAGTTTTCCTGCAGGACCAGGTGTTTGTGTTTGCACTGCTGATGTCAACTGCTACGTTTGTTGGCTAGAGCTCTGAGCTCCACCAATTGTCAGATTAACGCGTATGCAATCGCCCCCCCCCCCCCCCCCCAATATACAAACTTTTTAGGTAGCCACATTCTGGTTTCGGGTATGGTGTATAAACACAACACCTCTGTGCATGCTGGGTTTTTTTTTCTGTCACCTCTTCCCACTTGTACACAGTAGCCTATGCTTCCGAAAGGTGGAGCGGGTTTTAAGGTGGGCGCAAGATGTTCTGCATGTGTTCGCGCACGGGGCTTCAGTTTACAGTCTCCTCCAAATAAGATTGACGTTCTGTCTGATTTTTTGTTGTCAAAGTGATAAGAAAGAGCGATGCTGGGAATTGTGCCCAGAGCCTCAAGATTTGCTTCTTGGCGAGGGAACATCTCAACCAACCTGCCACTCCTTTTCTGGCCACACACTGCTACAATGAGACTACCAATTCAGCACAATTGATTTTGATGGATGTTAAAGGAAAGCTGGTCACCTTTTTTAATGTCCTTAATGAAAACCAACAGTGTGGCTGTTTACTGATCCTGTCTGGTCAGGAGCCGGCCAGAGCCCCACTTCATCCTCATGACTTGTGAGACTCAAACCTGCGATCCCGAAGTCCGTAACCCCAGGCATTAAACACTGGTCCTAGCTACTGGTGCCACACCATTCTTGATGGTAGCAGCTGATGTGTACCCTGCCACCTGTCTCCTGTCTTCAGTCCTTCTGTGCACTTCATCTTTGGGAAATGCTCCTCTCAGCTCGGTCCTGTAGGTGGGAAATCTGTGGTCTTCCTTGTCCTCCATGTTGCCCTCGGCTGTAGTCTCCCTCTCATGTCAGATCTGATGTCTCGGAGCATGATCATTTATCTTTTTTCTAATGCAACAGCTGCATTCTACTGACCTTTGAAATTCTACTTCTGTCTGTTTCTGTGCATTCTCATCTCATTTGTTTGTTTTTTTTCAGGTTGGGAATAAAACCAGCTAAAATGACCGAGCAGTTTTGGTTTGGACGTGGAATGATGTTTTGGTTGATGTAAGTTGTAGAAGAAAAAAAGGAACAACTAGTTATTTTTTAGAGCAAGATTGCAGTTACTCTGTTTTTGTGAGTCAGGCTAATGTACATTTTCGTAGGTTTTTTTGTAGTGGTTGATTTTCTCTCCTTGTCCTCCATTGCGTGCATGTCTATCTGTCATTGTATCTCTTGTGTCTGAGCTTCTAAATCGTTCACGCGCGCGCGCGCGAGAGAGAGAGAGAGTGTGTGTGTGTATTGTGTGTGTGTGTGTGTGTGTGTGTGTTTGCGCGCGCGCACACAACACACACACACACACGATCATGCATTAAGTGTACGTATATCTGTGACTCGTAATACTTTCAAACGATCAGATGCTTATTCATTGCACTACCCGTAGCTAAAATGTAGTTCCGATGAAGTTTTTCAAAACCTTTTAAAAAAACTTTTTCAATTGATAGTCTTTTAAATGAAAAAAAAAGATTTTTCTCTCTTTTTTTACCACTGAACTCTGAACAGTTTTATAGAGGGCCACCGGACCCCCTACAGTTTC
>CM060345.1:14592060-14594560 GCA_030674155.1 Stramonita haemastoma | reverse complement strand
GTTTTTCGTAAGAGTAGGCCATCGTGTGCCGGTGGGAACAGATGACGACATTTACAAAGCTGCATAGACACGGGGACCGGATGTAAAAAAAGCATATGAATGCCTATTCCATTATTCTCGATATAAAAATAAGAATAAATAAATAAATAAATAAATAAAATGAATAAGTAAATAAATAAATAAATAAATAAATAAATAAATAAATAAATAAATAAATAAATAAACGAATAAATAATAAATAATTACTCTCAGCTTAATCGGGAGTAGAAATACTTCCTGGCATACATTCATTAGCAGTGTTGCAGCCTTGTCATTGTGACGAGTCTGAGTTTGAATCGTGGCAAAACGGGAAAGATTACACGTGAACATTTATTGTGTATAATCCTTCAGTAGTCTGCTTGCAGAATCACTCCACCTTTACTTTCACATATCCAGTAATCTGGTTGACCATTAGCACCGCTGAAGATGTTTCAACCAGCTCCCTCCTTTCCGCATTCTTAAGAGAAAAAAGAGCTCAGAAGCTAATTTGACTCGTCACACCCACCATAAAGATTCGCCAACTGCGATCTTTAAGATCCTCCAGAAACGGCAGTCTGTTTTAGGCTGGGTCATGTACGCTGTAAAGTTCTAAACTGAAGAAAAAAGGGATTAAAAAAGGATATCATCTATTCAGAAGTTCTGCTACTGTCCCTCACCGCTGTATGGTCAATACACACCTCGCTCTATGCTTTTGTACGTGCCTGCGTGAAGATTATCCAGTGCAGTAAGCGTAAAGTCGATTCAAACGTTGTACTATCGATCCTCCATGGTTGAAACTATCCTCCCATCCACTAGACCATGAGTGGTGGTCTGAGTGCTGTTTGTTTGGGTGGGTTTTTTTCGGATGAGACGATAAACCGAGGTCTGATGTGCGATACTCATCTAAAGCATGTAAAAGAACCAACGGCAAGAAGACAGTTGCGTCGTTGGCAAAATAATGTAGAAAATAAAGCCACTCTAATAAAGAAACAAATATAGTCGCAGACGGGAAAAGAAACAAAAAAATAGATGGAATTGTGGTGACGCGATCTCAAAGGGAAGATCAACCCGAATGTCACGCAGAGAAATCTGTTGTGACGTAAAGTGGTATAGGATAGTAACTGTAGTAGTAGGCACCCATCAGTCTCGAAAGACTATGGATTGCGCTCTAGTCTTTAGTGCGCAAAGCCAGGGCAAGTAAGTATGGAGGGCAAGCTGTTACCCATGCAGCAGATCCCCCCCTCCACGGCACTGGAATGATCCATTGGAAGGGCATTGACCAATACGAATGGTTCCAGTACCGTCGCAGGAGCCACTAGAACGTTGCCATATACCTACAGCCCCGAGCCGCTCTGGGACTCCAACTCCACGATTTTTCCTCAGGGATATCTAAACACGACACCTGTGTGCATGCTGGTTTGTTATAATTTTGTCATCTGCTCCTACCGGCACACGATGGTCTGCTCTTCCGAAAGGCGGAACGGGGTTTTAACGTGCGCGCAAGATATTCTGCGTGCATTCGCACACGGGCCTCGGTTTCGAGTCTCACCCGAGTGACTTTGACATTCAGTTCGATTTTAAAAAATTGTATGTATTTATGCATGTATGTATTCATGTAATTGTATGTACGTATGAAGTTGTAAATTTGTGTGTGTGTGTGTGTGTGTGTGTGTGTTGTGTGTGTGTGTGGTGTGTGTGTTTTGTGTGTGTGTGTGTGTAGGTGTAGGGTAGGTAGGTAGGTAGGTAGGTAGTATGAATGAGGTATTTGAACGTTGTATAGATGGTCACTTTCAATACTGGTATGCACTCATGAACATAGATCTGCAAACAGTTAACACTTATTCCTCGCCTGTCGTGTATGTATGCTTTTTTAACAACAAAATGATTTTTTTAAGTTTAAAAAACAAATTCCCCCTAAACCTCTACCCTCTTCCATATCATACTCCCCCTAAACACTCTACACCTACCCCATCATATTTCTCCCTCATAACCTCCACCTCCCATCTCCACCTTCCATCTCTACACCATCACACTCCTCCCGCTATACCCTCCCCCTCCCTACCCCCTTTACTCCCTTCCTCCCCCCTCCCCCCTACCCCCCTCCACTCCCTTCCTCCCCCTCCCTTCCTCCCCCTCCCCCTACCCCCCCTCACTCCTTTCCTCCCCTCCCTTCACCCTCCCTCCCCCCTCCCCCTACCCCCCCCTCACTCCTTTCCTCCCCTCCCTTCCTCCCCCCCCCTACCCCCCCTCACTCCTTTCCTCCCCTCCCTTCCTCCCCCTCCCCTACCCCCCCCCTCACTCCTTTCCTCCCCTCCCTTCCTCCCCCTCCCCCTACCCCCCCTCACTCCTTTCCTCCCCTCCCTACCCCCCTCTAACCCACCTACCCCTCCCCTCTCCTCCCCCCCCCTACCCCCCCTCACTCCTTTCCTCCCCTCCCTTCCTCCCCCTACACCCCCCCTCACTCCTTTCCTCCCCTCCCTTC
>CM060345.1:14584560-14587060 GCA_030674155.1 Stramonita haemastoma | reverse complement strand
GGAGGACAGTTGAACTTTACGCGGCAGGAGAAAAGTTGTTTTATTTGTTCAACGTGTGGACAATGTGATAATTGCATTATGGCTCACTGGGGTAGGTTTGTACTTTAACAACCCTAAACAAGATCTGCTTAAAAGTCTGGGTTTCCTAAACTAGAACACCAGACACAGACACTTTTTCTGCTGAAACTGCAGAGACTCCAGCTCTAGAGCAGTCAAGCTGCAGACAGTCAGTCAAGTTTTCTGAAAGAGAAGGAGGTTTCTCAACGCATCTGAGGAGCACTTGTCTGAACTCCAATTAGAAGTTAAAGTTGCCAGACTCTGCAACGTGTTGCGTCTCTTCATTCTCTTCGCTTTGTCTAATAAAGCATCGGTGCTTGCAGAAGTTTTCCAGCAATAATTCTTCTAGAGGCAAATTCTACTTTTGTGTCGGTTTTATTGTCTCGCTCAAAACAATAACACTCAGACCACAATTTATGACACAGAGAAGAGCAGTCAGAAAAAAACATCATTTTAAGAAAAGGTTTTGACCAGCTGGCTCTTTATTTCCTAAACTACTCTATTACCTGTGTCTGACCAAGATCCCAAAAGAACCACTTTGATATTCACTGTTGACTTTATCACAACAGCTGAATGGAGAAACTAAGAGATTCTGTTAACCCTTATAGTCCTGAGGTGGCACTCACAAGATCACATTAAAGAAAAAAACAATATTAGGACAGCTTATATGCAGGAGTTTTAGGATGTTGTTTCATTTATCTAGCTATGGGAACATGCCAAAGGTTAGCTAAATATGCAGGGTAAAGGCTGCCTGTCTTTGTCAGCGTTCAGAAGGTTACAGAAAGACGAAAATGAATGGAAGTGTGCATGAACCAGTACATGGAGGTTTGTGGCTGATCAGGCATGGGTTGTGGATTTTTGCTGTTGATAAAATGTGCATGCCTATCTAAATTGCAAATATAAGGCACGCGATGAGTTAAGATATCCTCGGGAAATGTAAAACTATACATTAAAAAGAAAGTTACCAGCCAAAAGAAAAAAAAACCGGAAATGTGTCATCAAAACTGTCCATATCTGTTTTCCTGCCTGCCTATATTATCAGTTTATTTAGCAGTCTATTAACCTTTTACCCCAGGCTTTAGATCTAAAAATAACCCTAGCTTTCACAAACAACTGAGATAGTCTGCACTTGCTCTGCTCAATGATAATCATCGATTCTAACTTTTCCAAAGTCTGTCTGGAGAAGAGCCCCTTCATGTTAATTAATTAAGACAGAGAGTACCATAACGATCTTTTAAGCCAATAGCAGAGCCCAGTTATTGACGCAACATCACAATCAATCCACAGTTGTCAATATCGGGGATGGTACCTTTTTTTTTGTTGGATATATGACTACTAACGTGATTTTGATGCAGTGTGTATGATCACTTAATAACTTAACAATAATCATACATAATTTAGAGTTTTCAATGCTTTATAGAAAGCGTAGGTTCCCCATGTTCATGTTATTGATCAGCATTAGTTTTAGTCTGAAAGTAGGCTACATTTCGTCTCGGTTTTCTCCCTTGATGTAAATCTTGTAGAAGGTTTTGTTCATACAAAGAATATCCCAGGCCAAAAGACAACAGGTCCGTGGAATGATTTCAATTCCTTTCCACCACCACTCCATCCACTAAATCAAGAACAATACTCTAAAAGCATTTTATCAGACTAAATAGTGAACCCAGATGTTGTTTGAAATATCCATGTAAACAGTCCAGGGGTGTAAGGTAATCCATTATGATAACACTCTATAGACATGGCACAGCATTCCCCTTGCTTCACAACAAAAATCAAAGCAAGCTCAGGTGTATAAACAAATATCATCCTAACATGGTCACGCCTCTACTTGAGGAGAACAGACCTCCATATGCTAGGGCTAAATCAGACAATATTTCACATTATTATTGCATTACACTCTACTGCATCATTCAATATAATGGTTGCTACAATACCATGCGTTTATTGGCTGCCATGCCATATCGTATCAAACGGTATTATATTTGGTTGTATTGATGCTGTCGGTTAATACCACACCATACCATACCGTACCGTACCGTGCCGTACCGTATCGTGTCATACCATACCATACCATACCATACCATACCGTACCGTACCGTACCGTACCGTACCATACCGTACCGTGCCGTGCCGTACCGTACGGTATCGTGTCGTATCATACCATGCCATACCATACCACGTAATACCATACCATACCGTACCGTACCGTGCCGTGCCGTACCGTACCGTATCGTGTCGTATCATACCATGCCATACTATTCCATTTAATACCATACTATACCATATAATACCATTGCCATACCGTGCAACCATACCGAACTATACCGAATCATACTATGATACAACGATGTTGTGATTTTTGGCGACTATACCATACCATACCATACCATACCATACCATACCATACCATACCATACCATACCATACCATACCATACCATACC
>CM060345.1:14577060-14579560 GCA_030674155.1 Stramonita haemastoma | reverse complement strand
GTTATGTGTTTTACCTGTAGGTTTAGCTGTTGTTTTTGTCTCTAGCTGTGTACATGGATTTTTCTGCTCTATGAGACTAGATACTTCTTTCTTTTTCAGTAGCTCATCTGACGAGAGCACTAAGTACAGGTGACTTGCAGGCGTTGACATTATTTTCAATTTAGAAAGTCTCACACCCCCACTTCCCACCCACCCCCAGACGGCACCGGATCCACGTTAAAATGCCCATAAAAGGCACGGTTAAGTTACAGGTCACGTGCCCATTTCCTCCAATGAAACGAATGCCTTCAGCTCTAACCGAAACTGCACGACGACTCCTGTCGTGTGGCGGAAGTGCAGTCCCGGAGACCCCATACATTTGTTCCTGACGGTCAGGAGAGGGAAGGTGAGGTGTGTGTGTGTGTGTGGGGGGGGACTGCTGAAGATCTGCTGTCATTGTACAGTGAGGCTTTTTGGGGGATAGTGCTGGAGGTGGGGATTTGAGAGTGCAAAGTCAAGTCAAGTAAAAATGATCTTTATTGAAGGTAAAAGATTAATTTTATTTTAAAAAAAAATATCCTGCCCACACACCAAAAAATCCAGAAAATTGACTCAAAAATGGAGTCAGGATGTGTGTTTGGCTATCTGTCTGTACAAGCCCACAGGTTTTCTGTCTCTGTCATCATGATCGATATGCAGCGTGTCTGTCTAAGATGTAATGAGACAAGGGAGTCTTCTCTCTGTTTGTCTGTCTGTCTATCTAACTGTGTGTCTATCTGTGTGTCTATCTGGGTGTTATGTATGTATGTATGTATGTATGTATGTATGTATGTATGTATGTATGTATGTATGTATGTATGTATGTATGTATGTATGAATGTATGTGTGTATGTAATGTATGTGTGTATGTAATGGATGATGGATGGATGGATGGATGGATGGATGGATGGATGGATGGATGGATGGATGGATGGATGTTGTATGTATGTTGTATGTTGTATGTATGTATGTATGTATGTATGTATGTATGTATGTATGTATGTATGTATGTATGTATGTATGTATGTATGTATGTATATCTGCATCTCTCTGTCTGTCTGTCTGTCTGTCTGTCTGTCTGTCTGTCTGTCTGTCTGTCTCTGCCTCTGTCTGTCTGGGTTTCTGTCTGTCTGTCTGGGTTTCTGTCTGTCTGTCTGTCTGTCTGTCTGTCTGTCTGTCTGTCTGTCTGTCTGTCTGTCTGTCTGTCTGTCTGTCTGTCTGTCTGTCTGTCTGTCTCTCTCTCTCTCTCTCTCTCTCTCTCTCTCTCTCTCTCTCTCTCTCTCTCTCTCTCTCTCTCTCTCTCTCTCTCTATCTCTCTCCCTCCCTCCCTCCCCCCCCCCTCCGTCCTTCTCTCAAAGCTGCAGGTGATCTCCCTTGGGGGTATGCAGGAAGAGCATGTTGCTGTTAACTCGTTTATTATTTAAAAAAAAAAAAAAGATGACACCTCCATCCCAAACCATGCTCGTTGCCGCTCTGCTAACAATGTTGACAGCTGCTCTGCATACCCTGATGCAAGAATATTATCTCACGTCTTGGAAAATCGCTGGAAGTGGCGACAGCACAGTCCTAGCACTACAACTGAAAACCAGCCAAGCTAACCACAGCAACACGGCGCAACAGAACACCCCTGTCAGCTCCTACAGATACCGAAGAATGTCGCCAAGCCAGGTATGTGAACAAAAGTGAACTTGATATGCTGAGATCTCGGAATGTGGGGGGGGGGGGGGGGAGTCCCAACATCTTAAATAGTTACACAGTTACTAGCTCTAAAGTTTGAATAAAAACAATTCTAGGACGGCAATGGCATTTACAAGAATCAGTCGTTTAATTCTACCTACTGCATAATTATTGTGCCACCTGAAAACATTACTGTATTGTACTTACTAGAAACACAAGTTATTTCGTTGTTGTATTTTTTGGTTGTTTTCGTCTAACTGTATGTGTTTTTTCCCAGCCAAATCGTAGCCACCTTTCCAAACAGGAGACTAAGAGACGGATAGACAGACAGACAGACAGACAAGAGACAGACAGACAGACAGACAGACAAGAGACAGAACATAGATAGATAGATAGATAGATAGATAGATAGATAGATAGATAGATAGATAGACAGGTAGACAGGTAGACAGGTAGACAGGTAGATAGGTTGATAGGTTGATTGATAGGTAGATAGGTAGATAGGTAGATAGTGAGATAAATTGATACATAGATTAGTAGGCAGATAGGCAGATAGGTAGGTAGTTATGTAGGTAGGTAGATAGATAGATAGAGATGGAGAGATAGAGATAGAGAGATAGAGAGATAGAGAGATAGAGAGAGATAGAGAGATAGAGAGATAGAGAGAGATAGAGAGATAGAGAGATAGATAGATAGATAGACAGATAGATAGATAGATGGATAGATGGATAGACAGATAGATAACTAGATAGATAGAAACATTATATGCATACATACATTCATACATACATACATACATACATAC
>CM060345.1:14549560-14562060 GCA_030674155.1 Stramonita haemastoma | reverse complement strand
TCATCATCTTCTTCTTGTTCTTGTTCTTCTTGTTCTTGTTCTTGTTCTTCTTCTTCTTCTTCTTCTTCTTCTTCTTCTTCTTCTTCTTCTTCTTCTTTGAATTCTTTGAATTCTTTGAATTCTTCAATTTCTTTGAATTCTTCAAATTCTTTGAATTCTTCAATTCTTTTCTTCTTCTTAATTTTTTTTTATGTATTCCTTCTTTCTTTTTCTTTGCATTCTCCTTTTTCCATTCTGTAACTTACTTTTCTTTGCATTCTTCTTTTTATTAATTCTTCTTCTCTAGACTTAACTTTTATGGCTGGCCATTTATTTGGGATGCAAACTAAAAACCCCATACCTCGCACAGCCCATCTATCCCTGTCCCTCTCGTGACCTGCATGGTGCAATGTGTCACTGTCGGCTGTGGTGTGTGTAGGCCGCAGCTGACCACCATTGACTGACTGATGATGGATGGTTGTTAATGTGTCTGCAACTTCAGATAACTTAGTATGACTGTTTGCACATAACGGCATGGCACGGCTGCTAGTTTTTTTAAGGTGAAGGACTTACTACGGAGCTGAGTCAAAGCGAATATAAACTCTGAGAGAAAAAATGTTATAAAACGAATAAACGACTGACTGACTGACTGACTGACTGAATGACTGAATGATGAATGAATGATTGGATCTGATTGATTGATTACTTGATTGAATGAACGATTGAATTAATAAAATCACAAATACATAGATTAATAAAAGAAGGAAGGAAGGAAGGAAGAACGACGGACGGACGGACGGACGGACAGACGGACGGACGGACGGACGGACGGACGAACGAACGAATGAACAATGCCTATTTTATCTATCCACAAAAGGTGTCTGGAATTGTATAAGAACAAAACAAAAATATGACTATTATTAAACAAAATCATTAATAATATTATTAAACAAATAAATGAAGAAATGAGAAATGAATAGATATCAACTAACTAACTAAATAAATGAATGAAAATATAAACAAACAAATACCCCTCCATGTGCAGAAGAGCTGGCTAAAACAGAAAACGAACTGAACGCAAGCTCAGTGAAATACAATGATAATACGACTAAGGTAGATAGTTTGAATACTTCCAGAAAGTCGACGAGAAGTATACCCCCTAAGAACCAAAACAAACAAACAAAATAAACAAAATAAATGATAAACAAACACGCCAAGAGAGAAATAAAAACAGAAGCACAACACAACTCTACAACATAAAACAAGCAATAAAAAAAACAAACAAAACACAAAGACCAGCAAATAGACTCTGGAGAAAATCCTTTAAGTGAGACAGTAAACCGAGGCCCAATGCAGAAACGCACCCAGGAAACACCTTGCGCACACAGCACAACTTGTTTTCTGCCTTTCGGAAGGATATGCATGTGTGCCTATGAAAACAGATGGAAAATGAAATGCATAAAGCTGCATGCACAAGTGGATATGATGAAAAACACGCACGAGCGTTTATTCCGTTATCCTCGAAATAAATGAATAAACAAGACTGAAGAACGACAGAACGCATTAATTAATGGATCAACTACAAAAAAAACCCAAAACTGAAGAAACACACAGATGCAAGCAAAATGAAAGTGAAAACAAACAAAGAAACACACTAAAAAAATGTCTATCCACCTCTGCAGAGAAAACATACAAAGATACAAACAAACTAAACCATACAAAAGATCAGCAAACAAGTACACCAGCAAACAAACCAATAAATACATACCTACATATATACATCAGCCCACCTTCGCAGTAGAAAACAATTAGACAAACACAGAGACACACAAGTAACTACACACATATATCAAGCTACCTAATTAGTATGAGTTAAACAAGCAAAACAAAACAAATACACAAATCAATCAGGAAACAAACAAACAAGTACACAAACAAACAAACAAATGCATAAATACATGAGCCCACCCCCGCAGCATAAAGACAGAAACACACTGACAATAAACGAGCAAACAAAAAACCCATCACACCAATAGTTATATGCATAACTACATCAACCCACCTCTAAAGCATGAAAGAAACAAACAGACAAACAAATAGACAAACGGATCAGCAAACAGGCAAACAAACAGACAAATAGATCAGCAAAACAGTACAAACAAAACAACGACAAATAGATCAGCAAACAGGCAAACAAACAGACAAATAGATCAGCAAACAGACAAACAAATAGACAAACAGATCAGCAAACAGGCAAACCCAAACAGACAAATAGATCAGCAAACAGACAAACAAACAGACAAACAGATCAGCAAACAGGGCAAACAAACAGACAAATAGATCAGCAAACAGACAAACAAACAGACAAATAGATCAGCAAACAGGCAAACAAACAGACAAATAGATCAGCAAACAGGCAAACAACAAAAATAGCAAACCATACAAATGATCAAAAGACATCGATTCGTATCTGCAGCATAAAACAAAGAAAACACAAAAACCAAACATATAAGCAATAAACAAACAACACTATCAATGCATAACAACAGCCAATACACCTTGTCAGAAGTAACAAAGAAATAACACAAACACACAAAAGACAATAGATGAGCAAACAGCAAACAAAACAAACGCTTAATAATTCCATTAAGACATATGACATCGAACCTACCTCTACAGCACAAAAACACACACACAACAACACACAACCACCAACAAAAAACACAACACACACAACAGACAGACACAACAACACAACGAACACAAATACTCATAAACACACACCACACCACAAACCCCCACACCACACAACACACACACACTCACACACACACACACACACACACACACACACACACACACACAAAACCACACACCCCACCACACCCACAAACACACACACACACAACACACAACACACACACACACACACAAACACCACACACACACACACACACACCTCAATAAAGATCATTTTGACTTGACTCACACACACACACACACACCACACACACACACACACACACACACACACACACACACACCTCAATAAAGATCATTTTGACTTGACTTGACACACGCACACACACACATACACACACACACCTTTATAAATATCATTTTGACTTGACACCACACACACTCCTCTCTCTCTCTCTCTCTCTCTCTCTCTCTCTCTCTCTCTCTCTCTCTCTCTCCTCTCTCTCTCTCTCTCTCTCTCTCTCTCCACCCACCCACCCACCTCTGCAACAGCGCAGCCTGGAACTGGAAAGGGATGGAGAAGAGACCGATGATGACATCAGCCACGGCCAGATTGGCGATGAAGATGTTGGTCACCGTGTGCATCCTCCTGTTCTTGACGATGATGAGGATGACCAGGGAGTTCCCCAGCACAGCCAGGAGGCTGATGGACCCGTACAGGAAGGCCAGCAGGATGATGAGCCCTGTGGGCACATCGTAAGGGTTCTGCGCCGTCTGGTTGGTGGAGATGGTGTCGTTGATGAGGATCAGGCGCTCCACTGTCGTGGCCATGGCTGATGATGCTGAGGGTGTGTGTGTGTGTGGAGGTGGGGGGGGGGGGTCTGGTGTGGAGGAGAGGTTGGGGGGGGGGTTGTGGGGTTCTGCTGTGGAGGTGGGGGGGGATCTGCTGTGGAAAAGATGTACTGGGTTTGTGTAGGATCTGCTGTGGAAGAGATGTCCTGGGTTTGTGTAGGATCTGCTGTGGAAGAGATGTACAGGGTTCGTGTAGAATTTGCTATGGAGGAGATGTACTGGGTTTCGGTAGAGGTGGTGGTTGTGGTTGTTGTGGTGGTGGTGGTGGTGTGTTGTGGTTGTGTTGCCTTTTTGTTTTAGTTGCGTTTATTATCGTTGTTAATTTTGTTGCTGGGCTGTTGCTGGTACTTCAATTAGGTATGGTGTTCGTTGTTGTTGTTTCCTTTGTTGTTATGGCTCTCTTGTTGCGTATGGTGCGTGTTAAAACACTTTTTGGTTTTTTCCTTTTTTTGTTGCAGTGGTGATTTATGATGGTGCTAGTCGAAAAGTACTTTTTTTTACAGGCATCTAAACGGTATTGTTCATTGCTCTTGTTGCTGCTGCTGTTAGTGATTTTGGTGCTGGTTTTACTTTCCTGTTGGTGTTGTTACATCAGTGAATCCTGCATCACAGTCGGTTCCTTTGGATTTTATTTTTGGGGTTACACAAGCTGCACTCAGAAGACGTTATGTGGGAACCTTGAGAAGTAAACAATGGTTTCAGCCTCAGTAGTGGTTTTGATGAGCCTGGTGATTATTTTATGATTATCGGTTTATGCTTCAAGTTTCACTTTCTTTTTTTTAGAAAATAGCTGTTGTTTGAGGTTTTTTTTTCTTCCTTGGTCTTGATTATGTTTATGTTTGTCGTTCGTTTAATGTTTTTATTCTTCAAGCAACTAAGTGTTTTGTTAAAGCTTCACACGATACAGAAACCAGCAGACGTCAAGAAAATCGACATTGAACAAACGGAAAGATAAATGTAGGTCAGGAGGTCGCTAGGAAGTTTTGTTGGTGGTTTTTTTTCAAAATGTCATTTTTGATCACAGCTTTGTGGGGACTGACTGTAAACAATTTATTTTACGATTTGGGCCTGAAGGGCTTGTCTTCCTGCAAAGCTGGTGAGGATGAAAGTGTAGACTGATATATCAGTGACAGTAATACTGTGACATTGATCAGCACTGCTGCACGTGATACCGCAACCGCTGAAATAATGATCAGCTGTCAGACTGGCAGAAGAAGTTGAGCAGAGGTCTTTGCTCTTGACAGAGGCAGTTTGTCACAGGGCAAAAGGTGGTAAAGCCACACAGGGTTTTTTTCTGAGATGAAGCCGGCAATCACTCTTGAAAAAAGGTAAGCATAGTTTTGTAAAGTACACAGGCAAAAAAATATATATTGGGGATAGAAAAGTTAGAAGTAATAGTATCCCTGATTTTTTTTAGTCGTATGTCAGTGTTGAGTCAATTGATTAAACAAAATGAGTAGTCCTTACAGAAGCACGCATAAAAAAGACAGAAATAACGATAACATGATATTCCACTGTTAGAAAGTAGATTCTGTTGAAGGAAGAAACCCCATGAGATGCAAATCTTAAACACAATCCATCACAGGAACAAAGTCACACAGATGATATAAAATCCGAAAGGAACGGTGCTGTCAATCACAATGAAGATTGTCACAAAACAATTTGTCTCAAAATTTATAATAAAGAAAATAAAATGTGTTGCACAAATACGTGTACTTATTCAAAAGCGTTGAATTTTTCCAGGCACAACATAGCATAAAATCCTAGGATTGGTTTTTCACAGTTTCCGAGGTAAGAGGTTGTCAAGTTCAGACAGACAGTGGATGTTCTTGACAGCTAGCGTGGGGTCAGCTGCACTAGCAACTTCATCTTCACACTGGAAAACAATAACACCTGTTACACATCCACTTATAACGATAAACCTTTAATCCTTGTCTGAAAACAAGGGCCTTATTCTTTTCCACACTCCCTCACTGTGAAAATTCCGAAGATTATCTGGTAGAAGCTGGGCGAAGCTGTTTAAAAAAGAAGATTGCACGTGCAAAACCCTCAAACCTTTTCCATTTTGTTTCCCAACAAAACATGAATTCCACCTTTTTCTTCAGATCCAGAAAACCCGCGCAGCACAGATGGGAAGTTGACGACGACAACGGATACAGAACCAGTGTCAAAGATATGTACACTTATGAAAAAAAAGTAGCGTAATGCAGGTCTGATATCTTTACTTACTCTGTTCTTTAACAGTAGAAGTAGTATGAAAAGTAGCAGTAGTGGCAGTAGTAGTAGTAGAAGAAGAAGAAGTAGTAGTAGTAGTAGTAGTAGTAGTAGTAGTAGTAGTAGTAGTAGTAGTAGTAGTAGTAGTAGTAGTAGTAGTAGTAGTAGTAGTAATAGTTCAACGTTCTGTCTGTAGTTTGCTTACATTTTTTCACACACACTGTAACAAAACAGGAACAGTGCCAGTTGAACAGCACAGTCACAGAACAGCCAGCGACCTGTACACAGAAACACAGACTTCTTCCCTCCTAGGAAGTTGAAAGCAGCACGTCACCGTAACCAAGCACGCTTTTCAAAGAGTTGATATTTTTAACCGCTCTGAGACCTACTTTTGGATTCACCAGCACAAACGTCATCGATTTTCCTACTCGGGGCCTGACAGACGTGACAGCGCAGGTCGCTGTTTACTCTTCATCATCCCTCCCAGGCTGACTCCAAACCCCTTGTGGTTGACATTAGTATCAGTGTCTGTTTTCTTACAGTCCCAGATATATATCCCGAGAAAATAATGTGAAAAGCTCTCCGCAACGCTGTCAAGCTGACACACTTGTGACTTTAAAAAAGAAAGTGAAACACTTAGGTTTTCATTCACAGAAATGTCGATGAATGTAAAAACTATATTTTAAAAATCCATGTTGTGGTTATTTTGTATTTTACCATTGAAAAAAACCTCACAATACAGGTTGGTCTTTACCCATAAATCAATTCATTTTTGCAGACGTTTGCAAGGAAAACAAGAATAGTGTGTGCAATGCTGCTTAAAGGTTAACTCTCATTCAATATGTCTTCTGTTTTTGTTTGTTGTGTGTTCTTTTCTTCCTCTGTTTTCCTGGCGTGTTACAGTGAAGGCAACTAGTCAGACTCACAACTACCACCTCCCTTTTAAAGAAGATGCCATGGCAACGAAGCCATACTCCAGATAGCAAGGTCGGTGTTTTCAATATATTATATGAACAATCACACACAAAGCTGTTTACACCTCTAAGGGTCTGGTGTGCTCATAAAACCGGTAAGACCAAACCTTTGGCTGGCCACACGGAGAAACAATGGTTTTATCTCTACAGCGTCTCTTCAGGGCTGCTGTTCACGTAGAACAAGTTTCATAAACGATCAGACACCTTTCCCACAACCCCACTGTCAAGCAGAGAGATCCAACAGGGTAATTGACCCTCACACACAAAATGACCACTTGGTAGCAAATCGTCAAACACAGAGAATAAACACTCGGCGGGGAGCCATTTGCACAGTTCCACTTTCAATCCCCAGAGAAAGATGGCAGATGAAATAAGCTTTTCTTACCGCTTAGCTCTCCCTAGGGACCATTTTTCGTGGCAGGGGGACTGACGTTTGCTCTCCAAGTTATGCGTTTTGTTCAGACTTGATGGTCAAACGGGGTCTGTGTGTTGTCATATTGCTCACGTGTGATGACGTTGTGGCAGGCTCTCTGGTGAGTAGAGGTGGTGCTGTTCTATCTCAGCTAAGTCAGCACAAAGTGGACGATGTCTGAGGTCTGAGCCCATAGATGTCCAGTTGTAAATGTCCGCTGGAGGGCTTTAGTGACGTGGCATCTGCAAGACAGGGCCAGTGGAGTTAGGTTATAAGCACGTCTGGGACGGTAAACTTCCTGGCTCTTACACAATTTGCATACTTCAGGTAAATATCCTCATCTAAAAAACAAGATTGCTTAAATAGCGTTGTGTGTATGTGTGTGTGTTATTTTTTTTCTTTTATATTGAGAATAATGGAATAAACACTCAGGTGCTTTTTTACATCCAGTCCCCGTGTGTATGCAGTTTTGTAAATCTTGTCATCTGTTCCAACTGGCACACGATGGCCTACTCTTACGAAAAGCTGGACAGGATTTAACGTGTGCGCAAGATGTTCTGCGTGCGTTCGGACACGGGGCCTCGGTTTATAGTCTCATCCGAAGGACGTGTGTGTGGTGTGTGTGTGGTGTGTGTGTTGTGTGTGTGTGTGTGTGTGTGTGTGTGTGTGTGCGTGCGTGCGTGCGCGCGCGCGCGCGCGCGCGCGCGCGTGTGTGTTGTGTGTGTGTGTGTGTGTGTGTGTGTGTGTGTGTGTGTTTGAAGAAACATAGTATGCTACGCCTGCTAGGCGGTTTTGTTTATTGTATTTGCCCAGACTCTCTATTTCTTTTGCAAGCTTTTTTCTGAAGAAGGAATCCTAGCCTGAAATCAATGGCTTAACAACAGTAGCACAAAACATACTTATCCGTACCTGTTAATGTATAATGTATACAAGCTGACTGTGTCTCCCTGTAGGGACATTGATTTAAGATCATGGCGGAAGACAGATCTGAGATTTACATTTTTGAAGAGGCTGAGAGGAGGTGTGCTCAATCTGTTTCACTGAAATTAGAATATGTTCAGTACACTTACATGCCAACATGTCTCTTCTCTTCCCCCCAAATGGTTTATTATTAAGAAAAAACATGTACTTGTGTTTTGAAAGTCTGTTATCACATAAAATGGAAACCATCAGCAAAAAAAGAAAGAATAATGTGTACGCGTTTGTTTGAAAGTGACAAGTGGCAACATGCCTGTGTCAGACTGCTTAAACAGATTGTGTCCACTGATATTAAAACACCCTGCATCTTTGATATGTTCAGGAGAAAAGGCTAAGCATTGTTGTTCCCATAAAGACAGATGTAAAAAAAACCCAAACAAATCTGTGACAGAATGTCTACGATGCAAACACTTCTAACACACAGCACCATTCATGATGTGCCTTTCTTTTCAAGCACGAAGTTTCAAGTGCTCAAGGGATTTTCTAACTGAATTGTGTTTCAGTATCTGCAGCGGGCACAGATGAAATGAAACACCATGGCAGTTGCTTTGATGGCGGTGCAAAATCTCTGAGGGAATTCTTCACAAACACAGTGGCTGCAATATCATTCTCCCGCCAATATTTATTCTTTGAACACGGTGGTGTGGATGAATAACTATCTATCCATACGGAGGTGGATACTGGGGCTTTGTAATGAACAGGGATTTCGTTTGCATGAATATGATAGTCTTTTGGGGAGTGGAGAATGTTATGATTGTTGGATGTATTACTTTACAAACCAGTCTGTTTGAATTACGGTGTAGCCTGGTATGGTTAAAATTTCTTCTTCTTGTTCTTCTTGCTCTTCTTGTTCTTCTTGTTCTTCTTGTTCTTGTTCTTGTTCTTGTTCTTCTTCTTGTTCTTGTTCTTGTTCTTCTTCTTCTTCTTCTTCTTCTTCTTCTTCTTCTTCTTCTTCTTCTTCTTCTTCTTCTTCTTCTCTTCTCTTCTCCGTCTTCTTCCTATTCTTCCTCTTCTTCTTCTTCTTCTTTTGTCGTCTTCTTCTTCTTCTTCTTCTTCTTCTTCTTCTTCTTCTTCTTCTTCTTCTTCTTCTTCTTCTTCTTCTTCTTCATTTCTGCGTGCAATCACATCTAGTAAAAACGCACTTACCTACAACAGACAGGGTCCCCCTACCTAGCCTTGAACAGTATCAGACATCTATCTTAACATTCCTTTGAAAAACGGATTCAGTCTGTGAAGAGAATTGACTTTGTCACAACAATGAGACAGACATCAATACAGCCAACTTGTGTGGGTGCACTGCATGTTTTTTTTCAAAGATTACCACACATCTGAAGAATTTTTGGCAAAGGAGGAGCAGGAGGTGCAGGAGGAGGAAGAGGAGAAGAAGGAAAACAACGACGACGACAATGATGATGAAGAAGAATAAGAACAAAAACAAGAACAAGAAGAAAAGGAAGATGAAGAAAAAGAAAGAAGAAGAAGAAGAAGAAAGAAGAAGAAGAAGAAGAAGAAGAAGAAGAAGAAGAAGAAGAAGAAGAAATACACATGCAAAGAAAACATGTAACACCACCCTATTTTCTTAGAGGTAACACAGTTTCGGTGAAAATGTTCAGACATTAAAAAGGAACGTATAATATCAACAGAGCCAGCGTGTGTGTGTATGTGTGTGTGTGTGTGTGTGTGTGTGTGTGTGGTGTGTGTGTGTGTGTGTGTGTGTGTGTGTGTTTGTGTGTGTGTATGTATGTATGTATGTATGTATGTATGTATGTATGTATGTATGTATGTATGTATGTATGTATGTATGTATGTATGTATGTGTGTGTTGTGTGTATGTGTGTGTATGTGTTTGTGTGTGTACGCTCGTGCGTGTGTGTGTGCGTGTGTGTACATGTGTATGTGTTTGTGTGTGTACGCGCGCGCGCGCGCGCGCGGTGTGTGTGTACTTGTGTGTGTTTGTGTATGTACGTGTGTGTGCGTGCGTGCGTGTGTGTGTATGTGTGTGTGTGCGCGCACGCGCGCGCGCGTGTGTAAATATGTGTATAAGAAAGAAAGACCTTAATAGATTCCCCTGCAGGACTCAGCAGAAGGACAAAGCTCTCACGACCAGTCTGTGGCTTTGGAGGACAGGGGATTGTGTCCCTTGTCTGGCAGCGTGGTGGCGCTAAGGTGCTCAGGGCATCTGCAACACAAGGATCAGCAGTCTCGTGAGCCGCCACTGTCTGTCAGAACCTTAATGGGGACCCGGGGTAGGTAGGGAGGAAGCAAGGATTAAACACACACTGGTTTCACATACCAAGAGGATGAAAAACATAGGGATGAGGACAGGAGAAAGAGAGGAGGAGGAGGGAGGGAGGGAGGGAGGAGACAGAGAGAGACAAGGCAAGGCAAATTCTTTTATTCAAGGATAATAGATAAGCACTCGTGTGCTTTTTTTACATCCAGTCCCCGCCCTTTTCAAGGATAACAACAAGATAAAAAGATAGCCTCAATCACACAACAACAATTATAATGATCCAAATACCAAGAGCAAGAAACCATACCAAGTATCAAACAACAGTTAAGAAATAAGACAGAGATACAATAATAAGGCAATAATATAAAAAGGCACTCATTCAGAAACGAAAATAAGAAGAAGAATCAATGATGATTTTGATTTCAATAATAAAAAAGCGCAATAAACAAAGAGTATACATGAGAATATGATAGATTAAATGACGTAAAACATCAATCCACCACCATATACCATCAAAATAAGATATATAAGACATGACATTTTGATAAAAGGGAAGAAAAAAACAACAAAAACAAAACCCAAACAAACAAAAAAAACAAAACAAAAAAAAAAAGCAAAAAACAAAAAAACAAACACAAAAACAAAAAACCTCAAACACACACACACACACACACACACACACACACACACACACACACACACACACACACACACACACACACACATGCATACATGCAGACATGCTGACATTAAGGGAGACAGAGACAGACAGACAGACAGAGACAGACAGCCAGACATGCAGACATTCAGGGAGACAGAGACAGACAGACAGACAGACAGACAGAGAAAGAAAAAGAACAAGAACAGGAGCAAAATGACTTCTTCAGGCCTTTGTCCTCCAGAACAGGGTAAAGAGCAAAGCGAGCAAAACAAAGACAACAACTAAACTAAATTTTAAGGCTGCCATTGACAAAAACATGACAACGGTGATTTGAAAGGAGAAACAGAATATTGAGCTGGACTGTTCAAAGTAGATCGTTATTGTCCTTAGTTTTGAAGCACTCATACATTCCCCGCTTAACTTCCCAAGGAGTTGTAAAGACACTACAATTAGGCACCAATGTGTGGGGAAATTCAACCCAACGAACCATCCATCCATCAATCGGTCCATCAGCCAATCCAGCCTGCAGCGGGCACAGATGAAAGGAAACACCATGGCAGTTGCTTTGAGGGCGGTGCAAAATCTCTGAGGGAATTCTTCACAAACACAGTGGCTGCAATGTCACTCTCCCGCCAATATTTAATCTTTGAACACAGTGGTGTGGATGAATAATTATCTATCCATACGGAGGTGGATACTGGGGCTTTGTAATGAACAGGGATTTCGTTTGCATGAATATGATAGTCTTTTGGGGAGTGGAGAATGTTTTGATTGTTGGATGTATTACTTAATAAACCAGTCTGCTTTGAATTACGGTGTAGCCTGGTATGGTTAAAATTTCTTCTTCTTGTTCTTCTTGTTCTTCTTGCTCTTCTTGCTCTTCTTGTTCTTCTTGTTCTTGTTCTTGTTCTTGTTCTTGTTCTTGTTCTTGTTCTTCTTCTTCTTCTTCTTCTTCTTCTTCTTCTTCTTCTTCTTCTCTTCTCTTCTCCGTCTTCTTCCTATTCTTCCTCTTCTTCTTCTTCTTCTTTTGTCGTCTTCTTCTTCTTCTTCTTCTTCTTCTTCTTCTTCTTCTTCTTCTTCTTCTTCTTCTTCTTCATTTCTGCGTGCAATCACATCTAGTAAAAACGCACTTACCTACAACAGACAGGGTCCCCCTACCTAGCCTTGAACAGTATCAGACATCTATCTTAACATTCCTTTGAAAAACGGATTCAGTCTGTGAAGAGAATTGACTTTGTCACAACAATGAGACAGACATCAATACAGCCAACTTGTGTGGGTGCACTGCATGTTTTTTTTCAAAGATTACCACACATCTGAAGAATTTTTAGCAAAGGAGGAGCAGGAGGTGCAGGAGGAGGAAGAGGAGAAGAAGGAAAACAACGACGACGACAATGATGATGAAGAAGAATAAGAACAAGAACAAGAACAAGAAGAAAAGGAAGATGAAGAAAAAGAAAGAAGAAGAAGAAGAAGAAGAAGAAGAAGAAGAAGAAG
>CM060345.1:14544560-14547060 GCA_030674155.1 Stramonita haemastoma | reverse complement strand
GCTCTTCTTCTTCTCATAGCGTGCAATCACATCTAGTAAAAAACGCACTTACCTACAACAGACAGGGTCCCCCTACCTAGCCTTGAACAGTATCAGACATCTATCTTAACATTCCTTTGAAAAACGGATTCAGTCTGTGAAGAGAATTAACTTTGTCACAACAATGAGACAGACATCAATACAGCCAACTTGTGTGGCTGCACTGCATGCTTTTTTTCAAAGGTTACCCCACTACTGAAGATTTTTTGGCAAAGGAGGGGTAGAAGGTGGAGGAGGAAGAGGAGAAAAAGGACGACGACACGACGACGACGACGACGACGACGACGACGAAGAAAGAAGAAGAAGAAGAAGAAGAAGAAGAAGAAGAAGAAGAAGAAGAAGAAGAAGAAGAAGAAGAAGAAGAATTCTTTTGTTTTTTGTTCTTTGGTCCTGCGTTTCCCTAAAAGGACAAAGCATTAACTCCCAAACCTTATGCCAGTGCATCGGTGGTCTAGAGGTAACGCGCCTGCCTAGAAAGCGAGAAGTCCGGACTGGAGTGCGCAGTGGTTCGAATTCCGTTTGGGTCCAAAACTTTCCATGAGTGATGGTCTGGGTGATAGTCTTTCAGATGAGACGCTAAACTGAGGCCCCGAGTGTTCATATCATTTTAGCGCACTTAAAAGAATGCACAGCATAAGAGGGTTGTCCTGGCAAAATTGGGTATAAAAGTCACTCTGATAAGGAAACAATACACTTGAAGACTATCTATCTATCTATCTATCTATCTATCTATCTATCTATCTATCTATCTATCTATCTATCTATCTATCTATCTCTCTATCTCTCTATCTCTCTATCTATCTATCTATCTATCTATCTATCCCTTAGTCTTTCGACAGTGAGGGCACCCCTGAAGACTTGCAACCAGTTCCCTCCATTCCTCTCTCTGTTCTGCCTTTCTCAAAATTGTCCATTCGCTGATGTTGTCCTCCCATCTCTTCCTTGGTCTGCCTCTTTTCTTCCTCCTGGACAGTGCCTTGCAGTATTGTTTTGGCTAGTCCTTTCGATCTTGTGACATGCCCGTACCATTTAAGTTTACTCTTCTTTACAATTGATAGATTTTCGTAGGAACCAATGGTTTGCTGGATTCTGTTACGCATTTCTCGTTGCTTATGTGGTCTCTGTAGGAGATGCCAAGACAGGACTTTTTCCGCGCAGACAGGAAAAATAAAATAAAATAATGGGTGGTGCTGCACATGGGCGACGCGCTCTCCCTGAGAGAGCAGCTCATGTTTCACGCTGAGAAATCTACTGTTGCATAAAGTGCTATACAATACAATAAAAAAAAGAATACTACACCTTGAGAACAATGACCTCGCCAGTATGTGAGCGGTTCCATCACGCCAAGAAAATAGGGATGTTTTAGGTTAGGATTAACTTCGATGGGGACGGGATAGCTCACTTTCCCCCAGCCAACGTTTAGCAGCTTCGAGTGTGTTTACCACGTAGATGGGTGACCGTTTGGGCGCCTTGGATGTAGAACAGTCCCCCTAAGTCAGCGAGGGAGAGGAGATGGGCGCCGCCCTCAATATGCTGGCCCCTAGAGAAGCTGAGGTCTCTGACACCTCGCTCCCCTACTACCACATAGGTTACGGAACACCTTTACCTTTACCTTTTTACCTGAGCTTCGATGGATTCTGCTGCCTATATTGCAGTACTCTTGTAGTTGCAGAATAATCATCAGCAAAATGGTCCCTTTTTTGTCAACATCCTTACTTTTTGTTTATTCTTACTGGGTCATCTTCTTTCTCTTTGCATTTTTTTTTGTCAGTGTCTTCCATTGCTAGAAATGATTCTGCTTTATTTGTAATTGATGTCTGGTATTCTACCATCTCACTAATAGTCATAATTATTTGTTTGCTTATCGCGTCTTCCCTTTGTTTTTTGGCTTTTCTTCTACTTACTGTCTTTTTTGTGTGCCTTGTCTTTTGTCTCTGTCTGTCTGTCGTCTGTCTGTCTTTTCTGTCGTCTGTCTGTCTGTCTGTCTGTATGTCAGTCTATCGTTATTGCTGCGTGTGTTCTGTGTGTCTTGTCTTGTCTGTCCGCTTGTTTTTTTTATCTATCTCTAATTTTCTCTGTTTTTGTCTTTGTTCTGTCTGTCTGTCTTCTCTGTCTTCTCGTGTGTCTTCTTTCTCTCTGTGTCTCTCTGTCTCTGTCTCTCTCTGTCTCTCTCTGTCTCTCTCTGTCTCTCTTCTCTCTGCTCTGCTCTCTCTCTCTCTCTCTCTCTCTCCTCTCTCTCCTCTCTCTCTCTCTCTCTCTCTCTCTCTCTCTCTCTCTCAGTGTTACAAGCTTAATGACAGAAACTGTCAAGAACCCCTCTCAAGAGCTGTCTAACCGTCTGGCCATAGTCTCGGCTCTTTATTCCTTGATCATGTTTATTTTCTGCTATGTTAGTTCAGTTTGGAAAGAGGAGGGGAGGGATTGAGAAACGTCAGCAGTCAGTCTGTTCATTATCCTCGTG
>CM060345.1:14532060-14534560 GCA_030674155.1 Stramonita haemastoma | reverse complement strand
TCTTTCATGTCACCTAACGTAACTTGAATGACATAGAAATATTCCTGATGAAAATACTGAGGTGTACTGAAACTATTAATTAATACAACAATTAATAGCATGGGTGTGGTCTGTAGGCTTGTGTTGTGTTTTTGTGAGTGATTATGGAGTAGTGAGACTTATCTGTGTTCTAGTTAATCATTTGTTTTTCTACCTTGTTCTTCTTTTGTGTGTTTTTTTCTCCGTCACTTTACTTATCCACCTGACTTTAAGTGTTTGCCTGTCGATCAGTTGCTTAGGAGTAATCTCAACGTATGTCTGTGCACACATTTGAACGTAAATACAAGAACACGTGAATACATGCGCTCATGTGTGTTTATGATGTACATTTTGCTTGAGGAAAAATAAAACTTTTTTTTTACATAAACACCGGGAAGGAAACACACAAACACCCCACCACCACACACACACACACACACACCACAACACCACACACAACACACACACACACACACACACACACACACACCACATCACAACACACACCCCACACCACACACAACACACACACACACACACACACACACACACACACACACACACACACACACACACACACACACACACACACACACACACACACACACACACACACACACACACACACAACCAGGAAGATAAAAAGGAAGCTGTGATAATCCAACCAATACAACGAATCAATATAAAAGCCTCAGGGAAAAAGAAAAGAACACCAGCTGAGTTCATATCTCTACTTGTGGCAGAGTTCTGGAATCGATTCTCACACCGACGTTCAAGTACATGGATTATTTGTGCAGAAAATGGTAGACCAAGTTGCACCAGAACCTGAAATCCTGACAAATGAGGTCCTGGGTGAGTGTCTGTTAGACCCTCTTGAACAGAACATGCAGCCGAAGAAATACACGCCTTACAAGTGTAATCATATGGAGGGGTTGTTTTTTCTGAGATGTTATTGGTTTTTTGTTGTGTTGTTTTGTGCAGTGCCGGGGACGGGCTAGCTCAGTGGTCAGAGCACTCGCTCTCCCCAACCTAACGTTCATTACCGAAAGTGGTTACTAATTTGTTGGGTGACCTTTTGCGCGCCTTGGTTTCAGTACAGTTCCCCGTTCCACCCAGCTGTAAATGGGTACCTGCCCTGTTTAGGGGCAGGGAATCTAGATAAAACAGAGGGAGAGGAGATGGGCGCCACTCTCAATATGCTGGCCCTTAGAGAATCTGAGGCCTCTAATGCCTCGCTCCCCTACGACCACGTAGTTTATGGGACACCTTGACCTTTACCCTTACTATTGTGCTGCGAACAAAGGCTGGAAGCTTTTACCTGCTCTAGAATTTTTAACGTTTTGGTTAAATGGGTCAGTGACTTCAAGACAGATTCGAATTCCTTTAAACAGAACGATCTACTCTCTTTCTGCACTTCATATCAATCCGTTTTAGTGTACTATAATCAAACAAACACATGAAAAGAGGATTTCTGTCCAAATCACAAACTGTGCATGGACGTTAATTTAAAGACTACTACATGAAAGAGACCGCATAGATTTTAGCAATATATTGTGTTGATATGCTGCTTGTATTGGATTGTTTATAGTTTTGTTGTTCCGCCAGTTTTTCAAGTATTGGATTTGAAGTAGGGTTGTTTTTTTTCAATGGTGTGTATTATTTTTGCTTGTATGTGTAACGTAGCGTTTTTGTCAACTGACTTTCTTTGCTTGTGTGATGTTTGTTTATTTGCTTGTTTGTTTGCTGCTTTGATGCGCAAAGTGAGTGCCATGTCCTGGGTTTGAACCTTGTTCGTTTGTTAAAAACTGTTCCTCATTTTGTTTTTATTATACAAAAACTGAGATACGTTGATAACACAAACACAAACACGCATACAAATCTGATGACGACAGTTCTCCAAGGTAAGGTGGAGAAAAAGAGGCAGACCACCAACATCCTACATTGCCAACATCACTGAGATCAGTGGTCTGGGAGGGCTACAGGAGATGGTAGAACTCAGCAGAGACAGAGAGATGGCCAACCCTGGTAGCATGGCGTGAAGCTCCTACGGACGACAGCGGCGACAAAGAAAGAAAGGATGGTAAAACGTACGGTTCTTTTTAATTTCTTGGTTTAGCATGTGTGCAGTATTTTGAGCACTGGGTTAAAAGCTGTTTCTTCCTCATATGAGGTTTGTTTGTTTGTGTGTCTACTTTGTGTAAGAGTGTTCTTTGTTCATTTCTTTGTTTGTTCTGCAAGCTGAGGGTCAATTTGTGGGTTGGTTTGAAGTGATTTTTTTTCTTCAGTTCTGTCGATTTTGTATTTTGCGTGTAAGTCAGGCTGTAGTTTGTTTACCCCGCCTTGAATTAAGTTTTCATCACGTTTATAATGTCTACAGATAAAGAATAACTATACAGCCTGCCTTTGAAAAATAATTATTAATGAACACATTATTGCAGCTCCTTTCCTTTTGAAAAATAATCAGACGAAAAAACAAAGAGCA
>CM060345.1:14507060-14522060 GCA_030674155.1 Stramonita haemastoma | reverse complement strand
ATGATGAAAGTTTTCATACAGATTTTATTATACATATTGGACTGTTTCTGTCCCAGCCTGATCTTTTCTAGTCCTTTTTCTCTGCTAGACATATCTGCCAGACTGTGTTTGCTTTCACTCTCTGCCTGTGTGTATGTCTTTGCAGTTTTTCTGCATCTTAGTTCCTGTCCTCTTTTTTTTATCTTTGTGTTCTTTTTTTCTGCTCTGTTGATACTCTGTCTTTTCTCTTCACTCTATTTCTGTCTCTGTCTTATTTGTGTTCTGACATTTTTCTTGTTCAGTTTCACATTATCTTGTTTTCATTCATTTTTTTTTTCTTACAGGAAGGTCAACAGTTTAATAATGCTCTTTTTCCTCCTCCTCCTCCTCCTCCTCCTCCTCCTCCTCCTCCTCCTCCTCCTCCTCCTCCTCCTCTCTCTCTCTCTGTCTCCCTCTACCTCTGTCTCTCTCCCTCTGTCTGTCCCTCTGTCTCTCTCTGTCTGTTTTGTATGTCTATCTGTCTGTTTCTCTGTTTCTTTCTCTCTCTGTGCCTCTGTCTGTATGCCTCTCTGTCTGTCTGTCTGTCTGTCCGTCTGCTGTCAATCTCTCTCTCTCTCTCTCTCTCTCTCTCTCTCTCTCTCTCTCTCTCTCTCTCTCTCTCTGTATTTACCCCCCCCCACACACACACACACACACACACACACACCACTCACTTCAATAAATACAGACGTTTCTTGCCTACCCACTCTACAGTATAATTGAATCCTGAAATTAGTCTGTGAGATGAAACACCACCCACTCCCCTCCCCCTTTCTCCCTCCTTCCTCTCCCTTTCCTGCAAACTGCTAGCTCTGCAGTAGACTGTGCCAGATCAGGTATGGGTGTGGTGTGCCTGTGTGTGATACATGCTGGTAATATATCACTTGTTTTGAAGAATAATGTGGTTTAGTTTTCAAGTGTTTTTTTTTGTTTTTGTTTTCGTTTAACACTACTTCATCCAAAACCGGTTGTCTCTGTTTCTGTCTGCCTGCCTGACCACCTGTCTCTGTCTGCCTGTCTGTCTGTTTTTCTGTCTGTCTGTCTGTCTGTCTGTCTGTCTGTCTGTCTGTCTGTCTGTCTGTCTGTCTGTCTTCTCTCTCTCTCTCTCTCTCTCTCTCTCTCTCCTCTCTCTCTCTCTCTCTCTCTCTCTCTCTCTCTCTCTCTCTCTCTCTCTCTCTCTCGAGTGGCTTCCCTTGCTTGGCTGCCAGCAAGACGCTTTCTCTCCAGTTGTGAGTGAAGTTTTTCCTTTTCTTCAAGAATTCGTGTTCGAAATGCCGGTTGTGGGTCTGCCAGTGACATTGGAATGCATGCTAAATGCATTGTTGCATGAGCAAACGGTTTCTTCCTTCAAAGTCGACGTGCGAGAACAGCAAACTGTTGTTGTTATTCGTTTGGCAAATAGCACTGCCAGCCATTTTCCTGCTATTCCAGTTCAACATACAGCATATCGCAAAAAGTGTCCATCGCAGGTGAGAAGAGATAAATTGAGAGCAGAAGTACACAGAACAAACAACCAGAAGAAATTGAATGATTAAGTGTCATCCCCCTCTGGTTTGTTTCTGCCCACCCCACCTAGTCTGTTCTATGCTACCGACCAATCTGACAAAACTGCTACCGACATGTTTACATATGATACCCACTGCCCTCCATCTTCAAGCTGCTGTCAAGACAAACAATGTATCGACATGGTGCAAAATGATAGAGACAGACAGACAGTGACAATTTCCTGTGACAAAGATGTGGAAAATGAGCTGTGTGGTGAAAATGTGAATGTGGCAAGGGACTGTGGTTGTAGTTACATAAATGGAATCAGAGATTGTGTCCATGATAGTGTGAATGACGTGGCTGTTGTGGAAAGGTGGGATGGGGGTGTGGAAAATCAAGAAAAGCGTGCAGAAAATTATAGTGAGGAGATGCATGCAGAGAATGAGAGTGAGGAAGAGTGTGCAGAGAACGAGAGTGAGGAAAAGTGTGCAGAGAGTGAGGGTGTGGAAGAGAGTGCAGCCGAGAATGTGACATGAGCAGAGGGTGCAGAGTATATGGAAGATGGGAATGAAAACTGCGAAATGCAAGATACTGTTGCAAAAAAAGTTATGATAGAAATAATGCACCAATTGTTAGAGAAAGCCGACAATGTCCACTCCATGATGCGCGACATGAGACAGTGCACTGCTAGCACTGCTGCTGTGTTGAAAGGACATGGTTACAAAGATGTTTCTTGATTAATGCACTGCATTATAGATTCCCCGGACAGACTTTAAGACAGAAAAAATCTGTGATCCGATGAATGACAGTATAGTTATCTATGCAGAGCAATGACATGGATTCCATGTCATGAAGACTGTTTGGGCTGTTATTATGATTGTTAACTATGATTTTCAATGATTCTATGTTTTGTGCCCAGTCCCCATCCCACTGTTCCCTTGTGAATGGGCGTGACGCTTACCACAATAAACATTTGTCATTGTCATTGTCATTGTCTCTCTCTCTCAAAATGCATCAGTCTGTCAGTGTGTCTTTTTTTCAGCAGGTAACTGGTCTAATCCAGTTCCAAAGTTTCACTGACGTGGAGTCAGTCAGCGGCACAGAGATGGACATCAAAGAACACAGTGACGGCCCCCAGCTTTCCTGCTCTTTCTTCTCTCCACAATGTCAGCTGTGATTGGAGAAGGCATCAAAGGCTGTCTGACCATTTCTCCTTCTTCTTCTTTCCAGACAAATGAGCTGAATTGTCCCCTTTTCTGCTCTCATCTCAAGTGAAACAATGCCCACAGAAAACAATACCTTAAACTCACCAAATAGGCTAGGGGTTTTATTCATCCATCCATCCATCCATCCATCCATCCATCCATCCATCCATCCATCCATCCATCCATCCATCCATCCATCCATCCATCCCTTAGTCTGGCGATCGCGGGGGGCACCCCTGAAGACTTAACAACCAGTTCCCTCCATTCCTCTCTCTGTTCTGCCTTTCTCAAAATTGTGTTGAGGCCTTGTCCATTCACTAATGCTGTCCTCCCATCTCTTCCTTGGTCTGCCTTTTTTTTCTTCCTCCTTGGACAGTACCTTACAGTATTGTTTTTGCAAGTCTTTTTGATCATGTGACATTACCGTGCCATTTAAGTTTAACTGTCTAGCAGTTAATGCAAGGATATTGGGCAAAACCTGCAAATAGGGGCGACAGCATGTTTGGCATACACATGCTTTGAACTATCCTCTACAATCCTGGCATGGGAAACAGCACATTAGCCATCTGTTTCCTATTCCTGTTGATGCTTAAAGATATATGACCTACTTGTTACAGACCTTGACGAATGTAACCACCCCCTAACCTACCCCCTCCCTCTTCTCATCACCTCCTCCTTCCCCCTAACCTACCACACCTCCCCTAACTTCTCCCCCTCCCCTGGCCTAACTTACCTCCCCTTTCTATTCCACCCTTTCTTCTACCCTGAACTACTCCTACCTTGCCTCTAACCTACCTCCCCCCTCCCCTATTCTATCTCCTTCTTCCCCCTGACATAAACACAAAGTTTCTAAAAAGTAAATTCAAAGCTTCATCACGCCTACTTCAAACTTCAACTTCAAAAACATTTTATTATCTCACAGACAGAGAAATTCCAGCGGGTACAAGCCATTCATTAAAAAGGTAGACATATAAATATATAAAAATTACGAGAAAAAATAAATCCCAGAACACAGTAGCCAAATATCAGAATGCAACCATCACAATAAAAATAATAATTTAAAAACATAACAACAAATTAAAAAGAAACCCTCTTTCCCACTGTACTTCTTCCCCTAAACCTTCTCCCTCTTCCCTTCACCTACCCCCACCATACTCTTTCCCCTTCCCATACCTAGCCCGACATACTTAAACTTCCTCCTTCTTCCCCACACCTACCCACACCATACGAATCTTTCTCTACACCTATCCCCCATCCTCCACCCCCTTCCCTACACCTATACCCCACCATACTCCTCTCCCTATTCCTCCCCCTACCCACACAATACTCATATCCTCTAAACCCCCACCCTACACCTGCCCCTTCCTTATACCTACCCCCCCTACTCCTCCCCCTTCCCTATACCTATCCCCCCTACTCTCCCCCTTCCCTATACCTATCCTATACATATTCCCCCCCTACTCCTCCCCCTTCCCTATACCTATCCCCCCTACTCCTCCCCCTTCCCTATACCTATCCTATACATATTCCCCCCCTACTCCTCCCCCTTCCCTATACCTATCCCCCTACTCCTCCCCCTTCCCTATACCTATCCTATACATATTCCCCCCTACTCCTCCCCCTTCCCTATACCTATCCCCCCTACTCCTCCCCTATACCTATCCCCCCTACTCCTCCCCCTTCCCTATACCTACCCCCCCTACTCCTCCCCCTTCCCTATACCTATCCTATACATATCCCCCCCCTACTCCTCCCCCTTCCCTATACCTATTCCCCCCCTACTCCTCCCCCTTCCCTATATCTATCTCCACCCTCCTCCTTCCCTATACCTACCCCCCCTCCTCCCCCCCTTCCCTATACCTACCCCCCCCTCCTCCCCCCCTTCCCTATACCTATCCCCCCTACTCCTCCCCTTTCCCTATACCTATCCTATACATATCCCCCCCCTACTCCTCCCCCTTCCCTATACCTATTCCCCCCCTACTCCTCCCCCTTCCCTATATCTATCTCCACCCTCCTCCTTCCCTATACCTACCCCCCCTCCTCCCCCCTTCCCTTTCCCTATACCTCCCCCCCTTCCCTTTCCCTATACCCCCCCCCCCTCTTCCCTTTCCCTATACCTCCCTCTTCCCTCCTCCCCCTTCCCTATACCGTAATTTTGACTAATACTAGGAAGACAGTAAAACTCCCACTGAAATTCGAACTCACGACATCAAGGACATACACGCCACAATTCCCTTGTCTTATCCAACAGGCTACAATGCCTGTCTGTTGGCTAGTAAAAAAAAATTGTAAATACATATCTGATTTCAGGCTAAGAAGTGTGTAGGATATAGAAAATTTATATTGTGTTGTATTCTGTTCTATTCTACCGTAATGATCCCAAAATGTTGTTTTTCTTATGTTTATTCAATTTTTGTGTGTTTGTTTGTTGTGTTTCCGGCGTAGATTCCCACAAATAAACAGGAAAAGACAAGACCTATGACCTCTGCATTACACATTTTTATGTGAGTAGTTGTCAGTTGTTCAGTAGACGGGGCAAGATATATAAATATTGTCTTATTTCCTTCATTTCTGTTCCTGATGCATGTATGTATATATTTTGATCGTTGGTATTGTGAAACAGTGTGAGAGAGAGAGAGAGAGAGAGAGAGAGAGAGAGAGAGGAGAGAGAGAGAGAGAGAGAGAGAGAGAGAGAGAGAGAGAGAGAGAGAGAGAGAGAGAGAGAGAGAGAGAGAGAGAGAGAGAGAGAGGGAGAGAGAGAGAGAGAGAGAGAGAGAGAGAGAGAGAGAGAGAGAGAGAGAGAGAGAGAGAGAGAGAGAGAGAGAGAGAGAGAGAGAGAGAGATTCTTTGAATTGTTTTCCTTTTTTAGAAAAACAATTGTTTGGTTGAGAGTTTTTTTGTTGGTCATTTGGTTTAAACAGTTTTATTTGTTCAGAAAACAACAAGCAACAGTATATGATATGAGTACAACAAGCAAAGCTTATATGGGTACTCAAACATCCATATATATGCAAGGATAGGCTGCAGCTGAACAACATTGCATCAAATAATGAACGATAAGACATGATAAGATAACGTAAGTATTTAAAGATTGTGAAAAAAACGGAAAAACAAAAACAAAAACAATGAATAAACAATAACAAGGGGTAGATGCATCACGGCAATGCAAGGCAACACCATCGCAAGACTGATAGTAACATGCTTACACCAGAAAACAATGATACAAACATACAATTATGATATTATGTACACGCGCATGCATACGGAATAGGCCGCACGCGCGCGTGCCATGAATGTGCAACATACAATATCAAAATTGTTTTGCTAATAGAAATTGTCATCCTAAATTAAACCTTTCCGACAGTAAGATAAATTTCCCTACAGCTGCAAATATTGTATAATTATCTTGTATACTTTTATCATTTTTACCATACAATAAAGCTGTAACATCAGATTTTATATCACCAGGCAAGACATCTATGGTGACCACACGGCTCTGGTGGTAAAGAGGGCAGTTTATCAAATAATGAGTAGCATCCTCAACAGCGGCCCCACATTCACATGAAGACCTGTTAGTTAAATGGCGTCGGAATAAGTCATGCTTTAAATCACTCATTTCTAACCTAAGTTTACAAAGTATTATTTCTGTTTGCCTATTGGGTAAATAAAAGTACTTGGGCACTATACTGTCTGCTGTATTAAGGTAGTGCTTAAGAAGACTTAAGGAATTCTGCTGCTTGATTTCCTCTGGTATATCATTCCAAAGGCAAGTGGCAGAAGGAAAAAAAGAGGATTTATACAATTCCGTTCTGCAACGTGGAATCTGCCTTTCTAAAGGATTTCGACGATGATATGGATTTAATGAAGAAACAAGATGTGGAAGACGATCTATCAAATATAAAGGAGCCATGCCGTGAACAAGTTTATAATACAAAATTATCTTATGGCGACGACGTCTTTCTTTCAAGGATATAAACCCAGACTCAGTATAAAGTTTCTCGTGGCTTGTCCCTCTTACAGTACCAACAATAGTTCTGAGAGCATCAATATGTAGACTTTCTTATTCATTTGCTAATTTCTGACTACAGTTGTCCCAAACAACATCTGAAAAATCAAAATGAGGCATAATAAATGATTTATACATAACTTCTAATGATCTACGACTAAGCCGATATTTAAAGGAACGAAGACAAGCTATAAGAACACGACATTTCGAAATAACAGATTTTATATGTAAGTCCCATTTACAGTTGTTTTGAATAATAACCCCTAGGTGCTTATGATAATCTGTTTCTTGTAACGTTACATCACCAAATTTAAGAGGGAATGTCTGTACTAGATTTTGGGTTGAAATTGTCAAAAGTTCAGTTTTAGAAGGGTTGAATTTAGTTTTCCATCTAGAAGCCCACTCAGTAATTTTATTAAGATCAGAGTTTAGTATTTCTGTTCTGGTGTTGTTGTTTTCTAAGCCTAGATATATGCTAGTGTCGTCTGCAAAAAGTTTAACCTCTGCCTGAATATTATCGACAATGTCATTAATATAAATAAGAAATAATAGAGGTCCAAGCACAGAGCCCTGTGGAACGCCAGCTGAAAGAGGGAGATAAGGTGACTTACTTCCCTTCAGAACAACTGCCTGGGTGCGGTCTTTTAAGTAATCAGTAAGCCAAGTGAGCAGTTGACCTCTAATACCCAGAGCAGATAGTTTGCAGAGTAGTGCAGGGTGCCAGACTTTATCGAAAGCTTTTGAAACGTCAAAGAAAATCGCTTGTACTGTAGTTTTAGAATCCAAAAATTTACAAAAGTCATCATAAATACTCAAAAGTTGATAGGTAGTTGAGTCAGCAGGAATAAAGCCAGACTGGGCAGGTGTTAACAAGTTATTTGTCACTAAGTATGTAAAAATATGTTTTTGCACACACTTTTCCATTACCTTACCCACGCAGCTCAAAAGGGAAATAGGACGAAAATTTTCACATTTCTGTTTGTCACCTTTTTTAAAGACAGGCGTAACATGAGCCAGCTTCCAGATTAATGGACATCTACCTTCTGTTAGTGAACGATTAAAGAGACAGCACATAGGTCCTGAAAGAACATATGCTGCAGCTTTTAATATCTTATTATGCACTAAATCTGGGCCGACAGCTTTTTTAACATCAAGATCTTTTAAAAATCCAGTCACCACATCCTTTGTTACAATAAGCGGATTAGCTAGACTATTGCATTCATTTATAGTAGGAACATCATCATCACCATTTTCGACTGTACACTGTTTGACAAAGTATTGATTAAAAGCAATGGCCTTATCTAATGAACTATAATGCACCTGACCACTATCTTCGATAGGAGGAATTTCATCCTGAGGCATTCCCTTTTTAGATATAAATGTTTTAACTAACTTCCACCAGTCCTTAGACCCAAAGCGATCAGGAGAAGAAACACGACTGTCTAAATCTGCAATATATTCTGCTTTTCTCTGCCTGATAACTGTAGTTAGATTATTTCGAGACTGGCGAAATGACGCCCAAGCCTGGTTAGTGTTCAAAGATTTTGCTGTTTTATGAATTTTGTTTTTCTGTTTTATTAGTCTTTTAATTTCAGAATTTATCCATGGTGCATCTTTTTCATTAATTGTAATTTCTTTTACAGGCATACATAGTCTAGCCACATGCATAATCTGATCTGAAAAGGCTTCAGCAGCAGCATCAATCGATTCTAAAGATAAAATAGCATTCCAGTCAGTGTGATTCAATTCTGAAACTAATGTCTGAACATCTAACTTGTCATAATTATATATTATACGCTTATACTTCCTATTTTGCCTAACCTGGTTTTTTAGAACAACAACTGGAACAGAGTGATCACTACAGATTGGTGGGATCACGTCTGACGTTTGTACAAGATTTGGACATGGTGTCAGAACGAGGTCTATGAGGGTGCATGAATTTTCAGTTTCACGGGTCGGTTGGTTTATTATTTGAAATAAATTATTTGTGAACATTATATTTTTTAGATGAGCTGGAGGTTGAACAATACAGTCAGAATTAAAGTCACCTAGAATAATAAATTTATGGGGGGTATTACCTGCTAATTTAACTGATTGGTCTATTAAATCCCAGTAAAGCACATTTGCATTGGGAGGTCTATAGAAAGATCCTATCAAAATCACATCTTGTCCTAGCTTTGTTTCTATCCATACGGCCTCTAAGAAAGGAATGCTAAGATCTGGCCTGGGTTTACAAACTAAATTATTTTTAACATAAATTGCCACACCTCCATGTGCATCACCTGGTCTATCTCGTCTGACTGGGGGATGAAACCCAGGAAGAAAAATCTCGTCGTTAGATACACTCTCAGATAGCCAGGTTTCTGACAAAGTTATAACATCATAAATACTAACTTCACACTGCAGTAAGTCAAGTTTATTACGAAGACTACGTGTATTTAAGTGGATAACAGATAAGCCACCATTACACATGTTATCAAATGGACCTGGATTAGGGTGGATGTCGCCTGCAAGTTGCAAAAGAAAAGCCAAGAAAAGTATAGACAGAAATAAGGCAACCAGACCAACATCTTTCGGCGCCTCACTTAAACGTAAATCTATAGCTTGCAAAAAGTTATCATTACACCTAGAATCGTATTTATTAGTTTTAACGCTATTTCTGATCGTAACACAGAAAAGAACTAATGGTAAGACAGAGGACCCCTTCAGTATAAGAAGAAGAAGTGGACCAACATTAGCAGCTGTGATAAATGACAATTTAAGAGTAGACAAAGAAAGCGCCCTGGTGTAAAACATTCCGACTCTGGCCCTGTGCTGCATAGCATCACATGTCATGTCACAGCACGAAGCAGAAAATCAAACAACACAGTAGCCAGAACCATTAGAGTGAACACACGATGCTGTCCTACGACACCCCGCCTCTCGCAGCCCGATACATGCAGAAAACCCCCCAAAAAGACCAGAAATGAAAAAACGAGAAAAACGCACATGAGCATAAATAGAAAAACAATTGATCACGGTCGTGTCCCCTTTGTTTTTACATGACACTGTGTTTAGTAAGTATGCACTCCAATCCTGCATTTGGAAGCAAAAATCAAAACATAAACAACAACAAAAGTTCATGACAAAACTGTCTCACCGCAATATCTCATGACAGCAGGTTTCATACAATAATACAGCCTTTTCCACTGTTTTTTTTTTTTTTTTACCAACATACATATTATATTTTGACAAGGATACTAAATATCATAGTATAGTTATGGTCATCCGCCTTGAGTTGGAATATCCTATGGAAACAAAACGTGGCCACCCCGAAGGAAAAGATAGAACTCAAAGTCGTATACTGCAAAATCCCAACGCATGTGAACCCACAACTTTACAGAAGCGAATCTTTCCCTTCTTTACATTTACAAGGAAAATAAACACTCCAACAAACAGAACAAAAGAAAATAGTTGTTTCTCTATCACGTACAGCACAGAACTTCTGAGCTTTTAATGTGTGGACAGACTTATTTACAGCATTTTGCGAACCTTGTTGGCAATTTTTTTTTTTTTTTTCACCAAAGTGGAAAGAAAGACAAACAGAACTCTGCACAATTTACGGGTGTCTCCAAAAATAGCAATAATTTTGTTGTGCGTGCAAGGGAATTAATTAGGGCAATCCCTAACAGTTGCATATTCTCAGCTGTCAGAATTTCAAGAATTCTGCCAGAGTTAACTCCTGTGCGGTAACCCGCCATGGTAGTCAGGGCCTGCTAGTCAGCTGTGCTCAGAGTTCTTGTCGTAAATCATAAATACAACTAGGTATCCATACGTACACTTACTCTTACACAGCATACATATCATTACATTCATAGATGTTTACAGACGCACACATCCGCACATAAACACACATACACACACACACACAGACACACACACACACACAAAACACACACACACACACCCCTGCGCGCGTACACACACACATACACACACATACATACACATACATACACACGCACACACACACACACACATACAACACACCCACGTGCATGCACGGACGGACGCACACACACACACACACACACACACACACACACACATACACACACACACGTACACACACACAAACACACACACACAAACACACATGCACGCACATATCAAATAGCAAGTAATATCCAATATGAGTAGAAAAAACAACAATTTAGCAACAATTACTATGGTTCCTTCTCAGTTAAGCAGACAGGGCTATAGTGTCACTAACAGCATCATTACAGTTGTTAAACATTACAAATACACCAAAACCCTCAACACATAGAGTGACACCAAGAACATAAGAAGTTTGTCTTATAAGAGGTGAAACAAAGTTCTATGTTTGTATGATGGGTCATAACAACAACGGCAGGACATAGCATCAAATTCAAATAAACAGATTGATCGGCAAATGACGTTGATAACCAATTGTCATCTCACCACAACTCATGTACCCAATCTTGACCATCCTCCTCCATTTGACCATACACACGTGCATGTACACACAAAGCACACACACATACACTCAACACACACACGCACGCACACGCGTGCATTTATACACGCGCGCACAAATCTACACACGCACGCATGCAATCGCGCACTGTTTATCTAGTGTAACATTTGTGTAACATTTGTACCCAAGCGTGCACAGGCATAGGCACCATTTCACATCGCGGTAAATAATGTGCATCCACACACATATGCACACATATGTACAACAGTCACACAAATCTTTCTTCACTGTAAACTTTCTTGTTGTGTATGTAGGGATGCTTTCAAGTTTTCAGTTCAAATTTTTGCATAACACTCACTGGAAACTTTCTTCTCATGAATTTCCAACGAAGATTGTCACATGGTTCTGCTGCACAAATGATAAACGGTGCACAAACACTTCAGAAGTCTGTACTATTTGAGAAAAAACCACAAAACAACATAACAACAACAGAAAAGAAAACACTAAAAGACCTCACGGTACTTGTTGATTTTACAAGGCACGCTGCTCTGAGTGCACAAAATGTGCGGAAGCAAGATAATCAATGAGGATCACTGGGAAAATCTCACTCAAAAATAGACACAATAACCTCGGTAGATGGTCTCGACAAACTGTGAAAAAAACACACACAAAAACAAAGCAAAACAAAAACATAAAGAAAAACCATCATCAGAACCAACTGTTACACAATAGCGTGGCGGGTTGTGGGCACTGACTCAGCGGACGGACATGCTGGGGGACATCCATCCTCGCCCCGGCTCGCTCCTCCCTCAGAACACGTCAATGCCGCGTCTGGTGGTGATCCGGTGGACAGTGCCCTGGGCTTTCACAAAGATGACACCATCCTTTACCCAGGTATCATCAATGCACTGACTCTTCTTCTTCCCCCTGGCGATGGCAGCAATCTCGGCCCTGGTCCTCGTCAGGTCGTCGTTCAGGTACAGGCGGGGTCTGGCAGAAGGCACCTGTGCAGAAGTATTCCACAGGAGACGGGGGAAAACCTTCGTTGGGTTGACTTGGGCCAGCTTCTTCTTTTCAGACAGTAGTCGCTTCTTGTATCGATACGAAGTCATCTTGACTAATATTGGTCGCGGCACTGTCGCATCAGCTGATTTCGAGCCCACTCGATGACAGCGATCGACCATATCGTCACAGACATCTACACCGATGGATTTGGCAACAGTTTTGATTATAGCGTCCGTGTCCTCGTCAGATGTTTCCGGAACACCAGTCAGGCGGAAACAGTTGCGTCGGCTGTATTGCTCCAGCTCGTCCACCTTGTCTTTCAGTGTGGTGATCTCTCGATCTTTGGCCGCCAGCTGGTCCTTCAGAGCCACCATTTCTTTCTTTAGGATGTCGGAGAACTGGGCAGCAACCACCTTGGAGATCATTTCAATGATCTCTGGCTCACACAACACTTCCTGGAGTTCTTTCTTCAACCCAGATTCGGAAGCCATGTTAGATATACTGTTGTCAATTACTGGAGGATCACAAGGCTGTTTCTCACTGTCGACTGCAGTACAAGAAGGATAGTCAGTATAGATTACTGTGGAATCAGGATCACTATCATCGGTAGAGGGGGCTTCCCTTAATCGCTTCTCTTCCTTGTCGTCAGAGAGAGGAGAGTTTGCAGCACGTTTACATGACATGTTGACATGTCATGACGACAGCAAAGGTTTCAATTTGTTTACAAACAATGCGCAGTGTAAACAGTAAGCCGTAGAAAACTGGTTTAGCAAGTTCAAAGCGAGTGGAGAAACAGGTTTGCAGCAGAAACAGCACACACCGACGGCAACTTCTACAGTATGAATACAGTTGCACGTGCAATTTCATAAACATTGAAATCAAAACAGCAAGACAGCCATTTTTCTTCTAAATAATTTTATCACGTTTTCAGTCAATAACACAAGATACAGGGTAATATGGCAAGAAATTACCGTCGCACCGAAGTCAGGAATAGTACTAAATACTATATCACCACTCTGGACATCATCTTGCACCACAGAAATGCTAGAATCAATTAAATTTTGGAGACACAACAGCACAACACATCAGCTGTCAGCCATTGCGACCTTGACCATAGCCCCACTGTCCACAAAGGCATTTTTTTCGTCTAATACTCAGACACCAACCATTGTCTATCATGAGCGAAAATGCGTTGCAGTAGCACTAAGCATGTGACGAGTCAGGCTTAGTGCATCCGACTTTGGTGTGGGAGGGATTTGGTATTTTGTAAATCTTCCTGGAAAAAAGGCAGGAGAATGGCTAAACAAGGCAGAAAACAGACAAGAGAGAGGTGACTCTAAGAAAAAGAAAAACACAGAAACAAAGAGAGGGATAGAAAAGAGTTGAGGGAATTCCTAGTAGAGAATGAAACAGGAGGGGATGGGGGAGAGGTTCTGGGTTTGATTCCCAGCCACGCCCTTTCTTCCCAGTTTGACAAAAAAAATCGATCTGAATGTCAAAGCCATTCGGATGAGACCATAAACCGAGGCCCCGTGTGCAAACACACCCAGAACATCTTGCTAACACGTTAAAAACCTGTTCCTCTTTTCGCAATAGTAGGTCATTGTGTGCTTGTAGGAGTGGATTACAAAACAAACAAAAAAACCAGCATGCACACAGGTGTCGTGTTTAGACACCATCCCTTAGGAAGAATTGGGGAGTTGGCGTCCCCAGCCTTGGGGACTGTGTATTTATACAACTTTCTGGCGGCTCCTGCGACGGCCTTGGAACCATTCGTATCGTCGATTGCCTTTCCAATGGATCATTCCAGCGATGTGGATAGGGGGGTCTGCTGCATGGGTAACAGCTTGCCCTCCATACACACTTAGAATTTGTGCTCTAGCCTAGAGCGCAGCTCTATAGTCTTCTGAGACTGAGGGATGCCTATTACTTTCAAAATGTCTTTGCATCTGTTTCTGCATCTTAGTTCCTGTCCTCTCTCTTTCTCTGTCTGTGTTTTTACTACTTTGAGAATAGGAATCTTTCTACTCATGCTGCCTGTATCTTGCTATGTGTCTTGCTATGTGTCTTGCAGGCTATGAGAATAGGAGTCATTCTACTCCTGCTTCCTGTGTCTTGCTATGTGTCTTGCTATGTGTCTTGCAGGCTATGAGAATAGGAGTCATTCTACTCCTGCTGCCTGTATCTTATGTGTTTTGCTATGTGTCTTGCAGGCTATGAGAATAGGAGTCATTCTACTCCTGCTTCCTGTGTCTTGCTATGTGTCTTTCAGGCTATGAGTCCCTCAGGCTTGATATTAAGAGTTACTTCCCTTCTACTTCCTATGTCTTACTTTACATCTTATAGACTGAGTCTGTGTCTGTGGTACTTTGATGGTAGAAGTCATTTCCCCTCTACATCCTGTTTTTTTCCTTTATGTCTTGCAAACAGTGTCCGAATCACTCGCACTGAGTGATAGCCATTTCCCTTCTATTTTCTGTTTCGTCCTATGGTCAGACAGACTGTTTGAGTCACTCAGTCTTTGATGATAGGACTCGTTTTATTTGTACTTCTTGCTTAGTTTTTTGCTCTTTATTTTTTCTCTAAGTGTCTGAGACACTCACGCTTTGATGTAAGAAGTCATATATATCACTTCTGCTCTTTGTTTCTGCTTGTGTCTTAAAGGCAATGTCTGCGTCGCTCAGTCTCCCTTTGTGTCCATAATTATTTTGTTATTCTATTCTTATTTTACACTAGTTCAAGAAGTCATAGAAGATTTCTCTGCGCTAAATGCAGGATTTTCTCCCCCTGGAGAGCGCGCC
>CM060345.1:14474560-14502060 GCA_030674155.1 Stramonita haemastoma | reverse complement strand
GTTTTTGTTTCCGGGTTCTCAGTCAGTGACGCTATCATTAGCGTGTCTGTTACTTTGCTGAACTAAAGAACTAGCAGAGAAAAGAACCTTGGGCAAATATCGTGTTTGAGTATAGCCGTGCGTTTTGTTGATGAGGCAAAGCAAGGCCAAGTCTGATAATTCAACACCCCATCAGAGGTCCGTCAAGGTGCTGCATATTGCATGTAACCTATTCACAACAGAAAACACAGCCTGGCCTTCATTGTAAACAACAATCGCTGAAGTGTTTTATACGCACACACATGATATATATAATATAATAATATATATTATATATATATATATATATATATATATATATACACATATATATAGGCTATATATATATATATATATATATATATATAATATATATATATATATATATATATATATGTGTGTGTGTGGTGTGTGTGTGTGTGTGTGTGTGTGTATCATAACAACATATTATATATTATCATAGAACTCAACCGAATTTTGGGAAAGGCAGAACAGGCAGAACAGAGAGAGGAATGGAGGAACTGGTTGTGAAGTCTCCAGGGGTGCCCTCACGGTAACCAGACGAATAGATAGATAGATAGATAGATAGATAGATAGATAGATAGATAGATAGATAGATAGATAGACAGATAGACAGATAGACAGATAGATAGACAGACAGACAGACAGATAGACAGACATATAGAGAGATAGAGAGATAGAGAGATAGAGAGACAGAGAGACAGAGAGACAGAGAGACAGAGAGAGACAGAGAAAGATAGAGAGAGAGATAGAGAGAGAGATAGAGAGATAGATAGATAGACAGATAGATAGATAGATAGGTAGATAGATAGATAGATAGATAGATAGATAGATAGATAGATAGATAGATAGATAGATAGATAGATAGATAGATAGATAGATAGATATGTCATATTATATACATATATATAAATAATATTAGTGTGTTGTGTGTGTGTGTGTGTGTGTGTGTGTGTGTGTGTGTGTGTGTGTGTGTGTGTGTGTGTGTGTGTACTCAATGGTCTCTAGAGTAGGCAAAACATCCAATCGAAATGTAGTTTGCAGGCCCAACCAGAACGAAGCATGACTTTGGTAATAAAGCGGCACCGTTACTGTGGGATGTCAGTCAATAAAACAATGACAATAGCAACAGAAGTCTGAAAGATCAGATCCACTGAAAACATATAAAAGTCGAAACATGAAGAAGAAGAACAAGTAGAAGAACAAGAAGAACAAGAACAAGAACAACAAGAAGAACAACAAGAACAAGAACAAGAAAAACAACAAGAAGAACTTGAAAAGGAAGAAGAAACATTTTAAGGGGAAGAACAATTTTAGAAGAAGAAGACTTTTAATAAGAAGAGGAATTTTAAAAAGAAGAATTTTAAGAAGAATTTTAAGAAGAAGAAGAAGAAGAAGAAGAAGAAGAAGAAGAAAGAAGAGAGAAGAAGAAGAAGAAGAAGAAGAAGAAGAAGACGAAGAAGAATTTTAAGAAGAACGAGAAGAACAAGAAGAACGAGAAAAACAAGAAGAACAAGAGTAAGACGTCAGAAACTTCAGTTTCTCCGGCGCCAACATTTTTGTAGGCGGCGCCCATCTCCTCCTCCTCCTCAACCTCGCTTTACCTTTCCTGACCCTAAAGAGGGTAGGTACCCATTCACTGCTGTGTAAACTGGGGGACTGCACTAAAGCCAAGCGAATGAACGATTACATTTTAACGAGACAACCACACTCAATTCTGCTTAGCATTAGCTTGGAGAACAAGTGCTCTGACCCCAGAGCTCTTCCGTACTCTCTGTGTTGCGCGTATTGCTGTTTTGAAATACAGTTTCATAATAGGTAGCTATTTTCTTGCGTGACAAGTCTGGTCAACCAGGCCCGAGAGATACAGGCACTTCAATGCTGTAATTTGGGCAACAACACTCTAAGAATCGTATCTGTGCATTAGATGAAACGCGACAGGATTGGGCCAGTCCTCTCAATTCCCTTCATACTAAAACTCACTCTAGAAAGGAGAAGATCGGAGTGAGGACCAAAATCGTTTCGTTTCTTTTGGGACTCGAACTTGCGACATTTCAGCCCGTAACCCCAAGCACTAACCACTGCGCGCCATGGCAGCTGGTCAAAATATTATTCTGTCTTTTGCAGCACACGCGTTAAGACTTCCCCGAAAACTGAGAAAACAAGTGTAAGCAGGCTAATTGTCTTTGCCAGGCTAACACTAAGGTGTGAAGGTGCTGGATCGAAATGATGTTGCAACAGAGATGCAAAGCAAAGGATGGATTAAACGTTCAATCAGAAGGAGTTTGGGGGGGGGGGGGGGGGGCGCGGCGGAGTCGGAGAGGGGGGGAGGGCACATCACGAGAAGAGCAAGAACACAGCAGGACATCAGGTGATAAGACCGCAGAGCTCTCTGTAGCACGTGTCAGTCAAAATACACATCACAAAACAGGCACCGAAAACACCCCCCCCCCCCCACACACACACACCACAACACACACACATGCTAGTCTAGACATGCGAGAAAATAAAACACAGTAAGAAACATAGGACACACACACACACATACACACACGCATGCACGCATACACGCAAGCGCACACACACACACAACACACACACACGACACGCACGACACGCACGCAGCGACCACGCACAAACTAACTGTACATAGATGCTGCGTTGATGCTACCACTATTGAAGCTGTTTGCTGCTGCTACTGCTGATGACAACAAAAGAAAAAAGGAGAACAAGAAGGAAAGTGCACTTCTATATCCCAAGTTTGTTAAAATGCGCGCACTCGCTCGCGCGCGCACTGTGTGTGTATGTGTGTGAGTGTGTGTGTGTGTGTGTGTGTGTGTGTGTGTGTGTGTGTGTGTGTGTGTGTGTGTGTGTGTGTGTGTGATGCATACATGCTCATTTCATGCATGCCAGATTGCACGCGAGGGCCGGGGTTAAAGTCACTGTAGGCTTCTGATATGTATAACCTAGTTATAGTTAACACTCAAAAGAACAGCAAAGCGAAAATCCCAGGCTTGACATAAAGCCTCGCTCAACTTGCAGAAGACCTAGCTGACAGGCAATGATCGATCCCCAGATATGACAAGGACAGGCAGTCCAGACAGACAGTTGGACAGAGAGATAGACAGAGACAAGCACTCTAAATGAAACAGAGCAAAGGAGGGGCAGAAAACTCAAACAGAGAATTGAAACACAAGGAAAAAATAAAATAAATGATGAAAAAGAGCATAAAGTCCATTGTCACACAAAGTCAGTAAAACAAGGATTAAAGAATCCTGACGCTAGATTCCGAAGCAGAGACACACAGATGTGGGTCACTCTCAGCATCTGACGATAAGAGGTCAGTTATGTTAGATACAGACAGTCCACATCCCAAAACACACACACGCGCGCGCGCGCACACACACACACACACACACACACACACACACAACACAACACACACACACACATCTTGACTACTTCAGGACAGTATCCCAAATGAATGACAACGAGAAACCTGCTTGATACAATCTTATGAATCTCTCAACGAATTAAATGCTTAAAGAGACTATCAGCCAATAAAAGAAATGAATGCGATGACGATTAACAGTCAGTGAAGACCAAGAGACAGACAATAATTTCCTTCCAACAGGAACCGATCGAGACGATACTTTCAGCCAATAGAAAGCGATAGCGATGAGATTTCCAACCAATGAGAACTGAAGACGGGTGATGTATAGCTATTAACAAAGTGGGCTTTCCTGGGCTTCTTTGAAGTAGAACTGAATGGAGACTGGTTTTTATTCTTGCCCCTGGAAGGCTGAAGTTGCCTTTTATCTTAGAATGATCTGTTATTGTTTTTATCTTGATGTAAATGTGTTTGTCACAGTTCTTTGATGTGGAGGAAATGGCTTTCACAAACTGAAGCTTTCACTCATTTATGGTTGCCAGGTTGAGACTGTTGTATAGCTTGGGTGTGTATGCGCGTGTGTTTGTGTGCGCGCGCGCGCGTGAGCGCATGCTCGCATGTTCGTACAAGGCGCACGTGTGTGTGTGTGTGTGTGTGTGTGTGTGTGTGTGTGTGTGTGTGGTGTGTGTGTGTGTGTGTGTGTGTGTGTGTGTGTCAGAGAGAGACAGACGGACAGAGAGAGAGGCAGACAGAGAGTAGGAGAGACAGAGAGAATGTCTAGAGGTAAGTGACAAAACATTCCTTTAGCATAAAAACAGGGTACATACAAGGATTAGAAATCCGCTAGCGATACCTTGTGATGGCAACTCTCAAAGATGACAATTTACACAGCTGGGCAGGGTCAGCAATCGATCCCCAATAATTAGTCTTCTTTTCTCGGAAAAAAATCATATCAGAGTAATTAAATATTTGAGAGAAGAGTGAATGCAAACCCAAAACAAGCAAACTAACTAAGAAACAAACACATAATATCCACAAAGAATCAAACAGGCAAGCAAACACAAAACAAAGGACAAACTATGTGAAATAAATCACACAGAGAATCTCTTGACACTCTTCTACTTTTTCTCCACGTTCATATTTGTAACGTCCTCTAGTTGCATAATTATTTAAACGTGCTGTAAACGCTTAAAGAAAATCCCCCCAAAAGACCCCCAGTCACCCATGGAAACCTTTTTTTCTGCAAAATGAGATCCAATGATTCTTTTAGCAAAGAGTCCCCACTATCCAAGCATCCATTTTTACTTTTTCCATTGGGTTTTTCCCCTGAAGAAAAAGGTCGACAACGGAGCTATTAGCCAATGGAAAACGAAGGCAGGTGATGTTCCAGAAATTACACGAGATCGCCTGTTTAGAACCTTCGAACAAAAACAACACAATATTTTTGTGTTTTCCCTTTTAACGTTTCCTTCTAAGACTTATTTGCTTGGGTGTGTGTCTGAATACAAAAGATGTTTCCCAAGCTGTACTTTCTTTCTTTTTTAATGAAAAGCCCATTTCAGATCATAAGGGTGGGGTGCTCATTGGTCAAAAGCGCTCACCTTACCCCAAAGTCAAAGTTAACCAGCATGGGAAGCTGGATATATCAGTGGAAATTGTTTGCCCTGTTTTCAAACTAATACAAGTATAGGGCATATGTTTAAAAAGTTTGTGAAAGTTTAAAAACCCAAAAAAGGAAGGGGGTAAAAAGAGACGGAAGAGAGAGAGGGGGAGAATGGAGGGAGGGAGGGAGAGAGAGAGGGGAGAGAGAGAGGGGAGAAAAGAGAGAGAGAGAAGAAGAGAGAGTGGGAGAGAAGAGAGAGAGAGAAAGGGAGAGAGAGAGAAGAAAAAAGTAAAAGGGGGAGGGGAGAGAGAGAGAGGGGAAAGAGAAAAAGAGAGATGGGGGGGGGGGGGAGGCAGGAAATCAAAAAAGAAAAAAGACAAAAAAAGACAAAAACATACTACAAACAATCACAAAAAATCAAAAAGACAAAGAGCAAAATTTCCCCCCCCCCCCCCCCCCTCTTCGAAAAACACAACATAACATATGCAGAGACAAAATGGAAAAAAAAACGTAAACACAAGCCAAAAAAGTGGGCAAACAGAGACAAATAGTAAAAATAGATTTATATTTAATCCCCCCACCCGAAAGCTTTAAAAATAAAAACTTTTTTAACCATCTCCATGGTAAAGAAAAGGCCAGTATTTTGGGGAATGGTTTAAAATGCTGAAAGACAGATACAATTCCATATAAGGGAATGGGTAACCTTTCTGAATAGACAGATAAAATTCCATATTGGGGAATGTTTGTTTCCTGAAAGACAAAATACATTCCAAATTAGGGAATGGTAGTTCCGAAAGACAAAACATTTCCATATTAGGTAATGGTAGTTCCTGGAAGACAGATACAATCCATATTAGGTAAAGGAACCTTGAAAGACAGATACATTCCCTATTAGGTAATTGGGAACCCCTTGAAAAAACAGATACATCCATATTAGTAGCTCCTGAAAGACAGATTCAATTTCCCTATTAGGTAAAAAGGAAACTCCGAAAGACAGAATCATTCCAAAAGGGTTTAAAGGTACTCCCTGAAAGACATACCTTCCCTATTAGGTAATGGAAACTCCTGAAAGACAGATTTCATTCCATATTAGGTACAAAGAAAAACCCCCTAAAGACAGATCCCTTCCAAATTAAAGTAATGGAAACTCCTGAAAGACAGATACATTCCAAAATTTGGAAAATTTTGTTCCTGAAAGACAGAAACATTCCAATATTTGGTAATGGAAACTCCTGAAAGACAGATACAATCCACCAGCTCCACTAAACTCTCCCAAAGATTTGACTATTACTCGGACTTTGGGCCCCAGTCTGGAGAATCTTTTCCCCCCAATGAACGCGGTTTAGAGATTGGGCGATGGGATTTTCAACCAATGGAACTCACAGACAGGTGAAAGTATAGCAGCTAACAAAGCTGGCTTTACTGGGTCTGCTGCTGTAAGCAAGAGCTAGATAAGTCCCTTGGGGTTTGAATTATCTGATCTTCATACTACCTCTTTTTTTTTAAATAAAAATAATAAAAAAAAATCTAGGCCCCATTGTTTGGCTTTACATTTGTTATCATCATGTCATCATCACTACTTAATTATTTTTTTTTCTTTTTGCGACTTTCCAGATTACATGAGGGGGAAATTTTGATGCACTGGAAAAACAAACATGATTAGAAATTAAATACTAATAAAAAAAGGATACACATTCTGCGATAAAATTTTAAGATACTCGTTAGATAACTTATTTTTTTTAATTAACAAAACGTAAATGTGACAACACGAGATAGACAGACAGAGAGAGAAAAGAAAAGAGACAGAGAGAGACACACAAAAAGCCCAAGATAAGGCATACAGTGACACAGAGAGAGACGACACAACAGACAGACAAACATAGAGACAGAAAACAGAGAGACAAAGAAACAGAGAAGACGTGACAAAACTGACAAACAGGCTTTAAAAAAAACGATAGAAAAAGTGATTACAGAAATACAGACAAGGAAAAAAAAAAAAACCAAAAAAAGCAGCTGAAGCGAGTCAAAAAGGGAGGTATACACAAAAGAGAAGAACAAAAAAGTCAACTTTTAATTAAAATCATTTTTGACGTTTTGGGGCCCCTTTCCCCCTAGAAATTTTTTAGGTAGGTGGGGAAAGGTTGAAAGTTTGAAATTTTTTTTTGTTTGGGTTTAAATAAAAAAAAAAAGCCAAATTTTTTTCAAACCTGACCGTTTTAAAAGGTGTACTTTTTTTCCTTTTTAAACTTTAAAATGCATTAAAAAACCCCCAAGGGGCCCTCATTCAGACCCCCCTTCAATGATGCCAAAAATTTTGTAAACCCTTCCCTCTTTTCCCCCGTTTTCCCTTCACCTGTCATTTGAATCTTTAAAAACCCGGGTTCATAGAACGCGATTTGAATCTCTTCTGTTGGCAAATTAAAAAACATTTGGCAACAAAAAAATTGACCTCTGGTGCAATGGATTTCTTAAGGGGGTTCAGTGTCAAAATGATATCTATTTAATACTAATTTCATGGGTTTTTTAAAAATTTCAAATTAAATTTGTTTTTGCTTGTTTTTTGGTAATGCATTTCCTCAGTTTTTCCACAAAAAAGACCAATCATATCAATTCACTTTTAATGCCCCCGGCAAAAAAGGAAAAAATACAACATTATTTTAAAAATAACAAGGATTCCCCCGCATGAATCCGTTCATACTTTTTCCAGACCAGCTCTTAAAATGTTTTGGGCAATGATTAAGGGCCCTTTTTGGCCTTGTTGGCAGAACTGGGGGGGAAACTCCTGACCAAAAGCCTGCTGTGAGGGGATTTTCTTGGAATTGAATCCCCCTCTGGGGAAAAAGGACCCCCTTTTGAAAGCCCCAAAACCCGCCCCAGGTCTTCCATCTTTTATCAAGGAAAGGTAAAGACACATATTTTTTTTAAACCCAGATTTAAAAGGATTATCATTGACTTTAAGGAAAAGTCAAAATAATGTTCTCTAAAAATTAATTTTTTTTCCATTCCTTATGTCAGAACGCGGCTCCCAAAAAAGGGATCGGGGGAAAAAATGGTCGCATAAAAAATAAAAACTGACCATTGGGAACGAACGCAAAACTCAGGGCCAAAGGACCAGAAAAAACAAAAATCACCCCTTGCTATTTTTGTTACAAGCATTTTATAATTTGGGTTTCCCCATGCTTATTAAATCAATAAACCAAAAAGAACACATAAAGAACACATTCATAACGCAGAATAAAAAATCAAAATGAATAGATTAAACTGTATGTTAAAAACCATGTTTAAGGAGGAAAACAATTATATGAAATTTAGCACTTTATCCCCCTACCGAATATAATTTATTTAAAAAAAAGGACATTTTTTAATAACCAATGCCTTGGGAAAAAAAAAACCTGCCTTCTACAATTAGCTGACTTTTAATTTTATTTCAAAGATTTTGTTTGGAAAAAAAAAATCCAAATTTCAGTGGTTTTTAAACCCGGATATTGGGAAAAACCTGCAAATGAGAGTTTAAAAGCCTTCCTTCCCCCCCAAACCTAATTTTACCCCCTCCTGTACAAAACTGGCACAGGACAGACCCAAATTTGGGCCCTCCTTTTGCCACTTGCCTTGATACTTCCCCGGGGTTATTGGCCCATTTATTACAAAAAACAGATAGGCATCCATCCTCTCGAAAACTATCGAGTTTTCGCTCTAGTCTTAAAAGGGACAAAGCCAGGGTAAGTAAATAAGGAGGGGAACTGTTTTCCCTTGCAAAAAGATCCCCCCCCCCCCTCCACGGGCCCCTGGGAAAAAACCATTGAAGGCCAAAAGGGCCGATACAATGGTTCCAGGGACCGTTGCAGGAGCCATCAAATATTTCCAATAAGCCCCAAGCTGCCCCGGGAAATCCAACTCCATTTAGTTAAAACCATGACAGAAGTACCTTCTTCCCTTCCCAACAAAAACCCCCTAGCTTCCCCTCCACAGACACCCCTCTCCCCTCCCCCAAACCTATCCCCCCCCTCCATCACCCCCCCCCCTATCCTATCCCCTACCCCCAAATTAACCCCCCACATCATCCACCTCCTCCCCCCCCCCCCCCCCCCCCCCCCCCCGCCTCCCCCTTCCACCTACGAGAACATCTTTTGCATTACTTTTTTAAATTTCCGCTCCGCTTACGTTTTAAAATAGCCGTTGTGTGCCAGTGGGAAAAAATCAAAAAAATTTACGGAAAAATGCATACACTCGGGGGGCCCGTAAAAAAAAGCCACATGAGTGCTTAGTTTTTTAATCCCGATTAAAGAATAAAAAAAACTAAAAAACAAATAAATGGGCCCAACCCCCTCCCCCCCCCCCCTGTCACCTTCTTACCTATCTGCTTTTTCCCTTCCTCCCCTCACCCCGCCCTCTCCCCATTCACCCCTGCCCTCCTCCCTCCCTTTTTTCCTTTCCACCCTGATCTATCCCCCTCACCATTGAAATCCCCCCTTACTTTTCCCTCCCCCTTACCTATCCCGTCATCCCATCCCCCCCCCCCCCTATCCTTCCTTATGCCCTTTTTTTCCCCCCGCCTCTTCCCCCCAATTTCCTTTTAAAAGCCCCCCCCCCCCTTACACCCTATTATGATTAAGAGGGGAATAGTTGCAGGAGGTATATGTAGGGGGGAGGGGGGAAGGAGGACAGAGAGTAGAATTCTGGGGATGAGAGAAGGAGATGTTGTAGGGGGAGGAGCGGCATGAGAGAAACACGGATGGACGGGAGTGGTAGGAGTAGGGACGGACCAGGGACTAGCGTGACGAGCGAGCGCCACGCAGGGGTCGTAAAGAGAGAGGGCGTGCGGGGAGCCCACTCAGATGCTCCGGGGGGACTCTTGGTACGGTGTGCTGCGGCTACCACTTACGTGGGTCTAGTCCGCGGTGCAACAGTGACGTTGACAGAGCCGGGGGGGGGGGTGGCGCAATGCCTCGTGTCGCATTCCAGTTCACGGATGCGCGGGGCTGTGCGCCACCTTCATGTGGAGCCTTGTCGCAGTGCCGGTAGGGTGGGAGGGGTTGCATGTGGAGGCCTGAACGTAATTGATCCACGGACGTACCCCTCGTCAACCACCGTCCAAGGTAAGCCATATCCCGGAGTCCCAGCCACACATATCACAGATAGCCCAAACACCCCACGGTGGGTCAACAGCACCGATCTATCCCACTCAGCATATTAATGTACCCCTCGAGATCTAATTAATGTCTGTCTACGCCTAACTGTGCATTCATTCACACCATTCATGAGTCGAGATTAAAATATAAAATCTTAAGCGGGAGCTGGCAGAAAAGAAAGAACGAAACTCATTAAGACAGGACATACAAACATCATTCAAGAAAATTAAAAGATTCGGACTGATCAGAACAATAACCGTCACCGAATTTCACAGGCAATTAAAATTAACAAGCTGGAAGAGAGAGCGAGCGAGCGAGCGGAGCGAGAATGAATGCAATGACAGAACATCGCTCTCTCAACACACAAACAACGCGGGAGGGATAGGCCCAAGCGGAGGTAGGAGGAAACGAGAGTAGATTTCATTCATCATAGTCACGAAATCTACTGCCGTCGCGCCAACGTCCTCTCTGCTTCGGCTCTCAGCTTGCATGTTTAAATATAATTGCCTTTGATATCTAGTGCCAGAAATTGTTTCGAAACAGCTAAACTTATTAAATTTCTAGATAATATGTTTTCCCGATCTTAAGGATGTACGAATTCTTTTCATTTCAGTCACAGCTGCTAAGGATTATAATTTTTCTGACATGAAGGAAGTGACATAAGCCCCGTTTGTATACAAACACTTCTATCACAGTGGACCATATAAGTATGTGGGAAATAATGACAGCATGCCCCCCCGTGGAGTTATGTGCGAAACAATTGAAATGTCTCTATTGCAAATAACTTCCTGAAATTGAACAAGTCCAGATTAAAACCATTGTTAACTACCTATTACCAACTAACCTGTCCCCCCCCCCCCCCCCCACCTTCCATCCCGCTCCCCTTCCCTTAGACTCCTCCTCCCCTATACCCAGTCCATCTACCCAAGCAAAGCCCCCCCCCCCCCCCCCTGTCCTTCCCTACATATCCCTTCCTCCCCTACCTATACGCCTCCTCCCCTGACCCCTGCCTACCGCATCCCCTTCTCCTCATCTATGTCACCCCCTTCCCCTCAAACACCCCCTCTTAATATCATTCCTCCTCCCTTATTCCCTTTTTCCTCCCTACAAACACCCTACCTCCACTTCCACCTATTCCCCCTTTTGCCCACCCCCTACACATCTCTCTCACCCAGACTCTACCTGTCCCCTTCCCCCCCTCCCCCTACATATCCCCTCCTGCCGATATTCCCCTCAATTAAACATAAATAGGAGAGTTAAGGGGGGGGGGGGCTTTTTGAAAGGATTATGGGGAGAAAGAGGACAGGGGCAAAGTGCATAGAAGGAAGTGTAAGGTGGCGGTATAGTGATGAACGGGTGAATTGGTCCTGGGAGAGGACCCGTACATGAGTGGGCGGATCCAAAATGGATATGAGGGGGAATATGCTCCTGGTGTGAAAGGCATAAAGCGGCGGCGGAGGGAGCCGGGGGGTGAAATGGGAGCGGGCACAAGGTAGCGTGGTGCGGCAGCGGGAGCCCGCCATCATCTGTCCGCCGGTGCCCTGGCGGGGGAGGGTGGATTACGGCATTACAAACAAATCTAATACGAATATAAATCTACAAAATACCACTCGGTACGGATACCATGACCTAAGCCCGTCCATAGCGATAAATATATATTTTAACCCAGCCAGTCCCCCGCGTGCTGCAGTAATTCGTCAATTATTATGATAACTATTTTCCACTGGGCCCCCAACTGCCCTACATCATTAACGTAAAGCGTGAGCCGGATATAACGCATGCCCAAGATGAATCTCGTAGGAGGAAGGGAGAGCGGGGTGGGGGTGCGGGGGGGTGGGGGGGGGGAGGAGGCGCGATAACTGGCGGGTTTCATATTTAGGGGACGGGCAAAGGCAAGGTTAGGTGGGCGCACGAGGCGGAGGGATAGGAAAGGGTGCTGGGCGCGGGAAATGTCTGAGTGCGCTTCGCTCGAGGAACAGGAAGGGCCGTGCTCCTCCGGGTCAAACTACTTTCCTGTGACTCCCACACCCAGTGCGGTATGTCGTCGCCCGGGCCGCTATGGGGCAAAATCTGTGCCAAATACATCTAGAGTGGCATCCTGCAACGGAACTGACCCCTACGAAGCGGTCAATGCCTTTCCACAGGGATTAATACCAGTGGCTTGTGAGGGGGGGGGATCATGATTGCCTGTGGTAACAGATTTAGCCCTCCATACATTAACTTACCCCAGGCTTTGATGCTCTAAAGCCTAGAGCGCAACTCGAATAGATTATTTCCGAGACAGAATGGATGCCACACTGTCGCTAGTGATAATAAATGTGCCATAGAACCATAAGAGTAATTCAAGTCAAGTGGCAAACGGATGGCCAATATGGTCTGTCGCTGTGCAGTATTGTACAGGGAGGCGTAAATATAGGCTTGCGTGAGACAGACTATGGCAGTCCCACTCATTTGCGCGGCTTTTGTATTTCCCCATATCCTGGCCATTAACCCTGAACTAAATTGGAGTCATATTCAAACAGAATCTTTGAAAAAATTAAATCTAGCTAGATTGTAGAAGGCAGAGTTTGTTTCCGCAAGGCAATGGTTAATTACAAAATGTTCCTTTCTTTTAATGATTATATTCGTATTGGAATTAAGTGCTTAAAAGTCATACTACATATGATTTCCCCTCTTAACATGGCTTCCCCATACAGGTTTAACTACTATCACTATTTTGATTGTTATTTCTGTCGATTAAGAAATGTGTTCTTTATGATGTCTCATTCTGTTTGATTGATAAAATACAGCCTAGGAATCGAATGAACCTGCTTTGGAACAAAGAACAGCAACGGGGAGATTTATATGTTCTTTCAGTATCCTACGGCTATAGCTTTTGACGTTCGTTTGACCAATGGTCAGATATTATTACTTTTTTTATGGCCGACCCTTTTTTTCCCTGTGATCACCATTTTGGGAGCCGTCGTTCCTGACATCAGGAAAGGAAAAGTAATTTGAGAGAGATATCATTATTAAGACATTTCCTATAAAGATTCCAACTGAAAATCCTAAATTCTGTAAAAAACCAAATCTGTGTCCTCTTACTATCCTTGATAAAGATGGAGACCTGGGCGTGGAGATCTATCACTGTGATCCTTATTTTCCCCAGAGGGAAGATTCCATTCTCCAAGCACCAATCACTCACAGCAGGGCTTTTGGTCAGAAGAGATTCCCGAATCTAGCCTAACAAGAACCACTGGTCATTAAAACATTGCTAATACAATGGCCGAGCTGGACTGGATGTAGAACGGATACAGTTCGGGGAATCCTTATGGTTAGTTATATGTTAAAGCAAAGATTGTATATATATATTCCAATTTTTGTCGTGTGCCAAAAACCAAGTGACAATAGAATTGATTGGATCTTTGCTGTTGAATAACAGTCAGAGAAAGCCTATTACCAAAATACAAGACCAAACAAAATAAAATCGAAATTAAAAAACCCGAAGTAAATAAGTAATAAATAGTAATATCAATTCTGACACCTGAACCACTTAAATGAGTCCATAGAGCACCAGAGGTCCAATTATTTTAAGTTGTCAACATAGTTCTTTAAATCTAGCCAACCGAAAGCAGATTCAAAGATCAGACAGATCTATGAGCCGGTTGATAAAAGATTCACAAGCCATCTGAATAAAGCGAGGAAATGAGAAGCTGACAAGTTTCGTGCATCATTGAAGGTGGTCAGAATGAGGGCCTCTTGGGCGTTTTTAAAGTGCATTTAAAGTAAAAGGAAACAAACAGTACACCTTAACACTTTCAGCGTCCAGAAGAACAAACATTTTGGCTTTAAGTATTTTATAATCAATCAAAAAATTCAAACTGTGACAACCTGCACCCCCACCAACCTACAATAATATATCCTAGCGGAACAGGGGCTAACGTCAAAATGATTGAATGTAAAAAGTCTGACCTTAATATTCTGTTGCTTCTCAGTGTGTATACCTACCGATTTTTGACTCTGCTTCAGCTGCTGTGTTTTTTTCTTTTTTTCCTGTCTGAAATTTCTGTAATCACTTTTTTCTATCGTTTAAATGCCTGTTTGTCAGTCTGTCATCGAGAGTCCATTCTCTGTCTCTTTGTTCTCTCTGTCTCACTGTCTACTATGTCTCTGTCTAGATCTGTCTGTGTCTGTTCTCTCTCAGTGTCACTGTATGCCTCTATCTTTGTCTTCTGTGTGTCTCTCACTGTCTCTCTCTCTTGTTCTCTCTCTGTCCTGGCTATACACGTGTGTCCACAGTCGTTTTGATAATTGGAAAAATAAAGTTATGCTAACGATATCCTCAAATTATCGCAGAATGGTGTATTCCTTTTTTAATTATATTAGAAAATTTTCAATCATGTTTGTTATTCCAGTGCAATCAAATTTTCCTCATGGTAATCTGGCAGAGTCGCAAAAGAAGAACATAATAACGTAGTGATGATGAACAGCGATTATAAAAAAGTACAGCCCCCGCACAATAGGTCCTAGATTTTCTTTTATATAATTTATACTGGAAAAAAGAGGTATGTAAGAAGATCAGATCACTCAAACACAATGACTTTATCTAGCACTTAGCTATACAGCACAGACCCAGAAAAGCCAGCTTTGTTAGCTGCTATACATCACCTGTCTTGTGATTCCATTGGTATCTGAAAATCCCATCGCCCAATCTCCTAACGCAGTTTCATTGGTGGAAAAGAATCACCAGACTTGAGGCGAAGTCCCCCGAGTACTATGTCATAAATCTTGGGAGTGAGTTAGTGGAGCATGGATGGAATGTATCTGTCGTTTCAGGAGCTAACCAATTACCTAAAAGAGGAATGGTATCTGTCCTTTCATGGGAACTAACATTTTACCAAAAAAGGAAATGTTATATGATCCCCTTTCAGGAGTTTCCATAACCTAATATGGAATGTAATCTGTCATACGAGAGTAGTGTTTCATTACCTACTAAGGAATGTCTCTGTCCTTATCAGGAGTTTCAATACCTAATAATGGAATGTATGTCTTTTCAGGAGCCTACCATTACCTAATAGTGGCATGAATCTGTCCTTTCAGGAGCTACCAGTTAACCTTAAATGGAATGGGAAATCGTGTCCGTTTCAGAGGCTACCATAATATGAGAGATTGTATCTGGTCTTTGCAAGAGTTCCCATTACCTATATAATGTGAAAGTCTCTGTCTTACAAGAGATTACCAATACCTAATAAGGATAAGTATTCTAGTCTTACATAACTACCATATACCTTAAATATGGAATGTATCTGAGTACGTTTCAGGGAACTAGCCATTACCTAATAGGAATGTATCCTGTCTATTCAGGAACTTACATTACCAATATGGAATGCTATCTGTCTTTCAGACAAGTTAACCATTAGCCTAATATGAATTATCTGTCTTTTCAGCAGATATTACCATTACCGCAATAGCTGGCCTTTTCTACCATGGAGATGGGTAAAAAGGATTATTATATGTAAAGCTTTATCGGGAGATTCCATATTAAATCTTTTTTACTATTTGTCTCTGTTTGTCACTATTTTTGATGGCTTTTGTTTACGTTTTTTATTTTCAATTAGTCTCTGCAACTGTTTCATGTTTGTGGTTTTCGAAGAGGGGGGGTGGGGTGGGGATTCTGCTCTTTGTCTATGAATTGATTGTATTGTCGTAGTATGTTTATTTTGTCTTTTTTGTCTAGGTCTATTTGATTTCCTGCCTTCCCCCCCCCCCATCCTCTCTCTCTCTCTTTCTCTCATCTCTCCTCTCTCCATCCCTCACTCTCGTAGCTCTCTCGTCTCTTCTCTTTCCCTCTCCTCACCACCTCTCTCTCATCTCTCTCTCTCCCTCTCCTCTCCCTCTCCTCATCTCTCCTCCTCGCATCATCACCTCTCTCTCTCCTCTCTCCTCCTTCACCCCTTCTCTCTCCTGCTCTCTCTCTCTCTCCCTCCCCTCCCTCCAACCATCTCCCTCACTCCTCTCTCTCCGTCTCTTTTTACCCCTTCCTTTACTGAGTTTATCAACTATTCGGCACATAACTTTATCTATACTGCCCAAGAACTTGTCATTAGATAAGAAGAACAGTCATCGAATCCCACTAGATATCCATGCTCGATATCTGCTTAATACATTGACGTTGGTGGTAAGTGAAGCGCACTACCACTGAGCTACCCCACCCCTTAGATCTGAAATGAACTTTTTCATTACAAAAGAGAAAGAAAGTACAGGCTCTGGGAATCAATACTTTGAACTTTGCAGACACCACACCAAGCAGTAATGTCATAGAAGTGAAACGTTAAAAAGAATCACAACTCTAGATGTTGCTTTTATGTCGAAGGTTCTAAACAGGTGCGACTGTGTATATCTACTGCACATCACCTGCCTTCGATTTCCATTGCCTACTAGCTCCGTTGTCGCCTGTCTTCAGGAAACCGAATGGAGAAGTAACTGGAGTGCTGGATATGGGACCTCTGCTCATGAATCATTGGATCTCATCCGCAGAAAAAAAGGTCTGACATGGGTGAGACTGGTAGGTCTTTATTGGGGGGATTTTGCTATTAGCGAATACAGCACGGAAGATTTAATCATGCAAAACTAGAGGGACAGTTGACCAATAATGAACGTGGAGAAAAAGAAGAAGAGTGTCACGAGATTCACTGTGTGAATAAATTACACTATAGTTTAGTCCTTTGTTTTGTGTTTTGAGCTTGCCTGTTGTGATTTCTTGTTGATATTAAAGTGTTTGTTGTTCTAAGTTTAGTTTAGGCTTGATTGGGTTTGCATACACTCTTCTCTCGATATTTAATATACTCTTATATGATTTTATTATGTCCAGAAAAGAAGACTAATTATTAGGGACACGATTTGCAGACCCTGCCCAGCTGTGTAAATTTGTGTCATCTCTTTGAGAGTTGCCATCCCAAGGTAACGCTAGCGGATTTCTAAATCCTGTATGAACCCTGTTTTTATGCTAAAGGAATGATTTGTCACTTACCTCTAGACAATCTCTCTGTTCTCTCCAACCTCTGTCTGCCTCTCTCTCTGTCCCTTCTGTCTCTCTCTGCACACACATCACGAACACACACCCAACACACCCACACACACACTACCCACACACACACAATCACAGCACACACACATCACACACGTTACGCCCTTGTACGAACATGCGAGCATGCCTCACTGCGCGACGAGCGCCGCACACAAACACACGCGCATACACACCCCAAGCTTAAACAACATTCTCCACCTGGCAACCATAGAATAGAGTTTAAAGCTTCAGTAGTGAAAGCCATTTCCTCCAGCAGACAAGAGACTGTGACAACACAAGTTTACAAATACAAGATAATAAACAATGAACAGATCTTCTAAGATAAAAGGCAACTTCAGCCTTCCAGGGCAAGACAAAACCGTCTCCAATTAGTTCTACTGTACAAAGTAAGCCCCAGGAAAGCCCACTTTGTTAATAAGCTAATACAACCCTCCGTCCTTCATTTCTCCATATGGATTTGGCAGATCTTCATGCTAATCGCTTTACTACTTGGCTGAAGTATACGGGTCCACGTCGGTAGTCCTGATTGGAATGAATTAATGTCATGTTCTCCTGGTCTTCACTGACTGTTAATCGTCATCGTGTCATTCATTTCTTTATTTGCTGATAGTCTCCTTTAAGCATTTTAATTCCGTTGAGAATGATTCATAAGATTGTATCACGTCAGGTATTCTTACGTTTGTTCATTACATTTGGGGATAGCTGTCCTGAAGTAGTCAGATGTGTAGAAGTGTGTGTGTGTGGTGTGTGTGAGTGTGTTGTGTTGTGTGTGTGTGTCGCGAGCGCGCGCGTGTGTGTGTTTTGGGATGGTGACTGTCTGTATCTTAACATAGACTGACCTCTTATCGTCAGATGCTAGAGAGTGACCCACATCTGATATGTCTCTGCTTCGGAATCTAAGCGGTCAGGATTCTTTAATCCTTGATTTACTGACTTTGTGTGGACAATGGACTTTATAGCCTCTATTTTCATCATTTATTATTTATTTTTTTCCTTGTTTTCAAATTCTCTGTTTGAGTAATGTTCAGCCCCATCCTTTGCTCTTTTTCCAATATAGTAGTCTTGTCACTTAGCTATCTCTCTGTCCAACTTGTTCTGTCTGACTGCCAGTATCCACTGTCCAATCTGGGGACGATCATTGCCTGTCAGCTTGAGGTCTTCTGCAAGTTGAGCGAGGCTTATGTCAAGCCTGGGATTTTCGCTTTATGCTGCCTACTTTTCTGATGTGTTAACTATAACTAGGTATACATATCGAAAGCCAACAAGGTTGACTTTAACCCCTGCGGGCGGTGGGCCCCTCGCGAGCAATCTGGCAACGCATGAAATGGAGCATGTATGCATCACACACACACACACACACACACACACACACGACACACACCACAAACAACAGCACACACAACACACACACAAACACACACACACACACATACACACACAGTGCGCGCGCGAGTCGAGTGCGCGCAATTATAACAAACTTGGGATATAGAAGTGCACTTTTCCTTCTTTTCGTCCTTTTTATTCTTTTGTTGTCATCAGCAGAAGCCAGCAGCACCAGCAGCTTCAATAGTTGTAAGCATCAACTGCAGCAACATGTTACAAGTAGTGTGTGTGCGTGCTGCGAGCGTGCGTGCGGGTGTGTGTGAGGTGAGTGTGTGTGTCGCTATGCGTGTATGCCGTGCAAGCGTGTGTCTGATATGTGTGTGAGTGTTGGTCCTATGTTTCTTACTGTGTTTTATTTATCTCGCATGTCAAGACTAGCACAGTGTAGTGTAGTGTGTGTGGTGTGTGGGGGGGTGGGGTTCCTGTTTTGGTGAGTGTATTGGACTGACACGTAAGCTACAGAGCAGCTCAGCGGATTTTTTCCTTATCACCTGATAGTCCTGCTGTGTTTCTTGCTCTTCTCGTGGATGGTGCCCCTCCTCATACCCGCCCCCCCTCCTCCGACTTCCGCCGCGGCCTCCCCCCCCCCCCCCAAACTCCCTTCTGATTGACGTTTAATCCCATCCTTTTGCTTTGCATCTCTTTATGCAACATCATTATCGATCCCACACCCTTTCACACCTTAGTGTTAGCCTGGCAAAGACAATTAAGCCTGCTTACAACTATGTTTCCCCCTCAGTTCTATCGGGAATCTTATCGCGTAGGCTGCAAAAGACCAATAATATTATTGTGACCCAGCAGCCATGGCGCAGTGGTTAGTGCTTTGGGTTACGGGCTGAATGTCGCAATTCGAGTCCCCAAAAGAAACGAAACGATTTTGGTCCGTCACATTCGCTGATCTCTCCTTTCTAGTAGTGATTTAGTAATGAAAGGAATTGAGTGGACTGGCCCAATCCTGTCGCGTTTCATCTAAACACAGATACGATACTTAGAGTGTGTTGCCCAAGCTTACCAGCATTGAAGTGCCTGTTATCTCTCGGGCCTGGTTGACACAGACTATGTCACGCAATGAAAATAGTCTACCTAATATGAACTGTTATTACAAAACAGCAATACGCGCACACAAGAGTACGGAAGGAGCCTCTGAGGGTTCGAGAGCACATTTCATCCCAAGCTAATGCTAATCAGAAATTGAGTGTGGTTTATCCTCGGTAAAAAGTAATCGATTCATTCGCCTTGGCGTTTAGTGCAGTCCCCCAGTTATACACAGCAGTGAATGGGTTACCTAACCCTCTTTAGGTTGCAGGAAAGGAGAAAAGCAGAGAGGAGAGGAGGATGGGTGCGCCGCCTACATAAATGTTGCGCGCCGGAGAGAACGGGCAGTTTACTGACGTCTTACTCTTGTTCTTCTTGTATTTCTCGTTTCTTTCTTGATCTACTCGTTCTTTCTTAAAATCATCTTTCGTCTTCTTCTTCTTCTCTTCTCTACGTTCTCTCTTCTTCCTACGTTCTATACTTCTTCTTCTCATTCTTCTTCTTCTTCTTCCTTAAAATTCTTCTTAAAATTCTTCTTTATGTAAAAAATTCCTCTTACTTATTAAAAAGTCTTCGTCTTCTAAAAATTGTTTCTTTCCCCTTAAAATGTTTTCATTCTTCCTTTTCAAGTTCTTTCTTGATTTGTTTTATTGTTCTTGTTCTTGTTGTTTCTTCTTGTTGGTCTTGTTCTTGTTCTTTCTTGTGCTGTCTATTGTCTCTTCTTCATGTTTCGACTTAGATGTTCAGTGGATCTGATCTTTCAGACTACTGTTGCTATTGTTCATTGTTTTTATTGACTGACATCCCACAGGTAAACGGTGCCGCTTTAATTACCAAAAGGCATGCTTCGTTCTGGTTGGGCCTCAAACTACAATTCGAATTGCATGTTTTTGCCTACTCTAAGAAACCATTGCGTACACACAAAAGAACACAACACCGACACACACACACGACACACACACACACACACACACACACACACACACAGCACACACACAATATATATTATATATATGTATATAATAATGACATATCTATCTATCTATCTATCTAACCTATCTATCTATCTATCTATCAATCTATCTATCTAATCTATCTAATCTATCTACTTATTCTATCTACCTATCTATCTATCTAACTGTCTATCTATCTATCTCTCTATCACTCTCTCTATACTCACTCTCTATCTTACTGTGTCTCTCTCTGTCTCCTCTGTCTCTCAGACTCTCTGTCTCTCTATCTCTCTTAGTCTCCTCTACTCTCTTCTACTTTCTGTCTATCGGTCTGTCTGTCTGGTCTATCTATCTGTCTATCTGTCTACTGTCTATCTACTATCAATCTATCTATCCTATCTATCTTCTATCTAATCTATCTATCTATCTATCTATGCGTCCTGTACCGTGAGGCACCCCTGGGAGACTTTCACAACCAGATCCCTCCATATCCTCTCTCTAGTACTGCCTGTTCTGCTTTCCCAAAATTCGGTTGAAGTTCTAATTATAAAATATATTAATATGGTTGTTATGATAACACAAAGTCAAGACAGCATCACACACACAACTCACACACACACACACACATATATATATATATATATATATATATAAAATAATATATATATAAATATATAATTATAGCCTATATATATAGGAGTATATATAATATATAATATATATATATATATATATATATATATAGAATATATATATATCTGTGTTGCGTATAAAACACATCAGCGATTGTTGTTTACAATGAAGGCCAGGCTGTGTTTTCCTGTTGTGAAAAAAGGGTTACATGCAATATGCAGCACCTTGACGGACCTCTGATAGGGGTGTTGAATGATCAGACTTGGCCTTGCCTTATGCTCAATCAAAAAACGCACGGCTATACTCAAACACGATTATTTGCCCAAGTTCTTTTCTCTGCTAGTTCTTTAGTTTCAGCAAAGTAACAGACACGCCTACTGATAGCGTCACTGACTGAGAACCCTGAAACAAAACTTGATTAGAGCTACCTTTTCCTGACATTGATTCATTCCAGAAAATAATTGAGAAGAGCGTCAGGCTATAAATCGATACATCGTTTCATTGTGGACAAGATATCGACAAAGTGCGTCTTGATAAAACAAAAAGTTTTTTATCAATTTTCGTGGAACTTCTCCTGTAGAGTTATGATGGAGAATATCTCTTCGAGATAATATGAAGCGTTGCTTTGTTTGATACTCCTGCATAACTGTCTTTAATGAGCAAGAGATATACCCATACTTAAGAGAAACACAAGTTAAAATGTTAGTTTGTTTTGATACATACTAAAAAAAACCAGTGTTTGTGGGGTCTGACTACGATAGGACATCAAGTGGCAAAATGAACCTTCACCATCACCTGTCCCCTATAGTCCCGCGAACCGTGGGGGCACACTTAATAATTTGAGTCAACAGGCTTCCTCCACTCCCACTGCTATTTGAAGTGGGGAGTGGATTGTGGTCTAGGATTAATCGCCCTGTCTAGAAAATGTGACAAGATCCAAGTCGGAGTGTCGGTGGATTGGAGAATTCCGTTTGGCCCAAAACTTAATTCACCCTATACCATTACAACCATGAGTGGTGGTCTGGGCGCTAGTGCTGTCGGACACAACACACAACACACCAAAAAAACAACAACAATGACAAGACACACAAAAATCCAAAACAAAATAAAAGCAAAGAAACGAAAAAGAAAACCCCAAACAAAACAAAAACAACAAGATAAAATACATTGTCGACAAAATTTAGACAGTGATTAGTATACGTTTTCCTTACACACGTAGTTAGTAAAAACGCAGTAGACAGGGAACATCGATTCCAAGCTCACGATCTTTTTTATTTCCTTTCTTCGAACGCATCCAATCAAACCCTTGACAAGCCCTTTTAAACCATGTGACAACATCGATTGGCACTGTTCACTGTCTATTTCCAAACCTTCCGTTAACTCTTAGAACCGTATTGAGCAAAATGAGCCTGACATTTTAAAACAAAGCTGCCAATCGCAGACAGGCTTCCATTCAGCAGTCGGTACTGATTACAGACACATCTCGACCAACGCGCAAAAAGTCATGAGCTGCTCTATTATATGGCCGGATTCGTCCCCTTTTGTATATTTTTATTCGGGTGGGAGGGGGGGGGTATTGTTTGTTCCATATGTGACTGCACCCATGCATTCTCTTCTAAACTCTCCGTTTATCATACAGGTGTCCTTCACCTGTTCGTAGCAATGTCTGCAGGCCAAACTTTGTTTGTTGTCCTCATCGTTGGTATCACCGATTAATAATACAGCTCTAGTAACATAAGCACCGATATTTCCATGTATCTAAACAATCTATATGCAGGGAACAATGATAAAACGAAAAGCCACCCTCAAAAATAGTAAGTAATTCATAAAAATTACAAGAGCAATTTTCTGTCCACCTACTTCATCAGTCACGTATTGTCTCCCCTTCCTCCCATCAGAGAGAGAGAGAGAGAGAGAGAGAGAGAGAGAGAGAGAGAGAGAGAGAGAGAGAGAGAGTGAGAGAGAGAGAGAGAATCAGCCAGCCAGGAGAGACAGAAGACAGACAGACAGACAGAGCCACACAGAGACGAGAGACAGACAGGACAGAGCCAGAAGACTGGGAACAGGACACAGACACACAGAGACACAGAACAAACAGAGAGAAAGACAACAAAAGACAATACATACCCAGACACAGACAGACAGATAGACCAATAGACAGTCCCTTACAAAACAGATCATGCAACTCAGCGACAGAAAAGATACAGAGAATAAAAAAAAAGAAGACAGACACAGAAGGTCACAGAGACAGACAGACAGACAGACAGACCAGGCAGACAGACAGACGAGACAGACCAGACAGACAGACAGACAGACAGACAGCAGACCCAGACAGAAAGAACAGCGAGCAGACAGACAGGGAGGGAAGGAAAGAGGGAAATGCCAGCCTGCCCAATCTGCCATTACCTCAGTATTCGATTTTACCTGGCCCAAATGGATCACAATCATGTTTCTCTCTGCCTAGGATAGTTCCTGGATGAAATAACTATGGCAGCCGGCCTGTGATAGGGTTTATGTATCAGAGAGTGGAGAGAGTCGGGAGGGAGAGCATAGAGGGGAACAAGACAGGGAAGGTGAGATCGAGAGAGACAGAGACAGGGGGGAAGAGGGGAGACAGATAGACAGAACAGAAAGACAGGAGAGGCAACAAACAGACAGACAAAAATATGGCCAGACAACAGACAGAGAGAGAGAGAGAAGAGAGAGAGAGAGAGAGAGAGAAGAGAGAGAGAGAGAGAGACAGAGAGAGACAAGAGAGAGACAAGAGACAGAGAACAGACCGACAGACAGACAGACAGACAGACAGACAGACAGAGAAAAGAAGAGACAGAGACAAGAGAGAATCAAGACAGAAATAGACAGAGACATAGATAGATTAGATAGATAGATAGATAGATAGATAGATAGATAGATAGAAAGATTAGGCTATAGATAATAGAAAGTATAGATCGGGAGAGAGAGAGAGAGAGAGACAGAGAACAGAGACAGAGACAGAGACAGTAGACACAGAGAGCGACAGAGAAAGAGAGATCAAGACAGGCAATTGGACAGAGACAGTGGGGGGGGGGGATAGATAAGATTGATAGAAGATAGATAAGATAGATGATAGATAGATAGATTAGATAGATAGATATCGATTAAAAGATCTAGATTAGATAGATAGTATAGATCGGGAGAAGAGAGAGAGAGAGAGAGAGAGACGAGAGAGAGAGAGAGAGAGAGAGAGAGAAGAGAGAGTAGAGAGAGAGAGAGAGAGGAGAGGAAGTAGAGAGATGAGAAGAGAGAGAGAGAGAGAGAGAGAGACAGAGGAGAGGAGAGAGAGCGAGAGAGAGAGAGAGAGAGAGAGAGAGAGAGAGAGAGAGAGAGAGAGGAAGTCAGCAGTAGGATGGGAAACTGCTAAAGACTTGAGATTGGGCCTAATGACGTGAATTGTTTTTTCAATGCTGATCTGAGACTTCTGATGGCGGGGTCCTTGTTTTTGCCTGTGTAAGTGGATGATGGCATATATGTCAATCCAACCAACAATTACACCAGTCACACAGACACTTGAGATTGGGGGGTATACCCTGAGAGAAAGGTAGGAGAGGGAAAGAAGAGAGAGAGAGAGAGCGAGAGAGAGAGAGAGAGAGAGAGAGAGAGAGAGAGAGAGAGAGAGAGAGAGAGAGAGAAGCGAGAGTGACGAGTAGAGAGAAGAGATCTATGTGCTGAAATTGTATGTAAAAAGGAACCAGTGTGTATAAAACTATGGGGCTATATTGTTATTTCATGCAACAGTTTAGCTACACAAGTTTCAAATTCTGTTTATGTCGAATATTACTTACAGGCTTGTGTCAAACACAGCGACAGAGCACACTGACCCAGACTTGGTCTGGCATAGTCAGCAGAGCCATCTGTTTTGATAGCTAAAAGGGAGGGGTAAGGAGAGGGGCGGGGGAGTAGGAAGGGGAGGTGGAGAGGAAGTGGGGGTCATCTGTCAGACGAATAACTCAGGCTTCAGTTTTTCGCTGTAAAGGCACAAGACAAAAGGTGGAAGACTGTTCATTTTGTAACATGTATGTGTATACATGTGTGTGTTGAGTGTGTGTGGGTGTGTGATTTGTACGTGTGGTGTGTGTGTTTGTACGTGTGTGTGTAAGGTGTGATGTATGTGCCACCCGGTGTGTGTATGTGTGTAGAGTATGTAGGTGTGTGTGTGTATGTGGTGTGATGTAGGTGAGTGTGAGTGGATTATGTACGCGTGAGTAAGGTGTGCGTGAAGTGAGTGCGTATGTAGAGAAATAGAGAGAGAGGGGGGGGGGGGGTGGTCAGGCGCAGACAACGGGGGTGGGGGTGAAGGGGCGCACCAACACATAGTAGCATTTGAAGAATAGATCGAGAGAAAAGGGAAAGAGTGAGGGAGCGAGAAGGACCTGGCCTAAAGAGATGTGGAGAGAATGAGAATTAAGAGAGAAAGTCAATAACACAGCTATTACCAGAAGAGGGGGAAATGCTGAATAGCCCTATCACCCGACATGATAACTTCGCAATGTTCTCTGGACAGAGATTGATCCAAGACTACACGTCTTGTGTTGTGGAAGGGCATGATACAGATGGAAGGAACCCCAGGGAGTGAGGCAATCTGTGAGAACGACAGGTATGCAAACAACGTCGAGATTCAATAGGGGAGACAGTTCAGACACACTCGTACATACACAGAGATTTAAAATCATGAAAAGTGCAGACACACATATTCTTTCATCCAAATATATCTTAAAATCACTTATTTCACGATATAATGATAGAAGAGCACATGTGTGCCTATTTATTACATGCAGTCACCTTATTATGTGCTTTTATAATCTTTGTCAATAATCTGTTCCCTACGGAGCACAATGGCTTACCCTATACCAAAGGTACAGCAGCTTTTTAATATGTGCACAAGATGCTCTCTATGCTTTTGTACAGGGAAACTTCTATAGTGCCATACCCTGAGACAATATTTTAGGGAAGTGGAGTCGCATTCATGTAGTCTGCTCCAAAGGACAACATCTCATTAAACTGGGTATGTCACAGGTGACACGAACCCTAGGAACAGAGAAGAGAGAGAGAGAGAGAAGAGAGAGAGAGAGAGAGAGAGAGAGAGAGAGAGAGCGAGAGAGAGAGAGAGAGAGAGAGAGAGAGAGAGAGAGAGAGAATTACACAGACACACAGCCAAGGCAAGAAAACAGAAACAAAAAACCCCAAGAGAAGCCCCCAAAAAAGGGGAATTTGGGGGGATGGGGGGTTCTACAGGTAAACAGTTCCCCCCAAAAAGAAAAAAAAGTCCAGTCAAAATTATGCCGTGGTTCAATTTCCTTTGCGCCCGAAACTTTCCCCTAACCTTTTAACATCATGGTATCTGGATACAAAATTTTGGATGAACGAAAACCCATGTCCCGTTTTACACTTATTAAAAAATTTTTTAGTGCATTAAAAGATCCCACGCCGACAAAAAGTTTGTCCCCCGGGGGTTTTTTTTTTTTTGGAAAAAACACTCTAAAAGGAAAACAAATACGTTTGCAGACAAGAAAAGAAAAAGGGGGATTAGGTGGCGCTACTCTTTTGTCGGCGCTCCCCGGGGGGGAAAAAAATGCATTTAAACGCCCGAGAAAAATTTTAGACTTCTTGAACATGTAAAATAAGAAAAATAACAAAAAAATTTTTGGCACAAAAGGGGGGCTGAGCGACGCAGACATTGCCTTTAAACACAAGCAGAAACAAAGAGAGAAGTGTAATATTTCTTTCCCTTTCATCAAAGCGTGAGTGTCTCAGACCTTAGAGAAAAAAAAAAAGCAAAAACAAAACAAGAAGTACAAAAAAAAAAGGTCCTATCATCAAAGACCCGAGTGACCAAACATCCGTCGACCATGGACGAAACAGAAAATAGAAGGGAAAAAACATCACTCCCGTGCGATGATTCGGAAAAACTGTTTTTTAAAACATAAAAGGGAAAAAAAAAAGGGGGGGAAGGGGAAATGACTTCTTTTTCCCAACAAAATACCCCAGACACAGACTCTCTAAAAAAGTAAAGTAAGACATAGGAAGTAGAAGGGGGAAAAAAAATCTTAATATCAAGCCTGAGGGACCATAGCCTGAAAGACACATAGCAAGACACAGGGGAACAGGGTAGAAAACTCCTATTCTCATAGCCTGCAAGACACATGCAAAAAACAAAGAAAAGGAGCAGGGGTAGAATTTACCCTATTCTCATACCGCAAGACACAAGCAAAAAACAAGCAAGCCCAGGAAG
>CM060345.1:14458997-14468997 GCA_030674155.1 Stramonita haemastoma | reverse complement strand
CTCTCTCTCTCTCTCCTCTCTCTCTCTCTTCTCTCTCTCTCTCTCTCTCTCTCTCTCTCTCTCTCTCTCTCTCTCTCTCTCTCTCTCCCTCGATCTCTCTGTGTATTTACTCCCCTCCCCCCACACACACACCACTCACTTCAATAAATACAGACGTTTCTTGCCTACCCACTCTACAGTAGAATTGAATCCTGAAATTAGTCTGAGATGAGACACCACCCACTCCCCTCCCCCTTTCTCCCTCCTTCCTCTCCCTTTCCTGCAAACTGCTAGCTCTGCAGTAGACTGTGCCAGATCAGGTATGGGTGTGGTGTGCCTGTGTGTGATACATGCTGGTAATATATCACTTGTTTTGAAGAATAATGTGGTTTAGTTTTCAAGTGGTTTTTTGTTGTTGTTGTTTTTTTTCGTTTAACACTACTTCATCCAAAACCGGCTGTCTCTGTCTGCCTGCCTGACCACCTGTCTCTGTCTGCCTGTCTGTCTGTTTTTCTGTCTGTCTGTCTGTCTGTCTGTCTGTCTGTCTGTCTGTCTGTCTGTCTGTCTGTCTGTCTGTCTGTCTGTCTGTCTGTCTGTCTGTCTCTCTCTCTCTCTCTCTCTCTCTCCTCTCTCTCTCTCTCTCTCTCTCTCTCTCTCTCTCTTCTCACTCATTCTCTCACTCATCTCTCTCTCTCTCTCTCTCTCTCTCTCTCTCTCTCTCTCCTCTCTCTCTCTCTCTCTCTCTCTCTCTCTCTCTCTCTCTCTCTCTCTCTCTCTCTCTCTCTCGTGGCTTCCCTTGCTTGGCTGCCAGCAAGATACTTTCTCTCCAGTTGTGAGTGAAGTTTTTCCTTTTCTTCAAGAATTCGTGTTCGAAATGCCGGTTGTGGGTCTGCCAGTGACATTGGAATGCATGCTAAATGCATTGTTGCATGAGCAAACAGTTTCTTCCTTCAAAGTCGACGGGCGAGAACAGCAAACTGTTGTTGTTATTCGTTTGGCAAATAGCACTGCCAGCCATTTTCCTGCTATTCCAGTTCAACATACAGCATATCGCAAAAAGTGTCCATCGCAGGTGAGAAGAGATAAATCGAGAGCAGAAGTACACAGAACAAACAACCAGAAGAAAGCGAGAGAACAAGTGTCATCCCCCTCCGGTTTGTTTCTGCCCACCCCACCTAATCTGTTCTATACTACCGACCAATCTGACAAAACTGCTACCGACATGTTTACATATGATACCCACTGCCCTCCATCTTCAAGCTGCTGTCAAGACAAACAATGTATCGACATGGTGCAAAATGATAGAGACAGACAGACAGTGACAATTTCCTGCGACAAAGATGTGGAAAATGAGCTGTGTGGTGAACATGTGAATGTGGCAAGGGACTGTGGTTGTAGTTACATAAATGGAATCAAAGATTGTGTCCATGATAGTGTGAATGACGTGGCTGTTGGGGAAAGGTGGGATGGGGGTGTGGAAGATCAAGAAAAGCGTGCAGAAAATTATAGTGAGGAGATGCGTGCAGAAAATGACAGTGAGGAAGAGTGTGCAGAGAACGAGAGTGAGGAAAAGTGTGTAGAGAGTGAGGGTGAGGAAGAGAGTGCAGCCGAGAATGTGACAGGAGCAGAGGGTGCAGAGTATATGGAAGATGGGAATGAAAACTGCGAAATGCAAGAGACTGTTGCAAAAAAAGGTATGATAGAAATAATGCACCAATTGTTAGAGAAAGCTGACAATGTCCACTCCATGATGCGCGACATGAGACAGTGCACTGCTAGCACTGCTGCTGTGTTGAAAGGACATGGTTACAAAGATGTTTCTTGATTAATGCATTGCATTATAGATTCCCCGGACAGACTTTAAGACAGAAAAAATCTGTGATCCGATGAATGACAGTATAGTTATCTATGCAGAGCAATGACATGGATTCCATGTCATGAAGACTGTTTGGGCTGTTATTATGATTATTAACTATGATTTTCAATACATCTGTTTTGTGCCCAGTCCCCATCCCACTGTTCCCTTGTGAATGGGCGTGACGCTTACCACAATAAACATTTGTCATTGTCATTGTCATTCTCTCTCTCTCTCCTCTCTCTCTCTCTCTCTCTCTCTCACTCTCTCTCTCTCTCTCTCTCTCTCTCTCTCTCTCTCTCTCTCTCTCAAAATGCATCAGTCTGTCAGTGTGTCTTTTGTTCAGCAGGTAACTGGTCTAATGCAGGACCAAAGTTTCACTGACGTGGAGTCAGTCAGCGGCACAGAGATGGACATCAAAGAACACAGTGACGGCCACCAGTTTTCCTGCTTTTTCTTCTCTCCACAATGTCAGCTGTGATTGGAGAAAGGATCAAAGACTGTCTGACCATTTCTCCTTCTTCTTTCCACACAAATGAGCTGAATTGTCCCCTTTTCTGCTCTCATCTCAATGCCCAATGCCCACAGAAAACAATACCTTAAACTCGCCAAATAGTCTAGGGGTTTTATTCATCTATCTATCCATCCATCCATCCATCCATCCATCCATCCATCCATCCATCCACCCATCCATCCATCCATCCATCCATCCATCCATCCATCCCTTAGTCTGGCGATCGCGGGGGGCACCCCTGAAGACTTAACAACCAGTTCCCTCCATTCCTCACTCTGTTCTGCCTTTCTCAAAATTGTGTTGAGGCCTTGTCCATTCACTAATGCTGTCCTCCCATCTCCCAGCATGTTTGTTTGGCATACGCATGCTTTGGAGCATCCTCTACAATCCTGGCATGGGAAACAGCACATTAGCCATCTGTTTCCTATTCCTGTTGATGCTTAAAGATATACGACCCACTTGTTACAGACCTTGACGAATGTAACCACCCCCTAACCTACCCCCTCCCTCTTCTCATCACCTCCTCCTTCCCCCTAACCTACCACCCCTCCCCTAACTTCTCCCCATCCCCTGGCCTAACTTACCTCCCCTTTCTATTCCACCCCTTCTTCTACCCTGAACTACTCCTACCTTCCCTCTAACCTACCCCCCCTCCCCTATTCTATCTCCTTCTTCCCCCTGACATAAACACAAAGTTTCTAAAAAGTAAATTCAAAGCTTCATCACACCTACTTCAAACTTCAACTTCAAAAACAGCGGGTACAAGCCATTCATTGAAAAGGTAGACATATAAATATATAAAAATCACGAGAAAAAAGAAATCCCAGAACACAGTAGCCAAATATCAGAATGCAACCATCACAATAACAGCAGGTGTAGGGGGAGGTATACACATCGTGTTTGCAAATCTAAATACAAATAAACTAGGTTTATGTATTTTTAATGTACATTGCTTAACAACAGTATAAGAAGCACTCTGCTGAGGGCACGTTGTTATGTTAAGAGATTTAAAAACATAACAAATTAAAAAGAAACCCTCTTTCCCACTGTACTTCTTCCCCTAAACCTTCTCTCTCTTCCCTTCACCTACCCCCACCATACTCTTTCCCCTTCCCATACCTAGCCCGGCATACCTCCCCCTTAAACTTCCTCCTCCTTCCCCACACCTACCCACACCATACGAATCTTTCTCTACACCTATCCCCCATCCTCCACCCCCTTCCCTACACCTATACCCCACCATACTCCTCTCCCTATTCCTCCCCCTAACCACAATACTCATATCCTCTAAACCCCCACCCTACACCTGTCCCTTCCCTATACCTACCCCCCCTACTCCTCCCCCTTCCCTATACCTATCCTATACATATTCCCCCCCCTACTCCTCCCCCTTCCCTATACCTATTCCCCCCCCTACTCCTCCCCCTTCCCTATACCTATTCCCCCCCTACTCCTCCCCCTTCCCTATACCTATTCCCCCCCTACTCCTCCCCCTTCCCTATACCTATTCCCCCCCTACTCCTCCCCCTTCCCTATACCTATTCCCCCCCTACTCCTCCCCCTTCCCTATACCTATTCCCCCCCCTACTCCTCCCCCTTCCCTATACCTATCCCCCCACTCCTCCCCCTCCCCCTTACCTATACCCCACTCCTCCCCCTTCCCTATACCTATCCCCCCATTTTCCCCCCCAGTGATTTTTTTAGAAAAACAATTGTTTGGTTGAGAGTTTTTTTGTTGGTCATTTGTTTTCTTTTATGCCCAGAGGGCTGCTTGTAAAAAAGCATATTTTCCTTGTGCCATAACCCTCTTTAAATTAAAAAAATATATCAATTGAAATCAATTCAACTCAACTCATTTGAATTCACTTATCTCCCCCCCCCCCCCCTCTCTCTCTCTCTCTCTCTCTCTCTCTCTCTCTCTCTCCCCTCTCTCTCCCTCACCCTCCTTCTCTCTCTCTCTCTCTTCTCTCTCTCTCTCTCTCTCTCTCTCTCTCTCTCTCTCTCTCTCTCTCTCTGTATACCATTAGTTAATCTTTTGCAATGTGCTAGATATTTTCCTTTTCCTCCTTAATCTGTCCGACCCCCACTCCTCAGCACCCCCCTCCCCGCCCCCATCCTATCACCCTCAACTATACCCCTCCTCCCCCCTTAAACCCCTTTCTAATCTATCATCCCCCCTCCCCCCGCCCCCGTAACTTCCTCCTTCTCTTACAGCAAAACAGTTACACAGGCAGGCGTAAACCAAATAAATGAAATTAAAATCAAATGAACAGTTTTATGGCTCTGCCTTTGTAGTGGCACGCTCATTTGATTTTATTTCATTTCATGTGGTGCATAGCCCCACTGTCCACAAAGGCATTTTTTTCGTCTAATACTCAGACACCAACCATTGTCTATCATGAGCGAAAATGCGTTGCAGTAGCACTAAGCATGTGACGAGTCAGGCTTAGTGCATCCGACTTTGGTGTGGGAGTGATTTGGTATTTTGTCAATCTTCCTGGAAAAAAGGCAGGGGAATGTCTAAACAAGGCAGGAAACAGACGAGAGAGGTGACTCTAAGAAAAAGAAAAACACAGAAACAAAGAGAGGACCAGAAAAGAGTAGAGGGAATTCCTAGTAGAGAATGAAACAGGAGGGGATGGGAGAGAGGGAAACGAGGGGGAATTGGGGTGGATGGGGGCAGCACAACAGATGCTGAACATCTACAATATTGTCCAGTTCCAGAAGTGTTGCAAAACTTGAGTGTTTACCCTTCCTCCCATAGGGCGCAGACAGATTCGTTGTTTCCTACGCCAATATTGTTCACTCTGATAATAAGTATGTGTATGCAAACCGACTTGCTGTCACTCTTCATGTCAATTTACTCCCTGGCGGCTGTAGTAAACAAACAAGTGACCCCCCCTCCTCCCCCCCCCCCCACACACACTTAACCAATGAAAAGAAATAGTTTGGGGATATGTTTGTTTCTTTTTTGTTTGCTTGCTCTCTTTGTTTTTATTAGCTTATGCTTACCCTTTGTGATATTGTGTTTCAACAAGACTTGAAATAAGAGCAGATATAATTGTTAATCTTCAAAGATTTTAGGGATTCGCTGATGTTTTGAAACAATGTGTAAACAGATTTGATCTTGTTAATTCAACTGGGTTTTTTTTTCCTGGCTTGATTTTTGTCTACCCTCTGTTTATTTTTCTGCCAGACACATCTTCCTGTTTGTGATTGCTATCATTCTCTGCCTTTCAAATTAAATGCAGGAAGGTGGCAGAATGGTTGAGATGTTCGCCTGCCAACAAGTAAACCATGAGGTTCTGGGTTTGATTCCCAGCCACGCCCTTTCTTCCAGTTTGACAAAAAAAATCGATCTGAATGTCAAAGCCATTCGGATGAGACCATAAACCGAGGCCCCGTGTGCAAACACACCCAGAACATCTTGCTAACACGTTAAAAACCTGTTCCTCTTTTCGCAATAGTAGGTCATTGTGTGCTTGTAGGAGTGGATTACAAAACAAACAAAAAAACCAGCATGCACACAGGTGTCGTGTTTAGACACCATCCCTTAGGAAGAATTGGGGAGTTGGCGTCCCCAGCCTTGGGGACTGTGTATTTATACAACTTTCTGGCGGCTCCTGCGACGGCCTTGGAACCATTCGTATCGTCGATTGCCTTTCCGATGGATCATTCCAGCGATGTGGATAGGGGGGTCTGCTGCATGGGTAGCAGCTTGCCCTCCATACACACTTAGAATTTGTGCTCTAGCCTAGAGCGCAGCTCTACAGTCTTCTGAGACTGAGGGATGCCCATTACTTTCAAAATGTCTTTGCATCTGTTTCTGTATCTTAGTTCCTGTCCTCTCTCTTTCTCTGTCTGTGTTTTTACTACTTTGAGAATAGGAATCTTTCTACTCATGCTGCCTGTATCTTGCTATGTGTCTTGCTATGTGTCTTGCAGGCTATGAGAATAGGAGTCATTCTACTCCTGCTTCCTGTGTCTTGCTATGTGTCTTGCTATGTGTCTTGCAGGCTATGAGAATAGGAGTCATTCTACTCCTGCTGCCTGTATCTTATGTGTTTTGCTATGTGTCTTGCAGGCTATGAGAATAGGAGTCATTCTACTCCTGCTGCCTGTGACTTGCTGTGTGTCTTGCTGTGTGTCTTGCAGGCTATGAGAATAGGAGTCATTCTACTCCTGCTTCCTGTGACTTGCTGTGTGTCTTGCTATGTGTCTTGCAGGCTATGAGAATAGGAGTCATTCTACTCCTGCTTCCTGTGTCTTGCTATGTGTCTTTCAGGCTATGAGTCCCTCAGGCTTGATATTAAGAGTTACTTCCCTTCTACTTCCTATGTCTTACTTTACATCTTATAGACTGAGTCTGTGTCTGTGGTACTTTGATGGTAGAAGTCATTTCCCCTCTACATCCTGTTTTTTTCCTTTATGTCTTGCAAACAGTGTCCGAATCACTCGCACTGAGTGATAGCCATTTCCCTTCTATTTTCTGTTTCGTCCTATGGTCAGACAGACTGTTTGAGTCACTCAGTCTTTGATGATAGGACTCGTTTTATTTGTACTTCTTGCTTAGTTTTTTGCTCTTTATTTTTTCTCTAAGTGTCTGAGACACTCACGCTTTGATGTAAGAAGTCATATATATCACTTCTACTCTTTGTTTCTGCTTGTGTCTTAAAGGCAATGTCTGCGTCGCTCAGTCTCCCTTTGTGTCCATAATTATTTTGTTATTCTATTCTTATTTTACACTAGTTCAAGAAGTCACAGAAGATTTCTCTGCGCTAAATGCAGGATTTTCTCCCCCTAGAGAGCGCGCCGACAAAAGAGTAGCGCCACCTATATCCTCCTTTTTCTTTTCTTGTCTGCAAACGTATTTGTTTTCCTTTTAGAGTGTTTTTTCCTAAAAAAAAAAAAAAATTGCCAGGGACAACTCTCTTGTCGGCGTGGGATCTTTTACATGCACTGAATAATTAATAATGTGTAACACACGGGACATCGGTTTATCGTCTCATCCAAAATTCTAGTATCCAGACTACCACTGATTGTCTAATGGATGAGGGGAAAGTTTCGGGCGCAAATGGGAATTGAACCACGGCATAATTTTGACTGAGACTTTTTTTTTCTTTCTGGGCAGCTGTGCTACCTGTAGAACACCGATCCACCAATCCTTGTGTGTGTGCTTCTCTGGTTTTGTGATTGTCTGTTTTCTCTGCCTTGCTGTGTGTCTGTGTAATTCTCTCTCTCTCTCTCTCTCTCTCTCTCTCTCTCTCTCTCTCTCTCTCTCTCTCTCTCTCTCTCTCTCTCTCTCTCTCTCTCTCTCCTCTCTGTTCCTAGGGTTCGAGTCACCTGTGACAAACCAGTTTAATAGAGATTTGTCCTTTGGAGCTACATGAATGCCGACTCCACTTCCCTAAATATTGTCACGGTAAGACTATAAGCAAGTTTTCCTGTACAAAAGCATAGAGAGCATCTTGTGCACATATTAAAAGCTGCTGTACCTTTGGGAAGGGTAAGCCATTGTGCTCCGTAGGGAACATAATATGACAAAGATTTATAAAAGCACATAATAAGGTGACTGCATGTAAAATAGCACAAATGTGCTCATTCATCATTAATGTGAATAAGAGAATTTAGATAAATGGATGAAAGAAATGTGTGTCTGCCTATTCATGATTATAAATCTCTGTATATGTACGAGTGTGTCTGAACTGTCTCCCATGATCTCACCGTTGTTTGCATACCTGTCTTTCTCACAGAAGCCTCACTCCCTGGTGTTCCTTTCCATCTGTATCTGCCCACTTCCACACACAAGACGTGTATTCAGGATCAATCTCAGTCCAGAGAACATTGCGAGTAATCATGTCGGTGTATGGCTATTCAGCATTTCCCCTCTTCTTGTAATAGCTGTTTTATTGACTTTCTCTCTCTAATTCTCATTCTCTCCACTTCTCTTTATGCCAGGTCCTTCTCTCTCCCTCACTCTTTCCCTTTCTCACGCTCTCTCTTCAATGCACTATGTTGGTCGGTCTGTCTGCGCCTGACCCCCCCCCCCCTCTCTCTCTCTCTCTCTAACATACACACACACTTACACGCACACTTACACACGCGTACAAACACACACACACACCTACACACACACATACACACATACACACACACACACCTACATATACACACACATACACACACGTACATACACACACACTTACACACACACGTACAAACACACACACACACGTACAAACACACACACACACACACACACACACACACACACACACACACACACACACACACACACATGTATACACAAACATGTTACAAAATACAGTCTTCCACTTGTCTTGTGCCTTCACAGCGAAAACTGAAGCCTGAAGTTATTCGTCTGACAGATGACACCCACTTCTCCTCTCCCCCTCCCCTCTCCTCTCCCCCTCCCCTCTCCTTACCCCTCCCTTTTGCTACAAACTGCTGGCTCTGTTGACTATGCCAGAACAAGTCAGGGTCAGTGTGCCTGTCGCTGTGTTTGACACAAGCCTGGAAGTAATATTCGACATAAACAGAATTTGAACATGTGTAGCTAAACTGTGCATGAAATAAACAATATAGCCCCATAGTTTTAATATACACTTGGTTCCTTTTTACATTCAATTCAGCACATAGATCCTCTCTCTCTCTCTCTCTCTCTCTCTCTCTCTCTCTCTCTCTCCTCTCTCTCTCTCTCTCTCTCCCCGTCGTTCTGTGATTAGGTTATGCTTGATTTGATTTGTAATCATGAAGAAGTGTACATTTGTGTTTTTCTGTTTGATCAATTATTACTTGTTTGTGCATTAGCTTCGCCAATGGTATCAATGAACTCGCTGTTCCATTCCAAGGCCAACCAAAGTATTGTGGCCCAAGACCAATGTACATAGTTCATCTCCTCTCTCTCTCTCTCTCTCTCTCTCCTCTCCTCTCTCCTCTCTCTCTCCTCTCTCTCTCTCTCTCTCTCTTCTCTCTCTCTCTCTCTCCTCTCTCTCTCTCTCTCTCTCTCACCTTTCTCTCAGTGTATCCCCCATCTCAAGTGTGTGTGAGACTGGTAATTGTTGGTTGAATGACCTCTCTTCCATCATCCCCTGTACACAGGCACAAACAAGGACCACGCCATCAATCTCAGATCAGTCAATGAAACAATTCACGCTCATTAGGCCCAACTAGGTCTTTAGCAGTTTCCATCCTACCTGCTGACTTCTCTCTCTCTCTCTCTCTCTCTCTCTCTCTCTCTCTCTCTCTCTCTCTCTTCTCTCTCTCTCTCTCTCTCTCTCTCTCTCTCTCTCTCTCTCCCGATCTATCTATATCTATCTATCTATCTATCTATCTATCTATCTATCTATCTATATCTATATCTATATCTATCTATCTATCTATCTATCTATCTATCTATCTATCTATCTATGTCTCTGTCAATTTCTGTCTTGATCTCTCTTTCTCTGTCTCTATCTTTCTCTGTCTCTGTCTCTGTCTCTCTCTCTCTCTCTCTCTCTCTCTCTCTCTCTCTCTCTCTCTCTCCATATTTTTGTCTGTCTGTTTGTCTGCCTCTCCGTCTATCTGTCTGTCTATCTGTCTACCCTCTTCCCCCCTGTCTCTGTCTCTCTCTCTCTCACCTTCCCTGTCTG
>CM060345.1:14438997-14453997 GCA_030674155.1 Stramonita haemastoma | reverse complement strand
GACAACAAAAGAAAAAAAAGGAGAACAAGAAGGAAAGTGTACTTCTATATCCCAAGTTTGTTAAAATGCGCGCACTCGCTCGCGCGCGCACTGTGTAGTGTGTGTGTGTGTGTGTGGTGTGTGTGTGTGTGTGTGTGTGTGTGTGTGGTGTGTGTGTGTGTGTGTGTGTGTGGTGTGTGTGTGTGTCTGTGTCTGTGTCTGTGTCTGTGTGTCTGTGTGTCTGTGTGTCTGTGTGTCTGTGTGATGCATACATGCTCATTTCATGCATGCCAGATTGCACGCGAGGACCGGGGTCAAAGTCACCTGTAGGCTTCGATATGTATACCTAATTATAGTTAACACATCAGAAAGAAGCAGCAAAGCGAAAATCCCAGGCTTGACATAAAGCCTCGCTCAACTTGCAGAAGACCTCAAGCTGACAGGCAATGATCGTCCCCAGATTGACAGAGACAGGCAGTCAGACAGACAGTTGGACAGAGAGATAGACAGACAGAGACAAGCACTCTAAATGAAACAGAGCAAAGGAGGGGCAGAAAACTCAAACAGAGAATTGAAACACAAGGAAAAAATAAAATAAATGATGAAAAAGAGCATAAAGTCCATTGTCACACAAAGTCAGTAAAACAAGGATTAAAGAATCCTGACGCTAGATTCCGAAGCAGAGACACACAGATGTGGGTCACTCTCAGCATCTGACGATAAGAGGTCAGTTATGTTAGATGCAGACAGTCACATCCCAAAACACACACACACACGCCGCGCGCCACACACACACACACACACACACACACACACACACACACACACACACACACATCTTGACTACTTCAGGACAGTATCCCAAATGAATGACAACGAGAAACCTGCTTGATACAATCTTATGAATCTTCTCAACGAATTAAATGCTTAAAGAGACTATCAGCCAATAAAAGAAATGAATGCGATGACGATTAACAGTCAGTGAAGACCAGAGAGACAGACAATGATTTCCTTCCAACAGGAACCAATCGAGACGATACTTTCAGCCAATAGAAAGCGATAGCGGTGAGATTTCCAACCAATGAGAACTGAAGACGGGTGATGTATAGCTATTAACAAAGTGGGCTTTCCTGGGGCTTCTTTGAAGTAGAACTAATGGAGACTGGTTTTTTCTTGCCCCTGGAAGGCTGAAGTTGCCTTTTATCTTAGAATGATCTGTTATTGTTTTTTATCTTGATGTAAATGTGTTGTCACAGTTCTTTGATGTGGAGGAAATGGCTTTCACAACTGAAGCTTTCACTCATTTATGGTTGTCAGGTTGAGACTGTTGTATAGCTTGGGTGTGTATGCGCGTGTGTTTGTGTGCGCGCGCGCGCGTGAGCGCATGCTCGCATGTTCGTACAAGGGCGCACGTGTGTGTGTGTGTGTGTGTGTGTGTGTGTGTGTGTGTGTGTGTGTGTGTGTGTGTGTGTGTGTGTGTGTGTGTTGTGTGTGTGTGTGCAGAGAGAGACAGACGGACAGAGAGAGAGGCAGACAGAGAGTAGGAGAGACAGAGAGAATGTCTAGAAGTAAGTGACAAAACATTCCTTTAGCATAAAAACAGGGTACATACAAGGATTAGAAATCCGCTAGCGATACCTTGTGATGGCAACTCTCAAAGATGACAATTTACACAGCTGGGCAGGGTCAGCAATCGATCCCAATAATTAGTCTTCTTTTCTCGGAAAAAAATCATATCAGAGTAATTAAATATCGAGAGAAGAGTGAATGCAACCCAAAACAAGCAAACAAACTAAGAAACAAACACATAATATCCACAAAGAATCAAACAGGCAAGCAAACACAAAACAAAGGACAAACTATGTGAAACAAATCACACAGAGAATCTCTTGACACTCTTCTACTTTTTCTCCACGTTCATATTTGTTACTGTCTCTAGTTTGCATGATTACTACGTGCTGTATACGCTAATAGCAATCCCCGCAAAAGACACCAGTCACCCATGTCAGACCTTTTTTTCTGCGATAGAGTCCAATGATTCATGAGCAGAGGTCCTACTGTCCAGCATCTAGTTACTTTTCCGTTCGGATTCCTGAAGACAGGTCGACAACGGAGCTAGTAGCCAATGGAAATCGAAAGCAGGTGATGTGCAGTAGATTACACACTCGTGTTGTTTAAAACCTCGGACAGAAGGAACGCATAGGGTTGTGATTGTTTTTTAACGTTTCATTTCTAAGACTTACTGCTTGGTATGTGTCTCATTATCAAAGTGATTTCCAGAGCTGTACTTTCTTTTTTTTTTTCTTTTTTTTTTATACTGAAAAGTCATTTCAGATCTAAGGGGTGGGTAGCTCAGTGGTCAGAGCGCTCACTTACCCCAAGTCAAAGTTAAGCAGCATCGAGCATGGATATCAGTTGGATGGATGACTGTTTTCTATCTAATGACAAGTTTAGGGCAGTATGATAAAATTATGTGAAAGTTGAAAACAGAAAGGAAGGGGGGAAGAGAGAGAGGAGAGAGAGAGAGGAGAGAGAGAGAGAGAGAGAGAGAGAGAGAGAGAGAGAGAGAGAGAGAGAGAAGAGAGAGAGGGGGGGGAGAGGGAGAAGAGAGAGATCAAACTAACATAGACAAAAAAGACAAAAACATACTACGACAATCACAAACAATCATAGACAAGAGTAGAATGTTTCCTCACCCTAAAAACACAAACATGAACAGTCACAAAATGGGGACAAAACGTAAACACAAGCACAAAAGAACGACAAAGTAAGTCAGAGACGAATAGAAAAAGGAGATTTACATGGAATTTCCCGAAAGCTTTACATAAAAAAAATAACCATCTCCATGGTAAGAGAAGGCCATTATTGGGTAATGGTAATTCCTGAAAGACAGAGATATCCATATTAGTAATGGTACCTCTTGAAAGACAGATACATTCCATATTAGGTAATGGTAATTCCTGAAAGACAGAGATATCCATATTAGGTAATGGTACCTCTTGAAAGACAGATACATTCCATATTAGGTAATGGCATCTCTTGAAAGACAGATACATTCCATATTAGGTAATGGTAACTACTGAAAGACAGATAGATTCCATATTAGGTAATGGAAACTCCTGAAAGACAGGTACATTCCATATTAGGTAATGAAAACTCCTGAAAGACAGATACATTCCATATTAGGTAATGGTAGCTCCTGAAAGACAGATACATTCCATATTAGGTAATGGTAGCTCCTGAAAGACAGATACATTCCATATTAGGTAATGGTAGCTCCTGAAAGACAGATACATTCCATATTAGGTAATGGTAGCTCCTGAAAGACAGATACATTCCATATTAGGTAATGGTAGCTCCTGAAAGACAGATACATTCCATATTAGGTAATGGTAGCTCCTGAAAGACAGATACATTCCATATTAGGTAATGGTAGCTCCTGAAAGACAGATACATTCCATATTAGGTAATGGTAGCTCCTGAAAGACAGATACATTCCATATTAGGTAATGGTAACTGCTGAAAGACAGATACATTCCATATTGGGTAATGGTAACTGCTGAAAGACAGATACATTCCATATTAGGTAATGGTAGCTCCTGAAAGACAGATACATTCCATATTAGGTAATGGAAACTCCTGAAAGACAGATACATTCCATATTAGGTAATGGAAACTTCTGAAAGACAGATAAATTCCATCCAGCTCCACTAACTCTCCCAAAGATTTATGACTAGTACTCGGACTTGCCACAGTGTGGTGAATCTTTTCCACCAATGAACTGCGTTAGGAGATTGGGCGATGGGATTTTCAACCAATGGAACTCACAGACAGGTGATGTATAGCAGCTAACAAAGTAGGCTTTACTGGGTCTGCTGTAAGCAGGAGCTAGATAAGTCATTGTGTTTGATTTATCAGATCTTCATACTACCTTTTTTTCAGTAAAAGAAAAAAAATCTAGGCCTATTGTTTGGCTTTACATTTTTGTCATCATGTCATCATCATTACGTTATTATTTTCTTCTTTGCGACTTTCCAGATAATATGAGGAAAACTTGATGCACTGGAATAACAAACATGATTAGAAATGATAAAAAGAAAAGGATACTCATTCTGCGATAATTTGATCATACTGACTAGATAACATATTTTTTCAGTTATCAAAAGACTGACACAAGAGAGACAGGGAGAGAGAGAGACAGACAGACAGACAGACAGAGAGATAGACAGAGAGAGAGAGACAGACAGACAAAGATAGAGACAGACAGTAACACAGAGAGAGACAGAGAGAGACAGACCGACAGAGAGAGACAGAGATAAAGACAGAGAGACAAAGAGACAGATTATGACAGAGAGAGACATAGAGACAGAGACAGAGAGACAAAGAGATTAAGACGATGCAGACTGACAAACAGGCATGCAAACGAGAGAAAAAGTGATTGCAGAAAGACAGACAGGAAAAAAAGAAACCCACATCAGCTTAAGCAGAGACAAAAAACGTAGGTATACACACAGAGAAGAACAGAATAAGTCAGACTTTAGTTCAATAATTTTGACGCTCCACCCCAAAATGAGTCGCTTTGCACTTTTCCGCTAGAAGCTATTTTAGGTAGGTGGGGATCAGGTTGTCAATTTGAGAATTTGATAGATTATGAAACTAAAGCCAGATTTTCTACCTGATAACGAAGTTTCAAGGTGTAGTTTTGTTTCTTTTACTTCAAAATGCATTTAAAAACTCCCAAGCCCTCATTCTGACCACCTTCAATGATGCGAAACTTGTCAGTTTCTCATTTTATCACTTTCTTCAGCCTGTTATTTGAATCTGTAACAACTTTCATAGAACTGTCTGATTTTGAATCTGCTTTCTGTTGCAAATTAATAACATGTTGACAACTAAAAAATTGACCTCTGGTGCAATGCGACTCATTATGTGGTTGAGTGTCAGAATTGATAATCTATTTAATACTATTTCATGGGTTTTTAATTTCGATTTATTTTGTTTTGCTTGTTTTTGGTAATGCATTTCTCTCAGTTATCCACAGCAAAGATCCAATCATATCAATTTCACTTTTATTGCCCCCGCAAAAAAGGAAAAAATACAACATTGCTTTAAACTAACAAGGATTCCCGCATGAATCCGTTCATACATCCAGACCAGCTCTGCAATGTATTGCAATGATTAATGACCAGTGGTCTTGTTAGCCAGAACTCGGGGAATCTCTCTGACCAAAAGCCCGCTGTGAGAGATTTTGCTTGGGAATGAATCTCCCTCTGGGGAAAAAGGATCACAGTGATAGCTCCACCGCCCAGGTCTTCCATCATTATCAAGGAACGTAAGAGACACAGATTTGGTTTTACAAGATTTAGGATTATCAGTTGACTTTAAGGAAAAGTCTTAATAATGTATCTCTCAAATTACTTTTCCATTCCTTATGTCAGAACGCGGCTCCCAAAATGGTGGTCAGGGAAAAAATGGTCGCATAAAAATAGTAAAAATCTGACCATTGGTGAACGAACGTCAAAGCTCTAGCCTAGAACAGAAGAACAAAAATCACCCCTTGCTATTTTTGTTACAAGCATGTTCATTCGATTCCAATGCTTTATTATATCAATAAACAGAAAGAACATCATAAAGAACACATTCATAAACGCAGAATAACAATAAAATAGAGATAGTTGTTAAACTGTATGGTAAGCCATGTTAAGAGGAAATCATATTAGTATGACTTTAACTTTATCCAATACCGAATATAATCATTAAAAGAAAGGAACATTTTGGAATTAACCATTGCCTTGGGAAACAAAACTCTGCCTTCTACAATTAGCTGACTTTATTTTTTCAAAGATTTGTTTGAAATGACTCCATTAGTTCAGTGGTTAATGCCAGGATATTGGGAAAAACCTGCAAATGAGAGTGACAGCATTCTTCTCAGCAAGCCTATATTTTACAGCCTCCTGTACAATACTGGCACAGGACAGACCCTATTGGCCATCCTGTTTGCCACTTGCCTTGATACTTAAAGGTATATGGCCCATTTATTATCAACACAGTAGTAGGCACCATCAGTCTCGGAAAACTATCGAGTTGCGCTCTAGTCTTTAGAGCACAAAGCCTGGGTAAGTAAGTATGGAGGGCAAACTGTTACCCATGCAACAGATCCCCCCCCCCTCCACGCCACTGGAATAATCCATTGGAAAGGCAATGACCGATACGAATGGTTCCAGTACCGTTGCAGGAGCCATCAGAATATTGCCATATACAGCCCCAAGCTGCCCTGGGACTCCAACTCCATTTAGTTTAGACCATGACAGAAGTAGCATTCTTCTCCTTCCCAACATAACCACTAGCTCCTCTCCACAGACACCTCTCCCTCCCCCAAACCTATCCCCTCCTCCTATCCACCCATACCACCCAAATTAACCCTCCACTATCTATCATCCTCCTCCTCCCCCCCCCCCCCCCCCCCCCCCGCCTCTCCCCTTCCACCTACGAGAACATCTTGTGCATGCATTAAATCCTGCTCCGCTTTACGTAAGAGTAGGCCGTTGTGTGCCAGTGGGAAATAGATAACAAAATTTACGAAACTGCATACACTCAGGGACTGGCTGTAAAAAAAAGCACATGAGTGCTTAGTTCATTATCCTCGATATAAAAGAATAAATAATTATAAATAAATAAATAAATGCCTAACCCCCTCCCCCTCCCTGTCACCTTCTTACCTATCTGCTTTCACCCTCTCCTCCCCTCACCATCCCCTCTCCCCATTCACCCCCTGCCCTCCTCCCTCTTTATCCTTTCCACCCTGATCTATCCCCCTCACCACCTTGACTCCCCCTTACTTTTCCTCTCCCCTTACCTATCCCCGTTCATCCTATCCCTCCCCCCTGTCCTTCCTTATGCCCTTTTCCCCTGTCCCTTCCTCCCAATCCTTTCAAAAGCCCCCCCCCCCCCTCTTACACCCTATTTATGATTAAGAGGGGAATATGGCAGGAGGGGATATGTAGGGGGAGGGGGGGAAGGGGACAGGTAGAAGTCTGGGGATGAGAGAGATGTGTAGGGGAGGGCAGGGAAATAGGTGGAAGGGAGGTAGGTATAGGGAGGAAAGGGATAAGGGAGGAGGAGAATAAGAGGGGTGTTGAGGAGGAGGGGTGACATATATGGGAGAAGGGGGGTAGGAGGGGTAGGGGAGGAGGCGTATAGGTAGGGGAGGAAGCGGATATATAGGGAAGGAAGGGGGGGGGGGCATTGATAGGTAGATGGACTGGGATAGGGGAGGAGGAGACTAGGAAGGGGAGCAGGGATGAAGGTGGGGGGTGGGGGGGGGGCAGGTAGTTGGAATAGGTAGTTAACCTCGTATTAATCATGACTTGTTCATTTCCAGGAGTAATGCATAACTTCACTGTTTGCCATAACTCCCAGGGGGCACAGCTTCATTTTTCCCACACTTATATTGTCCACTGTGATAGAAGTGTATGTATACAAACTGGCTTATGTCACTCTTCATGTCAGAATTAAATCCTTAGCAGCTGTGCTGAAATGAAAGAACGTAATCTAAGAAGGGACATACATATTATCAAGAAATAAAGTTTAGACTGTTCTGAACAATACAGGCACAGATTTCAAAGGCAATTATATTAACATGCAAGAGAGCGAGCGGGCGAGCGAGCGAGAATGAATGAGTGAATGAATGAATAATCTTTATTTTTCAAGGGTAACAGAGTAAGTATTACGAGAGAGAGAGAGAGAGAGAGAGAGAGAGAGAGAGAGAGAGAGGAGAGAGAGAGAGAGAGAGAGAGAGAGAGAGAGAGAGAGGCACACAGACAGAGATACAGAAATAGAGAGAGACAGTGTCAGAGACAGACAGACGGGTAGACAGACAGACATACAAACAGAGAAGAAAAGTTACAGACAGTGAGAACAGAGTCAGGGACAGAGACAGAGAGATCTATAGACAGAGCCACGTAAACATGCGCAAAGTTATACAAACCTTCAGAGAGATGAAATCAGAGAAAAATGAGGAATAGGCAAAAGTAGAAGTATACAGCAGGACTCTGACAAAGATGGAACAATCTGGGCACGAACAAGGCAGAGACAAACACGGTCACAAACACAGCCATACCCTGCTTTTGATATATTGGCTCTCCCCCAAAAGGCGACTTTTACAGATTTACAACAGTCCTATGACACCCGCTGTAACAGGATAGTTGTGTAAGCTAATGCAATTCCTGACGGACACATACATTCGGGGTAGCTCAGCTCAGTACAGCGTCCTAATGTTCTACGACTTACAGTTCTTATTTGTTCTCGTAAATCTATTCGACCAGACGAACTGCTGGAACATAGTTTGTGATAATGAGGATTGGCAGTTAACAAAGAAGGTTGGTATGTAACGTAAACCAAAGAACATGGTTTGGTTTACTCACATATGGCGTGATGGCAGGAATGTGGATGCATTAGATTGAAACTGTTTTTTGTGCTTGACTTCCTATGCTGTTTATTATTTAAAACTAAACAGGTTGTGGTGTTAAATATCTAGACCCTTTTGTATTTCGTGATTGGTCACTTCTTGAAATGTGTGACTTATGCATCTGTAATGAGGTAAAGATGATTCAAGGCAATGAAGATGCTTCACTCCAATACTCGCAATTTCAAAATTTTAATAATTATGACTGTAGAGATCCAAATACAACGAATGAACATTATGGAAAACATTTATCATTTACAGCCACCAGGATCAACTGAGATACTGCAGAAGATTCAATAAAATCAAGGTATATATCATCCTGATATTGCTCATAGCCATGTCAAGTATCAACATTTCACCTGCTACAACAATAATAAATGCATTTATCTTGATTACATCAATATTCTGAATGACTGAGGGAATGATATTTAGTAGAAATGGTACACAGGAGAAAAGAGAGAGAGAGAGAGGAGAGAGAGAGAGAGAGAGGAGAGAGAGAGAGAGAGAGAGAGAGAGAGAGAGAGGAGAGAGAGAGAGAGAGAGAGAGAGAGAGAGAGAGAGAGAGAGAGAGTAGCACTCCAAAAAGAAGAGAAACAAGTCCAACCATTCGTAGGCTAAGTTTATATCTTTTCAATGCCTTAAAAATAAGGCAGGATTTTGTTGAAAACTTGGAAACTTGACAAACAACATCATTTAAAAGAGGGCAGTTTAATCTAAAAGGACACATGTTCACACTTGATATGTTTTAGCAGTTGCCATATATGTCATGAGGTTTTATTTTATTTTTGCATTATTTGCTTTGCTTTGCTATGCTTTGTTTACCCCATTCTTGGGGCTGGTGGCCTGAAGAATGAATCTTGTTCATGTTCATGTTCATGTTTATCTGTTTTTCTCCCTCCCCCCTTTCTAAAAAGAAATAAAGCAGCCATATCAGAGATCCACTTCTTGGACTCAGGTCAATACCACTTTAACAATTACATGGCAACACGATCACTGTGTACATTAACAAACCCACAAAGATACGTTTCGTCTACGTAGGCTTATTCAATGAAGTGTCAGAATGATTTATAACCAGCTTTCGTACTGGCGCGAATCTGGTAAAGCTTTTCCACCGATTGCCTGCTTCCTTAGATTCGGGGCTGCGATCTTCAACCAAGAGGAAGTGAAGACAGATGGCAAAAAGCACGTGACGGCGTTCCCTTTACTTGAACTACTCTTAAAGGCTGTAACTGACATAAATTTATGTCCCTTCTTGAAGATTTACTCTTGAAATTATTGCGACCATTCGTTCTACATTTAGAGATATATCCCAAAGTTGTTTCTATTCTCTATTTTGTGATCTATTGGAACTGGTACTATCACTGTTGAGTTGGCTTTACTGGAACTACCCATGAATATTTAACTGACATCAATTTCTGTTTCTCCTAAACAATTCCTGTTAAATGCTTGTGATTTTCCCTGTCTAGATATCAAGACAATCTTCATGGCTCCATTTGACAATGGATTTTTTGTGTTTGTGATCTATTGGATTTTAAGTCACACAACGGTATAATGATACCTTATACAGTAACAATATTTAAAATTGCTTAACAATAGTCATTTACACAGCATCTTGCACGCCATTCAGAGATCAATCTACTTCCATCTTTGAAACTAGCATGTGACTACTTAAAAAAAACAAAACGTAATGGTGTTCCCATAACCTATGCAGTCTTAGGGGAGTGAGGTGCCAGAGACCTCAGCTTCTCTAGGGGCCAGCACATTGACGGCGGCGCCCATCTCCTCTCCATCGCTGCGTTACCTTCCCTGACACTAAAGAGGGCAGGTACCCATTTGCAACACAGTGAACTGGGGGATTGTACTGACGCCAAGGCGAAGCAAAAGGTCACTCATCCACTTGGTAATTACACTTAATGCCGCTTAGCCTTTGCTTGAGGAAAACGAGTGCTCTGACCACTGGGCTACCCCATCCCTTTTAATTACGGGCTAGATTAACGGTGGATAAAACGGCTGTACAATTATAGTGGGTCTCCCCATTGGTGAACCTCGGAGCTCTAGCTCAGGAACAAAATGAAATCTACTTCCTGAGAAAAAAAACCCAACCAATCAACATCATTGCCAAAAGTTATTTGTAGACAAAAGGCTTGTTCATGAAACTGAAGTCTGGCTTACACTGCTTTACTGACAGATTTAGCGGAGAATTATGAGGAAATAAACAGTGAGAAAACGCCACTGTTGCGTACATCAGTACAAGGTGTTTTTTATCAACCAGTCGGAAGGAAGAAAGGTGGCAGGATGGTTAAGACGTTCGCCTGCCAATATGTAAACCGTGAGGTTCTAGGCTCGTACCCAGCCTCGCCCTTTCTTCCCAGTTTGACAAAAATATCGAACTGAATGTCAAAGTCATTCGGATGAGACTATAAACCGAGGCCCCGTGTGCGCACGCACGCAGAACATCTTGCGCACACGTTAAAACCCTGTTCCGCCTTTCGGAAGAGCAGGCCATCGTGTGCCGGTAGGAGCGTATGACAAAATTTTAAAAATCAATAATAACCAGCATGCACACAGGTGTCATGTTTAGTCACCATCCCTGAGGAAAAACATAATGGGTAGGCGCTGCACTTGTGGCGACGCGCTCTCCCCGGGGAGGGAGAGCAGCCCGAATTTCACGCAGAGAAATCTGCTGTGACATAAAGTGGTATACAATTTTTTAAAAATTTTAAAAATTGCAGACAATGAAGAGGGGATACGCTACTGTGAATGGATGTTTAGAGAGAGAGAGAGAGAGAGAGAGATCTTTGACACACACACATACACACACGCACGCACGCACACAAACACACATATACATACATATATACATATATATACATATACATATATATAATATATATATATATATATATATATATATATATATATATATATTTGTATGTATGTATGTATATATATAATTGTGTGTGTGTGTGTGTGTGTGTGTGTGTGTGTGTGTGTGTGTGTGTGTGTGTGTGTGTGTGTGTCCATAATCACATGCATTTGCGAGTCCGAGGACAAGGGAGACAAATACAAGAGTAGAGGAAATAAAGCGAGGAGATAAGCAGGAAATAGAAACCTGAAAGAATAAAGAAAGCTGTCCTCTGATCTAGTCATTTCTGTTAAATATACAGTGCAGTTTTCTTTTCTCTGATAACCCAGTTTTCTCTCCTGTCTGCCATGCCTAGCAAGATTTCTATTATGTACGTATCATCATATTTCTCTTTTGTGATTTCTATTTCCTTTTCCTTTACGATGTCCATTTTTTATATCATCAAGTTTTGCCATTGATTTTTTTTTTATTACACACCACACATATCGATTTATTTACCATTTGCTTCTTTTTTCAAGTGTTAGTTTTATATTTGTATTTGTATTGATTTTCTTATTTTACGCTTAATTTCCGACCTTGCGTTCTTGTGCTTGTTTCCCTTTTTTTGCGCTTTTGATATTTGGCGTAATTTGACTTTAAGGTTTGTAATTCGATCCTTACAGGTTTGTTCGCTTTTGGGGCTGCTTGGGTTCTGTGATTTTTTAAATTTTGTATGTGAAATAAATTTGTTTTTTTAACTCTGTTTTGTTGATATGACCTCCTTCTATGTTTCATAGTTTTTTATCTATTAATCTGAAGATTTCGTTCATAAAGTCTTCCTGTAGGCTTAAAAACCTTTATTTGGGGGGTGAAACACAACTGTTTTTATAACTAATAATATCTCCGAAGTAGAAATGTCGTTACCCTTATTTATTTTAAAAGTCTAACTTTTCGTAAACTTAAGAGCTCTAGGCAAGGAACAAAAAACAAATAACACCTAAAAAAAAAAACCTAAAAAATAACGAGGACATTTTTTTTCTGTAGACATACACTCGCTGTCATTGCATGTGATAATTAAGACATGAAAAAACAATAGTTTTACTCAGAACTATACTGGCCATCATTGCATGCTACCTTCTTTTAGGGGGAAAGGGGAGGGGCTATATCAAACCGTTCCTCTTCATTTTATGGATACTTTTCTATTTAACCTCCGAACAGTTTTCCTGTAATTTTGTGGAAAAAGTAGGTCTCTGATCTAATTCTTCCTGGGCCCTTTTCCATTTTTTTTGTTGTCTTCACATTCTTTTGTTACATTTTTGTCTGCTAGGGATAGGTAGATTGATGACCGCTGTGGTTAGAATCTTGTTGACTGCTTTGAAGGAATTGTTTTCAAGTCTGTCTATCTATCTATCTATCTATCTATCTATCTATCTATCTATCTATCTATCTATCTATCTATCTATCTATCTATCTATCTATCTCTGTCTGTCTGTCTGTCTGTCTGCCTGTCTGTCTGCCTGCCTGTCTGCCCGTCTGTCTGTCTGCCTGCCTGCCTGTCTGTCTGTCTGTCTGTCTGTCTGTCTGTCTGTCTGACTATCTTTTTGTCAGTATACCCACCAGCCTACCTGCCCACCCACCTACCTACCTACCAACCTACATAAAGTACATACGTCTTTGCTCAATGTCTACCGATGCATTTTCTTAGCAAGTGTTGAAGACAAGGGACACAAATGAGGAAGTACAAGAACACAATAGAGCTAGGTGATATAAATAAGTGAGAGAATAATTAGACAAAAAGGAACACACAGAGAAAAAAACACAACATTTTTTATATTATGATTTATGTTTCACCTCAAAGGCTCTTTCTGTTTCTGCTTATTTCTGCGCTCATCTGTCAGCGTGAGCAAAATTTCTGCTGTCTTGTATATTTTCGTCTCTCTTCTCTCCACGCTATTTCTTTTCGCTGTGTTTTATAGTTTCTGTGCATTTGATTCCTGCATTTGATTGTTTCTTTTGGCGTTCTATATTTGTCTGCGTATGTATTTTTTCCCTTTTCTTACTGTCTCATTTTCTATGACCCCCCTGACGTGCTGTCTCCACACCCTCACTTTGCTATCCCGCTGTACCAGCCTTGCTATACTGTATACTCAAGCTTAGGGGGGACGGATAGTCTAGTGGTCAGAACATTGCGCTCGCAATTTGACGACCCGGGTTCGAGTCCCGGTCGAGGGGATTTTTCTCCTGGAGTTAACATCAGTGCTGATTCCACTTTCCCCAAATGTCCTTCGAATGAGACTGTAAACCGAGGCCCCATGTGCTAACACACGTAGAACATCTTGCGTACACGTTAAATTCTGTTCCGCTTTTCGCAAGAGTAGGCCATCGTGTGCCGGTGAGAACAGATGACATTTACAAAACTTCATACACACGGGGACTGGATGTAAAAAATCACAAAAGTGTTTATCCCATTATCCTCGATATAAAAGAATAAATCAAATCAAATCAAATCAAATCAAATCTCTCTCTTCATAACAAATCCGAAAGCTATGTATATTGGAAGAATAGTTTCACAAGAACGTTATTTTGGAGGGGAAAAAAAACGTGTCCTTCAGATAAAGCGCAAAGCACCACACGTGATCTGCTGATATTGTGATTGCTTGTGTGCCTGTAACAATTGTTTTTGTATCCCCCCTTTAGCATTAGCGCTTTTTGTCTGTTGCTTTATTTTTTTTGTCGGGTTTCTTCCGTTTATGTAAGCTGTTTTCCAGCGTGTTTTTCCTTGGTGTTTTTTGTGTACGTTTTTGTTTGGAGTTTGTTTGCTGGGTTTTTTTTTGTTCCGTTTACACTGGTTTCTGTTTTATATTTACTTTATTTTTGTCCGGTGTTTTATTATCCGTTGCTTGCCTTATGAATTTTTTGTGAGTTGTTAACTCATTCTTTCAGTCCCTATTCGTCCAGACGATGGAATTCACATAATTATAGGCAACTATATATAATATATATATATATAATATATATATATATATATATATATATATATATATATATATATATATATATAATATATATATACATAATTTATTGTTATGTGAGATTGTCGCCCCATTTTCTGTGACGGTCATCCTCCTCCTGTTCTGCTCCCACGCTATTCACCTTAACCTCTGCGCCTCACCCAGCCGTGCCACACTGCATCAGGTGGCATTGTAGGGGTCAGAAATGTAGAGAAGGCGATACCAAGGTTAGGCCAGTCATAGGGCCACCAGCCAGAAGAGGGGGGGGGGGGGCTGTGCTGCTGCTGGGTCACTGATTCTGAGCTGGCACACGCAGGACACCACCACCTACCTACTCACAGCCTTTACTGATGACAAAATCATGTGTCTGTGTCATGGAGCTGGTTTGAGACAGACAATCTCCAAGAGTAAGGACCACCACAAGGTCCCTTCAACGATCTTTTTTTCCGTGAACCTCCCACCCAGAATGCTTTTGACACCGATTCAGCCCAGACACTGAAATGTAGGGTAAACCAACACTGAAGTCACCCAGAGACCAGAACAACGAGGGTCACTGATCCAGAGACAGTGTTGTTTGTTTATTGCATGATGATACATACTGATGAGGGTAGTGTAACCATGTTTTTGTGGAGGCTGATAGTATTTCAAGACTGCTTGACAGGACTGTGCTTTATGCTTCCTATCACAACATATCTGGGCAT
>CM060345.1:14423997-14428997 GCA_030674155.1 Stramonita haemastoma | reverse complement strand
CACACACACACGCACGTACATGTTCAAACACACACACATACATACACGCACATACATACACACATGCACACACACACACACACACACACACACACACACATTCACACACACACACACACACACACACACACACACACACACACACACACAAACACACACACACAAAACACACACACACACACAAACACACACACACACACATTCACACACACACGCACACATATTCACACGCACACACACACACACACACACACCACACACACACACACACACACACACACACACACACACACACACCACGTTTGCCCCCATATAAAGCAAACAAGTACAGCATGTAAAGAGACAGTTTCTTTCCCCTACCCACGCTTCCCCTGCACAAACAATGTCTGTCTATCGCTCTGTCTGTCTGCCTATTTGTCGGTCTGCCTGTCTGTCTATCTGTCTGCTTGCCTGTGTGTGTCTGTCTGTCTGCCGATAAACATGTCTGTATCTGTCTTTCTGTCTGTCTATCTGGTTGTCATTTTGTCTGCATATCTGTTTTAACTAATTTTATTTCATTGTTTATGTTATTTTATTCTTTTTTTATCGAGGATAATGGGATAAGCACTCTTGTGTTATTTTACATCCAGTCCCTGTGTGTATGCAGTTTTTTTGTAAATGTCATCTGTTCCCACCGGCACACAGTGGCCTACTCTTTCGAAAAGCGGAACAGGATTTAACGTGTGCGCAAGATGTTCTGCGAGCGTTCACCCACGGTCCCTCGGTTTTTAGTCTCACCTGAAGGACTTTTGGGGAGAGTGGAGTCAGCACTGATGTTAACTCCAGGAGAAAAATCCCCTCGAACGGGAATCGAACCCAGGTCGTCAAATTGCCAGCGCAATGTTCTGACCACTGGGCTATCCCTGCGTGTGTCTGTCTTTCTGCCGATAAACATGTCTGTATCTGTCTTTCTGTCTGTATGTCTATTTTGTCTGTCTGCCTGCATGTCTGTGTCTGTCTGTATGTCTGCCTATAAACCCCAAAGGTGTATCCCTGATAAAGCCAGGGACTGGATGTAAAAAGGCACGTAGGTGCTTATTTTTGTGCTCAAAATGAAAGAATTTAATTTGATTTAATCAGATTTGATCTCTCTCTCTCTCTCTCTCTCTCTCTCTCTCTCTCTCTCTCTCTCTCTCTCTCTCTCTCTCTCTCTCTTCTAATATGTGACGCTCCACCACGAAATGAGTCGCTTAGCACATTACCCAATTTTGCGCTAGGAGCCTTTAAAGGCAGGTGGGGGTCAAGTTGTCAATTTTGTGATTTTGATTGATTATTAAACTAGATCTGTTTATTTATCTTATAATGAAATATCAAGGTATCATTTTTATTCCTTTTGCTTTTAAATGCGTTTTAAAAATACCAAAGCACTCATTCTGACAACCTGTTACTAAAATAAACTTGCCCGTTTCTCATTTTGTCACATCCTGCAGTCTATCATTTCAATTTGTAATAATATTGCACAGAAATGTCCGATTTTCAATCTGTTTTTTGCATTTGATAGCCACTTTATTGCACATTAATAACATGTCAATAACTAAAAATTGACCTCATGTGCACTCCGTCTCATTATGTGGTGGAGCGTCACATATTGATTTCATTTAATGCTAGTCCATATTCTCCAAGTCATAAGTCTTAAGCCAGCCATACAAAACTGCCATACGTATTATCTTTTCACGTTTCTCATTGGCTGTTCTTTCCATCGCTAAATCTAACGAGGCAGCTCATTGGTTACTAAGCCTAATTGAAACTCCCCTGGAAACCTAGGGCTTATAAATCATTGACAACATGCCTCACTGTAAAAGTTAGGAGGCATGGTGCTTTAAAGGATTATGACCAGTTGCATATGTTATTAAGGGAGGGGGGTGATTGAGTAGTAGAGAAATTTCTTAACGATCTTTATGAGAGAAAGAGAGAGACAGAGAGAACACTGAACACTGAGAGGAAGGAAAAACTGAGAGAGAGACAGACAGACAGAGGAACAGAGATAAACAGACAGCCAGACAGACGGCCATAGTCAGCCAGCCAGCCAGATAGATAGATACAGATACAGAAACAGAGACACAAGGGTACAGGAATACCGAAACAGACAGGCAGGCAGACAGAAGCAGCATGCACTCAAACCAGCGCTTGCACACACAAGTATGTACATATAGACACACAAACGTGCGCGTACGTGTGTGCACGCACACAAACACACACACACACACTCACATAATCACACACACAAGCACAAAGAGACAAGGAGACCACACACACACACACACACACACACACACACACACACACACACACACACACACACACACACACACACACACACACAACAAGGAGACAAAGACAGAGCTGAGAGGGAGACACGAAGACAAAGACAGACACTGCTGACCTAGAAGTGTTGTTATACAACATGTCATTTACTTCTCTTGATAAAAAAGCAGACTAACAAAACACTACAGACCTTCGAAACCATAAAACAAAAGACAGTTTAAAAGCTGATTACAATCACCCACTACATACTCTCCTGCATCCAGTGAACAAAACAAAATAAAATGTTGGCCTTTAGGAAAGAGGCTCAGAGCTAAATCAAAGGCTGTTTATTTATCTTTTTTGTTCTGCCTGTTCTCTTTACAGGTCATCTAAAGTTAATCTTTCCCCTCGTAAACACTTCTATGTCACGAACTCCTACACAAAAACCAAGCTGGTCTAAACCCATTTTTTCCTAGAATAAGACAGAAATGTGTCTACCCACGCACTCACTTGTGCATGCATACACCCACTCTTGCAAACACACACAGGGCTTTGAAGTTTGCATTTTTTTCAGAAACAGTCATGACTGGAAACCCAAGTCATGTAAGGGGCATGGATACGTCTTTACATTCCTCTAGCACAACAGGCGAGAGCAAACGTTTTTCCCAGTGTGGTCAGTCACTGAGCAGGTTAGCCCAGTTAGAAGTGCAGCAGTCTGAGCGAGGTAATTCAAGTAAGATGTGAACATGGCAATCATAAGACCAGTTCCAAGGTCTACTGTACTGGAGGTTTAGCTTCAGTGTCTGCACTTCTTTCTTCACGTTAACGCTTCTTTATCTAGCATGTTACTATGGGAATGTCAGGGCCTATCAGTATCAATGGGTTCGTGTTTGAGCAATGGACTACGAGAACAGATTAGTCAGCTTGGTTACGTAGGTGAAAATAAGGTAAAGGTTTCCATAAACTATGTGGTTGTTGGGGAGTGAGGTGCCAGAGGCCTCAAGCTTCTCTAGGGGCCAGCACCTTGAAAGCTGTGCAAATCTCCTCTCCCTCGCTGCTTTACCTTCCCTGTCCTTAAAGAGAGCACTACCTATTCACAGCTGGGCAAATTTTGGGACTGCCTGAAAGCTAAGGTATGCAAATGGTCTCCCATTGACCTGGTAACCATGCTTAATGCTTAGCTTGGGGAAAGCCTGTGCTCTGAGCACCCCCCTCCCCCAGCTCTCCCATCCCTGACTTGGCTACCTAACCCATAATAACGCTAGTGTCAAACCAGCTATTGTTTTAGTGATACCAATTGATTTTCTAGATAAGTGTGCAGAAGAACTGCACTAGTGAAACAAAATTAGATTTTAGAGACAAAGAAAAGTAGATAGTTATCTATTTTTATTCATTCTTTTATTTCCACACACAGTACCTGTAGCATGATATAACATCACTTTGAAATCACCTGAAGTCTCAAAGGAGTCACTCTTTATGATATACTATCTATATCTTTAGCATGGAAATAACTGACAATTGTTTCGAAAGAAGGGTAAAGTGTAAAACGGGGTCAATGATATTCATAGGCTGGGAATGGAAACATGACCCACCACATACCCTGAAGGGCTTCAGCAACAGATTGTGTTTTCTGCAAAGGTCACACAGGGCGTGATGAAGTCAATGGTGTTATTTTGTAAGGCCCTCGTGACAGCTAGGTGGATAAAGAGTTTGACCTACATATCATCAGTTCATCAAGTTTTGTTGTTGTTAGATTATGGTTGAGGTAGCTAAGCAGGGGAAGGGGGTAGGTTACTGTCAACCGAGTCAGGTTAAAAAGAAAACCTTCCGTTTCCTTAATTCGCTCTGTATATACATTCATGAATGTACACATGAATACATGAATACATGTTTACATGAATACATACATACACACATGCGCACGCATAAACACGCACGTACGCACGCACACACTCCTATACACACACACACGCACACACACACACACACACACACACACACACACACACACACACACACACACACACAACACACACACACGCACGCACGCACTCACACGCATGCACGCACGCACGCACGCACACACACACACACTCTTATATATATAATATACATAAATTCTCACACACACACACACACACACACCCACACACACACACACACACACACACACACACACACACACACACACACACACACACACACACACACACACACACACAGGAGTGCCCCTGTACTTTCAAATGCCATTACAGGCTTGTCCTCAGCCATCCAAAACACAGGTCTGAAGGTAACCCCCTAAATCCTTCATTTCAGGGCAGGGTGATGAGGATCCTCTGAAGTCGGGGTATGACTGCCTGTAGTGCCAGGTGATTGGAAAACAGCCATTGACACATAATATGATGTAGTCATGTAAAGGGTTTGGGGTTTGGATTTTTGTTGTTGTTGCTTTTTTCAGTTGACTTGCTAGAGCTCCACGGTCTTAAGGGTAGGTAGCTGCATTTCGACTTTAGGGATAGTGACCACACAGGACATCTGCGGGCGTGCATTTAAAAAAACGTAATCCGTTCCTACCACCACAAAATATCCTATTCTTCCAAAAGGTGGAACAGGTTTTTAGCCATTGCACAAGCTTAAGATGTTCGGTGTGCGTTCGCATACGGGACCTCTGTTTATAGTCTCATCCGAAGGACTTTTCGGGAGAAAAATCAGTAGTG
>CM060345.1:14411497-14418997 GCA_030674155.1 Stramonita haemastoma | reverse complement strand
CACATGCCCCCTTTCTCACCAACGTCTTCAACCAACACCCCCCCACCCCCACCCCTCGCCCCATGCTCAGGCCCCCCCTTCCCCTCCGGCCCCTAATCCACAACTATTCTTTCCTCTCCCCAAAAGCCTTTTGCTTTTGTAAGAACAATGCTGAGCTCTCTTACGTATTTTACACCTCAGTGTTTATTACCATACCCATATTTCTGTATGCCTGTGAATCGTGGACCTTGACTGCAGATATGGAGAGAAGAGTACAGGCAGTAGAGATGAGATGCTTCCGGAGACTCCTTGGCATCTCCTACAGAGACCACAAGCAATGAAGACGTGCATAACAGAATCCAGCAAACCATTGGCCCCTACGAAAACCTTCTTCCAATCGTAAAAAAGCATACACTCAAATGGTACGGGCATATCACAAGATCAAAAGGACATGAAAAAACAGTACTACAAGGCACTGTCCAAGGAGGAAGAAAAAGAGGCAGACCAAGGAAGAGATGGGAGGACAACATCAACGAATGGACAGGCCTAGAACTCAGTAAAACTTTGAGAAAGGCAGAACAGAGAGAGGAATGGAAGGAACTGGTTGTGGGGTGCCCCCACGGTCGCCAGACTAAGGGATAGATAGATAGATAGATAGATAGATAGATAGATAGATAGATAGATAGATAGATAGATAGATAGATAGATAGATAGATAGATAGATAGATTGTTTATTGTTCATCCCACACACGCTTCTGATGTTTGGGTGGGTTTTTTAAAGATGGGTTAGGGTAAACCTTTGGAGGGACTGGAGAGCTAGGTGGTCAGAGCATTATTTTTGCTCTCCCCATGTTAAGGTTAAGCAGTGTTTAACGTGGTGACCATCTTTGATGACTGGTCTTGTGCATTGGCTTTAGTACAGTCCCCCCATTTCACCCAGCTTTAAATGGGTACCTTCCCTCTTTAGAGACAGGGAGGTAAAGCAGCGAGGGAGAAGTTCTGTCCATTTTTTTGTTTGACTTGGCAGCCATTTTGATTTGTTAATGACACCTCTGGTAAATGGTCTGTCGGTTATTATTTGGTTTCTCTCCCTTGAATCAAATGTTCTGTGGATGCGACAGAGCATTTAATCCAAGGGTTATCATATTCAGTTGCACCTGTTTAAAAACGAAAATAGGGGCGAGGGGACCTTTACACAGAGAAAATAAACTACATAGCTGAAAATAGATTCACCTGAGATCTCTGCTGTTTTTTTACCTAGGAGAAAAAAAGAAATGAGGCACACAAAAAACGGGGGAATCTAATCAAACTCGTGTTTAAAAAAACACCAAAGAAGCCAATACTTGTTTCAAAATGGCTCTGTTAAATTTGAGCATACACCAGTGTCAGTCCTAGCCGTCTACATGTGAGTATCATCTGTCTGTCTCCTGTTCGTCTTCCTCAGCAGGATCAGCATCTTTTGCCGACTTCTTGGCTCCACGACTCTCTAAGAGGCTGCATAGATACATCATCTTTGTATACACTGAGAAAGATGTATAATTATCTCCATGCCTATCTGTAATGAGCATTTGCCATCGTGTGCATTTCGCAGGTAGGCAGACATGCAGACGAAACGTTTTGGGTTTTTTTCAGAGTAAAGAATAAGATTTCACACATTCTCTATCACTGTCTCTGTCTGTCTGTATATCTATCTGTCTGTCTGTCTGTCTGTCTGTCTGTCTTCTTTCTTCTTCTTCTTCTTCTTCCTTCTTCTTCTTCTTCTTCTTCTTCTTCTTCTATCCCGTAGTCTAGACTGTATGGGCGCCACGGAAGACCTCGCAACCAGCTCTCTCCATTTCCCTCTGTCCTCGACCTTTCTCAGGGTGTCACTCAGCCTGAGGCCCGTCCACTCTCCGATGTTGTCCCCCCATCTCTTTCTCTGCCTGCCTCTCCTTCTCCCGCCTTGCACAGTTCCCTGCAGATTCGTCTTGGCAAGCCCTGTTAATCTTGCGACGTGCCCATACCACTTCAGTTTGCGTTTTTTGACTGTGGTCAGATCTTCAAAGGGCCCGATGGCTTGAACGATTCTGATTCTCACTTCCTCGATAGTAATGTGGTCTTTGTAAGAGATGCCAAGGAGTCTGCGAAAGCATCTCATCTCTGTGGCCTGTATTCTCCTCTCCAGTTCCGCTGTGAGGGTCCATGACTCACAAGCATACAGGAATATTGAGATGACCAGAGTGCGCATCAGCCTGATCTTTGAGCTTAGCGAGATGTTCCTGTTCTTCCAAATGGTCCTCACTTTTGTCAGTGCTGTAACTGTCTGTGCAATCCTTGCGAGTATGTCTGTCTTTGTGGCTTAATAAAAAATGCAAACTTATTGCTTACTCAGTGTACCATCTGAAAAATAAAAAATCTCTCTCTCTCTCTCTCTCTCTCTCTCTCTCTCTCTCTCTCCTCTCTCTCTCTCTCTCTCTCTCTCTCTCTCTCTCTCTCTCTCTCTCTCTCTCTCTCCTCTCTCTCTCTCTCTCTCTCTCTCTCTCTCTTTTTGTGTGTTGCTTTTCGGGGTTTTCTATTCCTTGTTAGGTTTGGCCACATTGTGAGCTTATAGATCTAGGTTTCATTGATGGTTGGTTTTTTTTGGTTTTTTTTAAATAGAAGTGTGAGTCTTCTGACATATTTTGTTGACTGGTTTGTTTTGATGACGATGTAACTTGAAGATGCTCTCTCTCATCCTCTCTCTCCTCTCTTCTCTCTCTCCTCTCTCCTCTCTCTCTCTCTCCTTCTCTCCTCTCTCTCTCTCTCTCTCTCTTCTTTCCTTCTTCCTTTCCTTTCCTTCCCTCTCAACTTCCTCTTCACATATTCTATCCTAGACTTGTTATTGAAGGAGTTTTTCTTTCTTTTTGGAATTCAACTTGTGTTCTACCATTGGAATTAGAGATGTGTTTTCACGTAGCTTTTTGTTTTAAAGGTTTTTTTATGTTTTTTGGTATAATTTTTTTTTTTATTATCTGTTTTTTCCCTTTTATGCCTACTTTGCTTGTTTTCCCGCTTACACACACACACACACACACACACACACAACACACACACACACACACACACACACACACACACACACACACACACACACAACACACACACACACACACACACACACGTTTGTTTAAATAGTTATTAGTGTATCCAGTTAGGATGACGCGTTTTGTTGAATGTATCCCATTTTTCTTCTTTTAAAATATTGGTTGAACTGCTGTTGGTGGTGATGCTGGTATGTAGGGGTAGGGAGGGGGTTCTTAGCTTTATTCCCTGATCAGGGCAAGGGCTGGATGAAAAAAAGTATGTAATGCTTACTCTGTAACCCTTGAAAAATAAAGATTATTCATTCAAAGATTATTCATTCTCTCTCTCTCTCTCTCTCTCCTCTCTCCTCTCTCTCTCTCTCCCCTCTCTCTCTCTCTCTCTCTCTCTCTCTCTCTCTCTCTGTCTTCTGTCTGTCTGTCTGTCTGTCTGTCTGTCTGTCTGTCTGTCTGTCTGTCTGTCTGTCTGTCTGTCTGTCTGTCTGTCTGTCTGTCTGTCTCTCTCTCTCTCTCTCTCTCTCTCTCTCTCTCTCTCTCTCTCTCTCTCTCTCTCTCTCTCTCTCTCTCTCTCTCTCCTCTACCTCTCCTCTCTCTCCTCTACCTCTCTCTCTTGCAGAAACACACACACACACACACACCACACACACACACACACACACACACGCACGCACGCGCGCGCGCGTGCACACACACACACACACAAACGCACGTACGCATGCACACACACATGCACACACACACACACACTATCGCGCGTGGGCGCACGAATGCGTGCACGTGCACAGAAAGAGGCACAGAGGCAGAGATAGACAGAGACAGACAGAGGCAAACAGACAGACAGAAAGAAAGAGACAGAGAGACAGACAAAAGGAAAGGAAGACAGACAGAGATGGACATATACATAAAGAAAAAGAGATAAACAGACCCACACAGACAGACGGACAGAAACCATAGGCACAGAATAACAACTCCACATTAATATTTTTCTGAAGATAATATCAACATTGCGCCACACATATCGTTTTTTTAATTCAAAACATCTAAGCATAACACTCTGCTGATATCCATCTCCTCCTACACACTTCTGCTTACTTTAATCCTACTTCAGTTCAGCTTGACGTGCGCTCTGTGTTCTCTGTGCGTGAATATGAAGCCATTTCCTTTTTTTTCTTTCATTTCCTTAAAAGATGTACATCTGCAGTAACCAGACTCTCAGTCTCTTTTTCTCTCTCACCCCGCCTCCCCCCTTCCTCTCCATTCCCCTACAAGCCATTGGATACAAATTTGATTTTCTTATGAAGTGAGTGCTAAGCATATCTCTTCTTCTGTCTTCTTCTCACAGACTTGTTCTCTCAGGGGGGGGGGGGGGGGGGGGGGGGATGAGAGGCATGTTGATAGATGCAAAAAGCATGCTGTTCTTTGCATCTTTTTTTCCCCAGGAGGGTGGGGTGGGGTTGGGGGAGAGGTGTTGATGTATGTATGTATGCGTGTATGTTGTGTGTGTGTATGTATGTATGTATGTATGTATGTATGTATGTATGTATGTATGTATGTATGTATGTATGTATGTATGTATGTATGTATGTATGTATGTATGTATGTATGTATGTATGTATGTATGTATGTACGTATGTATGTATGTACGTATGTACGTATGTATGTATGCATGTATGCATGTATGCATGTATGCATGCATGCATGTATGTATGGATGTATGGATGTATGGATGTATGGATGTATGTATGTATGTATGTATGTATGTATGTATGTATGTATGTATGTATGTATGTATGTATGTATGTCACACACACACACACACACACACACACACACACACACAACACACACACACACACACACACACACACACACACACACACACACACACACAAGCACAGAGAGATGCAAACAAACAGAGCTCTATAGACGTTTGTTATTGAGCCAGACACTTGAGGTGGCAGTCCATCTCCCTGCTTCACTCTACAGATAACCTGGTCAATCACACCCCGCCATTGCTGCCCCGCTTTGATCCACTTCGCTCTGACGCTCCCTGTGCATATGATAATACAATGTACATTACTCTCCTCTCTGCTCTGTCTCTGTCTCTGCCTCTGCTTCTCTGTCTCTCTGTCTCTCTCTGTCTCTCTCTGTCTCTCTGTCTCTCTCTTCTCTCTCTCTCTCTCTTCTCTCTCTCTCTCTCTCTCTCTCTCCTCCCCTCTCTCTCCTCTCTCCTCTCCTCTCTCCCCTCCCTCTCTCTCTCTCTCCCTCCCCCTCTCTCTCCTCTCTCCCTCCCCCCTCTCTCTCTTCTCTCTCTCCTCTCCCTCCCCTCTCTCCTCCCCCCCCTCTCTCTCTCCCTCCCCCCCCTCTCCTCTCTCCCTCCCCCCCTCTCTCTCCCCCTTCCCCCCCTCTCCCCTCTCCCTCCCCCCCTCTCTCTCCCCCCCTCCCCCCCTCTCTCTCTCCCTCTCCTTCCCCCTCTTCTCTCCTCTTCCCCCTCTCTCTCTCCTCTCCCTTCCCCCCTCTCTCTCCTTCGATAGACTTAACCGAGCCCCTTGCGAACGCACGCAAACACCTGCACAGTAATCCTGTCCGCTTTTCGTAAGAGTAGGCCATCGTGTCGGTGGAACATACATTACAAACTGCTACTCGGGGACTGATGTAAAAGCGCAAATGCTTATCCCATTACCTCGATAAAAGAATAAATCAAATCAATCAATCCCTTCCCCCTCTCTCTCTCCCTCTTCCCCCCCCCCCCCCCCCCCCCCCCTCTCTCCCTCTCTCTCTCTTGTCCCTATACTACAGAATCTGCATGGTTGCCAGACTCCCAGTCTGCCTGTGATCCCTGCAGGGCACAGCCACACAGGGCAGAAAATCAGATATCCCTTGAGAGCTAGCTGAGAATCCGTAAGTAGGTCCCTCCACCTGTTTCTTATGAACTCTTCAATTTTCTTCTCAAGGGGCCAAGATAGGCAGACAAACAGGCAGAGTAGGCAGGCTGGAAAGCAGGTGAGCAGGAGGCAGCAGGAGCAGGTAGGCAGGCAGGCAGGCAGTAGGCAGACAGGCAGGCAGGCAGACAGGCAAGCAGGCAGAGTGGCAAAGTAACCTAGGCTGGCACGAAGAAAGCAGACCTTGTGTTTGATGTTTTTACATGTGTTCTGTTGCAAACGAAGGTGTGGAGATCGAGGAAGATAACCATTCATTATTTATGTTAGTTGAATACAGTTTTCGTTTATCTCTGGTTTTGTTTGTTGTTGTTGTTGTTGTTGTTTTAAAAGGTGTCCTGTTGCAAAGGATGATGTATAAATTGAGAAAGATAAGACTTGACTCTTAACGTTGGCTGACACAGTTTTCGTTTATTTATGTTTCTTGTGGATTGTGTGTGTTTGTTTCCTTGCTTTTTTCTTTCTTCTTTTGTTTGCTTTTTTTAAATTTCGTTTTTGTACCTTTCTGATAGTTTTGTATGTTTGCTTGTTTGCTTTGAGTTTATTATCTTGCTTTTAATGTGTTCTTCTTTCTTTTTTTTTCTTTTGTTCATTTAGCTTAGACAGCCACTCACTCCTGATATGTTTAAAGTATTTTCTGTTCTCTGCCTTGTCTTGTATGTGGTGTGGTTGTGTGTGTGTGTGTGTGTGTGTGTGTGTGTGTGTGTGTGTTGTGTGTGTGTGTGGTGTGTGTGTGTTGTTTGTGTGTGTGTGTGTGTGTGGTGTGTGTGTGTGTGTGTGTGTGTGTGTGTGTGTGTGTGGTGGTGTGTGTGTGTGTTGTCTGTTGTCTGTGTCTGTGTGTGTGTGTGTGTGTTGTGTGTGTGTGTGTGTGTGTGTGTGTGTGGTGTGTGGGGTTATGTCTGTTGTGTGTGTGTGGTATGTGTGTGTGCTGGGTGTGAGAGGGTATAATGTGTGTGTGGTCGCACGCGCGCGTGGTGTGTGTGTGTGTGTGTGTGTGTGTGTATGTGTGTGTGTGTTGTGTGTGTGTGTGTGTGTGTGTGTGTGTGTGTGTGTGTGTGTGTGTGTGGTGATATTTTGACAGTAACTCAATTATCTTCACCTGATTTAAACTAACTTTGCTGATCTCTATTTCTTGTGGGTTTTTTGTTCTTGTATTTGGTTTGTATCATTTAAATTAGTATAGACCGCCAGTTGCAAGGCATACTCGTTTTACTCCTTTCATCCTAAAGCTAAGGACATATGCTTGTACTGCAGTTGGGATGTAAAAACAGGCAGAGAAGAATATGACACGAAACAGATCAGGTGAACAGATCCACAGACAAGATCGAAATAGACGGATACAGTTAGACATAGAGAAATAGTCTCCCAAAAATGAGACAGACAGATAGACAGACAGACAGACAGAGAGACAGACAGACAGAGACAGACAGAGAGACAGTTAGACATGAAGACACAGAGATGGACAAAGAGAGAAAGACAGACACTGTGAGAGAGAGAGAGAGGAGAGAGAGAGAGAGAAAGAG
>CM060345.1:14398997-14403997 GCA_030674155.1 Stramonita haemastoma | reverse complement strand
TTGATATTGCCTGCCCCTGCCTCTCTTTAACTCACATAAAAGCAAAGGTTCGTGTACTCAAATCTTAAGGCAGCTTTTACAGCGTACAGAAGAATTAATATCCACCACTCCGGAAACCTCAGAAGTGTTCTCTGCATGTGCTTTACTACTGTTTAGCCTGTGCCTTGAATGTCGCTTTGTGTGTCATCCAGGATGCGATCAGGTTGTTTTGTGTTTTTTAGCCCAGTGATTGTTTATATCAACAGCATTATGCAGATTTATGTGTTGTGACCACCCATCGGGAAACGAGTCACATTGCACCTGAGCCTCTTTTCCGCTGAAGCCATTTTATTCGAGTGAATGTTATGTGGTTGATGTTTAAGTTACAAGCCTTCTTCTTTGTTGTAATGAAGCATCAGTGAATAATTGTGTTTCTTTTTGTTTTGAAAGTGTGTTTAAAAAATTCCCCCTTGCTCTCTAGTACGATGCAAAATTTGTCTTTTTTCGTTTTTGTTTGTTTAGCAATTTATTGTGTGACACTTTCTGTATAGACTTATCGAATGGTTGATATTCTTTACTGAAATTGTTTTGCATAATGATAACATGCAAACAACCAATCAAAATTTGATTGATCAATCAATCAAAAATGCGACACCCTGTATGGAATGGAGGGTTACATCTTTATGAGACCAGGGCTTTGGCTGGTCTGCATAATTATACAAATAGACATTTATTTATTTATTCTTTTATATCGGGGATAATAGAATAAGCACTCATGTGTTTTTTCATCGAGTCCCCGTGTGTGTATGCAGTTTTGTAAATATTGTCATCTGTTCCCATCGGCACACAATGGCGAAAAGCGGAACTGGATTTAACGTGTACGCAAGATGTTCTGCGTGCGTTCGCACACGGGGCCTAGGTTTATAGTCTCATCCGGAAGACTTTTAGGGAGAGTGGAGTCATCACTGATGTTAACTCCAGGGGAAAAATCCCCTCGATACAAGATATAAGCTACCCCTCTCAATCCACAAGCAGCTGCAAAGACTGACAACCAGAGAGGAATAAGGCAGGTGTCAGTCACATCCTTCCTGCAGGTAGAACACCACACAAGCTTGTCTGGCATGGACATGTGACCTGCCCCAGACCCCTGTCCTCCATGATCCCGCAGGGCTCTGTTAAAGCAGACCGGGGCCAGGGCTGGACAGAAGACCTGACTGCACCCTGCAAGGAAGGCACAGCACACGTCATCAGGCCACACCCTGCTGCCACAGCTCCATCAGACAGGAGACAGAGCTCTGACACAGTGGGCTGCAGACGTTCAGGTCCTTCTCCTGTCACACTGGGCAGGGGACTGGGGGGGGGGGGGGGGTGTAGAGTGTATGTTCTTCCATCTCCTCCATTCGCTACCATTCATCTTTCCTTCACCTTGCATCTAGTTTTTTTCTGTCTGTGTCAATGCTTTCTTCATTCCACCACCTGCCTATATAGCTATACATTGAACATGAACGCCAGAAGCGAAAGAGAAGGAAACCTGCGTGTTTAGTGTGTGGCTGAAGAGCTATGATGTGATGCTGCACTAGCTATCTGGACATTGCAGGCCTTTCACTGCAAATGCTGCAGTATCGGCCCCTGTGGACACAGGCTAAAAGCGTCTGCATAACACAGTCAGTCTGAATCCATCATGCATTGTCCCTGTGGAAACCTGATACTTTCTTTACTTCTACAAAGTTCAGTGAAAAATACAAACCACTTTTCCAAAACAATTCAACCATCGATTTTAAAAAAAAAAATTGAAATGGATAAAACGGCGGCGTCAGTATTTCATTCATTTGAGAAATCGATCTTAAAAACCAAAGCAACAAGGTAAAGAGAGGAGACAATGGGATAAGAGGGGGGGGGATGAAAGAGGACAGCCAATGCTATGTCATTTGCAATATACAAAAAAGCAGAAATGGCGGACACGAAAAGAGATCACACCGACTTCCTGTCTAGACGTGTGTCTGATATCACTACGTTCAGAGTGCAGGTTTGAAGAAAAGCCACGTTCTGAAGAAAATAAAATAAAATAAAACAAACAAAAAAATATGGGTAGAAAAGCAAAACCTTGCCTACACGCAATGTCTAGAAAGTATCAAGAACAATGCTAGCCTTTGCTTGTTGGTTGTTTCTTTTTCCACATCTTGTCACAACTTCCATACAGCTATAAAAGTTAGGGTCATTGTCATCTGCACGGTGTGATTTTGTTTGGAGGATGTGTTTTGCAAGCCTGTCCTGCTTGTTATCATTGTATATGGTGGTCGTATACTGTTCTGAACGAACATAGTTTTGTATTAAACTAACAGCACCAGAAATAACATTTAGTCGAGTAACTGTAAACTTTTAGAGGTTTTCATTTTTCTCCCAGTTCATCTTGCTGGCTCCGTTTTGGCACCTGAATGCAGCGGAGAAATCATGCGTTATTCTGATAAACCTAGAGGCATTCTTCTTGCGACACAAACAAGTATTAGAAGAGCATTGTCTTTAGGAGAAGTGGGCTTGCCTTAAAAGTTCACAGAACTGATGTTTTTGTACGCCTGATAAAAAGACAAAACAATAGCATCACCACTCCTCCCCCTATACCTCTGCTACATGCAAAACAGCGTGTCCTCTATTAAAAAAAAATGCTAATGTCATATTGATTGAAGAAAGGGGAGCTGCTGTAGGGGGGGGGGGGGGGTGGGACACTGTAAAAATCTAGGGTGGGTGGGGTAGAGAAAAATGTGTTCACACTTTGAAGTTTAGAAGGTTATTTTGTATGTGGTGTCCCTTTTGAAACGACAAAAGAAGATTTGGAATGAAAAAATTGTCTGTGTTTAGCGTTGTGGTGCTGTTCAAAAACCCCTAGCCACTTGTGACCCCTGTCCCTTAAAAGGGACACTAAGATTTTATGCTAAAAATCAAAATATACTAATGTTGATGTCAAAATGAGTGTTCAGATATCTTAATTAACATAAAACAAACATTTTCAGAACGTTTCGAAAAAAAAAATAAAAATAAAAATTTGGGCATAAATGGGTTAAGCAGGGAACGCACAACAAAACAAACAATGGACTAAGCATCGAGCAGATTTTCTTTGCAGCTGTGCTGAATGAAGCTATTTTATGGAATATTTGTTTTCCCCGCACGCTGGGCTGCACTGAAAACTGAACTGTCAATAGCAGCCAGTCCCATTCTAAGCATCATACTCACTCATCCACTTTTGTGTCACTGCAGATAACATGAGTGTGTGCCATTCAGCTTTTGCCATTTCATCCTTCCATGTTTCTATGCTGTGCATTTGGCAAGAAGGCAGGAGTGACAAAGGCCCATGCTAGGAATGCACTCCAAGATCTGATTGCAACTTTTTCATCTAGGCATAATGGCCGAAGGATAAGTGCACATGTCATGATGATATGCGTGCTTTTATGTCTCTCTGTCAATCTGTTTGTCAGTGTGGAAACTGTCAGTCAGTCAGTCTGTTTGCCTGTCTGTTTGTCTGTCTGTTTGTCTGTCTCTTTGTCTGTCTGTCTATCTGTCTGTCTGTCTGTCAATCTGTTTGTCAGTCTGTCTATCTGTCTGTTTGGCTGTCTGTTTGTCTGTCTGTCAGTCTGCCAACCTGTTTGTCCTACTGATGGTCTGTGATGTCAGCCAGTGCATTTGGGGAAACAAAAATTGTGAAGGAGGGAAGATATCTCTTCACGTGTCTCATGTTGCTGGTTTGCTTGTGTTTCCGCCTCTGTCTGTCTGTTGTCTGTATGTCTGCCTGTCTGTCTTTCCGTCTGTTAACTGTCTTATGTCTGTCTTTGTCTCTCCCTTTCTTTCTCTCTTTGTTTATTTCTCTGATCCTTTCATCTGTTTTTCTATCTGTCTGTCTTCTGTCTGTCTGTTTGACTGTCTGTCTCTATCTTTCATACACACACACACACACACACAACACCACACACACACACACACACACACACACACACACACACACACACACACACACACACCTCTCTCTCTTCCTCTCTCTTCTCTCTCTCTGTCTCTCTGTCTCTCTCTCTCTCTGTCCTCTCGTCTGTCCTCTGTCTGTCTGTCTCTCTGTCTGTCTGCTCTTCGTCTGTCTCTGTCTTCTCTCTGTCTGTCTCTCTCTCTCTCTCCTCTCTCTCTCTCTCTCTCTCTCCTCTCTCTCTCTCTCTCTCTCTCTCTCTCTCTCTCTACAAGAAATATAAATGTCCAGAGAAACAAGAAGACGCAGACATGATGAGGAGTGGTGCTGTAGCGTCCAGTACAGGACCTGACGTGAACACACGGGCAGAAAATGGATACTACCAATATCCCACACCTCACAACGTCATTTAGCGATTTAACTGGATTTTAGATATCCGATTTTTTTTCACAGATTTTTTTCACTGACTTTTTGTGTTCGATTTGTGTGTGTAGTGGTGTTTGATATTTGTGTGTCGTGTGTGTGTGTGTGTGTGTGTGTGTGTGTGTGTGTGTGTGTGTGTGTTCTACATTTTGTGATGGTTTCCATAATATGTTTTGAAGGGGGCAGGGGATGGTGTAGTCAAAGTTTCCATAACAAGACTACGGTTTCAGATTAAATTGTCAAAGGCACATGGATGATTTGATTTTTTTGTTTCTTGAAAAGTTCAAAGCACAAAATAGTTTCAAATTGTACATTATGTGTTTATTATTTGTTTTTTAAAGTTAAAGATATTTTCATTGTACTGTGTGTGATTCGTTATGTGATGTGTTTGTTGGGATGTGTGTGTGTGTGTCTGTGTGTGTGTTGTGTGTGTTTGTGTGTTGTGTGTGTGTGTGTGTGTGTGTGTGTGTGTGTTGTGTGTGTGTGTGTGTGTGTGTGTGATTGTGTGAAAATGGCACCCCCACTTTCCTGCAAGTATGTGCTAGAAACTCTCTATTCTCTCTCCCTCTCTTTGTTTGTGTCTTGCTCCTTGTCTTACTGTCGCCTTTTTGTCTATTTTCTCTTTTCTTCGTCCATCCCCATGCCTTTTTCT
>CM060345.1:14390174-14396397 GCA_030674155.1 Stramonita haemastoma | reverse complement strand
TCAAGGGGGGGGGGGGGGTATTTTGATGACGTGATGGAATGACATCAATTTAATTATACGTCATTGTGAAACTTTATCGTACCTTAACTTAAACGTCACACTGAGACCACTATCACAGAGGGAGAGAGAGAGAGAGATTAGGGGGGGGGGGGGGGGGGCAGAACGGACCTTGCGTGGAACAATTGAGGTCATATATATATATAATATATATATATATATATATATATATATATATATATATAATATATATATATATCGAGAGAGAGAGAGAGAGAGCACGCGCGTGCGTGTAAATACTTGCATGCGCACGCTTGTGTGTGTGTGTGTGTGTGTGTTGTGTGTGTGTGTGTGTGTGTGCACGCACACCTTCCCACTGTAAAACTGGTAAGCTATGAAGGATAAAAGGGGCATTATAGCTCACGTGTTTTTTATGTAGTCAATACACACATGGAAACTCTGCACCAAATCTTTATACGTCAGGTTATCAAGTTTTCACTAGATCTCACTAATAAGCTTCATCGCCAAATTTTTCATTGATTCCGCTTTTCTCTGGGAAATCTGAAACTTCCATTCCACAGCAGAGAGGAGGGGAACATGTCCAACCTGACTGTCTTTCTAGCCAGAGAATCTGTGATAGAACAACTGAACTCAGATTTCACAGTTACATACGGTTTCAATGTTGCTGCTCTTCAGTTTGCTGCCACGGTTTATAAACAAAATTGATGACGCTACTAGATCCACGGCAGGGTGGAAAAGATGGAAGAAAACTGTGAGTGTTCTGAGTGTGACGGGGCGGTAATTACATTACTTCCCATGCGATCAGAACTGCCAATCGCAGCGTCGTGGATCTAAATTTAGATCCACACCTGTGAATTGTGCGACGTTCTGTATCGTTGGGGGGTGGGTGGTCGAAAACTATTCGTTGTATGCACTTTGCCCATAGCGGTAAAATATAGTATTTATGCAGCCTCTTTTAAGATGCCACATTCCCACTGTATGACCGTGCTGTCATCACCGAGAAGTTCTACAGCGTCGCGGCAGATCACATAGACCTATCTGCACTCTGATACACGAGATTTTTGGTTGTTGTTTTGGGTGGGTGTTGTTTTAGAGAAAGAAAGAGGTGTAACAATTTACGCAACACTCCACGTGTAGTAGTTCCAGTAAGCCAGAAAACCAAAACAGTACATGTCTTATCTCGGTATTCTCAAAACCCTATGAAGAGTGATTACATCTATAGAAACTTCCCGAAGCTGAACTGTGGCTATCTCCATAGTGGGGAAAAGCCGTTTGCAGTCTGGCCAAGGAACATACGCGCTCACACACACACACATACACGCACGCACGCATTCGCGAACGCAAACACACACATGCATGCATGCTAGCACACAACCACACTCATAGTAGAAAAAAGAAAAAAAAAACAGAAAAGCAAATTGTGCACCTTTCAAAGCGCATAAATGCTACATCATTTCCGAAATTGTCAATCCAACAAAAAAACAAAATACAAGATATAGAAAAACTACGATAATAGGGAAACAAAGAGAGTCAAAAAGCTGTTCAAAATTTTCAATGTGGAACACATAAAATTCTCAATCGTGGAACAGTTAACGCATATCAAACACTGTACTCTTTAGAACATCATGCATCCAGGTGAAGAAAAAAAAAAACTGTTGTACTTTGCTTAAAGATCACCTTTGTGGATTTAGGCCTATATCAGATCTGTCTGATATTCTTATCTTATCGTGCTACCTCAAATATGACAGTATATGACAGTATAAAAAATTAATATGATATCATCGTTTGTATCTTCTTATTTATAGATGATTGATCTGTCGATCAAGAGAGACAGAGAGAGAGACAAAGAATGAGAGTGACAGACAGACAGACAGACACAGAGACACAAACAGACGTTGTTAAACAACAGACAGACAGACAGACAGACAGACAGAGATAAAGCAGACTGACTGACAGACAAAAGGCTCTCTTTTTAGTTGATTGTTTTGTGTGTGACAGGAAGTTTAACATCTTTAAAGCCAAAAGTAAATAAAAAGCAAAAAACCCCAACCAGCCAACCAACCAACTAACTGAACAACCAACCAACCAACTAATCGGCCAAACAAACAAACAAACAAGAAGAGAAGCAAACAGCAAACAAAACACATCCATCATGCATCCTTAACCAAAGATCGTGCCTTTTCCTCTGGCGATTTCTCATTTGACCCGGATAAAGGGGATCACTCATGAATTCAGCTGCATCAATGGCCCCAAATGAAGATCTCTGAATCAACTCTGCAAGCTAACGAGGCTGAAACCGAGATAAAGACTGAAATGATAGAATCAAAGGTTTTTGAACAGCAGCTGTCACAAGTCTGATAATTATCTGTTTTGAATGTTTTGGGGTTTTTTTGCTTTCTTCAAAAGTAATGTTTTTGTTGCATAGCTAAAAATTGTTATTTTTCTTCTCATACTTACTTTACCTAAGGGTTGCTATAGTCAGTACAAAAAGAATTTGTTTTAAGAAGGCATACTTAAAGACAGAATATATTCTGTTGCATTCCTAAAAATTGCTATCTTCATTCCTATATTTACCTTACACAAGTATTGTTGTGTCAAGATTTTGTGTAAAGAAAACTTTCTTCAAGTGGAAAGTATTCATGTTGCATAACACAAAATAGCTATCTTTCGTGTTACGCTTTTCTTTAGAGAGACTTTTTTCTTCATAATATACAGAAATAGGGAACCTTCGAATGTAAATGTTATCTAGTTTCCTGAATACTGTCGTTGTTAAACAGAGAGCTTTCTGCTTGTAATTTTCGGTATGATTCCATTATGTAGTTTTTGGATGTCCTCTAGTCTGCATAAAATGAAACACACACACACACACACCAAACACACACACACACACACACACACACACACACACACACACCAAACACACACACACACACACACACACACACACACACACACACACACACACACACAAACACACACACACACACACACACACACACACACACACACATACACGCACATGCACACACATACACGCACACGCACACACACACACACACACAAGCACACCCCCCCCCCCCCCCCACCCCCACACGCACACACACACCACACACAACACACACACACACACACACACACACCACACCACACACACACACACACACACGCACCCACCACCCACCCCCACCAAACACCACACACACACACACACACACACACACCACACCAAACACCACAACACCACACACACACACACACACACACACCACACACACAACCACACACACACACAACACCACACAGCAGACTGAAGCTTCCCGTTTGCAGCCGACCCCCTTTGTCATGAAGATCAAGCACCACTGTCACCCTCACTCTTTTTTCCTCTGGCCAACAGCCCTGTTCTGTTGTTGCTTTACTCCCCCCCCCCCCCCTATCCCCCTACCCCCCCCCCCCCCCCCCCCCCCCCCACTGAACTCCCCTCCCCTCACTATCCCTCCTCCTCCCCTTACTGCATAAGGCTTAGTAACATTTCTTAGGTGAATGTCCTTAACAGGCATTCATCAATAAATGATCCCAATCTTTCTGAGGTAATGTCCTTAACCCTCGGTAGTTTATCAATAAATCAAGCCAATCTTTTCCACTTGTGTATCATGAGCCAGCAAGCTTTAAAGGGCTACAGTCATGATCTGACGCAATAGAGAAAGGTGACGTTACTTTGGAAAAATGACGTAAGAGAATCGAAGATTAGAAAAAAAAAAGGGGGGGAAAAAAAGCAAAAAAAATATCCTAAATGTTACACGTGAAAAAAAAGGATACCCTTTACCAGAATAGAACTGTTACATGACTCCATAAAATGAAATGCGATATTTTATTTTATTTGTGTTGTTTTTTTGTGGTGTTTTTTGTTTTTAAACAGTCTTCCTTTTTTTTTTTTTAGTAGAGGGGTGGACTGTAGGGGGAGGTGGAATGGCAAAGGACAGAAAGAATCAAATCAAATCTATTGAAGTGGTTGTTTCTCTGTCTCTCTTTACCTTCCTGCCTTTTCTCTTTCTATTGCTATCTGTCTCTCTTTCTTTTTCTATTTCTCTCTCTCTCTTCAGTGTGGGCGTTCTGTCTGGTCCTGTCTGTCTGTCTGTCTGTCTGTCTGTCTGTCTGTCTGTCTGTCTGTCTGTCTGTCTGTCTGTCTTCTTTCTCTCTCTCTTCTCTCTCTCTCCCTCTCCCCTCTCTCTCTCTCTCTCTCTCTCTCTCTCTCTCTCTCTCTCTCTCTCTCTCTCTCTCTCTCTCTCTCCGTTGTGTGTGTGTGTGTGTGTGTGTGTGTTTGTGTGGTGTGTGTGTGTGTGTGTGTGTGTGTGTGTGTGTGTGCTGTCTGTCTGTCTGTCTTCTGTCTGTCTGTCTGTCTGTCTGTCTGTCTGTCTGTCTGCCTTTCTGTATGTATATCTGTCTGTCTGTCTCTGTCCCTGTTTCTGTAAAGGTCTATATTTAACAGCTAGCTGGAATCCGAAAAAAGTCCTACGACTTAAACCAGGCTAATATTTCACTACTGCATTGCAAACCATAAAGACAGATCCATCTGCTATCTTCAGTAAGATACTGTTACGTTTACAGGCAAATTATGTAACAGAGCGAAAGGCACACTCCTGTTAAAAATAACGAGAGAGATTCTGGCACAGGAATAAGGAGACAGTGACTCCATAAACAGAAATATGAGCGTTTTTTCTCAATCTTTTAGAGCCCATGGAAAAGTGACATTGAATTACATTTTATGTCCCTCTCCCTTTGTTGACCTGTGTGTCCGACTGTCTGTCTGACTACCTGCTTGCCTGCCTGTATGCCTGTCTGTCTTTGTGATTGTATGTGTGTCTGTGTGTTTGTCTGAGAATTTGTGTACCTTGGTGGGAAAGAGAGAGAGAGAGAGAGAGAAGAGAGAGAGAGAGAGAGAGAGAGAGAGAGAAGAGAGAGAGAGAGAGAGAGAGAGAGAAGAGAGAGAGAGTCAGAGACAAGAGAGAGAAGACAAAGAGAGACAGAGACAAGACAGAACAGAGACAGACAGAGACAGACAAGAGACAGAGAGACAAAAGAGAGAGACAGAGAGAACAGAAACAGAGAGAGACAGAGAGAGAGAGAATAACAGACAGACAGACAGACAAACAGACAGATCTGATATGTACCAGCTTAGCAAACAGACAGGCAAAGAGAGATATAGAAGAAGGCAAATGTTCAGAAAAAAAGTACAAGGAAAATTTTCATGATGTAAAGTGCATTGATTCCGATGAAGTAAATGCACACACACACACACACACACACACCACACACACACACACACAAACACAACACACACACACCACACACACGTGCTCACACACACACTGCTCACACACACACAACAACAACACACAACACAGACACAGACACAGACACAGACACACACACACACACACACACACACACACCACACACACACACACACACAACACAAACTGTATCACTAGCTTCTTGGAGAATGACCAGTGGAAAAACTGTAGTGCTACCTTCTTAGATAATGGCAAAACTGTAGTGCTACCTTCTTAGATAATGGTAAAAACTGTAGTGCTACCTTCTTAGATAATGGCAAAACTGTAGTGCTACCTTCTTAGATAATGGCAAAACTGTAGTGCTACCTTCTTAGATAATGGCAAAACTGTAGTGCTACCTTCTTAGATAATGGCAAAACTGTAGTGCTACCTTCTTAGATAATGGTAAAACTGTAGTGCTACCTTCTTAGATAATGGCAAAACTGTAGTGCTACCTTCTTAGATAATGGCAAAACTGTAGTGCTACCTTCTTAGATAATGGTAAAACTGTAGTGCTACCTTCTTAGATAATGGCAAAACTGTAGTGCTACCTTCTTAGATAATGGCAAAACTGTAGTGCTACCTTCTTAGATAATGGTAAAACTGTAGTGCTACCTTCTTAGATAATGGCAAAACTGTAGTGCTAGGCCTACCTTCTTCGATAATGACAAAACTCTAGTGCTACCTTCTTAGATAATGGCAAAACTGTATTGCTACCATCTTCAATAATGGCAAAACTGTATTGCTAGGCCTACCTTCTTCGATAATGACAAAACTCTAGTGCTACCTTCTTAGATAATAGCAAAACTGTATTGCTACCATCTTTGATAATGGCGAAACTGTATTGCTACCTTCTTAGATAATGGCAAAACTGT
>CM060345.1:14370174-14385174 GCA_030674155.1 Stramonita haemastoma | reverse complement strand
TGGTCTGTATTACAATGCATAAACAACTTAGAACAAAAATGTTTATATTGCTTGGATTATTAATATCGCTGAAAATTAACTTCTACCATAATCAAACTATATGTGACAGAGTTTCTATGCTTTTAAGATTTTTAGGCTATGCATTTAACAATAAGAGACGGAAAAACTCCCAAAACTATTCACCAGACGCAACCGAGATTCGAACTCAAGACTTCAAAGACCCTTGGGATTGAAGTGGAATGGTCTTTACAAAGGGCAGTAGCGTGAGTCATTCATCGTTCCAACATATCCCCCCCCCCCCCCCCTTCTTCCTCCTCAACCTCTTTTATGCCAGGACCATACAAAAGAAGAAAGAGTTCTTCAATGCCAATGACAGCTTTAGACAGCTTCAGAGGTGTAGACTCTCTCTCTCTCTCTCTCTGTCTCTCTGTCTGTCTATCTCTCTCTGTCTCTCTCTCTATGTCTGTCTCTCTCTCTCCATCTCTACCCCCCTCTCTGTCTCTCTCTGTCTCTCTCTCTCTGTAAGTGTTGACTCAACCCAAAAACCTGGACAGAGATCAGAAGATGTCTGTGTTTGTTGGTGTATTCTTTTCACCAGCCTGTATATCAAAAAACGTTTCTTCCAGCTGTCTCTGTCTCTGTCTCTGTCTCTGACTCTCTCTCTGTATGTCTTCTGTCTCTCTCTCTCGCTATCTATCTGTCTCTTATTGTCTCTGTCTCTCTTCGTCCTCAGTGTGAAGTGATGGAGACCTCAGAGCTATGATTGATTGTCCCAGTTGATGTAGGCAGCATTTCCCCAAACCCGTTTACTGGTATATATCCCTTCTCTAGATAGGTCAACGATACCAGAGATAAGTGTTTTTCTTTTGCTCCCTCGTTCTTCCCTAGTTAGTTGGTTGCTTAACTGCTTGATTGCTTGGTTGGTTTGTTGGTTAGACAGTTGGTGGATTAGTTTGTCACTTAGGTGGTCTCTTGTTTGATTGTCATGTCATTGATCAACCAGTAATGACTGGCTGTTTGTCGGGCTGGTCAGCTGGTCTTATGCTTGGCTTACTGGTTGACTGACCAACCGACTGATTGATTGATTGATTGATTGATTCACTAATTCATTGAATAGGTGGTTTTGATTTGCCATAGTTGAAATTTGCTGCTGTTATGATCATGGCGACTCTGCTGCTTAAGTTGTTTATGGTTGTACTACTGTTTTCTTGTTTACTGTTTTTACTTTTGATATTTTTTAAGAGTATCCAGAATCATAACTGTGTAAAAACATTTTGATAAATCATTCCAGATTGATTATTGTGATGATGACAATAATGAGGAAGACTATGGGGAGGACGAGGAGGAGGCGGAATAGGAAGAAAAGGAAGATGAGAAATAGGAGGGAGTAGGAGGATTAATCATCATCATCATCATCATCATCATCATCATCATCATCATCATCATCATCATCATCATCATCGCAATAATTACTATCCTACTTTAGCAAATTTGTCGACCTTTGTACAATCAATTAAAAAAAGTATTAACCAGAAAAATTATCCAGGTATTTGTGTTTTTGTCTAAATTCTATTGAGCGGTATCCCAATCTTCAATCTCATACCTACTAAACTCTCATCTTTACACCTGTGGCTGATGTAGGCTATGCTTAAATAGCGTAGACAAGTCATTAGTTTGATGGATGCTATACGTATTGAAAACGTTTGGTGATGGAGAACAGTTTAGTGAAATACCTACTTTCGGATCTAATAATGTATGAATTTGTTTATTGTAGGATTTTTTTGTAAGTGTGCATCACATCAGAGAGCAGTCAGACTGAGCGCTGTATTCTTTATGTTAACATGCAATAGAAAATGTTTGGTCAGTTGCATTTGGTGATGTATAATGATTTCCGTGATGCTAGTGATGGTAATGGGGATGACATATTCTATTTTTTCTCTTGGCAAGATTTCAGTACACTTTTAAAGCAAGAAACCATCACAAAAACGACATATGTAATGAACTCTTTAATATGACCAATGGTTTGATATCATGATCATTATGATAGAGGGATTGAAAGTTAGGGAAAAGCATTCTACCCTAGTCTAGATTAAACTTGACGGATGTGGCCAGTCTGTTTTGATAGTAATGATAATAGCAATCCTTCTTTTCCTTCACTCATGCTGTAGTCTCGTAGACCGCGGGGACACCCCTGATCATCTTGTAACCTGCTTCCTCTACACCACCAATCCTTCTTAAGTTGTTAGGAAACAATATTCAAATCAGCAAACTCGTCATTTTCGCGAGGCATCTGCATTTCTTAGATAAATTTAAAGCAAACAAGAGTTATTTTGCTGTATAATTTCCATGTACATGTGAGGAATACCTACAATAATTTCAATGTAGCTGACTGGCCTGATATGTTGTACAGACTCTATGTTGTCCTCCTCACCCCCCTCAACTTCATCCCTCCAGCGTCACAGTCTGACCTCTCGTCATCGCCAGAGGGCTCTTGTCTACAGCCCTGCCTCTGACCTTGGCAATGCTGACCGGAATGCCAAATGACCAATAGCCATGGACACAAGTTGTTACAGTGAGGGGAAGTCTGCCTGTAACGGTATTGTTGCAGCCAAGTGTCTTTCTTCAGATCGTCAGACGTCTCTTCTGTTCAGCTGTGGATATTTTATTCATGGACACGAAACTTGAACAGCCAGACCCCGTCTCCAGAGCCCCTGTTCCTGTGCTTGAGCAGAGGACAAAGTGGCTTCTGTAAGTGATACGTGGACGTTTGCATATATATGTATACACACACACACACACACACACACACACACACACACACACACACACACATATATATATATATATATATATATATATATAATATAATATATATATATATATATATATATATATATATGAGAGAGAGAATCTAGGTTAATGATATTTCCATATACACCTCTGAGAAAATCTAGCATATAGAATCGCCATATATATCTGAGAGAATCTGGCAACTGGATTTTTTTGGATAAGTTTGTTTGTGGGTTTTTTTAAAATTTGCAATGTGCTTTGGTTAATAGGATAAAGGACGACTGGTGCGTGTGTATGATTTATTTTTATTTGTTTGTTTATCTATTTATTTATTCTTTTTTCTAGTTTTTGCCTGAGGATGTTACTTAAGCAGGATTATACATTATATGCTATATCACATCGACCTAAACACCACCCCACCCCACACCACCCAACAACATCCAATACCACACAACCCAACACCATACCAAACGAAACATACCACCGTACGAAACACAACACAACACAACACAACCCAACACAACACAACACAACACAACGCAACGCAACCCAGCACAGCACAGCGCAGCGCAACACAACACAGCACAACACAACAAACAACACAACACAACACAACGCAGCACGCATAGCAGCAGAGTACAGCCCAGTTCATCACAAACACCATCATCAAACAGACTGCTTCTACATCAAACACAAGGCTTCTTCAAACTTAATCTCTCGCTATAAAAGCTGTGACCCCACCCACCTCACCTTCCCCCCTACCCTACCCTCCCCCTCCCCCAGCCCTGTCCATACTGAAGGAACACTTCAATTATTTACCATTCTATCACCCCAGTTTTTGTAAAGTAACAACAAGGTTGACACACCTGAACTGAATTAAATCCGGAGAACGAACTCCGTGTTTAATCTAGTCCTATTATCAGACGTAGGTGGCTGGGTTAATTTCTAAGGTTTAGTGTTTTTTTTCGGGGTGGGGGTGGGGGGTAACGAGAATTGAAAATTGAAATAAGGTCAGGGGAGTGCAGTCTGGTTAACAAAAACACAAGAGAAGCTTAGCTAATAAAACCAAAACAATGCAAACAATATTCAGTAAATACTGGACTTTGCTGAGGTTTTTGTGCGGTATGACCCGCGTTTAAGGGCATTTTTTTCCTTGTCTGCAGTGTGTGGATGTAGTCAACACGCGTGGAAAAGATTGATAAATAACTTTGTTTTGCAGTTGTTTTCGTTTGGGTCGTTTGTGCTTGTAAAGGTTTTTTTTTTTTTGTATTTTGCATTTATACATCCATCCATCCATCCATCCACTATGAGAACAATACTCTTCGTGGAATTGTGCATTTTCATTTTTCTGTACATACGAGGAAATATTCTTTTCTCGTTCGCTTCACACCGTCAAATGTGTCAAGGAAAAATAATGGCATGTCCTTTCCAGCTCCTCTCGTGGGCCGTACAGCTTGGTTTGCTGGGTTATCTCCGTCGGTCACAGAGTCTTCCTCAGGTAAAAAAACACAACAACAACAAAAAACAAAAAAAAATAAAGAAAAGCAAAAAAAAAAACCCAATTTTTTTCAGGTCTCTGTGAAGCGTGCATTTTCAAAGAATGCAGAAGCTTGAAGAGAACTAAGAATCTTGCTACAGGTCTGACTTTAGATAAACTCCGCCTGACCCTTGTTCTGTTTAGATGGACTACCGCAGGTCTGCACCTTATAAAACCCAACTTCCATCCTCTAATTATCTGCCAATTCCCGGTAAATGCCCACGAAATAATTACTGTGGTCTTGTTCAATTAAGATGATAGTTAATTACTTTTCTCTGCCATCTTTTACTCAATCTTCTAGACTGGTGCAAGAGAGGAAAAAATAGATATTGTCATGTCAGGAACTGCTTGGTGTATGCACGTGTGTATGTAAATAATGTATGTATGAGTGTATGTAACTAATGTATGTATGTATGTATGTATGTATGTATGTATGTATGTATGTTTTATGTATGTATGTATGTATGTATGTATGTATGTATGTATGTATGTATGTATGTATGTATGTATGTATGTATGTATGTATGCGTGACTGTACGTAGGTACGTATGTGGGCTATGTATGTATGTATGTATGTATGTATGTATGTATGTATGTATGTATGTATGTATGTATGTATGTATGTGTAGCCTGTACGGTAGATCTAGTACCGGGTGCGGTAGATCTAGTGTGTAAGACTTAGCGAGACAGTGAAGTTTTAGATTCATCTGCCATGTGTGTGTGTGTGTGTGTGTGTGTGTGTGTGTTGTGTGTGTGTGTGTGTTGTGTGTGTGTGTTTGTGTGTGTGTGTGTGTGTGTGTGTGCGCGCGCGCGCGCGCGCATGTGTGTGCATGTGTGTGTGTGTGAGTGAGCGAGTGTTAGAGAGATTTTGTTAATAATAATAATTGTTTGTATGCTAGATTTAGCGTGCTAGACTTAGCGAGACAGGGGAGTTGATTAGATTATTTTCTATGCGATCTTTTCGCTGCGTAGTGTTACTATTCTTGGACTCACTAGTAAATTATGAGACACTTTGCATTTTTAAATAGGTATAGTTTAAGTTCGTGTTTTTGTCTTCATACCTTGGTCTTCACCGATACTGGAATGCTGAAGAAAAAATAAAGAATGACCAGCCAGCTACTGTCTTCCCCTGAGTCTTCTGTTGCCCAGTTGCTATAAATTGTTGCTTGAGATTAGTTGCTTGAAAATTGTTGTTCGCTCTTTCCCTAACCTGTCTTATTCCTTACCTCTCGGTACCATCACAAGTGGCGCTGCGAGCAGGATGGAAAGAACTTGGGGCTACTGATTTGAGCGTCAAATACGCTGGTCAGTACCCACTGTGCCTCGGGACGCGGCACAAAGTCAGCGGTGGTGGATGTGACGGGGCGGTAATTAGATTACTTTCAAGGCAATCGGAACAGCCAATCGCAGCGTCGTGGATTTATATTTAGATCCACATCTGCGAATTGTGTGACGTTCTGTATCGTTGGGGGGGGGGAGGGGGGGTCGAAAAAACTCCGTTGCATACACTTTGCCTGTAGCGGTAAAATGTAGTATTTATGCAGCCTCTTTTTGAAGGCCATATTCCCACTGTCTGACCGTGATGTCGTCAACTAGAAGTTGTACAGAGACGTGGCAGATCAAATATCTGCACTCTGTTATGTATGTATGTAAGTAAATGTATAATGTGTGTATGTAAGAGAGAGAGAGAGAGAGAGAGAGAGAGAGAGAGAGAGAGAGAGAGAGAGAGAGAGAGAGAGAGAGAGAGAGAGAGAGAGAGAGAGAGGAGAGAGAGAGAGAATGAACAATGTTTAGGCTTCTAGGCTCTAGAATGGGGTCAAACAAAGGAATGCAAAACAGCAAAAACGAAAATTACTGGAGACAGAGACAAACACTGACAGACAGACAGACATTCAGTAAGACAGACACAACATGACTGAGACACAGGCACTTACAGACAAATGGACACAGAAAGACATACAGTCTCATCAGTATGCATAGAGCACAGATCTTGCCATACACCGCACCTACCTGTAAAATTAATACTCCTGTGAAATCGTTCCACGTAAGACCGGAAAAGCGTCTCACTGAAAACAGATAAAATGTTCGTGACATAAACAGCAATATGGCTGCCAAAACAGTAAAACACTGACCACATTATGGAGTAAAACAATTATCTAGTTAATTCCTTACATTTGCTTGAGCCTTGCAAATTCCACTGTTAGATACCGAAACTGGCTGAGTTATCTTGTAAGTTGAAATGCTCTCCTCATACTGTCTACCTGATCTACCCACAAGATAAAGACTAGCCACACAAGGAAGAAACGAAAACCCGACTGACCACCAAACAACAGAACAGTCTAATCAAGCGAAAAGTCAACGGAAGAAACAACATCAGGGTGAACACACAAAGACACTAAAACTGAAATAGCCCCCCCCCCCCCCCCCCCCCCCTCCATCACCATCCTCCATTAAAAACGCAAGCAAATACGCAGAAACACTTTCGACAAGAATGACATTTTCATTCTCACCAAAAGACAATGTAAAAAAAAGTTACTAAAAACTTAATTTTCTACAAGCAGTTGTTGGACAAGAAAAAGATTGTTCTTCTTTCTTGTCTATCTTGATGTATTAGGAGTCTATGGGGTTTGACTGGGGTCAATTAGAATGGCAGAAACAAAAGCCTGGAATTGCCACAGAGACAGACAGGCAGTCTCGTTGTCTCTGTCTCTTTGTCTGTGTCTGTCTGTCTGTCTGTCTGTCTGTCTGTCTGTCTGTCTGTCTGTCTGTCTGTCTGTCTGTCTGTCTGTCTCTCTCTCTCTCTCTCTCTCTCTCTCTCTCTCTCTCCCCTCTCTCTCTCTCTCTCAGAAACACACACACACACACACACGCACGCACGCACGCACGCAAAGCTTATCATACTATATTTGTCACAGAGAAACTGTACATCTGCTCTACAGCTTGTCACTAAAGAAGAAAAAAATAATTATCAGAAAATACTGAGACGATAAAATTACACAAAAACAATACAAAGACAACAAATTGGATCCAAATACCCCAAACATTTGATCTTGCAACACGGATCTGAGGGTTAGGTGTCGGAATGACCTGCACTCCTCCACCCTTTCTCGCTACTCTCCCCACCTCCGTCTTCTTCTCCATCCCCTTAAAACACAGGGGACGGGATAGCCTAGTGGTCAGTACATTGTTCTCGCAATTTGACGACCCGAGTTCGATTCCCGTTGGAGGGGATTTTTCCCCTGGAGTTAACATCAGTGCTGACTCCACTCTCCCCCAAAGTCCTTTGGATGAGACTGTAAACCGAGGCCCCGTTGTGTGAACACATGCAGAACACCTTGCGCACACGTTAAATCCTGTTCCGCTTTTCGTAAAAGTAGGCCATCGTGTGCCGGTGGGAACAGATGGCAATTTCAAAACTGCATACACACGGGGACTAGATGAAAAAAGTGCTTATCCCATTATCCTCGATATAAAATAATAAAATAAAATGAATTAAACAATAAACCCAAAATAAATAAACAAGCAGTCAGTGGATCAGAAGAGTTTCCTCTTGCGTTCAATCTCTCCAAAACAGGCTTTGCAAACAGTGTCCCCATGAGCCACATGAGGAGCCTCGGTCTACAGAAAGATTTGATTTGATTTATTCTTTTATATCGAGGATAATGGAATAAGCACTCTTGTGCTTTTTTACATCCAGTCCCCGTGTGTATGCAATTTTGTAAATGTCATCTGTTTCCACCGGCACACGATGGCCTACTCTTACGAAAAGCAGAACAGGATTTAACGTGTGCGCAAGATGTTCTGCGTGCGTTCGCACACGGGGCCTCGGTTTAAAGTCTCATCCGAAGGACTTTTGAGGAGAGTGAGAGAGAGAGAGATTACACAGAGATTGCATGGTTTACGTTTTGTAAGTTTATGTTGATGGAAAGGACAGTACACTTGAAAAAAACAACAACAAAGTAGTCCTATTTTATCAAATAAGGAGGGAAAATAGCTGCTTTTTTACACCCAAATATCAATATTGATGCAGTGTGTGTGTGTGTGTGTGTCTGTGTGTGTGTGTGTGTGTGTGTGTGTGTGTGTGTCTGCGTGCGCGTGCGCGCGCATGCACACGTATGTATGTGTGTGTGTGTCTGCGTATGTGTATGTGTGCGTGTGTGCGTGTGCGCGTATGCACGCGCATATATGAGAGTGTATAAGTGTACATACATGCATATGTACACACCAGTGTGGAGTCTGACATGAGCAACAGTCAATAAAAAAATTCAGAATTTTTTTGTGTGCTGAATATATTTTTCACTTCTATATCCAAAGTAGTCCTCACGGTATCAATCAATCAATCAATCAATCAATCAATCAATCAATCAATCAATCAATCAATCAATCAATCAATCAATCATCAATCAATCAGTCCGTCCGTCCGTCCGTCCGTCCGTCCGTCCGTCCGTCCGTCTCTCTCTCTCTCTCTCTCTCTCTCTCTCTCTCTCTCTCTCTCTCTCTCTCTCTCTCCTCTCTCTCTCTCTCTCTCTCTCTCTTCTCTCTCTCTCTCAATATATATATATATATATGTATATATATATATATATATATATATATATATATATATATATATATATATATATATATATATATTATATATAGCATTGCTTCTTCGTTATAAATCACCACAAATATAAAAGTATACGGACCAAAACAAAAGATGCCCAGCAAACACACTATATTCCAACAATCCAAACTTTTAAAAAATGGATCAGGCATCCGCACTGGAATGACATGCACTCACCCACCTTGCATTACCTCCCTTCTATCGCCATCTCCATTTTCATTCCGGAAAAAGCAGCTGTGGACGGGTTTTCAGTTTGTTTCCAAAAGGAATTTTTAAAAAATCTGTTTTGAAACATTTCCTCCACAAATAGAACGATGTGCCTTGATCCTCTGAAATTGGCAAACTAAAGGAATCAGCATGTGTCTTTGAGATCTGAAATGTCTGTGTTCAATATAGTTTTTTCTTTCAATATAAATTGATCCCATCTCGTCGAATGAAAAAAAAAAAACCCTCTGCCTGTCTTATGGCTGTTTTATTACACCTGCACATGTATTTCACTACAGTTTCTACCTTTCTCCGTCTCTCTGTGTCCCTATATATTTGTGTCTATTTCTCTTAATGTTGTTTTGCTTCTCTGCCTGCCTGCCTGTCTGTCTGTCTGTCTGTCTGTGTGTCATGTCTGACTATCTGTCTTTCTCTATCTCTCTCACACTATCTATCTCTCTCTCTGAGAGAGACGACAGACAGACAGACAGACAGACAGACAGACAGCGCGAAAGAGAGAGAGAGAGAGAGAGAGAGAGAGAGAGAGAGAGAGAGAGAGAGAGAGAGAGAGAGAGAGAGAGAGACAGAGACAGAGACAGAGACAGAGACAGAGACAGAGGCAGTGAGACAAACAGACAGACAGACAGACAGATAGAAACAGATATTAAAGTGAGAGAGAGAGAAGAGAGAGAGAGAGAGAGAGAGAGAGAGAGAGAGAGAGAGAGAGAGAGAGACAGAGACAGAGACAGAGAGAGACAGAGACAGAGACAGAGAGAGAGAGAGAGAAAGTGAGAGCGAGAGAAAAGAAAGTGAGAAACACACACACACACACACACACACACACACACACACACACACACACACACACACACACACACACACACACACACACACACACACACACAATTTCTTTTCGGTGTGTCCTCTTATGGAGCGGCACTGTAGGAGGTTAGTACGTGTGCCGTCAGTTTGGGTGGGAGGGTGTGTGTATGTATCCAACGTGCGTTTAAATACATTGACATATACTTCCAAATGTTCCCCAAATACGAAATTCTACAGGAAAGTGGTCTGCTTCCAAACGATCAGCAACATGCAATTCACACAAATCATAAAAAGCATCGTGGAAATCAGCAGACAAAATGAAATAATCGTTCACACTGCAGCCACTATCTCCACTGTATGTGTAGCAACCTTCCTGGTCACCATTACACAAGCCGTTTAAAACAATCATATCTAACGCAGTGCACATACTAAGAAGAGAATTACCATAAAAATTAGTGTGAATATCTTGAGAGCAACGAGCAGAAGAAACAGTACTAGTTTTGTACTGAAGTTCAATGCTATTTGATACCTGTATTGGGGACACATTTGCAATTCTACTATTCAGGTCACCACAAGGAATAGCATAAACTTTGTCAAGCGACAATAATAAATCAGTCAAGCATTCTTCAAGAACATTAATTCCATTATCATAATCGAAGTGTACATAAAACGGGGAATCCTCTGAAGATACATAAGCACATACATATAAAACATCTTTTGAGAAACTGAATTACTCTTTATTGATCAAAAATGCACAAACATTATCATATCTAGTATTCAGTTCACAAATAAATTTACTTCTCGTATTTCACTAAACACAGTATTCCACCTGATTTTCTCCCTTGTTTTGACAGTTTAATTGCAGGTTTGCCAAATGTTTTAAATCCTACAAAAAATTCGGAGTCAACCACTTCATCAAACGTCTCCAAAGACAAATGAAATGAAAAGATGAAATATATGGTACAAAATCATTATGTATATAAATATTGATCACAAACCATTAACTGTTCCAGAAAGAAAAGAGAAACTTCTACAGTTAGCAACAAATGACGACGTCGTGTCTAGGACACTAGCCAGAATTCCCCTATTTCGGAATTCCCATGGATAGACTGACAGTGTGTGTGTGTGTGTGTGTGTGTGTGTGTGTGTGTGTGTGTGTGTGTGTGTGTGTGTGTGTGTGTGTGTGAGTGTGTGTGTGTATGTGTGTGTGTGAGTGTGTGTGTGTGTGGTGTGTGTGTGTGTGTGCGCGCGCACGCGCGCGCGCGCACGCGCGCTTATGTCTGCACATCTGTCTCTCTGTCCCATGTGTGTGTGGTGTGTGTCTGTCTGTCTATTTGTCTGTCTATATCTCTTCCTTTTGTATCCCATTGTGCTCTTATGCATATTGTAAAGCTATCCCTAAATAAATAAACATCATCCCCCCAAAAAGCTATCTCTAAATCAACAAGCATCATTCCAACAAAAAGCAGAGGTAAAATGCCATGTTTCCCCGCCAGTATTCTGGCTCTTGCCTACACCCCTACACTAAGCTGTAGAGCCTGGCCCTGAACACCACAGAAGGCCACAGCCCTGTAACAGAATCCTAATGGGCCGCTCTCGCCTTAATCCTCTGTAATGGACTTTTGTCTGGAGCCCAAACTGCCGCTATGCTTGCTCTCTCTCTCTCTCTGTCTCTCCTCTCTCTGTCTCTGTCTGTCTCTGTCTCTGTCTGTCTCTGTCTCTGTCTGTCTGTCTGTGTCTGTCTGTCTGTCTGTCTGTCTGTCTGTCTCTGTGTCTCTGTCTCTGTCTGTCTGTCTGTCTGTCTGTGTCTCTGTCTACGTCTCTGTCTCTGTCTTTCTCTTTCTCTCTGTCTCTGTCACCCCCCTTTTCTCTCTGTGTTTATCTCTCTCTGTCTCTGTCTGTCTCTGTCTCTCACTCACTCCTCTCTTTCTCTTTCTCTCTGTCTCGGTATCTCTGTCTCCCCCTCTTCTCTCTCTCTCTGTCTGCTTGTCTGTCTGTCTGTCTGTCTGTCTGTCTGTCTGTCTGTCGCTGTCTATCTCTCTGTCTATCTCTCTCTCTCATTCTTTCTCTGTCTCTCTCTCTCTCTGTTTATCTGTCTGTCTGTCTCTGTCTCTGTCTACGTCTCTGTCTCTGTCTCTCTGTCTCTCTCTCTGTCTCTCCCCCTTCTCTCTCTGTGTCTCTGACTGTCTGTTTCTCTCTCGGTCTGTGTCTGTCTGTGTGTGTCTCTCTCACTCTCTCTTTCTCTGTGTCTCTGTCTCTCTGTCACTCCCCCCCTTCTCCCTCTCTCCCTATGTCTCTGTCTCTGTCTGTCTGTTTGTGTGTCTGTCTATTTGTCTGTCTATCTCTCTCTTTCTCTTTCTCTCTGTCTCTCTGTCTCTCTCCCCTTCTCTCTCTCTCTCTCTCTCTCTCTCTTCTCTCTCTCTTCTCTCTCTCTCTCTCTCTCTCTCTCTCTCTCTCTCTCTCTCTCTCTCTCTCTCTCTCTCTCTGACGGTAACTGCCTCTCCTTGTATAAGTAGCTTGAGTTGACTTAGACTAAAGCGGAGTTGACATACACTTTCTCTAGTCTCTTCTACAACTAATCATTTCAAGAAGAGGGAAGGTGGCACAGAGAGAGAGAACTGAGAAGACTCGAACTCGAAACTCGAAAGAGGTTTATTCATGAAAAAAGTGCATTGGCCATTAACATGAAGGGGATTGCGATGATCGTTTCAAACATTATTTTTGCTTTAAGCTCTGACCATTACCGCACGTCCAATAACAATGTAAACCACAGCATTGGTTAGTATGTACATCGGAGAACACGAGAAATCTTACTGTCCGTGTTACCTCATCCGAGCACTTTCTTTCTGGACCAGTGCTGTGAACACGCTCAGCAAGAATCGTTCTGTAATTAGTTCTCTTTATCGCTAGGTCCTGAAGCAACTGGATAGGGTCTCCGTGTGTCTTTGAGTTCTGGATTCGTTCCCTTTACAGCAATACTGGCGAGTTTGACACGTTCCTCTTTCAACATGTTTTTCTCTTGCTGTTTGACAAACCAGTACACACATACTGGCTCAGTGTCTGGTTGGCATGCGTACTGGATCACAATGTCCTCTGATTCACAACGTCACAATATCTTCACCGTCTGAATGATGTAACACGGATTTTCTAAAGTGTGTATTTCTTTGTCTGTCTCTTAGCCTTTTCTGTACGGATCTATCAGTTAGAGTAGCCACGTACTGTTTGACATTTCCTGTGTCGAATGCACCAACAATATTATCATGGTTCACCTCAGGCTGCAAAACACACATATCAGCACAGTCACTACAATCAGACATACAGGGAGGTTCTAAATCAACCGATGATGGCAACTTAACTGATGTTTTTGTGTTGATGTCCTGTGTGTGTGTTGTTGGTAGTCTATTCCATGTGTATCTACACATGCTGTATTCCCCTGTTTTACTCCACTGTCAGGCAGACTCGAGGCACTGAGGACACAGTCACTTTCCACACACAAACACTTGCCTGCTTCTCTCTATGCTTTCGAGAGCGCTGTACATCTCGTTGTCTTTGAGAAACGATTTTTTCCTGTAGTACTGTGCTTGTGTGCTGCGATTCACGGTTGGATCCGCCATGTTGGTTGACACTGCTGTGTCCACTGGTTTCAGTCGCAAGACAAAAACCACGCTGTCCCCTTCTCCTGCCACTTTCCAGCTGGAAACTGCATTGTCAGTCAGCAGGGCGCCTAAGGTCCTCTCCACAGCCGCTGGAAGTCCAGTAACTGGCATTTTTGAATGAATTTCTAGTTTTACTGCTGCTCACAGAAAATGTACGCCCTGTCCGCTTCACTTCTCGTGACCGCCCCCCCACAGAGAGAGAGAGAGAGAGAGAGAGAGAGAGAGGAGAGAGAGAGAGAGAGAGAGAGAGAGAGAGAGAGAGACAGAGACAGAGACAGAGACAGAGACAGAGAGCCAAAGTGCGTTTAAATACATTGACATATACATCCAAATTGTTTACAAGTTAGTGACTAATGCGACTGGGTGTTTCTTAAATACATTTTTTTTTCTCATTACAGTCATCTGCCATTACCTCGCAACTGTCCAATAAACTAAACTGTCAACACCCCCTCACCAATCATGAGGGACTGCTGTTACAAGGCAGAATCCTGATGAGAAATTCTGGCCTGTCCTCATCACGGCACTTGCCTCTGAAGACCAAAGTGCTGGTGGAATGCTTCATCAAGGAGGCCGTTTCTCGCGTGGGATTGATTACTTTTATCGATCTGGACTAAACAAATCGATAGGAGTAGTCTGTAGTGTCTTTTCAGAGTTTGGATTGGTGGGTCCTTGTTGAAGCAGATTAGTTTCTGATGGGAGAGGGGCGGTGAAGCTGAGGAGAGGTTGCCGTGGTTTTAGACCTGTGGACACTGGGAGAGCAGAAACAATCCATTCCAATTGTTATGAGGGAATGTCTTAGTTGTTCATGTCTTTGAGAATTTTTTTTTAGTTTTATTTTTCCCTTTTGTTTTTAGCAATCTTCTGTCTTAGGCCTCGATCACTCTTCCTGGCAGAGACGTGGGGCTTTATGTATTTAGCTTAGCTCTTTAGTTTTATTGTCTATCTGATAACATACGTGTTTGTCAAATAATTGTTGATATGCACACAAAACAAAACATGTCTTGTATAACTATAGATGTATTCATCTCCCTGATTATGTGTGTTACAGTGTTTCCGTTTTTGGTCTGCTTCTGAACTTCTTTCTCAATAGCATTGTCTGTTTAATTTTAGCTTATTTTTGTCTTCGTTCATGATAGTATTTTGTTAGATAATTCAGTTTGTGTTGATTTGGAGACTAGTTTGAACGTTTATAGATTAAATTGATATAGAGAAATCAACATAATTATTTGTTTGTACTTTTTCTGTGGCTACAAGCTTCACAAACAAAGAAACAAACACACACACATAAACGTGCGTGCGCACACTCGCGCACACACACATGCCACACACACACACACACACATACACTTGCGTGTGCGCGAGCGCGAACACACACAAACACACAC
>CM060345.1:14360174-14367674 GCA_030674155.1 Stramonita haemastoma | reverse complement strand
AGAAGAGAGAGAGAGAGAGAGAGAGAGAGAGAGAGAGCGAGAGAGAGAGAGAGAGAGAGAGAGAGGAGAGAGAGAGCAGAGACGAAGAGAGAGAGAGAAGAGGAGAGAGAGAGAGAGAGAGGGGGGGGGGGGTATTCGTCACAACTGTGATACAAAAATTCATTTCAAGGTAAAAAAAATTTCCTAAAAATAATGTAAGACAAAATGACGTGATTACTTCGTTTAAAAAAAAGTGGCTTCTTGTACCCAGTTTCCTATAAAACTCCCACAACCCTTTTACAGAACAAGGTGGTGGGGTAAAGGGGACAGCCTGCTGGGTAAAGCGGTACCCTCCTGATCTGACGGCCCTGGATGGAGCCATCACGGAGGCAGCCGGTTTAGGAGAGTTGGTTCTGGAGTTAACATCAAGTCCTTTGGATGAGACTACAAACCCAAATCCTGTGTGTTCTTTTGCATGCATTCAAACACGTGACCTCGGTCTTATCCAAAGGCTTTTGACATTCAGCTCAATTTTCTTGTCAAACTGTGAAGAAAAAGGGCAAAGCTAGGAATGGAACCCAGACCCTCACGGTTTACTTGTTCGGCAGGTGAATGTCTTAACCGGTCTTCCCCCTTCTTTTTTGTTTTTAACATGTAAGCTGGACTCTTTTCTTTAACTTAATTATATTTCCGCCTTTTTTCCATTTCTCGTTTCTTTTTTCCCTCTTTCCACAGAAATCTTAAAGCGCGTGATCTTTTTGATCCGTGCCACTGGCGAAAAGCACAGACACAGACACATGGACACATGCATGCATACAAGCACACACGCATCCGCGCATACGTGTGTGAGGCATGCAAGCATGCCATCACGTTTGTGTTTGAATCAACTTGCAGCCACACATATAGATAATCAAACGCATGTGCGCACATATGCCAGAGAGGGTGAGGGTGGGGAGGTGCGGATCAGCCTGGTGGTGAGAGTGTTGGACATGTCGCTCCTGACCTGCTGACCTTAGTTCCTGTCTGTTTTTTCTGACAGGTAGAAAGGGTTTTTAACATGTGCCAAAGATGTTCTACCTGCGTTTGCACCCGAGACTTTGGTTTAAAGACTCATCTAAAGGACTTTCGGCAGAAGTGGATTCAGAGCTGATGGGGAAAACTCCGTAAATCAAACGACTCTGTGGTGGCTCAACCCAAAGCCGTCAAACCACGAGAACAGCACTCTAACCACTAGACTATCCTGCCGTCCCCCCCCCTCACCCTCCCCCCCAAACCGAGATTTGCAAATAGAAATCAGCATCCATACAGAAATATCAAAGCAGCTTGCCATGTAGCCTTCCTTCCTGACGGAGAAACAGAAAAGGAAAGGCTGTCAGATGCAGTGATGAATAAGACAAGCAAGAAGTCCTCAGAACATATTGGAAATGGGCAGTGGGTTTTTGTTGTTTGTTTAGAGATGAATAAAGAAAACGAGAATAGAAGCAAATCCCTGTTTAAGAAGCATAAGAAAAAAGAATTCCTTTAATGGCAGAAGAACATACAAAAAAAACATTTTCTAAAAAGCAACAGGTTTGATTTTTGAGGAGAACATTTTTTTCAACTGTTTGCAGATTTGAATAGGGCTCTGTGAATTGATTGAAACTCATCCTAAAAAACGGGAAATGGGGGAAATAGTCTATTAATCATTTACAGCAGAGGGCTTCACAGAAAAAATCAACAACCATAAAGATGCTAGGCTGCTACAAAAATAAACTGTATTTTGACATGGAAAAAAGAGCTGTGTAGAGAAGCATCAAAAACAAGATGCATTGCTTTGACATTCCGTTTCTTAAGCTAAAGATGGTGTCTTGTGTTATCGTGATCATGCTCAGATTCATTATCTTTATCACCATAATTGTCATTATCACCATCATCATCATCGTCATCGTTGTCGTCGTTGTCGTTGTCCTCATTTTCTTCCGTTCATTTTTCTCTTTCTTTACATTCTTTTTCGTTTTGTTTTAATTGTTTCTCCTTCTTCTTTGCCTTCTTCTTCTGTGAACTCCTCTTCTTTTTGCATTTTCCTTCTTCTTTGCATTCTTTTTTTTTCTATTTACCTTCCTCTTCTTTGTTGCGTTCTTCAAGATTCTATGCATTCTTCTTCTTCTTTCCATTCTTCTTCTGCTTGTTCACTTTACTGCATGGGGATGTTGATGTTTAGCGTTCTTCTGTCATGTTCAGTAACCCCCTTTTTCATAACTGTAATGAGTGTCCCCTTTTCTAACACTCTTCTTATTTCTGTCTTTTATCTCCCCCCTCTCTCCTCTCTCTCTCTCTCTCTCTCTCTCTCTCTCTCTCTCTCTCTCTCTCTCTCTCTCCTCTCTCTCTCTCTCTCTCTCTCTCTCTTTTGTTTTTTAATGTTTTTTTTTATTCTGTTCTTTTATATCGAAGATAATGGAATAAGCACTCATGTGCTCTTTTATATCCATTCCCCGTGTGTATGCAATTTGGTGAATTTTGTCATCTGTTCCAACCGTCACACAATGGCCTACTCTTACGAAAGGCGGAACAGGATTTAACGTGTGCGTAAGATGTTCTGCGTGCGTTCGCACACGGGGCCTCGGTTTATAATCTCATCTCAAGGACTTTTGGGGGAGAGTGGAGTCTGCACTGATGTTAACTCCAGGGGAAAAATCCCCTCCAACGGGAATCGAACTCGGGTCTGTGTGTGTGTGTGTGTGTGTGTGTGTGTGTGTGTGTGTGTGTGTGTGTGTGTGTGTGTGTGTGTGTGTGTGTGTGTGTGTGTGTGTGTGTGTGTGTGTGTGTGTGTGTGTGTGTGTGTGTGTGTGTGTTTGTGTGTGTGTGTGTGTGTGAGTGTGTGTGTGTGTGTGTGGTGTGTGTGTGTGTGTGTGTTGTGTGTGTGTGTGTCTGTGTGTGTGTATGAGTGTGACTGTGTTTGTGTTTGTTTTATTTACTTTTTAAATTTGTTTTTCTTCTATTTCCAGGATAATGGAGTAAGCACTCATGTGGGTTTTTTTTTTACATTCAGTCCCCGTGTGCATGTACTGTTAAAAGAAATTTCATCCGTTCCGTGTGTGTGTGTGTGTGTGTGTGTGTGTGTGTGTGTGTGTGTGTGTGTGTGTGTGTGTGTGTCTGTGTGTGCGTGCGTGCGTGTGTGTATGTGTGTGCATGTGTATGTTTTTGTATGTGTGGGTATTTTGTGTGTGCGTGTGCGTGTGCGTGTGCGTGTGTGTGTGTGTGTGTGTGTGTGTGTGTGTGTGTGTGTGCGTGCGTGTACGTGTGCGTGTGTGTGCGTGTGCGTGTGCGTATAAGTGTGTGTGTAATTGTATGCGTGTATGTGCGTGACGGTGGGGGGAGAGGTCCAGTAATGTAGGTAATTGATTTAAAGAAATAATTGAGGTGTCCTAAATCATGTGTATCATTATACCAACTATCAGTTTACAAAAAAAAAGATGACAATATAGTGTTTGCCGGAAAATTTGAATATATATGACTTTTAGCAAAGCCCTTCTACAAAATTAAATTGTAAGAAAGACAATCCTCTTTTGCCCTACTCTAGACTTGAACACCCTCTGATGTCCAAATTGGAGCACTGACATTGTGATGTAGCTATTAAATATGCCTCCCCCCTCTTCCCCACATAGAAATCCAACTCTTTTTCCAACCGTTTTCCAATAGCAGCCTTTTTCCTTCCTTCAAACTGATGATGTAAATGGTTCAACTTCTTTGGGCAGAATGTTTAAAGCACTCAACCTTTTTCTTCTTCGTCGTCGCATGCTCAGACATCAATTATTGTTGTGTTGTCATTTGAGCGAAAAAGGTGTTGCTCTGCTTTAGGTGCCTGGCAAGTCAGGACCAGCGCATTTGATTTCGGCTCAAAAGAAAATTGTTACGTGTTATGGCCTTTTAAACAAAAGCAAGCAAACAAGGAAACAAAAACAGGCAGGGGATAGACAAGAAAATGTGACAAGAAGTAACGGAACGTGGCAGAAACAAAATAGAGGGATAGAAAAGAGGAAATTCCTAGCACACAGTTTCCAGAAGGTGAGGATGCTGTTTATACTGAGAGGAGGGGGACTTGGTGTTTTGAGCTGAACCTAAAACCAAAAACTACAGACACGGAAATGCAGCACGCATCGTTGCCTGTATGCCTGAGACAGAAAAGCCTGCAATCAGGCTCACACGCACTTGCATCCATGAATGTAGATTAGCACGCACACTTACGTCACGTGCACGCACTGCTGTATTCACGTTCACGTTCAGACACGCACTCTCACAGTCACATTTGCACATTAGCTCGAGTGGCTAGATACCCACACAGGTGCGCGTGTGTGGAAAGATAGGGACAAGGACAAAGAAAGACAAAGAGGAAGACAGACAAATGAGATACAGAAAAGGAACGAGAAGCTAGGAATTGAGCACTACTACTACTTAAGGAACTGATTTGCAGAAACAACCCAACAAACACACCCAAACAGAAATATCCAGACTAAAAGACAGCCAGACACTCCGAGAGAAGCACAGAAAAAAGAAGGACACAGAAAACAGTAGTCGGATTCTGTGGTGAAAAAGGATAGACTCCTCAGAACTCCCAAAGTAGTGGCAGTTTGGAAAAAAGAAAAGAAGGAAAAAAATGAGAGTGGCATTCTGTTCCAAAAGGAAAATAAAACCCCGATGATGACTGCTAAATAAAAACAACATCAAAACCAGCAAAAAGGTTTCGATTGAATATTTTGATTAAAAGATAAAAAAACGAAAATGCCCAATTTCATTTGTTTATTTGAATAGGATCTATTAAGATTATTTCAAACAGGTTTGGGAGAAGGGGATGGAAACTAATCTATGAAACATTAAAAGCAAAGGGCTTGATAAGAAAAGAAAACAGTAAATAAGATTGGAGTAAATAGAAACTGTGATTTGAAATGTAATGAAAGAACCATTAAATAGAAAAACAAGATAATAGCTAGTGTTCTCGTCGTCATCATTATCCTCCTCCTCCTCCTCCTCCTCCTCCTCCTCCTCCTCCTCCTCCTCCTCCTCCTCCTCATCATCATCATCATCATCATCATCATCAACAACAACAACAACAACAACAGCAACAACTAAAATCTTCGTCACTTTCAGTGAAGTTGGCAGTTCTGATGGCAACTGTATTGATAAAAAAAAGTATTAGCCAAAAGGTGATAGCGAAAGAAAAGAAACAATTGGGGAAAAATGTAAAACAAACTCTTTACATGTATCAAGAAGCAAATAATAGTACAGAAGATGAGTCTTTTCAACTAAGAATGACGGGGGATGTACTGCACTAACGAAATGACCAGCTCTGCTTGTGGTAGTCATATGGACCAATGCAGGATCTCAGCAAAACATAAACCTGTTTCTATCTCTTCTTTGAAAGAGACAGATGTAGACAGAAAGACAGACAGAGAGGCTAACAGACATAGACAGGTAGACTAACAGAGGGAAAACTAGGGCTCCAAAGATGGTTCTTTTTCTTTCATGCAGACAGTTTGCACAATAACAGTATTCAATATGCATAACAAGAAGCCCGTCCCCTACGCATTTCACCAAAACAAAACTCCTTAAAAATAAAAAAAATGGACCCTACGTTTTGTATCAAAAAACAAAAGCCATCCACAAACACACACTCAGCCCCCAGATAGGCTCTGTTTCGTCCTCAATATTACTTCAATGCCAGTTATCATAATCATTACGTATTATCAGAAACTAGACATAATCACCATGGTCCAGGGAGTCTTAAAATGCACAAATGACCACGTGGGAATTATGCAATTTTTAAAGGAGAGAATAATAATGTCAGTTTTAACAAAGCAGGACTCGGCACTAAACTATCATTTTGCTAATGGTCTGGCAAATTAAAGGCCGCTATAATGGTTATAAAGATATTTACTGGCTGTTTTTCTCGTGGTCATTAAATCATTCTTTTTTTCCTAAAAAAAGGAGTTTTACACACACACACACACACACACACACACACACACACACACACACACACACACACACACACACACACACACACACACACGTACACACGTACACATGTACACACACACACACACACACACACACACACACACACACACACACACACACACACACACACACACACACACACACACAAACACACACATCTTCAATTTCGTAAACTTTCTGGTATTGACGTACTCTACAGTCGCTGACTCAAGCTGTAATGCGGTAAGTGCAAAAGAGTGCCCATAAACTTTAATGCACTAGATATTTCAAAGTGTAGCTACATGTTGTAGTAGGCACCCATCAGTCTCGGAAGACTATGGAGTTGCACTCTAGTCTTTAGAGCGCAAAGCCTGGGTAAGTCAGTATGGAGGGCAAGCTGTTACCTATGCAGCAGACCCCCCTCCCCCTCCCCACGCCACTGAAATGATCCATTGGAAAGGCAATGACCGATATGAATGGTTCCAGTACCGTCGCATGAGCTGCCAGAACGTTGCCATGCACAGCCCCAAACTGCCCTGGGACTCCAACTCCCCGATTTTTCCTCAGGGATGGTGTCTAAACACAACACTTGTGTGCATGCTGATTTTATTTATAATTTTGTCATCCGCTCCTACCGGCACACGATGGCCTGTTCTTCCGAAAGGCGGAACGGGGTTTTGACGTGTGCGCAAGATGTTCTGTGTGCGTTCGCACACGGGGCCTCGGTTTATAGTCTCATCTGAATGACTTTGACATTCAGTTCGATGTCACGTTGATAATATCACACGTATGCACGCATCTCTCTCTCTCTCTCTCTCTCTCTCTCTCTCTCTCTCTCTTCTCTCTCTCTCTCTCTCTCTCTCTCTCTCTCTCTCTCTCTCTCTCCTCTCTCTCCAACTTCCTATCCCCCTCTTTCTCTCTCTCTGAAATGTCAGGTGGCTTGCTTTTGATTTGTTGGCTCGTTAAAAGTGTTTGTTTTATTTGTTTTCTGAAACAGGTTTCTTTTCATTTTTTTGCTGGTTTTCTTTTGATTTACTATGACTTTCTTCTTACCTTTTTCTTTGTCGTGATGTCTTTCCTTTCTTCTCTGTCTTTATACCCAGTCTTCATACATTATTCCTTTTCCTGATCCTTTCCGTCAGTGAAAGCCACATGGATTAAGAGTTTAATCTAATATCGAAATACCCTAAAAATCACAGGATCAGGATCTGAAATCCTAGCAGCGGCTTCCGTATTAAGAAGGAAGGGGGAGAGGGGGGTGATGTTTCCGGATCTCTGGGGTCAGCTGACATGCAGACCTGTCCAAATCATACGTCTGTTTATTTTTTCTGTAGATGGAAATTGACACCAAAAGAAGTTCATATCAAACTAGTGCAACTTCTGTCGAGTTTGCATTGATTTTAGAAGGGCTTTTGTACTAAACAAACATATTACTATACTTAAATATCATATGTAGTCTCGCATTGTTGTTGTTGTGTGTTCCACAGCTTAACACGCTGGGGGTCACCCAGAATGTGCACTCTGACTCACTCATCCCACCTGGGAATC
>CM060345.1:14290174-14347674 GCA_030674155.1 Stramonita haemastoma | reverse complement strand
AAAGAAAGAAAGAAAGGAAGGAAGAAAGAAAGAAAGAAAGAAAGAAAGAAAAAGAAAGAAAGAAAGAAAGAAAGAAAGAAAGAAAGGAAGAAAGAAACAAAGAGAGAGAGAGAGAGAGATGTGTATAATCTTCTGCACACAGGAAAAACAAGCAAAACAACCAAACTTTCATTATTCTTTGAAATCTTTTCTTTCCAATTTTGTTTTTATTTCTCGCGTTCATTCTGTCTGTCTGTCTGTCTGTCTGTCTGTCTGTCTGTCTGTCTGTCTGTCTGTCTGTCTGTCTGTCTGTCTGTCTGTCTGTCTGTCTGTCTTCTGTCTGTCTCTCTCTCTCTCTCTCTCTCTCTCTCTCTCTCTCTCTCTCTCTCTCATTGTTGCTTTCGGAATAGTTTCGTCTGTAGTAATTTATTTGAAAGCACACACACCACACACACACACACACACACACACACACACACACACACACACACACACACACGCGCGCGCGCGCGCGCGCGCACGCACGCACGCACGCATGGGGGACAGATAGCCTAGTGGTCAGAACATTGCGCTGGCAATTTGAAGACCCAGGTTCGAGTCCAGTCGAGGAAATGTTTCTCCTGGAGTTAACATCAGTGCCGACTCCACTCTCCCCAAAAGTCTTTCGGATGAGACTTTAAACCGATGCCCCGTGTGCGAACGCACGCAGAACATCTTGCGCACACGTTAAATCCTGTTCCGCTTTTCGTAAGAGTAGGCCATCGTGTGCCGGTGGGAACAGATGACAATATTTACAAAAGCTGCATACACACCGAATGAAAAAAAGCACATGATTGCTTATTCTGTTATCCTCGATATAAAAGAATAAATAAATAATAAAATAAATAAATAAATAAACACACGCACGCACGCACGCACATATGTGTGTGTGTGCGTGTGTGTGTGTGTGTGTGTGTGTGTGTGTGTTTGTGTGTGAACTGAATTACGGTATTTTAATGGTTACTTAAACCCCTTTTCTTCTGTTTTATTTGCCCTGGTGACAAGTTTAAACATATCCATAATTATTTTAGTTGTTTTTAAATAAAAGTCGTTGCCTTTTAATTGCAGTTACAACGTTGTGTATCATGCATAGTTCATTCGCTAATGTTGTCTAATTTTGAATATATATATATATATATATATATATATATATATATATATATATATATATATATATATATATATATATATATATATATACATATACATACACACACACATATATATATATAGAGAGAGAGATATCTAGATACATAGATGTACATATATATATGGCATGGAGATTAGTACAGAGAAAACCCAGCTGATGGCAAATAGGTCCAATGGCATCAGCATACTACCTTAGTAATATGCAAAACGGACGCATAATTATGCAAACATATTACTACTGGCAAATCTCAGAGCTCTAAGTCGAGGAACGAGAGAAAGAAAGAAACAAAAACACAACTAAAATCAGCGCATATCATTTAACATCTTAGACAGAGTGCAACTTTTTTCTACAGTAACTAGAAAATTAGAAAAGCAATAACTTCTCTGTACAGCTACAAGAAAAAAAGTGGAATGGTAATAATGTTTTTAAAAAAAGTGACGCTCATATTCATATACAGAGCGCAATGATTTTCTGTCTTGTAAAGCACTAGAGAGATTTTACTACACGGCGTTACGCACAGCTACTATGACTGTGGCAAACGGTGTCTTCAATGACTGTAGTAGCCTGGTACCAATACTATCGCCTCAGGCAAGACCTACAAGAACACTCCTGACAATGCCGCGGGAATCAATGCTATCCTTGGGTACTTCTTGGTGCGTTATGTAGAACTTTGTCTTTGACCTAGTGCAATACGATATTATGATTATGTCAACTTTATTCATGCTTTTGTCTCTCTCTCTGTCTCTCTCTCTCTCTGTCTCTATGTGTGTCTCTCTCTGTTTCTCTGTATCTGTCTCTGTCATTCTCTTTCTGTGTATGTGTGTGTGTGTTTGTGGTTGTATTTGTGTGTGTGTGTTTATGTATGTATGTATGTATGTATGTATGTATGTATGTATGTATGTATGTATGTATGTATGTATGTATGTATGTATGTATGTATGTATGTATGTATGTATGTATGTATGTATGTATGTATGTCTGTATGTATGTATGCATGTGTGTGAGGGAGAGAGGAGAGAGAGAGAGAGAGAGAGAGAGAGAGAGAGAGAGAGAGAGAGAGAGAGAGAGAGAGAGAGAGAGAGAGAGAGAGAGAAGACAGAGAGGACAGAGAGACAGAGAGACAGAGAGACAGAGAGAGAGAGAGAGATGCTTTTATCTTGCAGTCAATAGCCTATGGCCGAACTGACGTTCACCTTTTTTCCCAAGGCGGACCGTTTCTCTTAGTGGAACTGAAGCAACACATGCAACTAGGTAGTTCTGTGGTAGAGCTTTAAACATGGCTGAAATGAGGCAGTTTAACACACACACACACACAACACACACACACACACACACACACACACACACACACACACACACACACACTCACACACACACGCGTGCGCACGCGCCGGCGCACACACACACACACACACACACACACACTAATATATATATATATATATATATATATATATATATATATATATATATATATATATATATTATAATATATGTATGTATGTGTGTGTATATTTTAGGTTACAAGTATATATGTATATATATGCGTGTGTTTATATATATACATAATTTATTGTATATATATACATATATACTATCTTCAAACAAATTATGTATATATGTAAAATCATGCATATATATTTATATGCATGTTTATATATATATACACATATTTTATTGTATATATATATACATATATATATACACACATATATATACACACACATATATATATATATATATATATATATATATATATATATGTATATATATATATATGTATATATATACATATATAAATCAACGCGTGCTATCAGATCCTAGTATTAGTTATATATAATAATTGTTTTTCCATCAGCAAGAAAGCAGTTTAACTATTTAGTTCTGCCCTTTGTTTATTTATTTAGTTTTTAAGATCACAAAAACAAACGCGAGTGCAAGATCTGTCATGTTAATAGCTTTTGTTACATATATTTTGATCAGTGTGTCATTCTCTGAGTCACAGCATCCTGAATCTTGATGTTCTTTTTCTCCTTTTTTCTGTTGTTTGTTTTGGTGTTTTGTCCTCTTTCATTACGACGATCCAACATGTCTGTTCTCCAGCTTTAATCACAGATGTAACAAGGCTGAGCCAAGGGCAGAGAAAGAGAGAATAAATGTGGAAGAGAGAGAGAGAGGAGAGAGAGAGAGAGAGAGAGAGAGAGAGAGAGAGAGAGAGAGAGAGAGAGAGAGAGAGAGAGAGAGAGAGAGAGAGAGAGAGAGAGAGAGAGAGAGAGAGAGAGAGAGAGAGAGAGAGAATGAACACTGAAATTGTTTAATGAACATCGACCTTAGGTCACATTAAACTTTCAGGGGCAAAAATAGAAAGATGCAAAATACGAATATAACTTTTCGTAAACTTTGATAGGGCTTTGCCATAATACCTTAGCGTGTACACGATATAGAACACCATTGAAAATGTATATTCTGAAATCATGACTAAAATAAATAAAGGCTAAGACTTCATAACATACAAAATACAAACAACGGACACATCATACATCATTACAATTGAAATCAATTTACTCACAGACTTCCATTGTCAAAATAGCTACAATACTCATACACTAGAAAAGTGTGCCCACAAAATACAACCATGTAAGCCCCAGGCCAATGAAATGTTGTATACAAAAATATTGTATTACACTGTGCTTATTCATGTCATAGAGACAGAGAGGGGAAAGGGAGAGACAGGGACAGAGCTAGAGAGAGAGAGAGAGAGAGAGAGAGAGAGAGAGAGAGAGAGAGAGAGAGAGAGAGAGAGAGAGAGAGAGAGAGAGAGAGAGAGAGAGAGAGAGAGAGAGAGAGAGAGAGAGAGAGACAGACAGACAGACAGACAGACAGACAGACAGACAGACAGACAGACAGACAGACAGACAGACAGACAGACAGACAGAGTCAGACAAGAAGGAGAGGAGAGAGAGAGAGAGAGAGAGAGAGAGAGAGAGAGAGAGAGAGAGAGAGAGAGAGAGAGAGAGAGAGAGAGAGAGAGAGAGAGAGAGAGAGAGGAGAGAGGAGACCTTTTAATGAAGAGTAATTGACAGTGGTAGGACTGGCGATTGTGCGAGCTGACTGGCCTGTGTGATGACTGTGTGTAGGGTAACGTCCCCTGCCTGCAGCTATTCCGCCCCTGGTGATGCCCTCACAATGACGCATGTCCCTCCCTCCCTCCACACCTGCCATCTGGACTGATGACAGCATGACGCTTGCTAACGCGAGATGATGAAGTATTCAGCATTAACACGCTACGGCTGCTGTTTGTAGCAAACAGGAAACGAAACAAAAAAGCCTAAGACAAAAGAGCTAAGGGGGCGCTGCTCTTGTGACGGCGCGCTCTCCCCTGGGTGCTGAGCCCGAATTTTACACAGATAAATCTACCATGAGTCAAAGTGCTACACAATGCAGTGGAATACATTCAATACAAGACAAAACAATTCAATGCCATGCAATACACTTTAATAGAACACAATGCAATACAGTACAATGCAATGCAATCAATACAATACAGTAGAGTTCAGTACAATACAATGCAATACAATAGAACAGCACAATTCAATACACTACATTCAACACAAGACAATACAATTCAATGCCATGCAATACAATACAGTTCAATGCAATACAATACAATACAGTACAATGCAATACAATAACAGTACAATACAATACAATTCAATGTAATACAATACAGTGCAATGCAATGCAATGCAATGCAATACAGTACAATACAATACAATGCAATACAATACAATACAGTGCAATGCAATAAAATACGATACAGTACAATACAATTCAATGCAATGTAATACAATACAATACAATGCAGTACAAAATACAAAAGCATGCCTAATTAATTGATTTAAGAATTTTAAAAAAACACTTTCATCAGAAGTGATCTTTGGTCTAAGATTGCCAATTGCCACTAAAGATGTTGTCCTACCTTTTGTAAGAAGGCAAACGAACCTAACATTTTTATGAACTCACTGAGGGAAGGAATAGGCTGGGTTACATACAGGTCCACAAGAAGCCTATCAAAGTCAGGCTGCTGCAGGGTCACCATCCAGTCAGGCCCGGCATTGCTTCTGTGTCGCTTTGGTGGCGTTCGGTGGTGCTGGTTCTGAGCCAACATACACAAGTTAAAGAATCCCTTCTAAGCCTCCTGCAAACCACACTATTAGCTAGACACATAAAGGCAGACAGACTCAGTGAGATGCCCAACCGGGGTTGTGACCACGACAACATCCCTACAATGACACTCTTCTGTTAACATTCAGACCAAAAGGCTTTGAAACAAACTGGAAACAGGAACAGAAGTGTAAAACCAGAGTAAAACCAAAACAGGTTATCATGAGACCAGAGTAGCCAGGTCCACCGAATTAGAGATTAAAAAAAAAAATTATTTCATGATGATCAATGATGATGATGATAAACGGATGTTTTTTACGGAAATGCATGTGCTTTGGGACTATTTGACAGGACTGTACTCTACATTTCTTATCATAAAATATTCCTGTGTCGGCCAGATTCGAGATATACAGACACCTGCAGTGTTGGTCCGGTAATTTAAGCAACACTCTCAAAACTAGATGCATAACATAGACGAATCTCGATAGTGTGATCCCAGTCTTCCCCAAGAGGCCATGGCAATTTCACTCTGGACAGGAACCAACCAGAGCAAAAATGTCAAAACAAACAAACAAAACAAACCAACAAGATCAACAACGACAAAACAGAAAACCTACCTAGCGCTCCCAGTAAGCTAACCACTTTACCACGGGGACTGGTTGAACGACCTACTCTTTGATTAAAGCAAAGCCCTTTAGAAATGTGACAATGGATACATTTTCATGGAAAATACTAACACAGAACAGAGAGCGCTTTAAAAGCCAAGCTTTGATCGAGCCGATGGCATTGGGCATAACTATCGTTTGTATGACTATAGCTTATGGTGGCAAAACAATAGTTATACATTATGTAACCAGCTTGCCAGAGCGAAATCAATGCCACTACCGTTTGCTATAACAGACAAAGAACTGAGGGCTAGATCTACCTGATGGTGGCTGTCTTCTTAAGAAGTGTGACATTGTCAAGCCCACATGATTCCGCTTTTCAAGGTTCTTTTTCTTTATTGTTTGTCTTCTTTTTTCTAAGATGATCAAAGATATTGGTTCCACGGCTTTAATCTTAGAAGTAACATTGTCCATCAAAGACATAGGAAGAAAACGAAAAGCTAGGTTAGGAAGGGATGGGATGGGATGGGAGGAGAGAGAGGGAGAGAGAGACAGAGACAGAAAGACAGAAAGACAGACAGACAGAGACAGAGAGATAGAGACAGAGAGAGAGAGGGAGAGACAGACAGACAGACAGATAGATAGATAGATAGATAGATAGATAGATAGATAGATAGATAGATAGATAGATAGATAGATAGATAGATAGATAGATAGATAGATAGATAGATAGATAGATAGATAGATAGATAGATAGATAGATAGATAGATATGTAGCCGGGTGCGATAGATCTAGTGCCGGGTGCGGTAGATCTAGTGTGTGAGACTTAGCGCGACAAGTGTGTGTGAGTGTGCATGTGCATGTGTGTGCGTGTGTGTGCATGTGTGCATGTGTGCATGTGGGTGTGTGTGTGTGTGTGTGTGTGTGTGTGTGTGTGTGTGTGTGTGTGTGTGTGGTGTGTGTGTGTGTGAGCGGGTGTGAGAGAGATTTTGTTATAACATTGTGTGTTTGATGTAGTGTGCTAGACTTAGCGCGACAGGGGAGTTGATTAGATTATATTCCATGCAATCTTGTCGCTGCGTAGTATTTTCGGACTTTGTGCTTTTAATAAGTATAGTTAAGTTCGTGTTTTTGTCTTCACCCATACCTTGGTCTTCACCTGTACCTGAATGCTGAGGAACGAATAAAGACTGTCCAGCCAGCTACTGTCTTCCCCTGAGTTCTGTTGAACAGTTGCTATAAATTGTTGCTGGAGAATTGTTGTTCCACTTTTTTCCTAACCTGTCTTATTCCTTACCTCTCGGTACCATCACAGATAGATAGAGAGATAGATAGACAGACAGACCGACAGACAGACAGACAGACAGACAGATAGATAGATAGATAGATAGATAGATAGATAGATAGATAGATAGATAGATAGATAGATGGGTAGTAGATAGATAGATAGATAGATAGATAGATAGATAGATAGATAGATAGATAGATAGATAGATAGGTAGATACATAGATACATAGATACATGGATACATGGATAGATAGATAGATAGATAGGTAGATACATAGATACATAGATACATGGATACATAGATAGATAGATAGATAGATAGATAGATAGATAGATAGATAGATAGATAGATAGATAGATAGATAGATAGATAGATAGATAGATAGATAGATAGATAGCGAGAAAGGCAGATAGACAGACAAAGAGAATACTGGTCTCGTGCGTCTTAGAACAGACAGGACATTTTGAAAAGACATACTCTGCATTTTTTTGGCAATAGAAATGAATTAAAATCATTGCGCCACTGAACCTGAGCATCGGCTGTTTGTATAGTTGGTGGTTTTGGATCGGATTTGAAATTGATATATTAATGACAATGATGACCAGTGTACGTTTTATTTTTTGTTTGTTTGTTTGTTTTCCTAACAAAAACATGACACACCCAGCAAGAAGTTGATTTACTGTTCAAAAGACTATCAAAAGAAAACAGCACTTCAAAAGAATATTATACTTTTTTTTCGTCTCTGTAGCATGGTTGTGCTACAAAAAAGAGAAAAAAAGGTGTAATATTCTGTTAAAATGTATTTTTTTCGGTTTAACTGATGGTTATGTGTGTGACTATCATTGGCTACAAGAGAATATCTGGTAAAATGAATACCAAAGCCAAGCAACTAAACGAAAGTTTCTCTCGACAAACTTGACAAAGTCATTTACACAGTCATGAGAGAGAAAGCAGCAGGACTGGCTGTTTCATCGTTTGCTTTGTTACTCAGTGTGATCATAGGAAGGAAAACAGAGTGCCAGACCTATCAGGATGGTGGCTGTTACTCCGAGCCATTCGCCATTGTCAAGGTCACAGTATCCTGGCTTTTGACCTTTTCTACTGGTTTTCTTTCTTTCTTTCTCTTTTTTTTTAAAAGATGATCAAACATATTGGTTCCTTTGCTTTAATCTCAGGACTAACAGTGTTCGCCGATGGCAAACAAGAACAATCAGAGAGGTTAATGGAGATGAGGGAAAAAGAGGAAAGGAGAGAGAGAGAGAGAGAGAGAGAGAGAGAGAGAGAGAGAGAGAGAGAAGAGAGAGAGAGAGAGAGAGAGAGAGAGAGAGAGAGGAGAGAGAGAGAGAGAGGAGAGAGAGAGAGGGGGGGGGGAGAGCAGACAGACAGACAGACAGAGCCAGAGAGAGACAGAGAAAGAGGAAGAGATTGAGATAGAGAGGAGATAGAGACAGAGAGAGAGACAGAGAAAGAGGAGGAGATGGAGATAGAGACAGAGACAGAGAGAGACAGAGAAAGGGAGACACAAAGAGACACAGAGAGACACAGACACGCACACAGAGACTGAGACAGACTAATTGAAATTGAGAGAGACAGAGAGTGACATAGAGACAGAGACAGAGACAAAGTGACAGGGACAGAGAGACAGAGAGACATCAATAGAAAGAGGGAGAGAAATGTTGAGGGAGAGAGAGAGATAGACAGACACAGGCAGACAGGCAAAACAACACTACAGACAGACAAGTATTCGACTTTCTCTGAGATTAATCCAACCTGTAGCAAGATATTCCTTTTGACGCCGAAGGTGCACCACACTACAACCTGTCTACATTTCATGAAACAATCTATATCTTTCTATCTATCTATCCATTTATCTATCTTTCCATTTATCTATCCATTTATCTATCTTTCTATCTACCCATCTAACTATCTCGTACTCTGGCGACAGTGGGCTTAGCCCCAAAAACTTGACAACCAGTTCCCTCCATTACTCTTTCTATTCTTATTTCTCAGGGTTTACTAGGCATAGAAGATGTTATGCTTTCTCTAAAATCGAATGAGGATGCACACATCAATAAACTACCACTAGGCATAGTATATGGAACAAACATGATCTGAAACCATCATTGCTATCATCCCCACTATCGTCAACATCATCACCATCAGCAGCAGCAGCAGCACCATCATCATCATCATCATCATCATCATCATCATCATCATCATCATCATCATCATCATCATCATCATGTCCTATGACCTAGATAGTCGGGGGGGGGGGGGGGGGGGAGGGGGGGTAAAGGCTGCATTGATCAACAACTTTCCCCAGCCTGTTCTGTTTTCAGCCGCTTCGCTGCAGTGTGATCATGTACATGATGATCTAGTCATTTTTTTATAAACTAGTCGAGACATTAAGAAAACAAAAGTGTCTCATAACCTATAGAATCGTACGGGAGCGAGACATCAGAGACCTCAGCTACAGTGCCTATCTCCTCTCCCTCGCTGCTTTATATTCTTTGTTCCTAAAGAGGACATGTTGCTATTTACAGCTGGGTGAACTGAGGAACTGTATGTATGTATCTTCAGTTTAACGTCTATTCACATTTCGTGATTTTAGACAAACAAACAAGCAAACAAGCAAACAAAAAACAAAACAAAACAAAAACCTGAAAGAGTTAACAATAAACTGAAAAATGTCATTTAACAATGCTGAAATAAGAAACTAATCCTAACACGACAAAAACTGGATTATTGGACTTCTTTTCAACGCTAACACAATGTCCAACAGCAAAGAAGGTTCAGACAAAATCTGATCCAGTGACAAACTAGGTACAGCATGTGTCATCCCTCATTTATAGATTTAAACCAAACGCATTCAGGACAAAATACGTGAAAGATGTAAACTGTATTTGTGGTGAGAAGATTACAAATAGTCATGTCATTTTTAATTGTGAACATTTAAAAACATTTTTACCTGCTGAGGAACTGTATTGAAGCCAAGGTGCACAGACGGTCCCCCATTGTTTTGGTAACTAGGCTCGATGCCGCTGAACATTGGTTGGGGGAAGCGAGTGCTCTGGCCACTCTAGGCATCCTGCCCCAGGAAAGAAGTAGGCTACTGCCACACAAAAGAGAAACTAATCTGTTTTTAAACACAGATATCAGTCAAACTGATGGCCTTGTGTATAACCTATTGCTTTTTATTAGGTGTCCTCAAGAAAGAAATAGATCCACATTTACTGCAGTAAATTCTCCAGCAAGAAAGCAGGTTGAAAATCTGTTTTCTGTTTGGTTTGTATTACTTCGGGCACGGGATGGCTCAGTGGTCACAGCACTCGCTTTCCTCCATTTCAGGTTAAGCAGCATCAAGCGTGGTTACCAAGTGGATGGGTGAATGTTTGCGCGCCTTGGCTTCACTACAGTTCCCCAGTTCACCCAGCTGTAAATGGGTACCTGCCCTCTTTAAGGGTCAGGGAAGGTAAAGCAGCGAAGGAGAGGAGATGGGCGCCGCCCTCAATATGGCTGGCCCTTAGAGAAGCTGAGGTCTTTGATGCCTTGCTCCCCTACGACCACATAGGTTATGGGACACCTTTCTCTTACTTTTACCTTTTTTTACCTTGTAGCTAGTTGGTGTGACTCCAGAAACCAGGGAAGCGTTGGTTGGATCTATCGTGACTCTTGGTATTATTCTGAACTTCTGCCGCCATTGTCAAGGTCACGTCGTCCTTGTTCCCTTGTTGTTCCTTTACACCATGATCAACCATATTGGTTGCTCCGCTTTACTCTAAAGGGTGAACTATGCCCACGAATGGCAGATAAGAAAAACCTTAAAGGATTGAGGAAAAACGAATACAAAGAGGGGGAAAGAGGAGAAAGAGGATGAGAGGAGAGAGAGAGAGAGAGAGAGAGAGAGAGAGAGAGAGAGAGAGAGAGAGAGAGAGAGAGAGAGGAGAGAGAGGAGAGAGAGAAGAGGAGAGAGAGAGAGAGAGAGAGACAAATACATAAAGAGAGACAAGAGACAAGCAAACAAACCGACTTATATGCAGAAACAGAAAGACATAAAATATATAGAGACAGAGAAAGATAAAATAGGGCAAGAGCAACAGAGAAACAGATGAAGAGAATCATGTGCTTTATAAGTTTTCTCTGAAAATAGTCACAGATATAAGATGTTGTTTTGATACGTAAAACTAAGCATACCATGTCATATCTACCTTTGCCAGAAACAGCTCCCCATAGTTGCCTATAAACAATAAAAGATAAAAGTGAAAATTATCTCAAAATCAATGTGGTCATTGAGGAGCGAGGCTTCAGAGACCTCAGCTTTTCTAGGGGTCAGCATGTTGAGGGTGGCGCCCATCACCTCTCCCTCGCTGCTTTACCTTTCCCTGACCCTAAAGGGAGCAGGTATCCATTTACAGCTGGGTGAACTGGGGGACTGTGCTGAAGCCAAGGTGCAGGAACGGCCACGCAACCACACTCGATGCTGCTTGGGGAAAGTGAGTGCTCTGACCACTGAGCTACCCCTTCCCTACAAACCATCTATCATTATCTATTTATCTTCTATCTATCTACTTCTATCTATTACACTATCACTCTATGATCTATCTAACTATCTTCTATCTATCTTCTATCTATTTGCTATCGTCTATAAATCTTGTTTATCTATTTATATCTGTAGTCCATCTGAGCTATCATGATATTACTATCGATTATCTATCTACATCTATTAATTATCTACTATAATTAGTCTATCTGTCTATCTGTCTATCTATCTATCTATCTATCTATCTATTATCACTATCTACTATCTATCTATCTATCCTTAGCTGGCGACGTGGGGGCACCGTGAGACTTGACAACGTTTCCTCCATTCTCTCGTTCGCTTTCTCAAATTGTTGATTCTGTAACCTCACTGAAGGCTGACATGAGTTACAGGTTTTATACAGAAACACACAGATTAAGCCTGCACACACACAACAACACAAACATCGCCTAAGTCAGACTCGAGGATCACAAAGCAACAACATCAGCTTCTGCACCAATACACACCTTACAAATCCCCGTGACTATCCCCCTATGCTGTGAATCATGACTTACAGCAGAGTTAGAGGAGAATCCAAGCATTACGTGAACAAGTGCCTCAGAACTCCTCAAAATATCATAACAAAACAACAGCCCAATACTATGTGAAAGAAGAATCAAAAAAGCGTGTGGGCCCCCAAAGCTTTGCTTCACATAGAGCGAGAAAGCTGAAATGTGGTTTGGTCACACCACAAGACACAACACCCAGCAAAACCCTCTGCAGGAACAGTCGAGGGCAGATAAGAAGAGGCCGCCAAAGAATCAGGCGTTGACAACTCAAAGCATTGGCTGCCAAACCATGCAAACACTCCTACTAGCCACAGGATCGGCATAGCATGGAAAAAGATCTTTGTTGCGTAATCTCAAGTCCCCACGTCTTGGGACAGGGGATGAGTGAGGGAGTGAGTGAGTGACAGACGGAAACCATTACATAATAATTTACACACAATGTACACACACACACGAAACACAACACACGCACACACACACACAGACACGCAACCAGCACACAAACTACGAAGCAACACAACAACACACAACAACAACAACACACACACACAAACAAACACACACAACAAACACACGCACACGCACAAACAGCTGAATACGATGGTTTGAACCATGAAAGATGAACGTGAGTAAATGTTCTTATACAGAAAAACATAATATCAAGCGCTGCCACACACACACACACACACACACACACACACACACACACACACACACACACACACACACACACACACACACACACACAAACACACAAACACACACACACACACACACACACACACACACACATACACACACACACTACACACACACACATACCATACCCCCCCTCACACACTTCACACACTATCTCCCCCCCCCCAACACACACACAATAACCCCCCCCTCCACCCCCCCTAACCCCCCCCCCCCAAACTCTTTAACATATCTCTCCATCAAAGGTGATGGCTATGTGCATGAAGATTATTTTGTTCTGGCCAGAAAAAAGGGGCCCTGCATAATGTCAACTCAGCAGCGAGAAAGCCATCTAACTTGTCGTTTGTCCCTAGGCTTTGCTACTGGGCGTGATTAGAGAGACACCGGGAAACATTGGACACTGCGGGAGGGGGGCTGTTATTCACAAACAGCCTGGCCTAACGGTGCTGGCGTCACTAGCGTTTCATAGCATTTTTTTTTCTTTTGCTTTTGCTTTATTATGAATGAAACGCATCAACTCTTCCTCTTTCATCCCAGAAGTAACAACAATACGAGGCACAGATGGACAAAGGAACAAAGAGAGGTGGAGAAGAATAAGAGTTGGAGGGGAGAGAGGGTGAGGGACGGGATGGAGGGGAGGGGGGGAGAGGATTAGAAAGAGGGAGAGAGGTTCAGAATGACAAGAGAGAAAAGACATACACGAGACTGGGAGCAGAGATACAGACCATATGGGGGAGAGAAAGAAGAAGAAAGAAGAGGGAGAGAAAGAAAGAAAGAAGAGAAAGAAAAAGAAGAAGAATGAAGAAAAGAATGAAGAAAAAGAAAGAAGAAAGAAAAAGAAGAAGAAAGAAGAAGAAAGAAAGAAAAAGAAGAAAAAGAAAGAAAGAAAAAGAAGAAGAAGAAGAAAGAAGAAGAGACAAGACGAGAAGACGAAAAAAAAAAGTGTGTTTTTATTTTTTTTTTATTTTATTCTTTTAATAGAGGATAATGGGATAAGCACTCTTGTGCTTTTTTACATCCAAGTCCCCGTGTGTATGCAGTTTTGGAAATGTCATCTGTTCCCACCATGGCCTACTCTTACGAAAAGCGGAACAGGATTTACGTGTGCGCAAGATGATCTCCCGGGTGTGTGTGTGTGTGTGTGTGGTGTGTGTGTGTGTGTGTGTGTGTGTGTGTGTGTGTGTGTGTGTGTGTGTGTGTGTGTGTGTGTGTGTGTGGTGCGTGTGTGAGTGTGTGGTGCTGCGTGTTTGGCGCGCGCGCGCGTGTGTGGTGTGTGTATGTGCGTGCGTGCGTATGTGTGTTGCTAGCCCGTGCATATGTGTGGGTGTATCTGTGTGTGTACGTGTGTGTGTTAGAGAGAGAGAGAGTGAAACGAGAGAGAAGAGAAGATAGAGAAGATAGACAGAAGACAGACAGACAGACAGACAGACAGACAGTGAAGAAGAAGATCCTTTTCTGTCTTTCTTTTTTCTTTAATTGTTTAACATTCTTTTGTTTTTTCTTTCTGTTCTGTTCGTGTTCATTTCTTTCTGTATTTTGTCTGTTGTCTTTTTAATGTTCTGTCTTTTTGTACCTGCTTCATTTTCCTTCTCTTCTTTTTCTTTCTGTCTTTCTTTCCGTCCTTATTCTGTTTTTCTTATTCAATCATTCTCATTCCTCTTTTCTCTATTCCTTCCTCTTTTATTCTTGTTTTTTTGTTTCTTTTTTTCTTTGTTTTTTAACGTTGTGAGTTATGTATGTTAATACATTACACGCATTTTGACTGATTGGTGCAAAAGGGTGCAGTAAATAGTTGATTATAATCAGCCATTGCAGCTTATAATCGCTTCATTATTCAAGGACTACTCTCACTAATATTTTGTCACATATTCCAAGGAGGAGACATCTCAGTGGTCAGAACATTCGCTTTCCTCAAGCTCAGGTTAAGCAGCATTGAGCGCGGTTTCCAAGAGTGGGGACTGTTTGCGGAATTTGGCTTCAGCGCAGTATCCCTAGTTCATCCAGCTGTAAACACCTGCCCTGTTTAGGGTCAGGGAAGGTAAAGCAGCGAGGGAGAGGAGATGGGCGCCGCCCTTCAATAAGCTGACCTCTGGAGAAGCTGAGGTCACTGACGACAGAATAGTTATGGCCATATGGGAGCACAATTACCTTTATACCTTTTTTGTCCCGTATTCATTTTTGACAGAGTAAAGAACGTAAACCGAAAACAAACAAACAAATGAAGAAAAAAGAGAAATAGCAAACAATAACCAAGCAAGCCCCTATGAACCCAGAATTCTTCTGTTGAAAGGAAATACGCTTTCCGTTATGATCAGCTATGTCATACTTTTACTTTAGGTATGTGTCATCAAAATTATTAATTTTGACTTTAAAGACAAAAAAAGTTTACAGTTCTTCCTTTAAGATGACAGCCTTTGACTGAAACAAAAAAACACGAATAAGCCTAGAATAACTACACAAATATAGCCGTAGTATATAGTATAGCGTTTGTAATCACAAAGTTATTTTTACCGTGAAGCTGATTCCTTCCTCTGAAGTCCTAGGTAAAGCAAAGTGGATGTGACATGGTAACCCCTTACCATTCTCCTGTAACGCTACGTTCAATAGGACAGAGAGCCAAGTGTCTGTCTGCCACATAGCATGGCTGGTGTGGATCACGCTAATCCTGCCTTTAGTGTCACAGCAGGGCTGTCCCTTTCTGCCTTCAATAGTTTTGTTTAATTGTTGTTGTTGTCGTTGTTGGTGGTGTGTTGTTGTTTATTATATTGTTTTTTTTTATTATTGTTATTTATGTTGTTTTGATGTGTGATGATGATGATGATGATGATGATGATGATGATGATGATGATGATGATGTATGATGATGATGCGTATCAGGAAGCCAGGAAAATAACTCAGACACATTTCCAGATTGAAACACACATACAACACACACACACACCACACACACACACACACACTCACACACACACACGCACACACACTCACACACACACTTACACACACACCACACGCGCGCACGTTCACACACACACACTCACACACACACAACACACACACACAGACACACACACAACACACACACACACACACACACACACACACACACACACACACACACACACACACACACACACACACACACACACACACACACACACACACACACACACACACCATTCAAACCCACCACATTGCATGCAGGCTGTACCCTATCACCTAAATGAATCATCCCTGGGAACTGCTGATGTTGATTGTTATTTTTCCACAGCCATGGTCACTGGCCAAGCTGGCATCTTCGTAACGAAGATAGAATGACTTTAACCTGTTCGTGTTTGCGCATGGTCACACACTGGTGCTCTGATAACAGGCGACCCACACCCTTATCAGTAGAATTTAACTCCAGAAGAAAGATCACCTCCTACCTCTGTGATACGGGACCGGTTTGAAAAAAAGCACATGATTGCTTATTCTGTTATCCTCGATATAAAAGAATAAATAAATAAATAAATAAAATACACCTTCTCGCTCCCTCCGCTCGACCGCAGATACTTTGTCCTTAAGAATACCCAGATTCAACCTATCTACCGTTGGCCGCCGCTCTTTCTCTGTTTCTGGTCCATCAATCTGGAATGACCTCTCTCTCTCCCTTCGGCAAAAGCCTACATATGACACTTTTAAATCCAACCGCAATACACACGTGTTTCAAACCTAAGAGTTTGTCTTCTGTTTCCATCTCCTATCTGTCCCTGTCTTCAACATCTGAAATCACTTCACCCTGCCGAGGTGTATAACCTTTATAAGTGTGTGCGTGCGTGCCTACGTGCGTGCGTACGTGTGTGTATGTGTGTGTGTGAGTGTGTGTGTGTGTGTGTGTGCTTGTGCGTGTGCGTGTGCGTGTGTATGTGCGTGCGTGTGTGTGTACATTCGAATTTGCTTAAACTATTAATTGTCCTTGATTGTTTGTGTGTTGTATAGGTCGAATGCAAGCGCTTTGGTTTGTTTTTGTGTTGTTTTTACAAGATATAGTGCTATATAATTTTCATTTATTATTATTATTATTATTATTATTATTATTATTATTATTATTATTATTATTATTATTATTATTTAAATGAACCCTTCATCGGGACCTTGAACCCACATCCTCAATACAAATACCCTAAGACTATTCAAACGAAGCGTCTAACGTCTAAGCTTTGTCAGCTATGAAATGCCATGGTATTGTCTTAAAAACCTGAAGGGAAAACTATCCTTACCTTGAGAGCACACTGCAAGAAGTTGATCAGCAACTCAGACACCTTCACAACAAGCTGCTTGTAACCTAACCAAGCTGTTAACAGGCACAAAGAACTCATTTCTAACCGCTGTTATGTTGACCAGGATAAAAAAAAACCAGCATAAAAAACAAAACAATATCTGTCAATTAAAATGGCCCAGTTGAGGCCCTGTTCAACAGGCTGGGTCTGTCACACAGTGTGGCAGCATTGTCCTACATCATTAGGTTTGGTCCACGAGGGGTCAGAGGTGTCACACTGCGCGGTCATCAGCTTCGGGGTAAAGGCTTTTTGGGTCGCAGAGAATACCCCTCCCCTCTCCCTGCCCGTTTCCTTTTAGTCTGTGTCTCTCGTCTTGTCTGACTCTCCGTGTGTGTTTGTCTGTGTTTCTCCTGCCTTGTGTTTGTCTGTCTGATTGTGGCTATGTGTGTGTGTTGTGTGCGTGGTGTGTGTGTGTGTGTGTGTGTGTGTGTGTGTGTGTGTGCGTGTGTGCGCGCGGCATTGTTTCTTCTACCTGCTGGTCTGTCTGTCTGCCTGTCTGTCTGTATGACTGATTGACTGTCTGTTTATTTGTTTATTCCGCTCTCTCTCAAAGCTGAGCTTTTCGGTGTCACATACAGACACGGACCGACACACATGCACGCACACACGCACACACCACGCAAGCACACCCTCACAACACACACACACACACACTCACACACGTGCGCACGCAATACACACACACACACACACACACACACACACACACACCACACACCCCACCACACACACACACATATACATGTCATTTAATGATCGCAGTACAATACAAATCATGATAATACAACACAACACAATGCGATATATCACTGTACAATACCACCAGCACTACCCTACCACTTCAGACGTCGCCAACAGCAGAGAAACAAACACGTTGTTCGTCACACAGAAAGCACAGGTAGCATGAATAAAACACTATGTACATTTTACAACTTAACGTGATGAAAAATCCACAACAGTGGAACTGAAAGAAGGAAAGCTGCCTGACCAGATGTGATTATGTCCGTCTGCTAAAAAGTCCTTACACCCAACCGACCCAAAATCTGACCTTTTACCGAGTTACATGTACATCTACACACAGTAGACGGCGAAGACTTGCGGAAATTTGTGAATAATACAGGATTCAAGATTGGACTCATTTTTTATCCCTCTTAGGGCATGTCAGATTTCAGTTTATAAAATCAACTGTAAAATATACCATTTGGATTAACAAAAAGTATACTGCACTTCGTGTAACAGGAATGGAACTGCAGCCGACCTTTCTATCAATGTCATGCAATGTATTTTATTTTATTATTTTATTTTATTTTATTTATTCTTTTATATCGAGGATAATAGAAGAAGCACTCATATGCTTTTTTTCGTCCAGTCCCCGTGTGTATGCAGTTTTGTAAATCTTGTCATCTGTTCCCACTGGCACACAATGGTCTACTCTTACGAAAAGCGGAACAGGATTTAACGTGTGCGCAATTGTTATCTCAGCCATATCTGTAACCACACAGTAGCCACTTCTCCTTGCTTCATAGTCAATAATCATTGTCTGCAGAAGACTTTCTACTCTGCATGTGTTCAACGTGTTTGGCAAAGTTTTGCAATTTGCTGTCTGTCATGAAATGTGGTTGCCAATATGACGAGTGACCGTTTGCACGCCTTGGCTTCAGTACAGTCTCCCAATTAACCCAGCTGTAAATGGGTACCTGCCCTCTTCAGGGTCAGGGAAAGTAAAGAAGCGAGGGAGAGGAGATGGGCACCGCCCTCAGCATGCTGGCCCTAGAGAAGCTGAGGTCTCTGATGTTCGCTCCCCTACGACCACATAGGGTATGGGACACCTTTACCTTTACATGAAATGTATTCATTGTGCCCCAAAATAAAGATGTAATTCTTTAGGTAAATGGATCATACCAAGGCCACCGAACCATTTCAAGGACCTCGCAATATACACAGTCCTTGGTCTGTTCTCAGCTATCATTTTCTTATCTGTCGATGAGCAATTTACTTATAAATGACATGGGATGTGACGATGATGATACTAAACCTCAGTGGTGCTATCAACATAATAGTTTCACTGGTTGTATACACCCGTCATTGTCACAGTGGAATCCCCTCCACGGGTACTGGGTGTGAAGGCTTTTATGGGCTCTACAAATACAGCATTTGCTATACAGTTAGCCTGGAAATGGCACCTAATGTCAAGATAACGGTACTAAAGTGCCGTGTACTAAAATACTAATGTGGTGCTATCAAACCATGTTATAGTCACAGTGGAATCCAATCCATGGCTACGGGGTGTAAAGAATTTTATGTGCTCTATAAACCCAGCATATATTCTCTTCATGGTAACTCTACCGGCCCTAAGTGACAACCTCGCCCCCAAGGTGTCAGAAATGCAAATAAACGTCTCTCCGGAAACTGGGAAAGTTATGACCTCACTTCCTCCTTCACCCTTTGAGTAAACTGTGGTGTAGGCTATACTCCACCTTTAGCTTCTGGATTAGGTAGTTAATTCTATAGAGTGTTAGTAAAAAAAAAAAAAAAATCAATTAAAAAAAAAGCCAGTTCTGCTGATTTTCTCTGACGTTGTTATAAAGTATGACAAACTATATACACTGTGTACATGTTTTGGGGATTGAGGATATAGAGCACTGCCAGGTAGTCACAAGGAAAGTCAGAAACGCTCTTCAAAGAAGCATTGCTTGTGTTTCTACAGTGCTGATCCAGAGCATGCATAGTCTGGTTAGAGTGCTAGCAGATACTGAAGAGGACTGAAGAGGTACGGTGTTTTCTGTAAAAGAACAACAAAAAATCACAAAATACCAAATCGCATGTATTTTGAGAGAGACGCAAGTCTTTCACAAACATTTTTTTTTAATCTTATTTCTATGGGTGCCTGAGTACATGCAGTATGAGTGCAAGAACCACTTAGGAAAACAGAAAGAAGGAAAAGCACCAAAAGCAGTGTGGGTGTTTGGCCTGTAGGCTATGCCTGGCTCTAGTGAAGCATTGTGGTCTCCCTTGTGGCGGTAAAAGTACAAGACATGTGTGGTCAGCAGAAGTGTTGAGGCCTCAGAGCTGTGATATACATGACCAACTGCCCATAAGTTGGCCCCCTGTGAGGTACACCGTGTTCATAATGAAGGTACAGGGTAAGTGAAGTTTGTAGCGGGTAGTTCTGTATGCAATTAGTGGATATAATTTCCTCTCTTTGGCTACACTTCTGCCTGTCTGTCTTTCTGTCTGCCTGTCTGTCTGTCTGTCTGTCTCTCTCTGTCTCTGTCTCTGTCTCTCTCTCTCTCTGTGTCTCTGATTTCCAGATTTTAGACCTCCCATGTGCTCAACCCCACTATTAATTTCTTGCACGCACGGTAATACCCATTCTGTTTTTCAGAAGAGTGAACTATTTATGCAGGGTAGAATGAATATATGTATGTATCTATCTATGTATATATATGTATATATATATATATATATATATGTCAGTAAGTCGTCTATGTAATTATACATTGGACAAAGTAGATTAACCCTTGACTGAATCAATGAGTACTTCAGTCTTTAATGAAATGGATACTGACAGACTTCTTGCTACAAACTTAGCTACATATAAATGGCGATTACCTGATAGAGAAAGTGAATTGACTTCTTAACATGTATTCAGTGTATTTGTATGCACTGGAACCCCAAGAGCTTGTTGATTGATTTACTGTCAATGCTTCGCAGCTTTTTCAATAAAGAAAGCGGAGTTGAATAGTAAACCTCCCGCCCATAAATCAACGTTGATATGACTTGTGCGTGTGTTCTCACATAGGGCCTCGTTTAGAGTCTCATCCGAAGGACTTGTGTGGAGAGTTGGAGTCAGTAGTGATGTTAACTCCAGGGTAAAAATCCCCACGAGCGGGAAGCGAACACAGGTCGTCAAACTGTGAGCCAATGTTCTGACCACTGGTGTGTGTTGTGTGTGTGTGTGTGTGTGTGTGTGTGTGTGTGTGTATGTGTGTGTTTGTGTGTGTGTGTGGTTTTGTGTGTGTGTGTGTGTGTGTGAATTTAACACGCACACACGCACACACACACACACACATACACACACAACCAGCTCACCTATAACTTGTAAGTTAACAAGCAAACCAGAAACCACCCCTCACCACCACCCCCACCACCCACTCCCCAAAAAATGAAAGAATAAATCCTCATTTGGTTTTATGACAATATAAACACGGAATCTGTTTACTTCTGTGTGCTTGAATTCCGATAAAACTAGGAATCGCCCATCTAAAATCACTTGCAAGCCGCAAAATGAGTGAAAAATGTAAATCCGACATCCCCTAAAGCGCCAGGGAACGATTTGCCTTACCCTCCTCTAGTCCCTGCAAACCTCGGCCGTTATATGATTGACGTCCCTTGGCAAGGTATCAGTGCTCTCCCTTGTTGGCGTAGAGTTACAGAGGCTTGCAAGGGGAATAAAGGGGATCGGATTTCATGGGATTTTTTATTTTATTTTTATGTTTAGGCCTGTGGTTAGCAGTATGGGGGCTCCTGTTTGTTTTCTTGACATCTCGTGCGTTTGTTTGGTGTGTGTGTGTGGGGGGGGGGGGGGAGGTGTGTGTGTGTGTGTGTGTGTGTGTGTGTGTGTGTGTGTGTGTGTGTGTGTGTGTGTGTGAGAGAGAGAGAGAGAGAGAGAGAGAGAGAGAGAGAGAGAGAGAGAGAGAGAGAGAGAGAGAGAGAGAGAGAGAGTGTGTGTGTGTGTGTGTGTGTGTGTGTGTATTTGTGTGTGTGTTTTTGTGTGTTTGTGTTTGTGTGTTTCAATTTTTTTAAACGTTGCACTGTAGCGTTTTGCGTTTAACAGGCAAATAAAAAGCAACACAATTTTATTGATAACGTCTGGGGAGTGGTGTGCGAGAGAAGGAGGCAATGAAATGTGAATACAAAAACAAATTTTGAAAAACCTTACCTGATGAAAAAATAGTTTTCGTGGAAAAGTTGAGACCAAAAAAACCGAACCACTATGCAAAATAAATAATTTAACAGATGTAAGGATCGCTCTCTCTCTCTCTCTCTCTCTCTCTCTCTCTCTCTCTCTCTCTCTCTCTCTCTCTCTCTCTCTCTCTCTCTCATCTGATTATGCTACTATAAAATAGAAAAAAAAATGTAGTGAAATTTTAGACACGCGTGGCGGAGAGGGGTTTTTTTGGGTGGTGGTGGTGGTGGTGGCAATGAAATATAATTCCGGCGTCAACCAAGTCTAGGAGAGACAGACACATGCAGCGCTGCTTGGGTAATTTGAATAAAGTGTTGGGTTTTCCCCTTCTTTTCATCGTGCACACAGTAATTGGAGGCTAATTGACAGTCAGGATGCAGTCTTTCCGTTCAGACCTGTTCATGTTGAAGTTGGTTTTGCCATGAAAAAAACAACAACAACCCAGCACAAGAAAACAAAAGAATGGATGTACCATAAAGGACATTGTAGGCATTGAGTTAACGACTAGAAGGAATCAAAACTGCGATCTCTTGATTTAATTTAGAATAGTATGGTAGCCATCGCGTGGGAGGAGTAGAGTTCGAGTAGTTTGTATTTTATTTCCTGACTGAAGGAGGGAGAGAGAGAGAGAGAGAGAGAGAGAGAGAGAGAGAGAGAGAGAGAGAGAGAGAGAGAGAACTCGAACTCGAACTCGAACTCGAACTCGAAAGGTTTATTCATGAAAAAAGGCCATTGGCCCATACATGAAGGGGGTTGCCGAATAACGATAACGATAATTGCTTTAAGCTGACACACGACGCTACTCCAAGCCATGGAAACCACAGCATTGATTAGTAATGTACATCGAGACACAAACTCTTTACTGTCCAGATATGTTACGGCATTCCAGCCTTTCTTTCCTCCAGTCTTTGTCACAAACACACCCTTAGGTCTAGGCTAGGCCTAGCCAAGAGACTGCTGTAATAGGTCTCTAAGTGTCGCTAAGTCCCTTGAAGCACACGATAGGGTCTCCGTGTGTAGTGTGTTCTGGATACGCTTCCCATTCCGCAAACTGGCGAGTTTGACACGTTCCTCTTTTAGCATGTTTTTCTCTTGCTGTTTGACAAACCAGTACACACATACTGGCTCAGTGTCTGGTTGGCATGCGCACTGGATCACAATGTCGTCTGACTCACACGTCACAATATCTTCACCGTCTGAATGATGTAGCACGGATTTTCTAAAGTGTGTATTTCTTTGTCTGTCTCTTAGCCTTCTCTGTACGGATCTATCAGTTAGAGTAGCCACGTACTGTTTGACATTTCTCGTGTCGAATGCACCAACGATATTATCATTGTTCACCTCAGGCTGCAAAACACACATATCAGCACAGTCACTGCAATCAGACATACAAGGAGGTTCTAAATCAACCGATGATGGCAACTTAACTGATGTTTTTGTGTTGATGTCCTGTGTGTGTGTTGTTGGTAGGTCTATTCCATGTGTATCTACACATGCTGTATTCCCCTGTTCTACTCCACTGTTAGGCAGACTCGAGGCACTGAGGACACAGTCACTTTCACACACAACACTTGCCTGCTTCTCTTTATGCTTTCGAGACCGTTCAACATCTCGTAGTCTTTGAGAAAACGATTTTTTCCTGTAGTACTGTGCTTGTGTGCTGCGATTCACTGTTGGATCCGCCATGTTGGTTGACACTGTTGTGTCCACTGGTTTCAGTCGCAAGACAAAAACCACGCTGTCCCCTTCTCCTGCCACTTTCCAGCTGGAAACTGCATTGTCGGTCAGCAGGGCGCCTAAGGTCCTCTCCACAGCCGCTGGAAGTCCAGTAACTGGCATTTTTGAATGAATTTCTAGTTTTACTGCTGCTCACAGAAAATGTACGCCCTGTCCGCTTCACTTCTCGTGACCGCCCCCCGAGAGAGAGAGAGAGAGAGAGAGAGAGAGAGAGAGAGAGAGAGAGAGAGAGAGAGCAATGAACAAGATTTATTCTTCAGGCCACCAGCCCCAAGAATGGGGTAAACAAAGCATAGCAAAGCAAAACAAAGCAAATACAGCAAAAAAACAAAATAAAACCTCATGATACATGTGGCAACTGCCGAAACATATCAAGTGTGAACATTTGTCCTTTTAAATCAAACTGACCTCTTTCAAATGCTGTTATTTTGTTTGTCAATTTTCCAAGTTTTTTTTTCTTATAAGTTCTCCTGAAAGATGATTCATTAATTGGGAGTAAGACAAGACGAAGTTTTACTAAACAATCCCTAAAACATTTTATATCCATGTATTCGAAATAAAGTTAACATCCAAAGTCAGCTTTAAACAGTCTAATTGTCTGATATATGTCTTTAGCCACTATAGACCCATTCCACTCTTGTAAATATACATCTATCATTCTTTGCTTAAACAACGATATAAAAGTATGTTCACAACCAGCTCCTTGTTCCAACCAGGCATACCCAAAACCAGATTAAACAAAGTATATTTAAGTAAAGTTACCCAGCATGTTTTACCGTACTCGTCCATATTAACGAGCATTATATAAGCTTGCTTAGGAAGTCTATTTATGTCCATTTTAGATCGCACTGTTGATGACGCAGTGATCCAACAGATCCCACAGCAACCAGTGAAAGAAGAACTGGACAAAGCCCCAGCCCTGGAAGAGGTAACTAAAGCCATAGAACAATTGAAGAGTGGGAAGGCTGCAGGCGTCGACGGTATTCCACCAGAATTATGGAAAAACGGGGGGCAAGCACTGCACTGCAAGCTCCATGAATTTTTTGTTTGCTGCTGGGAGCAGGGAAAGCTACCACAAAACCTTCGTGATGCAATTATAATCACCCTTTACAAAAATAAAGGGGAAAAATCAGATTGCTCCAACTACAGGGGGATAATTCTTCTCTCCATTGCTGGCAAAATCCTTGCAAGAGTTCTCCTCAACAGACTAGTACCTGCTGTTGCAGAACACCACCTCCCTGAGAGCCAGTGCGGCTTCAGAGCTAACAGGGGTACCACTGACATGGTCTTCGTGCTCAAGACAACTTCAAGAAAAGTGCCGCGAACAGAACAAGGGATACCAAGGCATTTGACACTGTGAGCAGGAAGGGCCTGTGGCAGATCATGGAGCGTCTTGGCTGTCCCCCAAAGTTTCTCAACATGGTGATCCAGCTACATAAAGACCAGCGTGGCCAGGTCAGAAACAGCAACGACCTCTCAGAGCCTTTCCCAATCACAAACGGGGTGAAGCAGGGCTGCGTCCTTGCACCAACCCTCTTCACTATCTTCTTCAGCATGATGGTTCAGCGGGCCACAGAAGATCTTGATGACGAAGACGGAGTTTTCATACGCTACCGCACAGATGGCAGCCTATTCAACCTGCGGCGTCTTCAGGCCCACACCAAAACCCTGGAGCAACAAATTCGAGATCTACTTTTTGCTGATGATGCTGCCCTTGTAGCCCACACAGAAACCGCCCTGCAGCATGTAACATCCTGTTTTGCAGAGGCAGCCCAGCTCTTCGGACTCGAAGTCAGCCTGAAGAAGACAGAGATTCTCTACCAGCCTGCACCTCGGGTAGCGTACCACCCACCTCACATTACAATTGGTGAGACAGAACTACAGACAGTCCAGCAGTTTACCTACCTGGGATGCACAATCTCCTCTGACGCAAAGATTGATAAAGATGTAGACAACAGACTGGCAAAAGCAAACAGTGCTTTCGGCAGACTCTACCACCGTGTCTGGAAAAAACAAACATCTGAAGAAAGACACCAAGATCAGTGTCTACAGAGCCGTGGTACAGACCACCCTCCTGTACGGCTCTGAGTCATGGGTCACATACAGACACCACCTGCGAATTCTGGAACGCTTCCACCAACGCTGTCTCCGCTCCATCCTCGACATCCACTGGAGAGACTTCACCACGAATGCTGAGGTGCTGGAGCAAGCAGGGATCACCAGCATTGAGGCCATGTTGCTGAAAACGCAGCTACGCTGGGCAGGGCATGTCTCTAGAATGGAGGACCATCGCCTACCGAAGATGGTTCTCTACGGTGAACTTTCCACCGGACACCGCTACAGAGGCGCACCAAAGAAGAGATTTAAAGACTCTCTGAAGAAATCTCTGTCAGCCTGCCTCATAGACCATAACCAGTGGTCAGTCCTTGCTGCTGACCGGCAGGCCTGGCGACACACTGTGCATCAATCGGTCTCCTCCTTTGAGGACAATCGCAGAGCGGCCCTTGAGGAGAGGCGAATGAGGAGGAAAAACCGCGTCCTACATCAACCCCAGAATCGACTTTTCCCTGCAGCCGCTGCGGCCGGGTTTGTTTGTCACGCATTGGACTGAACAGCCACCAGCGAGCCTGCACCAGACGTGGACAGTGCCCTTCATCTTCGTTCGCGAAGCCAAGCCATGATGATGAGAAGCCTAAACCAGTATTGAATGCACCTGACTGCACTGTTTACATAATTATAATGGATAACGTCCTACTTCTCTATTAACAAATTTATTTGGTACCCTAAGGGGTACGTTTAGAAAGTGTTTACATGCAAAGGTATGTATCTTTTCAACATTGCTCAGTCTATGAAGACCCCACATCTCAGATCTATACAAGAGAATTGGCAGTGCCTGCGCATTATCATTAAAAATTCGAAAAAAACAATCCTTTGGAATGCCATTTAGTTTTGATGTCTGTTTCACGCATTCAACACACGCATGCCTTCCTTTTCATGGCAAGAGCATCTACACCTCTGTTCAGGCTCATTCTCATGGTAAAAACAAATCCTAGTTAACTGTATATATTAACCACTTCTAATACACTGCCACCTAGATTCCATTTTTCATTCTTACCCCAAAATCCACCTTTGCGAAAACCCAAAAATTTTGTCTTGTCGATGTTAACATTCAATAACATTTTTGTACATGCATTATATAGACTGTTAATTTGTTACAGACACAGACAATAAGAGATATTGACTTTGTTTATTATTTTTATAATGAAAGATAGTGTGGATGCTATGTTTTAGACAACACATACACACTTGTGCGTTCGCACACGTACGCACACACGCACGCACACACAACCACACACACACACACACACACACACACACACACACACACACACACACACACACACACACACACACACACACACACACACACACACACACACACACACACACACACACACACACATTATACAAAGACCAAAGCAAGCAATTCACAATTTATAGCAAGCAACAGCAAGAAACCTCACTATCAGGATTCTGCATGCAGCGCGTCCTTTATGCCTGCAAAGAAGCTGCGGTAATAAAAAAGATCCTAATTATTGTTTCCTACAAAACATCTAACACTGCACAGAGGGTTAGCAAGCACACTGAAAAACCATAAGAAAATAAGAGAGAAAACAACATCTCAGAAGTCGGCACCCTGCTAGAATATTAAGCACATGCTGTTCGCAGAATTAAAAGCCATTTTACTCTGAGAAAATATCTTTTTAAAAAAATGCCATTTTTTCTTCTTTGTTCTTTCTTTCGTTGCTTCAGCGCCTGGCTTTATCACAGTTCCTGGTTAAACCACTGACGTTGGGGGCAACAGCAAAGTGAGAGGCTGTATGATCAGTGGCTTTTTTTTCCCTCTCATGGAATTCCACTTTACAGCTTGGTCTTTCGTGACCAGCTATGACTCTGACTAGGAGGCTTGACTTGCACAGTCCTTATGTACTGCAGCCCTGGGGCTAGTTGTCCTTTGGAGAACCTCTCCAACGCTGACTGTCCTTATGCCCTCTTTGCCGAGAGAGTGGGGATGTACTGTGGGCAAGGCATCTCCACTATAAGCAAATTTCTCCCCAGTGTCCGAAACAGCAGCTGCCTCCTCTGCTGTTTTCGAGGTCATCGTCTGATATGAAGGACAAACAAACAACAGCATCTCGTTGATATTGTAGCGGCAGACATAAGCATCTACTACAGAGTAATATCATCTGCCTGTTTTTTTAGAGGATCAATTCAAAGTGATGTGACCAAACAAAGTGTTGAACAAACTAGCAAAGAGGAATGTAGTGTAATTTGTTTCTTCTTTGTTTAAATGTCCATTCCACACAAGGTGATCTACACAAGCAAACTTTGGGGGGAAATGCTATACTCAATATACATAGCCACTTTCCCATAGTTGAATGATAAAAGTGATATGGCTTCAGCAGTTGATAGTATATATTACTGAGAATCGTATGATATGCTTTTAACGTCCTCAGGTTTTGATCTCGAAACAAATCTCAATTTTGTGAAAGAGAGAGAGAGAGAGAGAGAGAGAGAGAGAGAGAGAGAGAGAGAGAGAGAGAGAGAGAGAGAGAGAGAGAGAGAGACAGACAGACAGACAGACAGACAGACAGACAGACAGACAGACAGACAGACAGACAGACAGACAGACAGAGACAGACAGACCAGACAGACAGACAGACACACACACACACACACACACACACACACACACACACACACACACACACACACACACACACACACACAAGAATTTTCAATCCAACTGTTTCGGTACCTGCCATCATTTAAGGACGTGAAAAATCACACAAAACATCAGAAATTAGAAATCATAACTGGACAATTTTAGACAAATAAAACTGAATTACAAAAGTTCAGTGCACGATTATATAACCAAACAGTGATAATTTATCATTTGAAAGGACTGTGAATATTCCTATCTACCTTGTATCACATTATACCAGAATATAATAGGGAATTTTACAATACAACATAATGCATTACAGTAAAGCACAATACATTACAATACAAACGATACAAGACAGTAGAATACACCATAATACAAGTCAATACAATACGATACACTACAGTACAATACGATCCAATGCAAGGCAAAACATTTCAACATAATGCAATGCAATACAATACAATACAATAAAACAGTATAAACAATGCAAAACAATACTAGGCATTGTAATGCAATAGAGGATAATGGAACACATTGGAATGCAATACAAGGCTATACAATGCAATACGCACTATGTTTTGCAGAACTATAGACTGTACAATGCAATATTCACTAAATTTTGCAGAACTATAGAATATAGCACTACACGGTACGATACACTGCACTACATTCTCAAACTTCACTCCACTCCACTCCACCACACCACACCACACCACACCACAACCACACCACACCACACACACCACACCACACCACACCACACACACCACTCACACCACACCAACCACACACTCATCACACCATACCACGCCACACCACACCACACCATACCACACAACAACAAACTACACCTCACCACACCTTACTATACCACACCACACAACAACAAACCACACCACGTCACACGACACTGCACCACACCACACCACACCACATCATAACACACCACACCATAACACACGAATGACATGAGACATCCCTCCATTGTACTAAACTACAACACAGGATAGAACACAACACAATCTCCTACAATGTAGCACATCACAATATTATGATCCAAGGTCACGAGAATCTGTGCTTTGATGCATGCTGTTACTTTCTTTTATCTTTTTTTCTCTCTTTCCTCGTTTTCTTTCTTGTCCTTGGTTTTTTCTGCATCCTTCTTTATTCTTTCTTTTTGATCTTTTTTTTATTTCTTTCTTTCTTGTTCGCTTTTTTTCTTCTTTCTTTCTTATTATCTTTCTTTCTTTCTTTCTTTCTTACTTTCTGTCATCTTTTTTTCTTTGTTTTTTCTCTCTTTCTTCTTTTTCTTTCTGTCTGTTCTGTCTGTCTTCTGTTTCTGTTCGTTCTTTCTTCCTTCCTTCCTCTTCTTTCATTTCTTTTCTTTTTCTTTTTCTGTTTTTCTTCTTCTTTCTTTCCTTTTTTCTTTCTTTCCTCCTCTACTTCTTTCTTTCTTTCTTGCCTTCTTTCTTTCTGTCTGTCTGTATTTCTTTTCTTTCCTTCCTTCTTTCTTTCTCTTCTTTTCCTTTCTTTTCTTTCTTTTTTTCTTTTTCCCTTTCTTCTTAATTGTTTGTTTCTTTGTTTCTTTCTTTTTTTCTTTCTTTCTTTTTTCGTTCTTTTTTCGTTCTTTCTTTCTTTTTTTCTTTTCCTTCTTTTTTTCTTCCTGACTTTCCTCTTTTCTTTCTTTTCTTTTCTTTTTCTTTCTTTCTTTCTTCTTTCTTTCTTTCTTTCTTTCTTTCTTTCTTTCTTTCTTTCTTCATTACTCCGTTTTTTTTCTTTCTTTTGTTTCTTTCTTGCTTTCTTTCTTTCTTTCTTCCGTCCTTGCTTTTTTCCGATCTGTCTTTCTTTCGTTCTGTCTTTCTTTCTTTCTTTCGTTTTTTCTTTCTTTCTCTCTTTCTTTCTTTTTTTCTCTCTGTCTCAGAAACAATTACGGAAGAGCAGACACGGGAAACTGTGACATGGTAACAGAGGCCATTGAAAATAATGATGAAGATGTCGAAGGCATGCAGTGATGCCATTGATTTCCCCCCTCCTGCCATTTTAGTCCAAGTTTCTTTGTCTGTCTGCCTTCCTGTCTGTCTGTCTGTCTGTCTGTCTGTCTGTCTGTCTGCCTGTCTGTCTGCCTGTCTGTCTGCCTGTCTGTCGGCCTGCCTGCCTGTGTTTTTTCTGTCTGTTAGAGTTATTTTATGCATATCTGTCACTAGTCAGTCTAGGTGCTTATATATTTATCAATCCTTGTGTGAATAACTTTGTGGGTTTTTTTTTCGTTTTTGCGGATCTGTTGCCCAATATCTATACTTGCATATGTCTGTCTGTCTGTCTGTCTGTCTTACTGTCTGTTCTCTGCCTGTCGTTCTATCCTGTTATGTGCTTGTCTGTTAGTCTGCGTTTTTGTATCTGCTTTTCTGATCTTTCTCCCTCGGTCTCCCTCTCTGTCTCTCTGTCTTTTGTCTCTGCCTCTGTCTCTGTCTGTCTGTCTGTCTTTTGTTTGTCTCTCTCTTCCCGCTCCCCCTCTCTCTCTCTCCTCTTCTCTCTCTCTCTCCTCTCCTCCTTCCCCTCCCCCTCTCTCTCTCTCTCTCTCTCTCTCTCCTCTCTCTCTCTCCTCTCTCTCTCTCTCTCTCTCTCTCTCTCTCTCTCTCTCTCTCTCTCCTCTCCTCTCTCCTCTCTCTCTCTCCTCTCCTCTCTCTCTCTCTCTCTCTCTCTCTCTCTCTCTCTCTCTCTCTCTCTCTCTCTCTCTCTCTCTCTCTCTCTCTCTCTCTCTCTCTCTCTCTCTCTCTCTCTCCTCTCTCTCCTCTCTCTCTCCCCCCCCCCTCCCTCTCTCTCTCTCTCTCTCTCTCTCTCTCTCTCTCTCTCTCTCTCTCTCTCTTTAGATCTCTCTAACCCCTCTTTTTCTATTGCACTCCTAGACACAGACACAGGGCGATGGAGGTGAAGGGAGGAAGGGAGAAGAGTGGTTGGTCACAGCCTCAAGCCTAGATCCTGAAGTGTATGGGTTTGAGCCTTGGTCGTGGCCAGACAATGAAACAGAATGAACATTTCCAAATCCCACCACATGACGAGTCGCATTCAACCAGAGGTCAGCTTTTAGTCACTGACACATAAAAAAACTGCAATAACACTGCTATTCAATGCAGAAAACAGATTGAGAATAGAATGATTCTACGAAACATTATTATAGATTGAAATGATAGACTGCAGGAAGTGACAAAATGAGAAATTGGCAGGTTTAGCATCGTCACACTAGGTGGTCAGAATGAGGTCTTAGGTACTTTTAAAACATGTTTTAAAGCAAAAGAAAATCAATACAAGGTAGAATAGCTGCTTTGGTTTTATAATTCATACACGTTTTAAAAATCGACAGTCTGATCCATACATACCTAAAATGGCTCCTAGCAGAAAAGGGGGTCAGATGCCAATGGGCTCATTTCGTGGTAGAGTGTCACATAAACATACTCGCAATACTTATATTGTGCTGTATACCTCCTTAATGGCAGATTTCTCTGCATGAAATACGGGCTGCTCTCCCCGAGGAGAGCGCGGCGCCTACAAAGCAGAGCCACCCATTATTTCTTTCTTTTTCTGTCTGTATGGGTATTTGTTTCCCTACCACACATGCTTCCATACACGCACACGAAATTTAATACACATGCAGACAGGTAAAAAGGCAAACATGATCTTCTCCCTACTCTTCACTCCCACCTCTCCCCCTCCCCCCAAAAAGAGACACTGAGAAAAAAGTCCTGCATTATTTGTTTTACTAAATTGCTAAACACACACACACACATACACACACACACACACACACACACACACACACACACACACACACACACACACACACACACACACACACACACACAACATACATACCCCTTCCCCCCACACACGCACGCACACACACATACACCCCCCCCCCCCCACATACACACACACACACACACACATACCCCCCCCCCCCCCCCCACACACACACACACACACTCACCTGCAGGAAAGAGAACAATTCCATCATAAATCATCATCATTATTACCTCCTTAACAGAGTCGAACCAGAGACCTTCCAGTCCATACATTATCTTCGGCACTAACCACTGCACCAAAATGAGGAGTTGAGTTTTTGTGCAGGACATAAATCCTGGTTATATTTGTAATCATTCTTATAACCCACCAAACCACTCTTTGAAATTACAAGATACAAACAAAATAATGGTGGCCCTGCTCTTGTGGCGACGCTCTTTTCGAGGGGATAGCTGCCCAAATTCCACGAGAGAAATCTGCCGTGACAAAGTGGTATAAAATTTAATACAATAAATAGATATAATTATATGCAGAACCGCCACTGCCCTATTTCATTAGAATGAAATGTAGATCCCTTTGATATGAGTAGGAGTTTATTTCTTTGTCACTGAAACTTTTCTCTTTTTTTCTTTTTAATGTCTCATATTTTCTTTTTTGTTTTTGCTGCTCCTTCTTTTGTGGCGTTCCCATCCCTGCTGCTCCCATGCCGCTTGTTTCAATCTCCCAGCCACAGCCATATTCAGGTCCGTTATCTCTCATCCTTAGAGTCAGAAGTCCACTATTAGGCTGCCGTGGAGCCACCAGCCAAAGGGGCCCTGCACCTGCTGGGTCACTTTGGTGGTGTTCAGTAGTGCCTGTTCTGATCTAACATACGCAGGACACCACTTACTAAGCCCCCTACTAACGACAGTATTAGCTCAATCGCGGAGCCAGACTGAGTGAGACGTCCACCCGAGGTGGCGACCACCACAACGTCTCTCCAACGATCGCCCCACTCGAACCTCCAACCCCAAAGGCTTAGACACAAACTCACCACTGGCACTGAAGTTTATGGGGAAGCCGAATCTGAGGTCACCATGAGACCAGAGCAACGGGGGCCACCGAATCAGAGCTAATTTTTATTATTGCGTGATGATCAATGGTAATGAGAATGATGTAATGATGCTGCTGTGGAAGTGCGTCTGCTTTGAGACCACTTGACAGGGTCGTACTCTAAGCTTACTATCGTGATATATCCAAGCGTCAACCGGGCCCGAGAGCTACAGACACATGCAGTGTTGGTCAGGTAATTTTAAGCAACGCTCTCAAACTCGCACCTGTAAAGTGGATGAAGCTCGACTGTGTGGTCCCAGTCTCCACACTGAGCCCACAGAGCACTCACTCTGGGTAGGAGCCGGCAGGGGCCCGAAAAATCCATATGACTCTTATGGGACTCAACCTGCGACCTTCCAGTCCGAAATCCAAGCCGCTAACCACTGCGCAAATGCAACTGGTAATGTCGCATATTCTAATACTCGTCTCTTTTTCTCTTCTATTCTACGCTAGTCCCAACTCTCTTTTCTGTCTCATTATATATATATATATATATATATATATATATATATATATATATATATATATATATATATATATATATATATGTGTGTGTGTGTGTGTGTGTGTGTGTGTGTGTGTGTGTGTGTGTGTGTGTGTGTGTAGCCGGGTGCGGTAGATCTAGTGTGTGAGACTTAGCGCGACAGGGGAGTTAATTAGATTATCTCCCATGTGGTGTGTGTGTGTGTGTGTGTGTGTGTATGTGTGTGTGTGTGTGCATGTGGTTGGTGTGTGTGTGTGTGTGTGTGTGTGTGTGTGTGTGTGTGTGTGTGTGTGTGCTGCGTGAGCGAGTGTGAGAGAGATTTTGTTAATAACAAATTGTTTGTATGCTAGATCTAGTGTGCGAAACTTCGCGCGACAAGGCCCACGCAATCTTGTCGTTGTGTAGTGTTACCATTTGCAGACACACCAGTAAATTGTGAGACACTGTGTAGTTTTAATAGGTATAGTAACGGCTAATGCGAATGTGTGCATTTGTACTTTGCTCTTCCTCCCCTCTTAGCTTTCCTCCGCCCATTGCCATGCTGAGGAGCAAATAAAGAATGACCAGCCAGCTACGATTCCCGTGAGTCTGCAGTTGCCTAGTTATGAATTGTAACTTGAGAGTCGTTGCTCGAGACTTGTTCTACCACTTATTCTCCAATTTGTCTTAGTGCTGTCCTCTATCCGTGTTCACATCTGCTGCAAAGAGAGTATTGAAACTATGCACTGCATGATAGTCTGCTAGTCAACCCGACTGTAGACTTTACTTGCGTCTGTTAGTTGGGGCGTGTTCACAACAAGGGCAATGTTCTGTGTATGCTAACCTATCACCAATAAGGTAGGATAGCTACATTTCCATGTTGAGAAAATAAACCAGCATATCGGATTTTAAATGAAAGTACTATTTTTCTCCCAATATCATTGTCCAACACCTCAACTTGTGAAAACATTCTTGACTTGGAAAAAGGAAGACAACAGTAACTTATCTTCAGTTAGGCAATAGGCTAGGATTTTTCTTCGGAAAATTGTAAGAAAAACCAATGCAATTCACAAACCTCTTTTCCTTGAACTGGATTGAAAACAGAAGTGTATTTTCCTTCTGAAATCTAGAGCTTTTACAAGACTGACAGGTTTTGTCTTGTGCTGTGTGCTATAATCCTTAGTCAGGCAAACTACAGGATAGGTAGAGAGTGGCTGTCCATGATTAATTGTTTTTTTTGTTTAATCTCCGTTTTATTATGTTTGATAAAAGGAGCAGATATGACCTAGAAGAAATAACGAACTAAGACTCGTGTGTGTGTGTGTGTGTGTGTGTGTGTGTGTTCGTGTTTGTGCATGTGTGTGTGTGTGTGTGTGTGTGTGTGTGTGTGTTCATGCACCTGCTAGCTGCATGTGTGCTTCCAATGCCATGGACAGAGTTAAAAGATGAACGGAGCACGTGAAGGGCAGGTAAGCGCTGCTGTATTGTTATGAGATTTTCTTTATGCGTCTATCCTCTCACAAATGTTTTCTTTTCTAAGAAAAGCGACTGTTTACACATTCTGGATCAGGTTCTTTTTTTTTCATTGATGTTATATTCTCTTTGTTTTCAGCACAGCCCGGTGTTGAGAAGAAAGCAAAAGCTCGTGACCAGCATAGAGGCCATATCATGGCCACAGACGTTCAGATATTTCATGGCGTTTATTGAACCCTGTCACCGCAGCATGGGTCAACCTCCTGCTCTGCATATCTGCCTAGAAAACAAATGTGCAATTACCCAGGGTTTTTTGTTTGTTTGTTGAGTTGTTTGTGATTATTACTGTTGTTGTGTGGTGTTTTTGTTATTGTTTGGTTGGATGTCTCTTTTATTATGCTGTTGTTATTTGCGTTTGTGCCTATGCACATATGCATGTTGTGTGTGTGTGTGTGTGTGTGTGTGTTGTGATATATATCTGTGTGCGTGTGTGTGAGTGTATTATATAATTATATAATGTAAAAGTATGTGTGTATGTGTGTGTATCTGTGTGTGTCTCTGTGTGTGCGTGTGTGTGTGTGCTTGTTTGTGAGTATGTGTGTGTATGTGTGTGTGTGTTTATTTTTTTTTTTTTTTTTATTTATTCTTTTATATCGAGGATAACAGAATAAGCAACCATGTGCTTTTTTTCATCCGGTCCCCGTGTGTATGCAGTTTTGTAAATATTGTCATCTGTTCCCACCGGCACACGATGGCCTACTCTTACGAAAAGCGGAACAGGATTTAATGTGTACGCAAGATGTTCTGCGTGCGTTCGCACACGGTGCCTCGGTTTAAAGTCTCATCCGAAGGACTTTTGGGGAGAGTGGAGTCAGCACTCTGTGTGTGTGTGCTCTGTGTGTGTGTGTGTGTGTGTGTGTGTGTGTGTGTGTGTGTGTGTGTGTGTGTGTGTGAGTATGTATGTGTGTGTGTTCCTGCAGAGGTGGAGAAGTTTCTTTAAAAAATCTGATTGCATGCTGAAATAGCCACGTTTCCCCAGTCTGTTCATCATTATATTGATATGCAGCTTGCTGAAAAGTTACATACCTGTTCTTACCTCATCGGAGATATTCAGTGATTCTTCACTGATGCAGACATTTTTCAAATCATTATTGCACAGTCCAATTGGTTTATTATTATAATCATTATAGACTTTAAAGACATATCCTTATGTGGCTTAGATTTTCTCTTGTTGTTTAAGGTTATAGATAGTTTTATTGGTCACTTGCTGGATTCTGTTTGCAAATTGGAACTTTTACCATTCGGTACTCAAGATTATTCATATTTTTGTCTACATGTTTCCGAACTGCTCTGTGTAAATTTAGTGAATTAACCCCCCTCCCCCACTCCACTCCCAGAACTCTTCCCCCTCACCCCTCTCCCTTTTTTCCAGTTGTCTAATATCACATTTTGTGAAGAGACGTAAAATGAATCGAACACACACACACACACACACACACACACACACACACACACACACACACACACACACACACACACACACACACACGAATTTTGCTAATTCATTTTATTTTCCTTCTGCAGCACAACTGAAAGAAATTCCCTTGTGGGGGTGCCGGGGGCCTGTCAGTATAAATAGCATCCCCACCTTTTGGAAATTCTGTGCTAGAAATGTCCTGTTTTCTATCCCTCTCTTTATTTCTGCTTTGTTACTTTTTCTTTCTGTCACCTCCTCCTTCTTTATTTTCTGCCTTCTTGGTCCATTCTTCCGCCTGTTTTCAAGAAAGACTTAAAAAATAACAATTCTTTCTCATGCGGAAGTCGGATGCGCTGGGCCTGACTTGTCAGGCGCTTAACGGCAGCGTAACGCACTTTGGCTCATACAACAGACACCAACAGTTGCTGTCAGTGCGTCCATGTAAGAAGAAGAAGAAGACTGAAAGAAAGCAGCCATGATATTAAACAAAGAGACAATAGTACTACACATTATGAAAGCAGACCCAAGCAATGCTATGATCACATGTTCAACAACAACAACAACAACAACAAACAACACCAGCAGCAAAAATAAAGAAAAGAAAAAAAAAACTTCTCCAGAACAGTATCAACCCTTCCAATACATAGCTAAAGGACTATTTCGCCATGAATCTGGAATCTCCCCTTCTAAAAACACTGTGCTTAAGAAAAAAAACAAAACCAACCAAACAAAAACTAACGCCAGTGTTCTGCTGCTACATCAACTTCTTTGTTCCTTTCACTTTATGATTCTCTTCTTTGTTTCATTCAGCTTTTGTTGCTTTCCTTTACTTACTGCATTATTTATTCACTGGCTGCTTCTCTCTCTTCTTTTTTCCCACGTGATCCTCCATTGTGGTTTTCTTCCCAGTTCATGACGTCATTGTATTGTGTTTGCAGCGTCACTCCGGCAGGTGAAGGGCGAGAGAGAGACGCCCAGAGCAGTGGGTGGAGGCAGTGGTCAGTGTCCATTCTGCACCTGCCTTTGAGGGGCAGGGTCCCTTTGGTTTTGCTTTTGTGTGTGTGTGTGTGTGTGTGTGTGTGTGTGTGTGTGTGTGTGTGTGTGTGTGTGTGTGTGTTGTGTTGTGTGTTGTGTGTGTGTGTGTGTGTGTGTGTGTGCGCGCGCGTGTGTGTGTGTGTGTGTGTGTGTGTGTGTGTGTGTGTGTGTGTGTGTGTGTGTGTGTCTCTGTGTGTGTGTGTGTGTGTGTGTGTGTGTGTGTGTGTGTGGCTGTGTGTGTGTGTGTCTATGTGTGTTGTGTGTGTTCTATATTATGAAAAAAATGTATATGATCAGAACCTGAGAAAGAGAAGTAAAAAAGGCAGGTAGCTATCAGTCTTAGACCTGCGTAGCATTCTTTACTTTCAGGAATGCAGGGGTTGCTATCAAACATGAACTTTTCTTGGGGGGGTGGAGGTGAGACTGGAAGAGTTCAGATTTCTTTTTATTTATTTAAAAATAATTGAGACGATGATCCAGTTGGCATGGTAGATGACTGGTGTGTTTGCTAACTTTTGAGGGTTTTTTTAGGGGGAAGTGAAATGCATGGTTTGGTTGGTCTTTAAACATTAGTGTTATTATCATTATTCTTATTGTTAAGTATGATTTTGTTATTATCAGTGTTGTTTGTGTTTATTGTTGTAATTGTTGCTGTTCTTATTGGGCTTATTGTTGTTGTTGTTGTTCTTCTTCTTCGTCTTCTTCTTCTTCTTCTTCTTCTTCTCCTTCTTCTTCTCCTTCTTCTCCTTCTATGATGATGATGATGATGATTTTTAATTGTTTCGTAGTAGTAGTAGTAGTAGTAGTAGTAGTAGTAGTAGTAGTAGTAGTAGTAGTAGTAGTAGTAGTAGGCACTCATCAGTCTCGGAAGACTATGGAGTTACGCTCTAGTCTTTAGAGCGCAAAGCCTGGGCAAGTATGTATGGAGGGCAAGCTGTTACCCATGCAGCAGACCCCCCCTCTCCACGGCACTGGAATGATCCATTGGAAGGGCATTGACCGATACGAATGGTTCCAGTACCGTCGCAGGAGCCACCAGAACGTTGCCATATACCTACAGCCCCGAGCCGCTCTGGGACTCCAACTCCCCGATTTTTCCTCAGGGATGGTGTCTAAACACGACACCTGTGTGCATGCTGGTTTGTTATAATTTTGTCATCCGCTCCTACCGGCACACGATGGCCTACTCTTCCGAAAGGTGGAACGGGGTTTTAACGTGTGCGCAAGATGTTCTGCGTGCATTCGCACACGGGGCCTCGGTTTCGAGTCTCATCCGAATGACTTTGACATTCAGTTCGATTTTTTCGTCAAACTGGGAAGAAAGGGCGAGGCTGGGTACGAACCCAGAAACTCACAATTTACATATTGGCAGGCGAACGTCTTAACCATCCTGCCACCGTCCTTCCGGTAGTAGTAGTAGTAGTAGTAGTAGTAGTAGTAGTAGTAGTAGTAGTAGTAGTAGTTTGTAGTAGTAGTGTCTTGATCAAAACCTTCATATCACTCACACACACACACACACACACACACACACACACACACACACACACACACACACACACACACACACACACACACACACACATACACTCACGCAGGCACGCAAGCACGCACGCAGGCAACACACACACACACACACACACACACACACACACACACACACACACACACACACACACACTCACACACACACACACACATTCACGCACTCACTCACTCACTCACTCACTCACTCACTTTTATTACAGTCTCACCAAATCCTCTAGTTTCTCAGGCACGTGTGTCCTAACTACCCTGTCAGGATCAGCCCCCTAGTAGAGTTGTTAGCGCTGAATCTCCACCGCCTCCACCCCTCCTCACCCACTGTCTCCTGAAGTGACACACTGGCTATAGGCAGTGTGGTGTGCAATGTGTTCATACAAAGGCAGGCGTCTCATTTCTTGTAAAGGAAACAGGAGGCCTTCTTCTCAGTTCCACCGAAGCTGCTTCTAATGAGAGGCTGGCGCTGCCATTTGTTGCTGTCTGATCCTTCAGTGGTGTTCAAATGCTAGCTGCTTTCCTTCCTCTCTCCAAAACTCTGATCTTTTCGGATGTCAGTCTTTTAAAATGACAGCATCTCACATTGTGAAGCTGATCGCTGATGGAAAGACAGCACTCCTGTCTAGAACGTGTACGGTTAAGTGCTTGAAATCCGTCCAAGATTTAACATAGCAATCCAAAATATACTAGATTTTTTACCCCGGAAGAGAAATATATTGAGGTGCCAATAGCAGACATACATAAAAAGAAGCCCCACAGCAGAAACAAAAAGCTGTTCTTGGCAACATTCTGAAAAAATCGCATCAATGCAGCCAAAGATGCATAAATAGAGAAAGACTTACAAGTAAACCAAAAACGTCTGATTTAGGAAACACCTTTTACAAACATCCTACATTCAAAGTTGTCACTACACACGTAACTATACAAGATAACTTCATGTTCTGTTATGAAATGAAGTCATCCTCCATAGTGTCAGCTAACACAAGGCCACTGCCCTGTGCTTCAAGAGTAGGCCACAGGCTGTCTTCCCTCTCCCCAGAAACACCATAAAATGGGCTTCCCTTTCCCCAGCACTCGCCCAGAGATTTTACAAGGGTTACTTCCCCATTGCACGTTGCCATAAGAACAAGACCGGAGAAACTTTCCCACAATTCCTAAATCCGCTCTCAGATTTATCGCCCATGGTCTGAGGCAAAGTGGGGGCAGAGTGGTGAGTTCCTTGAATACAATGTCTGCACTTTTCTTATCAGACACAGTGGGAACATTTCTGTAGGTTCCCAGAACACAATGGTTATTGGTTGGATGTGCAACAATTGGTTGAATATAAGCGCTTTGATTTGTTTTTGCAAGATATAGCACTATATAAATTCCATTTCTTCTTCTTCTTCTTCTTCGTCTTCTTCTATTTCATTATTTTTATTATATTATTATTTATTATTTTATTATTTATTATTATTATTATTATTATTATTATATTATTATTATTATTATTATTATTATTATTATATTATTATTATTATATATTATTATTTAATGCCTGCTCTCTTATCAAACAAAGTGGGAATGGTTTGGTAAGTTCCTTGAATAATTATATTGCCTGCTGTCTTATCAGACAAAGCGGGAACAGTGCGGAAGGTTCCCTAAATACAAAAACTGCCTCTTATCAGACGAAGTGGGAACATGTCTGTAAGTTCCCTGAATACAAAGCCCGCTCTCCTATCAGACAAACTACCTCCAAACTTCTTAGCTTCAGCACTGACCTCAGGTGACCTGGATGCACGTGTCTATCATAAACAAGGCAGGGGGCAAAGCTTTCAGAACACCTCCAAAATGGATGCCAGACTTGGGCACGTAGGAGAGATAGACTATAGCATCAGGACAGCTTTGATAAAAAGAAAAAAAGAAAGGTGGTGATGTGTTCCATGTGTGCGGAGGTCAGACCTGTGGTGGCGGGTGTGTGGCTGTGTAATGGGGTTGGTTAGCTTCCTCACTGACCCGGGGTGTCGGAGGACAGCAGCATTATCAGGTCTGATGCACAGGGGGAGCAAGGCAGCATGGAAGCTTGGTGCATAGCTCTTCTCTGTCTTCTTTGTTTTTGTTGGTTCTGTTGTGTGTGTGTGTGTGTGTGTGTGTGTGTGTGTGTGTGTGTGTGTGTGTGTGTGTGTGTGTGTGTGTGTGTGTGTGTTGTGTGTGTGTCTGTGTGTCTGTGTGTGTTGGTTTTGTTTTGTTTTGCTTTGTTTCAGTGTTTCTTTTTTCGGTGGAGGGAGGGAGGTGTTGACTCTATTTTCTGCCTTGCTAAACTTTTCCACGCTCCTGATTTATCAGTCCCCTAGGAGTACACACATCATCAATTTCAAAGAGGTTTTTTCTTTTTGCTAGGATCAAGAACTTCATGCATGCAGCACCTGCGGCTGTAAGAGTTCTGACAAGCAAGCATGTCGAGCTAGGATCATGTACCCCCCCCCTTTCCTATGGCATCAGTAGGCAGGGCCTGAGCATGCCTGTAGGAAGCCAAGCCTAGTACATTGCACTCTCTCAGTACTGTGTTAGTAGTCCAAGGTAAACTCTTTGCCATTTTGTCATGTAAGCGAAGTGACAAGGCCTACACGAAAATACTGTCATACTTTTAAATGCCACAATGAGACCACCACATCAAGCGTGTACTACCCTAGCTAGCGCTATACTCTCCCTCAAAGGAAATGCAGTCCTCTGATGTCAGAGAATGGGTACCTGTTTCTGACCTAGGTGTGGATTCTGTTCAAGGGGATTTTTACCCCGATTCTACTTCTCCCAAAATTCCTTCGGTTGAGACTATAACCCGAGGTCCCATGTGGGAACACACGCATAACATCTTGTGCACACATTTAAAACATGTTCCGCTTTTCGGGAACAGATAGCAAAATTTACCAAACTGCATAGTCACGGGGACTGCATGTGAAAAAATCATATAAGTGCTTATTCCATTATCCTCGGAATAAAAGAATAAACAAACAAAAATAAATAAAAGAAGTGCTTTCTGGTTGTGAAAAGTGAGACAGAGCCTGTTCCTGATGAGCCCCAGTGTGCTAAGTGACAGCCTTATGAAGAGCTCATACTCTTGTCTGCCACAAGAGGAAAATGCACTGTGCTGCGTTAAGCGCCTGACAAGTCACGCCTAGCACATCCGACTTCGGCGTGGGATCGGAGAGAATTGTTATCTTTAAATCCTTCTGAAAATAAAGGCAAGAGAAAGGGCTAAGAGGGTGAAAACTAGACAAGAAGGAGGCAACAGGAAGAAAAGGAACAAGACAGAAACAAAGAAGGGATAGAAAAGAGGAAGTTTCCAGCACAGAGTTCCCGTCATGTAAATGCTGTTCACACTGACAGCCCCCGGCATGCCTAGGGCTGGGGGTGGGGTGGGGGAGGGGGTAGCCACACATGGATTAGAAGACTCGGCATATGACTTTTTTTAATGCCTTAGAATTATAGGCAACAAGGTCTCGACTTGAGAAGACGTCTTTCTCTCCCTGACTATAGAATACAAGTCGCTATACTAGGAACTGGGATACATGAAGACAATTCTGAAAAAAAAAGTTTTAAAGCAAAACAGCTAGCACCGTGCTGATGTCATCCTTGGCACATTACTGATGTCCATAACTGGAGACGTTTTCGATCAACGGAGCCCAGACACACCGTTTAAAATGATGTGTAGGAGAAAACAGTGTAGTCCCCGTGTCTACCAGACAGGTCGACCTTTCACACAGGGGCAGTGGTGAAAGAGGATTCATCAGCTTGGTTAGTGACCCTAGAGGGTAGGCAGACGACACCATTACCTGATCTAAGCTGCAGAAGGTTACAGTGGAGCTATCTACATAGTACATATGATGTTCATGTCCTTTTTCTGGGGTAACTCCCAAACCAGTTCCTGACCTGGGGGAGGGGGGATAGAATTTCTTTGAGGGGGTTAAACAAATAAACACCACTCTTGACTTGGACTTGTCTACTGCTTGTGTGTGTGTGTGTGTGTGTGTGTGTGTGTGTGTGTGTGTGTGTGTGTGTGTACACTCCTTAAAGACTGTTTGAGGCAGTGAATAAGAATGTACGGGTTATATTTCTTGAATAGGAGGAGATCAGTGCGGTGGGGACTGCCTCTCAGCAATAAAGAGAAGAGCAAAGCAACATGAAAAAAATAAACGCAGAAAAAACCCATTTCTGATTAATTTGTGGATAAAAAAACGATTTACAATGTTCAGTCCTGACAGAGGAAGATGCCTTAATACATACAACTTTGCGATAAGCAGAAGATTAACAAAGAGCAGTATTTTAACAAATCTCAGAGCTATCAACTTATGCCTTGTAGCTGTCGTCGTTTTTGCTGTTGTTGTTGTTGTTGCTGCTGCTGGTTGTGTTGATGTTAGTGCTAGTGTTAGTGTGTGTTCGTGTGTATATGTGTGTTTGTGTGTGTGTGAGTCAAGTCAAGTCAAGTCAAGTCAAAATGATCTTTATTGATTATTATTAATGTGAGTGCGTGTGTGTATGTGTTTGTGAGTGTGTATGTATGTATGTGCGTGTGCATGTGTGTGTGTGTGTGTGTGTGTGTGTGGATAGGTGTGTTTTTAAAAAAAACACATTTTATTCTTTTATATTTTTTATGTTATTCTTTTATTTTATTCTTTTATATCGAGGATAATGGAATAAGCACTCATGTACCTTTTTCATCTAATCCCCGTGTGTATGCAGTTTTGTAAATATTGTCATTGCTCCCACCGGCACACCGTGTGTGTGTGTGTGTGTGTGTGTGTGTGTGTGTGTGTGTGTGTGTGTGTGGTGTATGTGTGCGTGCTTGTGTGCGTGCGTACGAGCGTGCGTGCGCGCGCGCGCGCGCGCGCGCGTGTGTGTGTGTGTGTGTGTGTGTGTGTAGGCGCGTGCACCTAAGCAAGGAAGGACAAGTATCAAAACAGAATGAATTAAATTGCATGCATATTATTCTATGTAAGCACAAAGTATTATGTGATCCCACAATCCCTTTACATAAACATGAGTATCTGCATATTTATACACAAGATCTTTATCACCCAGTTGTCATGGGGATGGGATAGCTCAGTGGTTAGAGCACTCCCTTTCCCCAAGCTAATGTTAAGCAGCATCGAGTGTGGTTACCAAGTGGATGGGGGATTGTTTGAGCGCCTTGGCTTCTGTACAGTCCCCCTGTTCACCCAGCTGTAAATGGGTACATGCCCTCTTTAGGGACAGGATAGGTAAAGCAGCAAGGAAGAGGAGATAGTTGACCTCCTCAAGATGCTGACCTCTAGAGAAGCTGAGGTCTCTGATGCCACACTTGTCTACCACCACATAGGTTATGAGACACCTTTACCGTTACCTTACCATCAAAAAATACATTTCAACCGAAATGTAGACAAAGCATGCTTAGTGCCCAGCAGCAAGGATCACCTAACAAACAGAGTGCAAGAAAAATGATTCAGAGGGAAAAAAATAAAGTATTGAAAAAAAATCTGTTTCCCTGCGAGTTTGCCCCATTAATTCTGTGCAGTGTACAGATATTGCTTAGCGTTATTTCTATACAACTTTGAGTCATTGGTAGTAAATATTAAAAACAATAATATAAAATATATATCTACCAATTCTGCAAGAAACAGCTATTAAAAACTCCCCTGTGTTATGCTAAAGTTTTTCTTCATCTTTGTACCTATGGCTGTATTTGTTCTCCTCTACTGGTATAAAAGAAGCAGGTTAATGGCAGAGTGTGTGTGCCTCTTTGGGTCACAGACAAGGCAAACGGAGCCGTTTTTTCCCTCCCAACCCTTTGTATGATAACAGACTGGCCTTCTCTGCCAGACACAACAAGCCATGTTGTTGCAATCGATCTCCCTGAACTGCTCCTGCTATCTCCTTTGTTCGTGCTCCACTGTGGAATTGATAAGAGTACTCCGGTGAAAGTTGTTGTTGTCTGTAATGTACAGTGATAAGGTTATCAAACCTTTAAACGTGTAATAAAATGCTGAAAAAACACATTTTTGTCCTCTGTTATTTTTCTGCAAATGTACGCCGCTTCTCTGACATCTTTTCTGGAACTGTATGATTTTATGAAACTAAATAAAGACACAGGTAAATGAAAAGTAAATCATTTAAACAAACAATTGAATACATAAATATATGAATGAATGAATAAATGAATAAATAAATAAATAAATAAGTGGATAAATTAATCAGCAAATAAACAAATAATGAGTTAAAAGATACTACATAATTAAATGAACATTTTAATAAAAAGAGAAATAAGTACTATAAAAATGATAAAGATAAAAGACATTAACATTTGCCATGGGTAGAATTCAGAGAGGGGGGGGGGGTCATACTTAGCCGGCTGAAAGCAGATTACTGACGACCTGTCTGGTGCAGTAGTTATCTATTCCAGGCTGGCCTCTTGTCACAGGCACCAGGATAAAGTCAGCCTCACTGGCTTCCTCACTGACCCCACATCACAACAGGGTCATGCCATAAAAGATGAAGTAGATGACAAGAGAAACGTCCTGAATATGGAAACTGCCACAAGAGAAGAAAGGGACACTCCTGGTAACTTGATACCTGGATTATAACGTTGCAGGCATGGAGTTGCTTTGATGTTAGAGTATGTTGTGCTACACAGCTTTTATATTGCTATGAACTAGATTCGAGTTGTTGCACTAGATTGCAATGTGTTGAGTTGATGTTTTCTATGTTGACGTTTGGTTCGAAATGCATCACTGTCATGATTTCTATGACCTTATTTTGCTTTTCTTTCTTTTCTTTTTGTCTTCAGAATGTGTTTTACTGCATGCCCATAAGTCATGTTGCTATTGTCCTTTTAGTTTTAATCTTTTTGCTTGGCACGCATTTGCATTTAAATACAAACCAATTGACTTTTCATGCTATCAATATTTCATTATTCCTGTTTAATAGACCTTCATGGCTGCTTGCTACATGAAGTACAGATAATGAGTCATTAGTTTCTTTGTCAGGAGAAGTCTTATAAATTCCATACACTGATATACTTATTTTGCTTAAATTGTGCTAAACTTTTTATTTTTAAGCTATTTACTAAACCATTAGTTTCCTCACAATAAGTAGCCAACATTTTATAGTGCTCTTTTTTTCCCATTTTATATTAATTTGTATGCTATTCTTTTCAGAAAAATACAAACATTTTGTTTTGTTTAGCCAGTGGGTCATTTGTGTAAAAATATAAAACATTGGTAGCAAAGTTGTTAAGTTTAACCTTTCATCAGTTTTCATTACTGCAACATTTTTCTCCTGCCTTTCACTGAGGCGTTTTTCACTCAATGTTGGAGTATACCTTCCCTTAACTGTGCTGAGGTGTCCATCCTCCTGCTCATAACTATGGTGAGGTGTATTACCTCCTCCTCCTCCTCCTCCTCCTCCTCCTTCTTCTTCTTCTTCTTCTTCTTCTTCTTCTTCTTCTTCTTCTTCTTCTTCTTCTTCTTCTTTGTTGATTTGTTCCATTTAGAGATACTATTAATTTTGACGTTTATCTTATTTTATTATTATGTTCTTTTGTTTTTGATTAGCCTCGGTTTGTTGTCTTTTAGGGCAGAATTGTAAAAAGGCCTTTACTGTGCCTAATTCTTTACCCATAAAAGATTCAATCAATCAATCAATCAATCTTCTTCCTCCTCCTCCTCTTCCTCCTCCTCCTCCTCCTCCTCCTCCTCCTCCTCCTCCTCCTTCTTCTTCTTCTTCTTCTTCTTCTTCTTCTTCTTCTTCTTCTTCTTCCTCCTCCATCTTTCCCTTCTTCTTCAGCTTCACCTCTCTGAAGAGTAGGCTATTGTTTGCTTGTAAGAATGGATGACATGTTTCATTTTGTTTTTTTTCTAAACATGTATGCACACTGATGCCCCAAATTCAAAATGTGGCTACCTTCATGGTGGGCAAAAAATGTCACATACAAAAACTCTCATGGTTACTGAACCTTAGAGCTCTACCCTAGATATTCAAAGAAAAAGTTATATTCTGGTGGCTGTGGATTAGTGTTGTGCCCCATTACATGCATTACATCATGTGCAAGTACTTTTAATATTATGAAGTAGTCGTTAAGAAAATTCATTTACACCCTTTTGTTTTTCTTAATCATTTGACAAACTAGTCTGCCTGTCCTATTTGTTTTAGTCTTCATTTATCTGGGAGGGTTTAATATGTTTTTAGATTAATGAGACAGGGGGTCCAGTGTTCATACACAGGATGGAATTAATTGCAACATTGCTGCTGCCTTTATCTTGTCTTAGGTGGTGAATCTCATCACAGAGGCAGGATGGAGTGACCTCAATAGACCTCTATTGGCTTGACCAGTGACCCCAGATCAGTGTGGGGCTGCCTTATTCATTTGCCTGTCATATCAGACAGACACCCCTCCCCCTTGGGCATACTGGGGGATGGGGAGGGGGCTGTTAGTATATATAGCAACACCACATCCCCAAACTTCTGTGCTTAACATTCCTACTGTACTAACCCTCTCTTTGTTTCCGCTTTGTCCCTTTTCTTTCTGTCACTTCCTTCTTGTCTACTATCATGGTCCTTTGTCCTGCTGTTTTCTTTCTTCAGAAATAATTAAAAGATAGCGAATCTCTCCTCTGCCATTGTTCGATGTGCTGGGTCTGGCGTGTGTGGCAGTTAAGGCAGCACAATGCAGTTTTGTTCGTGATAGGGACAACAAAAATTGCTCTTTCACAGTTTGACTACAATGAAGAAGAAGAATTTCAAGAATTTCAAGAATTTGGAAAAAAAATAAGAGGAGAAGAAGAAGGAGGAGAAGGAGAAGAAAAAGAAGAAGAAGAAGAAGAAGAAGAAGAAGAAGAAGAAGAAGAAGAAGAAGAAAAAGAAAAAGAAGAAAAAGAAGACAGGCCAGGAAATTTATTCGGTGGTCTAGAGGTAGCGCACCTTCCTAGAAAGCAAAAAGTCTGGGTCATAGTGTACAGTGGTTTGAATCCTGGTTAGGCCCAAAACTTTTCCCCCATCCATTAGACTATGAGTGGTGGTCTGGGTGCTAGTTATTCAGATGAGATGATAAACCGACCTCCCATGTGTTACACATCATTATTTAGCACACATAAAAGAACCCATGACGACAAGGGGGTGGTCCCTGGCAAAATTGTGTAGAAAAAACCGTTCTGCTAAGGTAACAAATACAGTTGCAGACAGGAAAACGAAATAAAAATAATGGGTAGGCACTGCACTTGTGGTGATGTGCTCTCCCCAGGGAGAGTAGCCCAAATTTTGCACAGAGAAATCTGTTGTAAAAGAAGACAAGAGAAACTTCCTGAATATGGAAACTGAGATAAGAGAAGAAAGGGAAACTCCTGGTAACTTGATCCTTGGATTATAACGTTGCAGGCATGGAGTTGCTTGGAGTTGCAGTATTTTGATGTTATGTGGAATGACCTGCTACTGAGGGCAGAGGACCTTGGGGAGTGGAGGAGGCTGGTTGCAGAATCTTCAGTTGTGCCCCCACAGTCCACGGGACTATGGGACAGGTGAAGGTGAATGTTATGTTCTGTAGTCTTTGCATTGCAATAGACTAGATATGTTGCAGAGGTTGTTTTTTGTTTTGTTAATGTGTATTGTAGTACTTCTGTATTATATATGCAGTGCTGTCTTGAATTTCCTGACATTATTAACCAGTCAACTGAAGGGCTTTTCACTGCACTCAAGTCAGAACAGGCTGCTCATGAACATGGCAAAATGATGGTGCCCTGAGATCAGGCCGAAACTTGGAATGGGCCTACTTTCATTGTCGTGAAAAATAGTCAGTATGCAAAATCTCACTATTGATGAACATTGGAGCTTTAGCTTAGGAACTTAAAATGAAAGTCATATATTGGGATTGTGGATTGGTGTTGCATTGCATTACATCAGTTTAGGTATGTCTGCCATAATTAATTTTTTTTTTTTAATTTCATTCCTTCACACTAATTTTCTTATTCTAAATCGTTCTTACCATCTGTTTTGCTTGTCCTCTTTATTTTCTCACCCTTACTCTTTACTTGATATTTTTTCGGTGTCCTACAGTAAATCAGACAAGGGACCCAGTGTTCATACACAGGACCAGATTGATTGCAACATTGTTGCTGCCTTTATCTTGTCTTAGGTGGTGGGTCTCATCACAGAGGCAGGATGGAGTGAGGTCTATTAGCTTGATCAGTGACCCCAGATCAGTATGGGGCTGCGTCATTCCTTTGCCTGTGATATAAAACACCCCCCTCCAGACACACACCCCTTGTGAGATGCCAGGAAGCCTATCAGTATAGTTAGCATTCCCAACTTCTTAAAATTATGTGCTTCATAGTATCACTGTCTTCTTGAAATTCCCTGTTCAAAATTCCCCATTTTTCATCCTTCTCTTTTTATTTTCTTTCCTCCCTGTCACCTCCTTCTTGTCTGTGTTATACCTTCTTGGTTAATTCTCCTGCTGTTCTTTTTCCCCTAGAAAGATTGGAAAGATAATTGTTCTCTCTCATACAAAAGCTGGATGTGCTGGGCCTGACTAACCAGGCGCTTAAAAGCAGCACAGTATTTTTTATTTTATGGTAGAAACAACAATAGTTGCTGTCTGAGCGTTTGACGATGACGACAATGACAACAAAGAAGAAGAAGAAGGAGGAGAAGGAGAAGAAGAAGAAGAAGAAGAAGAAGAAGAAGAAGAAGAAGAAGAAGGAGGAGGAGGAGGAGGAGGAGGAGGAGGAGGAGAAGGAGGAGGAGGAGGAGGAGGAAGAGGAGGAGGAGGAAAAGAGAAGAAGAAGAAGAAGAAGAAGAAGAAGAAGAAGAAGCAGCAGCAGTTGTTGTAGTTGTAGTTGTAGTTTTAGTTGTAGAAGAAGAAGAAGAAGAAGAAGAAGAAGAAGAAAACAACAACAACAACAACAACAACAAACAACAACAGCAACAACTACAAAAACAACCAAGAGAAGAAGCAGCTAGGCCAGCAAATCTGTACTAAACATAGAGCAGCCCTCTGAGAAGGAAAAGGGTGTTAAAGTGTTGAAGTGTATGTTTTTCAATCACTTCTCATCCAGAATATTATCAATTTATTTGTTGCTTTGAAAATTTAGTTTTAATATATTTCCATCAAGTTTAAGAGCTATCTTGGATGTATCAGGTGGGTGCGAAAAGCTAGTGTGGAATTGTGATGTAGGGGTGTTACCTAGCTGGTGTTGTGGTGATGGCATTCTTCAGTTTAACGTCTGTTCACTTGAAGTGATAATACACACAAACAAGTGTGTAATATTGTGGCAATGTGTGTGTGTGTGTGTGTGTGTGTGTGTGTGTGTGTGTGTGTGTGTGTGTGTGTGTGTTGTGTGTGTGTGTGGTGTGCTTACATCTGTGTGTGTATATGTGTGTGTATGTGTGTTGTGTGTGTGTGTGTGTAAGCTTGCGTGTTAGAATCATTTTCAGTGAATCCGTGCATCAGTTGTTCATATGCGCACGTGTACAGCCTCATAGTATTTTCACTAGTACCTGAACACGTGACTCTATATTTCCAATATTTTCTTGTCACATGGTGGATCTTAGTGTCTTTCTCACCATGGAAAACATTCAAAGAATACCAGCCGGAATTTTTTCACAAGGCTACAATATTATCAGGGAAACCATACATTGAAACAGATGGTAGCTACTTCTTGCTAAAATGTCAAAGAGTGTTCATGCTATAAAAGCCACACCATCGAGAGCGGGATGGGAAAAAAACAAGTCTTGTACTTATTTTATTACCCTCAGAAAATACAATTTCGTTATCGTTCTCATTATCTCCCCTAGACCCATCCTATGACAGGGTAGATAATTGCATTGCTCCCGTGTCATTTCGAGTCACTAACAAAGCTTATGATACTTCTGTTAGTGTGGTAAGAAACAACAGATAATCACGTTTCTGCTTCGTCTTCAAGCTTTCTTTTTTCTTGATGTTGCCCTATGGTGGTCCCTGTATCCAATACACAAGGGGCCAGACAATGACGCTGTCGCTCCTCCCCACAGGTCACTGACAAAGCTAATGCACCTCCCCTCTCTATGGCCTCTTCTTAGGAGAGGCGGGAGGTCCAAAGAGACAGCAGGCCATGGCGCCGCCATCAATCTCTCCTCACCAAGACGGGACAACCTGGTGGGTAGAGCATGGCACCCTGTGCTCGCGATCTGCTAACCCAGGTTCGAATCCCGTTTAAAGGGATTTTGCCATTGGAGTTAACATCAGTGCCGACTCTACTCCCCCTAGAAAATTCCTTTGGGTAAGAATATTAACCGACGCCCCGTGTGCGAACGCATGCAGAACATCTTACGCACATGTTAAAACATGTTCCATTGTTGGGAAGAGTATGCCATTGTGTGCTGGTGGGAACAGACATTTACAAAACTGCTAACACACGGGGACTGGACGTAAAAAGTACACGAGTGCTTATTCCATTAATCTAGTGTGATGGGGTGATAAGTTGATTACCTCCCATGCGATCAGAGCCCTGTCGCAGCGTTGTGTAACTAAATCAGGATACACCTGCGAATTGTGCGATGCTCTGTTTCCTTGGGTGGTGGTCGAAAACCCTCCATTGCATACACTTAGTCTTATGGTGAACAATAGGATTTATGCAACCCCTTTTTAGAGAATCACGTCCTAATTGGCTAGCTGTACCCACGGGACAAGCTGTGCAGAGATGAGACATCACGTGGGCTGATGTCCACTCCGTTACACTAGTGATAAACAAAATAAGATAAAGATATTAAAAAGGCAGTGTTATGTCTCCTATATGTGACGCTCCACCACATAATGAGACGGAGTGCACATGAGGTCATATTTTAGTTATTGATATGTTATTAATGTGCAATAAAGTGGCTATCAAATACAAAAAACAGATTGAAAATCGGACAATTCTGTGCAACATTATTACAAATTGAAATGATAGACTGCAGGATGGGACAAAATGAGAAACGGGCAAGTTTATTTTAGTAACAGGTTGTCAGAATGAGTGCTTTGGTATTTTCAAAACACATTTAAAAACAAAAGGAATAAATATTATGCCTTGATATTTCATTATAAGGTAAATAAACAGATCTAGTTTAATAATCAATCAAAATCTCAAAATTGACAACTTGACCCCCACCTGCCTTTAAAGGCTCCTAGCGCAAAATTGGGTAATGTGCTAAGCGACTCATTTCGTGGTGGAGCGTCACATATGTGCTCTCCTGCAAGACTGAGTGTGAATTCTAGGTTTAAAACAACTTGTTCGATGAGCAGAGATATCAATGTGCTGTTGTGTAGATTGATATGTCAAAGACTTTGTACAAATTGTTAAGTACATCTCCGAAATCTAAGCTCCACTAGAGCAGCAGTAAAATAATGATTTAAACAAAACATGGCGTTTTATTTTAGCTGTTTTCTGTTGTTGTTTTTTTAATCAATGTCACGTTAGCATGTTGAAATTCGTTATTTTAAACCCACATTGCTGTAATCTTAATAACTAACATAATCAAAATTTATGGAGACCTGCTTCTTTACACAGTCATCCACATTTTCTACTGCTTTTTTACAATTTCTGCTCCATAAATTCCTCTCTTTGTTTACCTCTCTCTAAGCACAAGACATTTTCAAAATTTGCCCTGGGGCAGTACACACGTGAGGGGCTACTATTGTGAAGCTGTGGGAAGTTTGATTGCAAACATGAATACATGCTGCCTCTATCAGTTCTGAGGTATGTTCCTCCTCACAGGGGCCTCCTCCATCAAAACAGACTTCATTAGCTTCTCCGGTGACCCCAGATCTGACAGAGGTGATACCATTAACTAGATAAAGCAGAAGATATTAAAAAAAAAAAAAGAATGCGGCCCTGAGATAAGGCAGGAAAAGAACACTTTGGAATCATGATATTCAGTTTATCATAATTACTGCAAGGCTTTAGGATGCTTTTTTTGCACTTTTGCATAACTATGCTACCTACGTAAAATTACAAATGGCGAGTATTGTTTGTGTTATGTTAGGTTGCGTTTTTTGTTGTCGCTGTTCAGTGCTGCGCGTTGGCCTTACTTTGTGCACCAATGTGTTACGTTGCATTTCACTGTAGTGTTGAGTAGCGTTGGGGTCCATTGCCTACTGGGTGTTGTTTGGTGGTATGTTAGATTATAGTATTCTGTGTCGCATTGAATCGTGTTGTGTAATGTAGACTTGTTTCTTTGATTTGAAAGGTACTGCACCATAGAGTATTCTATTGTTCCATTAATGTCCATGTTGCATCTCGTGTAGTGTAGTGTAGTGTAGTGTAGTGTAGTGTAGTGTAGTGTAGTGTAGTGTAGTGTAGTGTAGTGTAGTGTAGTGTAGTGTAGTGACCTGCCAAAAATCACAAGATTTCTTTCTAAATCTTGTACAGATTTAATATTAGCTAATACATGTTCGACATACACAACAGATGAACACGTCCTCCACCCTATCTTTTTCTGTAGGTTTCCATGCTGTTTATGCCATGGCAACACGTTCCCGTCTAGTCCATGAATAGCACACTTGATGGTGGCATTGTCTCCACGTTCACTGGGCATCGTTGGCCAAGCTATGAAAGCCAGCAAAGCCCCTTTACTGCCGCCAGTGGGATGAAAGGCTGCAGCTTCAATAGACAGGCCAGGCTACGGTTTTGCCAGCCATCTTCCTCAACTGCACCAGCTTGTGTCTCCTGTACGTGCTGTAGTCTGGCACTGATGGAGAAAATTGGTAAGGGTTTGGGCTGTATTCATTACAGAGGGTACAATAGTTAAAAACGACCTGGCGTAACTTTAAACGATCGCTCTTTTACGTCCAATAAATAATTGGTTGTCCTCCTTTAAATATCATACATGGGTGCAGTATCATATTACTGTGACAAACCTAGATGTGTGTTAAAGTAGGTCATGCAATGTTATCATACTAAGTTGGATATTGTCCTGTGTTTAAATCACAGATCTACCTACCATCCTTGCGTCAGTCCAGTCCTCACTAACGCATGGTAAAGTGAAGATAAAGGTGTTAACATAACCTATGCGGTGGATGGGGAGCGAGAGACCAAAGCTTCTCTTTCGTCCAGCATACTGAGTGTGGCGCCCATCTTCTCTCCCGCGTTGCATTACCCTCCATGTCCCTAAAGAGGGCTGGAACCCTTTTACACCTAGGTGAACCCGGGGATTGGATTGAAGCCAAGGTGATTGCAGACAGTCATTCACCAACTTACAAGTTACTGTGTTCCGAGTTTTGAATACGTTATATAACGAAACTTTGCATTATAATGCACTTCACAGATTTAGAATAGTTTATATTTATACCAGGCTCAGTGATGTGATATCTTACTATACGGGAGCAACTGGTCTGACCATTCAGCTAGTCTTTCCCTCACTATTGCAGAAATGATGGTTAAGGACTAGATTCTGTTTGTTTATGTCACAAATATTCAAACCGATTGTGCATGTACCATAGTGCCCAAATATGCGATTCTTTAACAAAATTAATCAACCAAAGAAATGTGTGATAAGAGAAGATTTTCTGATACAAAATATCGCTTCACTTACGTGTTGCTTGTATACCCAGTTGGTGTTACGTTATGCAATGAAATATTGCATTGTAAATCATTTTACTGAATTGAAATATCTTACACTGAAAACAGATTTACTGCTCCACCTCCTATTCATAACACGCGCTGATTATTTAGCATTGTGTGATACAAGGTCTTAATTCTATATTTCACAGCTAAATTCACGTCAGTTTTTTCACTTTTCTCTCTGTCTCTGTCTCTCTCTCTGTCTCTCTCTCTCTGTCTCTGTCTCTATCTCTCTCTCTCTTTCTTTCTCTCTCTCTCTCTGTCTGTGTCTGTCTGTCTGTCTGTCTCTCTCTCTGTCTCTCTCTGTGTGTCTCTCTCTCTATGTCTCTCTCTCTATCTCCTCTGTCTGTCTGTCTGTCTGTCTGTCTGTCTGTCTGTCTGTCTGTCTGTCTGTCTGTCTGTCTCTCTCTCTCTCTCTCTCTCTCTATATATATATATATATCTACATAATAATAATAATAATAATAATGATAATAATAATAATAATAATAATAATAATAATAATAATAATAATAATAATAATAATAATAATACATGGAATTTATATAGCGCTATATCTTGTAAAAACAAATCACTCGACCCTCACAACAAACAGCCAATGACAATAAATAATTCTAGCAAATTCGAAAGCACACACACGCGCGCGCGCGCACACACACACGCACGCACACACACACACACACACACACACACACACACACACACACACACACACACACACACACACACACACACACACACACACACACACACACACACACACACACTTATAGAGGTTATACATTTTGACAGGGTGAATGGAATTTCAATTGTTGAAGGCAGGGACAAATATATACATACATACATACATACATACATACATACATACATACATACATACATACATACATACATACATACATACATACATACATACATACATACATACATATCATACATACATATCTATCTATCCATCTATCCATCTATCTATCTATCTATCTATCTATCTATCTATCTATCTATCTATCTATCTATATGTCTGTCTATCATCTATCTATCTATCTATCTATCTATCTATCTATCTATCTATCTATCTATCTATCTATATCTACCTCTTATCAAGCATGTTCCTCTTTATTTGCCCTTGATTAAAGCGCTGATTCATCTGTCCAATAAAGTTGAGAATATTGCCATGGGGTGGAACACACAGGGTGGCTACCATCATTACACTGGCTGTAGGGAGAATCTGATTGCGACATGCATGTTGCAGCTATCTATTCTGAGGCACAGGGAGGACGGTGAAGGAGCTTTATTGGCTTTGTCAGTGACCCCACATCAGAAAAGGGTCATAGTGTAAAAGCGTAAAGTAGAAGACAGAAAAGAAAGAAAACAAACTTTGTGAACCTGGAAACTGCCATAAAGGACGAAGGAGAAACACTGGGGACTTGATATGTTCCAGTATTACATTGCAAACCTTGAGTTGCTTTGCTTTAGGGAGTAGTGTATTGATCTGTAGTCTTTGTGGTGTAAGGGACAAGACATTCCATTGTGTTTCATTCATGTGAACTTTATCAATCGTGCATTTTGCGGCACTGAAATGCATACATTCTCTTAGTTAGCTCTCTTGATGATTCTTTTGTTGGAAGGAAATGTCTGTTGGAGACTATAATTATAACGGATCTCTGGTCTATGTTTCCTTCCTCAGCTAGAGGTCCAAGGTTCACCAAAAGTGAGATTTATGCAAATGTGACCGTCCCCTCCCCCCTCCCCACACACACACACATACCATTTAGGTAGCTGCAATCCGACTTCGGGCATGGTGTCTAAACACGACATCTGTGTGCTTGCTTGGTTTTTGCTTCAGCATCCATTTCTATTGACACACAATGGCCTACTCTTCTGAAACGCTGAACGAGATATTAACGTGATTAACAAGATTATTAACAAGATTTTCTACCTGCGTGCATGTACAGGACCTCGGTTTGTAGTCTCATCGGCAGGACTTTGACATTCAGTTGGATCTGTGGGGGTCAAACTTGGAAGAAAGGTTGAAGGTTGGAATCGAACCCTGAATCCCACTTTATACTTGTTGGCAGGCGAACGTCTTAACGATCTTGCCTCCCTCTTTCTGGGTCTGTAGTCTGAGTGTCAGCCTGATGGGCAGCCGCCATCAGTGCATCGTCTGTCACTGCACACTTCACAGCAGTCAGCAGCCCCGCCTCTCCTTCCTCAGCAATGCCTGGCGGTCGTGGTGCAGGCTGTGTTGTAATGTGTGGCAGCGTGTAGTGGGGAGTG